>JACBWV010000610.1:102249974-102264974 GCA_013435795.1 Chlamydomonas sp. ICE-L | reverse complement strand
ACTTTTGTAGAATGCGACTCGTGGGACTGCAGGTGATGCTTCTGTTTACAGTAAAGATAGATCGGAGATCAATCCTCCACTAACATGTAGTAGAGCACCTGAAAAGCAGTACACGTCAGCAGTACATTCAGCTAAGTCGTACCATAACATCCACTAAATGTACTGCTTGGTCAGGAGTTATTACACCTGTACGGACCGGGTGTGGATAACACCTGGATTCTGATATCACTCTTGCATCTTGAGTGATTTGCCTTGGGGGGTGAACGCTTATGCTCCATATGCAGTGGGGTGATTTGCCTTGGGGGGGGTGAACGCTTATGCTCGATATGCAGGTACGAACGAGCTGGGAAATTGAACACTCAGCTGTGCCCATACCAGGGTAATTCAAAGCGCGCGCTTTTGCGCTTTTGAGCGCTGTCTTTTTGACCCCCTCTGCGCTTTAAGCGCAGTTTGTTGCAAACCCTTGTAGGCGCTGCAAGCAATTTTTGCGCACTACAAAGTGCATTTTTTCTGTTTTCAAGTGCGCTAAAGCGCTGGCCAATTTGGCCATTTGAAGTACCGTGGCCCATACCGGTAAGGGCCGAATTCATTATCTTTAGGTTGGCGGTACACTCGAACTCAGTCCGCCATAACGGGGTTGAAATCGGCCCAGCTTTTCACCCCCAACGATTTCGGGGAATCCACGTAGATGAAAATTCGCTGCCAGGTTGATCCCAGCTTCCCCCCTGTTTCCCCCCTGTTCGCGCAGGCCTGTGCGGGCCTGTGAGGATGCGGTGAGTGCCGGCCCCCGCCCCTGGCCCCCGCCTGCGCATGGTAGTGGTAGTACCGGGTATAGGTATAAATAGCCTGCGCAGTTTGACTTCAGTTATTTGAACTCTATTCGAGGAACCTAGCTTCTGCACTATTCCCCCATCTCGATAGTGTCACGCGAGCTGAAGTCTAGGCCTCGAATACTGTGAGGCAAGTTGGTTCCCGGCTACTACTTCAGCAGGCGTACAAAAACGCCACTTACCGTCGTCCAACACCCCCCGCAGGCCACACTCGCACGCTGGAGGGGTTGCACGGCGCGCTGCACACTTACCATTGTACAATGTGCTTCACATGCACAAGATTAACCTAAGCCTACCGCCCTACTTGGGATTGATTCCATGGCTGCTCGTCGTCTTCGGCAGTAACAGAGTCAATTAAAATCAAACGTCTTGATCAAAATTAATCTTGATCCATCTCCTATCTTGATCCAATCGCTTACCAGCCTTCAAGCCTCTCTCCGTGGATTATTCTGCAGCTATCAAAGCTCTACGTCACCTGCGCCAGGCCTGGCCGGGCTCTCCCATCACATGTGGCAAAGGCCGTTCCGCATTCCGCTTCTCGCCCAGGACTGGCACGCACATTCAAAGTTTCTAACACCACAATATAAGCGGCCCATAACTTACCCGCCCATAACTTACCCGCACCTACGACCACCACTGTATGCGCGGCCAACCCTTCCTACACACCCACACTGATATCAGCACATACACTGACGTACGCTGATACTGCCACAAAGCCTAAAAACACTCACTGGTGCCAGTACTGACACCCACTGATACACACTGATACTGACATTGCTGCAGGACCCTTTGGCCATTTAAAGGCACTGACGATACTACATGAGCTACAACTGCCACAACTGCCTACTATAAACGGTGTGTTTGTGTGTATTCGGTGTTGAATTGTCTTGGGCTGGGCTTTACTATGTTGTAAGGTATTGTGTTGGGCTGGGCTGTACGCTACTGTGTGTTTCTGGGCTGGGATGGGCTGGGATACTGTGTGTGTGGTGTGTATGGAGGAATCAGCACCCACCACCCAGTTTTGTATGTTTTCATTGGACCTGAAAGCCTTGATAGATAGGTGGTGGTGGTGGTGGTGTGAGGGGGGATACTATGTTCTGTACTACTACTACTACTACTCCTACTACTACTACTACTACCACTACTACTACTACTGGTGGTGGTGGTGGTGGTGGTGGAGTGAGGGGGGATACTATGTTCTGTAGTGTCGTATTGTACGACACATGGTGACTTTCCCCAACTGCGAAGTACGGTGGGGTCCCCAAAACACCATACCCCTCTAGGCGTTATATGTTATCTTTTTTTACGCGTGGTTTTGTTCTGCTGTGTTTTTATTGTGTGTAGACAATGTTGGGGTGCAGTATTGTACTGTGTTGTACTGCTCGGATATGGTGTTAATACAACATGGTGTATATATGGTGTTGCTGTCCTGTACTATACTGTACATATACTATGTTGTACTGTGTTTGACTATGTACAGTCATGTTACAATGTGTTGTATTGCACTGTACTGTATGGTTTTGTATATATGGTGTAGTGTTGTGTTTATTTGGTGTTGTATATATGGCGGTACTTGTTTATGTTGTGCATACATACTGTACATTCTATGTTGTATATATATATATATATATATATATATATATATATATATATACTGTGTTGTGGTGTATATACTGTGTTGTATATTGTATATACTGTGTATTGTATATACTGTGTTGTATATTTTATATACTGTGTTGTATATACTGTGTTGTGGTGTACAGTGCTGTTTGCACTGTGTGTGTAGCGAATGTAGGTGTACAGTGTTGTACTGCTGTAAGTGTTGCGTATACTGTGTTTTGTTTTCTACTGTTACTGTAAAGCTGTGCAGCATAGTAATGTGTTTGTACTGTACAGTATGGAACTTTGTTTGTGGTGTGCGATGTGTTCTGTTTTAGACAGAGAGTTTTCTTTGTTTTACTGCATGGTATTGTGCTTTAATGTGTCGTACTTACTTGTACTGTGTGTGTACGGTGTTGTACTGTGTTGTATACTGCACTGTGTATATACTGTGTTTTTCTGTCTATATAAGGTGTTGTACTGTGTTGTGTATTGTACTGTGTATATCCTGTGTTGTCCGGTGCATGTATGGTGTTGTACTGTGTTGTGTTTTTTACTGTGTATATACTGTGTTTTCCTGTCTATATATGGTGTTGTATTGCGTAGTGTATTGTACTGTGTTGTGTACTGTACTGTGTATATACTGTGTTGTCCGGTGTATGGACGGTGTCGTACTGTGCATAGACTGTGCTGTACAGTATACCTTATAGTGATGTGTATATACTGTGCTGCACAGTATATGTTGTGTTGCTCATTGCAGTTCAATACTTGTTTGTGTTGTGTATATACTGTGCTTCACAGTGTTGCTGTGTTGTTCAGTGAGGTTCAGGATATGTTTATGTTGTGTATATACTGTGCTGTACACTTTATGCTGTGTTGTGCAGTGCTGTACATGATGTGTTTGTGTTTATACGTTGTTGTCCTGTACAGTGTTGTACTATTCTCCACTGCACGGTACAGTACTGTGTTTGTGTTGTGTATATACGCTGTCGTGCTGTACAGTGCTGTACTGTTCTCCGCTGTACGGTACGGTACTGTGTTTGTGTTGTGTATATACGTTGCCGTTCTGTACAGTGCTGTACTGTTCTCTGCTGTACCGTACGGTACTGTGTTTGTGTTTTATATCTTTGTTGTTCAGTTGTACAGTGTTTTACTGTGTTAGTGTTGTGTATACTATGATGTACATTAGTATTCCCGGTTGTATGGTGCGGTTCTTGATGGTGTTGTTTACAGTATCGTATCGTATATGGTAGTTATCAGCATGTATAGCGGTGCTCTCACGCGTTTTATGACTTGGTGACTACTTATGTACTCCCTTAGAACTATCGGCTCTCCTGAGCCAGCTTCCCGTGGGACTGAGTCATCTTGAGATGACTCAGTGGCAGCTTCCTGTCACCTACGTCTCCGGTCTGATCTGTACCCTGTTAGGTTCCTGTCTACCGCCTCCTTTCACCACAGGTGCCCCTTTATGGGTCTCCTGTGTCTGTAATGTTATTCTTGTCTCCGTGTATAGATTGGTGCGTCTGTTCCGCTGCTTTAATCTACTGTCCACTCTACCGGAGTGATTTCAAGCTGATAGGTCATTGGGCTCCTCATCACTACCACTGCTTTGATAATGCAACTTCCGCGAGGGCCTCCTGCCGGCTTTGTGAAACTTACCAAACTTAATGGTGTTTCATGGGCTCGTGGGATCCGCAGTGTCATTGTGAGCAATGGATGCGACCGAATCCTCCCAACGGGGGTGAAGGTTCCTCTAGATTGGCTAGACGACTGCGCGCCAGCGGCCTCTGCTGCCGGAGAGGAGGGTCCTTCCGCCATCAAGGAAGTAACCCCCCCCGATCAATCCTCCAACTTTACGGTTCCTTCTCTCAATGTTCGACGCCTGTCCTCTGATGTTGAGGATGTCCTGATGAAGCTGTGTTGTGTACAGACACAGATCATCCGTTGTGCATCAGACCCGCAGCCTCATTGCGTCCCCTTCAATTATGATGAAGACTACTCTACTACTACTGATGATGAGGAGGACTTGAAGAGTGCTACGAGTGCTGACTTCGGTGGCGTGACCCCATCTGCTGCTGCCACTCGTGTCTTTGAGACTTCCGCTGTTTCACCGGTGTATGAGCCTGCTGATCAGCAGATGCCTAATCGAGAGCTTTCGCTTGTGTATCAGCCTCAGCCTTCGTCGGCGCCTCCCTTTGAGCCTGTTCCCCCGGCTTACCCGGAGGTGGCTAAGCCCACTTTCTTGAAGGGCTTTGCTTCTTTTTCCTCTGCATCTGCCCCCATGGAGCGTGGCCTCCCTGGCTACCACACTCGCTCTCGCGAGGCTGCTGTTTCCTCTGCACGCACCTCTGCTGCTGGTGCCTCCCTGGAACCCCCTCCGCCTCCGCCGGTGGAGCTGCCTCCTGCCCCTGGCCCTCCTCCTATGCTATATACGCGGTCATGCGAATCTTGGGAGCATCTGCTCACTGGTGGATCTCCTCCGACTTTGAACTTGCGGGACTACCGCCTGATCAACCAGGATCGACGGGATGGTGAGTCCTTGAACCGCTCTTTGTACGGTCGGATGGATATGCAGGCTACAATGGCAAATGTTAGTGTGAAGCTGAGGCATCGCCGAGTGATGGCTTTCTCTGAGCTTGGTACCAGGTGTCGTTCTTTTCTTGGTCCAGTCACTTCTGGGATTCTGTATCCCCCAGATCATGGTGTTTCCTTTGGTGGTACGAGGCGTAGTGATCACGAGAAGCTTGGTTATCAGTTTGTGCGAGTGCCTGTCCCTCTGTGTCCTGTTAGCCCAGATTTCGAGCTGCTTATGAGTGTTGCGAGGTCCATTCCTGTGATTAGGAACATAGACGACCAGCGCGCTCTTGACGCTGGTCTTGCTGCGGAGTATTTCATGGACATTCGTAGGTCCTTGGCTCCTGTCCCTTCTGCGATTGGAGCTGGGTCTAATACCCTCATTCATGGTGAGTCTCGGTTTGATCCTGCACTGTTGGGGTTCAGTGCACTGCCTCTCGAACGTCAGGAGTTCATGTGTTTAACTATGATGCTCGCGAACATGGAGGACGATATGGTCAAGGTATACCAGGACTTTGCCACCCCTCGGGATATCCTTTTGGATATCCGGAAGACGCAGTCTGATGCCCTTGCCTCTAGAGTCCCTCTCATGCGTATCGAACTTCATAATGCGCACATGGGCCCTTCTGACCGTGTCGATGATTTCTTTCGCATGGTTCGCAGTCTGTGCACTGACCTCCGCAGTGCTGGACATCCTGTCACTCAGCGCCACGCCATGGAAACCATTGTGAATGGGATCCGTTTGATCCGATTTGAATCGCTGCGGATCCAGTACGGTATGATGTTGGCTAACAGACAGACTGTAGATTACTGGTCTTGTCTGGAGGCATATCGGTCTCTCGACATTTTGAACATTGCTCTCCCCAGGTCCGACTCCAGGCATCCTGGTTGGTCCCGGGACGCTCCCCAGGTTCCTGCCAATGCTGCGTTTCAGCGTGGGCAGGGATCTGGTTCTCAGGGTTCTGGTTCCAACAAGTGACGTCTGGATTGCACTTGGGGCCCATGCCTCAGCAAGACGACCCACTCGGAGGATCGCTGTTTCACGAAGCATCCGCACCTGCGTAAGACCAAGCCTGGTGCACCGGTTACCAATCCGGTGCCCATGGCCTTGGCCCTTCCAGGTGTGCTTACTCCGCGGCAGCTGGCCTCCTTGCAGGCTCAGATTGATGGGTATGCTTTGGACAAGAAATAGGAGGTACGCTCTGTCCTTTTCTCTTGCACTGCGAAATTTTCAAATGTCTGCAGCCCGAGCCTGTCTGAGGGTGTCTGGCATGTTGATTCTGGAGCTGGGATGTCAATCACAGGTGATATGTCATTGTTCACTGTGTTTCATGCTTCTGAGACTGGGCCAGCAGTTAAATTTGGTGATGGTGTGGTTCAACGGTCTGTGGGTCAGGGTTCTATTGTGTTATGTAGTGATTGGTTACCAACACCAATCACTTTAACCAATGTTCTCTACATCCCACACTGTCCGGTGAACCTTGTGTCAGTAAATGCTGTTGCCCATGCTCACAACTGCAAGATTTCTTTTGATAGTCTTAGTTGTACTGCCACACAGGGCTCTTATGTTCTGTGGTCTTTCCCTGCCTCCAGTGATGGTGTGTACAAGTTTGCGTGTAGGCCTTGTCACACCCCTCGTGGCCGTTTGTATGGTGCTGAAAATTATCCAGCTTTTGCTCTTGATGTTGATGAGGATGGTGGAGGTGTGATCCCTACCACTCCTGAATGGTTGTGGCATAGGCGGCTGGGTCACCCTGGCTATGATGCCATGCACAACCTTGTAAGGAAGGGTTTGGTTCAGAACTTACCCCTCACTCTCCAACAGGTGCAAAGACTGTCTAAGATCCCATGTGATGCTTGTCAGAAGGCAAAGGGAAAACGTATCCCTTTTCCTAAAGAAAGCAAAACTAGGATCCGTGCCCCATTACAACGCCTTCACTTGGACATCATGGGGCCATTTAATATTAGGGCTTGCGTGGGGAGTTTTATGTTCTGTGTCTCACTGACCAATACTCTGGCTATGCTGAGGTATTGTGCTTGAGAACCAGGGAGGAAGCTCCCTTAGCAGTTCAAACTACCATCCTGAGATGGATGACTCAGCTGCATGGTTTTGTTTTCAAGTGTCTTAGGTTTGACAGGGCTAAGGAATTTATAGTGAAGTGGTTCGAGGATTGGTTAGAATCGGTTGGTGCTGTGCATGAATTGTCCGTGGCTTACACTGCTCAGCAGAATGCGACTGTGGAACGGTACAATAGGGTCCTTCAGAACGTAGCTAGGAGCATTCACTTAGAGTCTAAGCTCACTAAGTCCTTCTGGCCCTATGCCTTCCTCGCCGCTTGTTACCTACGCAACCGGCTGCCTAATCAGGGTGACAAGACTCCTTATGAGTTGTTCTTTGGGGTTCTACCTGATGTATCGTTATTGCGCGTGTTCGGGTGCCCATGCTATGTTACCTTAGTGAATGGGAAGAAACGCAATAAGCTAGACGAAAGGGCGTTATCTGGTAGACTGGTTGGGTATTCTCTGGTGAGTAAGGGTTATTTTGTTTGGGTTCCGAAGTTGCGCCAGGTGGTAGAGAGTCGTGATGTGCTCTTCTATGAACAGTTTAGCTATAACTGTATCCCTGGGCTCTCTCCCTATGATGGATCTCAGTATTTTTCTCGCACCCCTGCCGCTATCATCGGTAAAGGGCTTGATACTACTGACAATGTCCTGGGCCCTTTACCAACCCCGATTGTTGACCGCTTTACTGGTCATGGGATGACGATGCGTCCCAGGCCAGGTAATGATGGTGCTGTATTGCGTGCGGCGGCATTTGGCCAGGGGGAGTCTGATGTTCCTTCAAGCTCTAATTTATTCGAATCTCAGGGGGTCGCCGGGCCTTCCTCTGCGCCACGTTTCGTCGGTGAAGTCGTAGGATTAGGACAGCCTCGGGTTATAGTGGAACCTAGTACAGGTCCACTGCCCACTAATCGCCACCCCCCGTCCACCTATTCGGATAGCTCGCGGGAGTTGTTGATCACTTCACCCCCTGCTATACCTGGTGGTTTATACCGGACCAGGCATTGCGACGATGTGGCCGTCACAGATGATGTGAGTGATGACCTCGAACACTGGTCCGGGTCAGATACTGCGTATGGCTGGGGTGTTCCAATGTACCCAGGCTTCGACGAATTAGAGGCAAAGGAGGCCGGCCTTGTTCAACCACGCATGAGTGCTGCGCTGGGGGCTTTATTACCGGTTACTGCTGATACTGCTGATATCCCCGCTGCCCATGTACAAGTACACTGCTTGTACGTGGGGGCTTTTATTTCTACCTCTACTGAACTCTCTTATAAAGCTGCAATGTTACCTACCAACCCTGACAGAGATCTCTGGCTGCAGGCTATGAAGGATGAGATGGCCTCCCTCCATGCTCATGGCACTTGGGTCCTCACTCCACAGCCTCCTAGGCAGAGGATTCTATCTGGCAGATGGTTATTTGTCAAGAAACATGGGGCTGATGGTTCTTTGCGTTTTAAAGCTCGTTTTGTAGTTCGTGGTTTTCTGCAACGTCCTGGGCTGGACTACCATGATGTATATGCCCCCGTCTCCTCTAAAGCAGGTCTTCGTGTGCTCCTTGCTGCCATCACTCATAGAAAAATGTTTGTGAGGCAGCTGGACATCAAGACTGCATTCTTGAATGCCAAGCTGGAACCTGGTCTGGACCTGTTCTGTTACCAGCCTGAGGGCTTTCATGAACTTGGTCCTGACAATGTTCCCCTTGTGTGCAAGCTGATTAAATCTCTTTATGGTTTGAAGCAGGCACCCAGGGCTTGGAGCAAAGATGTAAAGCAGGTTTTGGTTGCCCACGGTTTTACCATGTGCAAAGCTGAACTACTCTGTATTTCAGGAGGGATTCTACTGGTGGGTGGAGCTATGTCCTGACCTATGTGGATGACTTTATCCGTGCTTTTAGTGAGCTGCATAGGTATGCCTTGCTGATCAAGGCTATGGAAGCAGCTGGGTGGGAAGTCAAGGAAATGGGTGTACCTGTCCAGTTCCTTTCATTGGACATGACTTGTACACTTGATTCTGACGGCAGGTGTCTTAAGATCGACCTCTCCCAGCAATCCTACATTGTTGAGCTGGTGGAGCAGTTTGGTCTCACTGCTGCTACCAAGCCCAAGTTTTCAGTTCCCATGTCCAAGTGCACTATCACTGATCCTCCTGGAGAACCTCTGGCCTCTAATAGCCAGTACCTCTCTCTTGTGGGGGCTTTGCTGTACCTGGCTACCTGCACAAGGCCTGATATTTCTTTTGCTGTTAGCTACCTGTCCAGGTTTTCTGCTCAACCCACTGCCCCCCTGTGGGCTGCAGCCAAGCGCTTGCTTTTGTATTTGAGAGAACATTCCCATCTGGGCCTCACTTACACTCACAGCCCTGGTTTCTCTTTTACTGTCTTTAGTGACTCATCCTTTGCTGATGATGGGTCTGACAGGAGATCTCAGACTGGCTATGCTGTGCTTGCTGGAGGCTGCCTTGTGAACTGGATGAGCAAAAGGCAACCCACTGTTGCTGTTAGCTCCAGTGAGGCTGAGTATCAGGCCCTGTCTCAGACTGCCAGGGAGGTGCAATGGTTGAAAAAGTTGAGAATTGATCTAGGGCTGCCTTGTGACCTGGTCACCATTCAGGGTGACAACTTGGGGTCCTTGAGCTGGGCCAATGACTGTCAGCTGCTCCCTCGCAACAAGCACATTGATGTCATCCATCACTATATCCAGGAGCTGGTGGAGGATGGCCAGGTGGATGTTGCCTATGTTAACACTAAGAATGGGCGTTCCTGCTTCCCGGCCGATTTCCATTCTTATGTTCACTTTTAAGGGGTATTCTGATTTTTTACAAGTTCAATCTTATGAATTAAAACATAAGATTTCGGTCAATATGTTCAAATTTGACGAAATATGCTCAATTCGAGCTCATAAGAATGGATATAGCGAATCTTATGAGCATGAAATTGCCCTATTGTGTAACAACTTAGAAACACCAATTTTACATCTTACGTTTTTTAATGTAAGGAAAATGTGTAAAACTGGCAGTTATTGACCGGAATATAGAATTTAGCATTCACGGCTTATGAAAATAAACGTAACAGTGGTTTATGAATAATATCATTAAGGTGACTATGAAACGTCATTCTCCTCCTTCTCCCCCTCCTCACCCCCACTACCCCCCTAAACCCTCCTCCACCTCCTCCTCTTCTCCATCAATGTCTACATTATCTCCATCCGACTGCACGGCCTCCGGTCTAGTGTTGTCTTCAATGGCTTTGCAAGCTAAGAGCACGCTTGTGTGGTACTTCTTTGGTATCTTCATGTTGCTCGTGGGTTGGCAACTGAATTGCACGGCATCAAGGGGGATGTTGCCTGTCCATGTAGCCTTGTGGTTCCTCCCAAGCTTAACGGTAATCGGCACAAGCTTTTGGTCCATCCACTCACTAGGCCACTGTGGGTAGTCGGTGTCGGTGTACACCAATGCCTCACCTCTCTTAGAGTATAAAGGCATTAAGTATACACATTCTACCTCTCCAATGACAGTATCAGATTTGATGTCAACCACGTCCCATCCTCTCTCCCCGCTAGAGTCTTCCACGGCAACCTTGACCACTGCTACATGTCCCAAAGCCAAATCTGTGTTGGGGTCGTAGGCGGCTCTTGTATCTGGCTTGGTCCCTTGCGAAGAATGTAAGTACAGCAGATCCGCAGTAGGTGGCCTTGCAAGTTCTGTTTCCATAGTGAGTATGTCCTTCAATCCCGGGCAGCCATAATCCCGGACAGCAAGGTCATCTGGTCCGGAAAGGTCATCAGCAATGTCCTCTGCTGCATCCTTCGGACTAATGACATCCAAGATACTCTTCCAGTGAACCTCGATGTTTTGGAGTTCTTGAATCCTAATCTTGGGGGCATCCTTGAATGGCACGGACTTGCTTAATGGAAACCTTGATAGGACAAGAATGGGTTCGCTGTCCTTATCCCATTGCCCTCTCTAGTGTCCCGACTCATCATACTCCTTGAAATAGCCCCTGCAGTTGTTGTTGTGAAAACAAGGAATAAGTATTGTTCATGCTCCCCCACGCATAGGGGAGGATATGGTATTAAAATAAAGGACAAAGCATTCAAATTGGACAACTCACCAGCTTGCCTATTGGCCTGTCTCGTGATCTTGAATGCGTGTAAACGTCGATTGACTCCATTGACCGTGCTCGTGCCGTGACCGTACAGCTGGTACACGTTGTCTTTCAGGACAGCAGAGAAGTCCCCAATTGACGTCACAACTTCCTGCTTAGTGTAGTCGCCCATAGATTGGAAAACGCCACCAACCTCGGTAATCAGATGGTCCAAGGTGAACACGTCCTTGTTCTTCAAAGCCTGCGAGATGACCGAGTACTTCTGGTCGAGATTGCTGTGTGTGTGTCCGGGAGGAAGAAAGTGGACGTACACTTGCTCGAACCAGCCAAGCTCCACCAATAGCGACAAATATGCGAACATGAATGCGTTCTTGTTGTCCTTTGCTGCGTTGTCCATCTGCAAGAAGCAATACTGTGGAAGCCGCCCTTCCTGTTCAAGGACTTGGTTGAAGAAATGTTGGAGGCATGATATAGTCAAGTTGATGGACTGCGAGTAGAAGGGATAAGCCCAATACCCAACAAATCCCCTTCCTTGTGAAAACAATCCTGTGTATGCATAGAAGTAAAGAAGTCACAATATAATTTTATACAAATGATTTCAACTTATATTGAATCAGTCATGTGTTACGGTACGCAATGTCGATGCATGCTCATTGTCTGACTACAAGTCAAGTACCATTTGTCACCTCCATGCTCTCCCATGCATTAGGATTGACCTTCCCACCACGGCTGCTTCAAACCTGTATTGCGTGTGTGTGCGTCAGGAGGTGGGGGGGGGGGGGGGGGGGGGGGGAGGGTTTGTAACTTTTCATATTTGTGTGTATGTGTGGGGGTGGGGGTGGTGTGTGTTGGGGGATGTAGTGGGGTTGGGGTTGGGGTGGGGGGGATGCTCCCCCACGCGTACGGGAGGACTTTTGACTTTGCTTGCACTCAGTCGATTTAATGCAAGCAATGGGTTGGGGATGGAAATAGGGGGGGGGGGGGGGGCTCCGCCACGCGCACGGGAGGTCTTTGCTTGCATTTATTGGGTATGAGTCGTGGCTAGTGTGTGTGTGTGTTGGGGGGGGGGGGGGGAGGGGTGAAAGTGTGTGTGGGTGGGGTGGGGTGGGGTGGGGTGTGTGTGTGTGTGTGGGGGGGGGGGGGGGGGGGGGGAATGCTCCCCCACGCGAACGGGAGGCCACAGCGTGCACTAGGCCACATAATGTAAATTGTAACTTACGGTTTGACGTTTTTTACTTGATCTCGATTGAAAAATAATTGTTAAGTACCTAGTTGACACCGTCCTTAGAGACGTTTGCATGTCTGGCTGGCTCGCCATTGCACCTAATTCAATGTAGCACCGTTGTTGCCTCCCTGTTGGATTGAGCTGGATAAAGTCAGCTCAGGGACCGTACCGCCGCAATCCAGGAACGGTACATATCAACTGCTGACATGCATCCACCATTATTTAGAACCATGCCTAAGGAAAGCGATGAAATTAATTCTCATCGCAGGCCAATTCACCCATTCTTATCTCAGGCCCCTCCTTCTAATAGAAACACGCGATTTAACCATCTAACCCGCAACATTCACCAGCAGGGAGCAACACACCGTAGAACTGTCACCCTCCCTGGACCTAATAGGGGAGTAGCATCGCAACAACAGCTAGCTGGGGGCACAGCGCAGCAGCAGGAGCAGCATCGCGCGGTTCAACCCAGGCCGGGGCGACAGGCGCAGGAGCTTACTAGAATTCGCGTAGTGCCACAGAGGCAGCCTGTGCGCACAGCGCGAGAAGAGCAACCTTCTAGGAATCTCGCGCCGCAACATAAGGGTGGAATTGCACCTAGAGTTCTATTCGTATCTGGTTGTGACAGCGTCGGTGACAGTACCATGAGCCCGAAGGCTCAGGCTAAGACCAGTGTGTCGGTGACACCAACTCTTGTCATAAAGTGGTCGGATAAAAAACCTCCTACAGCACCGAATACATCAGAAGGCAATATACCCGCTTTCTATGAGCTGGTGGGATTGAAATATCCTGCGCTTAACTGGAGCTGGTCACCTTACGTGACCTACTGCACACTGGATGTGGAGCGCGGAGAGAAATTGGGGACCCACAGTGTTGGTATTGTCCTCTGGGATCAAAACAGTGAATCGTCTGTGCGTTCGGATGATGGCGCGAAGACCCTTTGTATGGACGACTTTGCCTTAGCTGAAGGGAAGGTAGTCTATCTGGACAACCCGTCGGAAATTATGTAAGTATACATATGAGGTGAATGGGGGATTGGACGCTCCCCCACGCGTACGGGAGGGCTGTGCATGCACTGGGGTGAATTGGGGTGGGTGTTTGGGGGTGGGGGGCTCCCATACGCGTACGGGAGGAATTCCGAAGCAATGAGGGTGAGATGAAGGGGGGGTGGGGGTGGGGTGGGGTGGCGGGCTCCCCTTCGCGTACGGGAGGACTGCGCATGCACTGGGGGGTGGGTGTGGGGTGGCGGGCTCCCCTTCGCGTACGGGAGGGCTGTTGCATGCACTGGGGGGTGGGTGTGGGGTGGCGGGCTCCCTTTGCGTACGGGAGGGCTGTGCATGCACTGGGGTGAATTGGGTGGGTGTTTGGGGGTGGGGGGGCTCCCATACGCGTACGGGGAGGAATTTCGAAGCAATGAGGGTGAGATGAAGGGGGGGGGGGGGGGGGGGGGGGGGGGCGGGCTCCCCTTCGCGTACGGGAGGACTGCGCATGCACTGGGGGGTGGGTGTGGGGTGGCGGGGCTACCCTTCGCGTACGGGAGGGCTGTGCATGAACTGGGGGTGGGTGTGGGTGGGGTGGCGGGCTCCCCTTCGACGTAAGGGAGGGCTGGCATTGCAATGGGGGGAATTGGGTGGGTGTTTGGGGGGTGGGTGGGGGGCCTCCCAACGCGTACGGGAAGGATTTCGAAGCAATTGAGGGTGCGTGAAGGGGGGGGAGGGTGTGGGGTTGGCGGGATCCCATGCGAGTACGGGAGGATGAAAAGTGCGCATGCACGGGGCGGTGCATGCACAGCCCTCCCGTACGCGAAGGGTAGCCCCACCCACACCCACCCCCAGTGCATGCGCAGTTCTCCCGTACGCGAAGGGGAAGCCGCCACCCCACACCCTCCCCCTCCCCTTCAACCACCTATTGCTTCGAAATTCCTCCCGTACGGTATGGGAGCCCCACACCCCAAATACCCAACCAATTCACCCCAGTGCATGCACAGCCCTCCCGTACGCGAAGGGAAAGCGCCACCCACACCCACCCCCCTAGTGCATGAACAGCCTCCCGTACGCAAAGGGGAGCACCGCCACCCCACACCCAACCCCCAGTGCATGCGCAGTCTCCCGTACGCGAAGGGGAGCCAGCCACACCCAACCCTCCCCCCCCCTTCAACTCACCCTCATTGCTTCGAATTCCTCCGTACGCGTATGGGAGCCCCCACCCCAAACACCACCAATTCACCCCAGTGACTGCACAGCCCTCCGTACGCGAAGGGGAGCCCGCCACCCCACACCACCCCCCAGTTCATGCACAGCCCTCCCGTACGCGAAGGTAGCCCGCCACCCCACACACACCCCCAGTGCATGCGCAGTCCTCCCGTACGCGAAGGGAGCCCGCCCCCCCCCCCCCCCCCCCCCCCCCTCATCTCACCCTCATTGCTTCGAAATTCCTCCGTAGCGTTGGGAGCCGCCCCCCAACCCCCCACAACACCCCACCCAACTTCACCCCAGTGCATGCACAGCCCTCCGTACGCGAAGGGTAGCCCGCACCCCACACCCACCCCCGTGCATGCCAGTCCCTCCGTACGCGAAGGGGAGCCCGCCACCCCACACCCACCCCCA
>JACBWV010000610.1:102186506-102242082 GCA_013435795.1 Chlamydomonas sp. ICE-L | reverse complement strand
CCCCGCCCCTTCATCTCACCCTCAATGTTTTGCGGGCAAATTCCTCCCGTACGGCGAAGTGAGGAGGCCCCCCCCCCCCACACCCCACACCCCACACCCCCACCATACACACCCACCCCACCCAATACAAAACAACCCCATTGGCATTCACGTCCGCCCGTACGCGAAGGGGAGCCCCCCCACCCAACACCCACCCCCAGTTCAATGCACAGCCCCGTCCCGTACGTGTGGATAGGAGCAAACAGTGCGCCCCTCCTCCCTTCATCTCAACACCTCGTGTTTCGAAATTCCTCCACATAACGCGAATGGGAGACCCCTCCCCCCCACCACCACCACCACACATCACACCCCCACGCCATAGGCCCCAGTGCATGCCCAGTCCTCCTACGCGAAGGGGAGCCCCCCACCTGACAATTGAGACCCGCCAACATCCACGACAATACACCCCAGTGCATGCACAGCCCTCCCCGTACTCGTGTGGGATGCAGACAAAAAAAGCCCCTGCCCCCTTCATCTCAAACCCCATTGTTTCGAATCTCCGTACGGTATGGGAGACCTCCCACCCACAGCTCCCCACCCCCACCCCCACAACCAATACACGCCCATGCATGCACCATTCCCTCTGTAGCAGCGAAGGGGAGCCCCCCACCCCAACAGCCCACCCCGGCCCCTCCCCCATGCATGCATCCCCCCCGTACGCGTGTGGGAGCAGACACCCCTCACCGCCTTCAATCGCACCCTCCAGTGTTTGCGCGAAATTGCGCCCGTAACGCGAATGGGAGCCCCCCACCCCGCCCACACGCGGTGTGGGGGGCTCCCATTCGCGTACGGGAGGAATTTCGAAACAACTGAGCTGAGATTAAGGGGGAGGGGTGTGTGCTGCTGTCCCCCACGCGGTAACGGGAGTGGCTGTGCACCCCCCAACCCCACCTCCCACCAATCACCGCCCGTGCATGCACAGTGCCCTCGCGTACCGAGACAAGGGGAGCAGCCCCCAGGGCCAGGCCTCTCATCGGCATCCCACCCCCGCAGTGCATGCACATCCCCCCGTACGCGTGGGGAGCAGATACCCTTCCCCCTATCATCTCACCGCACCGTGGTTCGGAAAGTCCTCCGTACGCGAATGGGAGACCGGCCCCCCCTCCCCCCCCCCCCCCCAACACACACCCACCCATAAACACCCCAGTGCTTGCACATCCGTCGCCTACGCGAAGGGGAGCCCCCCGACCCCCAACACCCCCCACATAACACCCAGTAACATGCACAGCGCCGTTCCCGTACACGCGGTGGGGAGCAGCACACCGCCATCCCCCTTCATCGCACCTCAGTGTTTCGTAATTTCTTGCTCCCGTACATGCGAAGGGAGAAACACCACCACCCAAACACAACCCCCCAATACAACACCCAATAGCGCCTTAGGGGGATTGCCCAAAGAAAAGCCTGTAATAAAAATCCCTTTAGGTCTGACCGCCAGAGCTGCTGTGTGGCAGGTCTTTGAATAGGTTCGCTTCAAATGGAGCAGCAGATGAGACCCCCTGCCCACGCTACTGACCTGGGAATGGACTGACACCATTGGGGGTCACTGCAGACCGTGGGAGGGCCAACTCCGCAGTCAAATCGTAGCCGGGCAAGCGAGGATGAGCACCTCAGGCTTAGGGGGGGACAAACACCCACACGCGTATCGAGAGCCACACCCCTACCGTGGCGGACAAGGAGGACAAACTTGGTTCACAACTCTCAGAGAAGCTGACATGGGCTAAGAAGCACTATGGCCGAGAGACAACTCGCGAATGCACAAGGGGGTCTACTTCTCCTTGGATGCTAGGAGGTTTCTTCCACCTGACCTGTGATCGAGAGCAGGGGCAAGAAGGTACAAGAACGTACACACTCTGACACAGTCATCTCGGCCAGCGTCAACCGACATCGAGCTATTGACGCAACCAGATATGTGTACTCTAGCCTATCTGTGGAGCTGTCGGAGCTATATCTGACGATATGGCCAAGTTCCTCCAAGCAGTGAGGGTACTGCTCCTTGCCTATCCCATTGTCGCTCGCAGTCCAGTAAGCAGTGCGTTGCATACCATCAAGGAAGCGGTGGAGTTCCTTGTCCTCGACTTGTCAAGGAACGACGTAGGGTCTTGTAGCTTCGGGCTACTCACTGGAGCAAAGCCAACACAATGCTGATATGGGGGAGATCAGGCGCACTTTCGGCGACATCAAGGATGTGTGGAAGAAGGGAAAACCTAGTCCTCTCTTCTTCGACCATCTAGAGGGCGGTGCATTTGGGATGAAATATCTGCTCGTCACAGCGACAACAGTGTTCCTTGACCTGGACCACCCGCTTGTACCTGCTGGCCAGCTCCTCCGGAAGGAGGACGCTAAGGTCAGCGCGCACCTATACAACGTGCATCCAAAGACTTTTCTCTGTGACGACCTCATCAAGGTGCGCTTGGCTATTCTTGAATGTTTGGTGCATGAGCATTGCTCCACTTCCTGCAAGGGGAAGGTGGTGTACTATTCAGTGCATGTGTGTTCTACGTTTTCCTACGCAAAGGTTTAAGGTCGGTATGTATGGTAGGTTGGCCTTTTGAAATTGGGATGTGTGTTCATTGCTCCCCTTTGCAAAGGGGAGCAATGCACCTACCACTAACGTATTAATTTATATTATTTCCTACTATCACGCAGGTGCCTGCCAAATTGGTCGACTTGGTCATCATCGACCCGAGCTTGGGTGATGACACTGGACCGCTTTGGGACGTTGGTGAGAAGGCTAGGACGGGCGTTGATGCCTCAGACACTCTGCCAACCTTGATGGTCCAAAACAGGAAGTTTGCTGGGGTGTTCAAGGTGGTGATGTACAGCAACATGGAGCAAGTGAGTACCTTCACTAGGGCTTTCGTTGATGCCACCGCTAAGGACGTGCATCATGTCCCCATTACGCGGATTGGGCCTGACTTCAAACCAGCTTCCAACACAGTGGCCATAGTCGGGACTTTCTCCACTACTCGTGGCACGTCCGTGACAGCTTTGCGTGGTATGACGCCAAGTAACGGCCTGAAGGTCTATCTCCCACCAAGTGATGCTGACAAGAGCGTGTTTGGGCGCCCCGATATTAGCGGCTGCTCCATCGGTCCCCCGGCAGGTTGGGTACAGCAGGAGATGTGTCGACGAATACCGATACCTCGTGCGAGAGTACAGCAACAAAGGGAACTGGGTGATGTGCTTGCACACTGTAGATGGCTCAGGCATGCTGGCGGCATTGCTAGAGGGTAGGAGCGTCGTCGGTTTGGAGTCAGTCCCACAGAGGCTTGGGGTCGCTACATGGCGTTTGAAGAAGTTTCATGCCACGGCGAAAGTCTTGCTCAAACATCACGCCGCCATGCAAGAGGCTGGTGATGACGCCAGAGCTAAGAATCTGGTGCACAAGCTCGTTGAAGATGACATGGAAGAGCTGAGTAGCCTCATGCCTGCAAAGCCTAGTGATGACATGCTAGGCCGAGTGTGGGACGAGCTGAAAGGCTTACGTAAAGATCACAGCGGATCAAAGCTCTTTCCAACTATGACAGATGAGGAATTCAAGACCATTGGGGGCAGGATAGTTGAGAGGTGCACCGACATCGCCACAGCACAGGCATTCATCGACGAACCATCGGCCCTCTTGATCACCATTGGAAAAATGATGAAGCAGATGAAGAGCATGGCTGAGGGGGAATGAGGTTGTAAAGCGGGCACGTGAATAATGGGATTAAGACGTTGTCAGGTTAGGAAGTAGGGTGATGTGTTCAGGTGCTAGGATAATGTTTTGTCGTGGTGGTGTAGTGCGTGGAGGTCTCGTAGAGTGCTGCAGCACCAATGTGGACCTACCCAAATGTGTGTCCTCCACCACCACCGTGAATGGGGCTGTGAGGCAGTGATTTTGGAAGTATATGAGTTATAAGGTAATGAGTTTTGAGGTTATGATTTACGGTTTGGAGATTGCGAGGTTATGAGTTATGAGTTACAAGGTAATGAGTTATGAGGTAATGAGTTAAGAGTTCTGAGATTGCGAGGTTACGAGTTACGAATGATGAGTTACAAGGTAATGACTTATGAGGTTTTGATGTAAGAGTTCAGAGATTGCGAGGTTATTAGTTACGATTTATGAGTTATGAGTTATGAGTTATGTAACAAGATTCAATAATTGTCTAGGAATTGTCTCTTTCTCCAAAAACTAGAAAACAATTTTATGTTTAAAAACATAAGATGATTCTAAGATAGTAAAGGAATTGTCTCTTTGTCGAAAAAATAGAAAACAATCTTATGTTCAAAAACATAAGAAGATTCGAAGAAATCCAGCAAAAACTCACAAATCAAGAAATTTGCCTAAACGGTCTTTTGATTTGAATCATAAGATTCCACAAATTTAGAAGCATCCACAAAATCGGCCGGGAAGCAGGAACGCCCATTTAAGGACAACTGTGCTGACCCCTTCACCAAGCCCCTTGATCCTATGGTGTTCTGGCGTTTCATTCGCATGTTTGGAATGACTGCTTCTCCTTAAACCAATTTTTTTGGTTACATGTATTCTAGAATTTTGGTTACATGTGTTCTGGAATTTTTGGTTACATTTTAGGGTTTCTTTGGTTACATTTAGAGTTTCTTTAAGTTATCATTGATTGGCATTAGGTTCCTATTCCCGGATCGGGTTTTCTATACCGTTGTTACCCGACTTTGATATTTAGTTGTCCTCTTATATCCACTTGGCAAATTTTGGTTCTTTGCCTTGCTTCATACCTTCCCTTACACCCTTCGGGTTTCATTTGAAGTTTCTCTCGATTTTTTTTTCGGAGTTCTTTGATTTTTTTTTTTTAATTTGTTACATATAGTTCTATGTCACCAGTGCCATAGGTGGAGTAGTACTATTGTATGTCACCTGTGTCATAGGTGGAGTATCAGCATGTATAGCGGTGCTCTCACGCGTTTTATGACTTGGTGACTACTTATGTACTCCCTTAGAACTATCGGCTCTCCTGAGCCAGCTTCCCGTGAGACTGAGTCATCTTGAGATGACTCAGTGGCAGCTTCCTGTCACCTACGTCTCCGGTCTGATCTGTACCCTGTTAGGTTCCTGTCTACCGCCTCCTTTCACCACAGGTGCCCCTTTATGGGTCTCCTGTGTCTGTAACGTTATCCTTGTCTCCGTGTATAGATTGGTGCGTCTGTTCCGCTGCTTTAATCTACTGTCCACTCTACCGGAGTGATTTCAAGCTTATAGTAGTACAGTCTCGTATCGTAGTTGGTAGTACAGTATCGTATCGTATATGGTAGTATCGTAGTAAGGTAGTATCGTATCGTATGGTAGTACTGTAGTATGGTAGTATCGTATGGTAGTATCGTATCGTATCGTATCGTATATTGTAGTATCGTAGTATGGTAGTATCGTATCGTATCGTATATGGTGTTGTTGACAGTATCGTATCGTATATGGTCGTTTCGGTGTTGTTTACAGTATTGTATCATATATGGTACTAAGTTTTTGTTTTGTATATACATTGTTGTGTTGTACATCGGTGTTATTGTATTGTACTATTTGCATATGCCCTGTTGTATTGCAAATGTACTGTATGGTACAGTACTTGTTTGTGTTGTGTTTGTCAATCTCCCCATCTGCAAGTTTTAGGGTCAATTTATATGTAGATTTGTTGGTATCGCTCCGAGACGCTTGATCATGACTTACCTTCCTTTCACGTGTCATGATTTTCCTATTTTTTCTCCTTGGACGAATTCGATACTGTCCCCCCCCCCCCCCCCCCCCCCCCCCCCTCACCCAACACTCCCCCCCCCCCCCCCCCACCCCCAATGGACAAAGTGACAACAGCTGGACAACAACATTTGTCACTATAAGGCAGCTTTGCTTTTGGGATTCTAAACCAGGGTGCTTCCAAGCGCGCTCTTTTGCGCGCTGGCGCGCTGCCTTTTTGAGCCCCACTGCATGTTTCGCGCAGTTTTTTGCACTCCCCAATGGGCGCAGCAAGCAATGTTTGCGCTTTTTGCACTACAAAGCGCAGTTTTAATTGTTTCAAGTGCGCTAAAGCGCTGGCCAATTCGGTCAATGGAAGTACCCTTTCTGAACCCTGCCGTTTGCTTCCGTAGGTTGTGACCATCATGACGAGAGGTCTCATGTCATCCCTACTGCTGCTGCTGCTTCTCTGTGCGTCTGTCCCAGCAGCCATTGCTGGTGAGTAATTACATCCAGCACTGCAATATTAGAAGGTGTACTGTACTGTACTGTACTGTACCCCACCACCTACACTCCCACACAGATCAGATCCACAGCTTGCACAGTTCATACCATTGTCCTTAAGGACTGCAGATCTATCTTATCCTTTTTTGTATGGAGGATTTTGTCTAGAGAGGTGGATCTCCCTACACTAGCCCTAGGCTGTAAGGATTGGGTGTGATGTGAGAGGTGGGTCTAGAGAGGCGGGGGTCCCTACCAGGGTACTTCCATTGACCAAATTGGCTTCAGCGCACTTGAAAAATAAGAACTGCGCTTCGTACTGAAAAAAGCGCAATTGCTTGCTGCACCCACAGCGGGTTGCAAAAAACTGTGCAAAACGCGCAGTGGGGCTCAAAAAGACAGCGTGCCAGCGCGCAAAAGCGCGCGCTTGGAAGTACCCTGGTCCTTACACTAGCCCGAGGCTGTAAGGATTAGATGTGAATATGTGATGATAGATGTGGGTCTAGAGATGCGGGTTGCCTGCAACTAATTAATGCAAATGGAATGTTGGGAGTCTATGTTCAGTGTAGAGCACCAGGCTCGGTAATAGGGCAGCTAGGAGGGGAAATACTACTGAGTTTGGTCAGGGGTATCTCAAATGGGGAAACTCTTCAATGGTTGTACAAGCCCTAGGCTGGAAGGATGATATATTTATATGTGATGTGGCAGAGGTCCCGAGGTTTTGTATCGTCTGATCCATCCCTACCCCACAGTACCATAATAAATGTGCCCAACATATTATCACACACACACAAATCACTTATTCCCACCTCCAGATCACATATTCCCACCTCAAGATCACATATTACCACCTGAAGATAATATATTTCAACCTCAAGATCACATATTCCTACCTCCAGATCATTTATTCCCACCTCAAGATCACATGTTCCCCACCTCAAGATCGCATATTCCCACCTCCAGATCACATATTCCCACCTCCCAATCACATATTCCCACCTCCAGATCATATATTCCTCACAGATCCACACCTCTAGATCACAAATTCCCACCTTCGGAGCACATATTCCTACCTCCAGAGCACATATATTCACCTCCAGATCACATATTCTCACCTCGAGATCACATATTTTCACCTCCAGATCACATATTCCCACCTCCAGATCACATATTCCCACCTTCAGATCACATATTCCCGCCTACAGAGCACAGATCCCCACCTCCAGATCACGTATCCCCACCCCCATATCACATATTCCCACCTCCAGATCACATATTCCCACCTCCAGATCACATGTTACCACCTCCAGATCACATATTCCCACCTCCAGATCACATATTCTCACTTCCAGATCACATAATTTTACCTCCAGATCACGTATCCCCACCCCCATATCACATATTCCCACCTCCAGATCACATATTCCCACGAGATCATATATTCCCACCAATGTATGCCACAAACCAGTTTGAACAAGTTTACAGTCCAAAATGATAATTCTGACCATGCATTATTATCTCGTCTAGGACCTCGTGTATTCCCCCACCACATTGTATCCCTCCCCCCCCCCCCCCCCCCCCCCCCCCCCCTTCCCCCTATCTCCCCCCAACCCCTGCACCTCCCACGCCATCCCATGCCGTCCCAACCATCCAATCCCCCCCTTACCCTATAGCACCCACTCTATACCCCCCCCCCCCCCCCCCCCCCCCCCCACACACACACACACACACACACACACACACACCTAAACTTCTTGTATAGAACCTAGTATATTTCCCCCACCACATTGTACACTCCCCTGCTTCATCATCATATATTTCCCCCACCACATCATACCCCCCCCCCCCCCCCCCCCCCCCTCCGCACACACACACCGCTTCATTATCATATGTTTCCACCACTGCTAATTTTGGGTGTCATCGGCACTCATGTATTTGGCTTGAAAAAGGCGCATTCTGGGTGGAAAGGGTGCCGTTAGGAGTGCGCAAAAGGGTGCTGAACACCACCAAATTCGCAGTGTAAAACATATTTCCCCTACTTCATTATCATATATTGCCATCCCACTGGGAAATGTGCTCTGGCCAAGATTTCTCACTGCTGTACTACCACCCTCAAACACTTGCAGAGGAGGGCATTGCAGGAGTCAGCTGCTCAATCAAGACCATGTATACGACCTCACCTGAAGATTCAGGCGATGCAATAGCCCTCAAGTTTTACCCTGACGCGGATGCTGCTGAAATATGGGGATGGGTCGTGAGCTGTAATGAACAGCTGCAGGTCTTGTACGCTGGCAGCACACAGGTCCAATGGGATGTGCCCCAGGACCTGGAGCTGGTGATCCCTGATGTCGTCACTACATTAATGGCGGTTTCGGAGACAGACGTCACCCCCGCACTCACTACCCAATGCGGATGCACTCCAACCATCTCAGTGGAGTCGGGCATCAGCATATGGACAGGCGTGAAGCAGTGGTACGAAGGAGAAAATGTTCCCACTACAATGGAAGAGCTCATCCGGTGCAACCCTGACATTACATTACATTACATTACATGTTAAAGTCTACTTGACACCGCGAGGGTGTATGAGACTCTGTGCTTTAAACAAAAAGAAAAAGCACCCACAAAGCAAAAAAACCCATTACATCAGGGGTGTGTCGAGGACAAACAAACCAAACTCCCAACCACCGTTTTGGTGGCGTAGGTATTAAACCCCTTAGAGCAGGACCCAGATCTCAACCACTTACAGTGGCGGAGGTAAGAAGCTAACAAATGAGAAGTCTCAAGAAGAAAAAAAAGGGATAATAAATTACGGTGCCACTAAGCAGTCCAGGGCTTCCTGTCTTGCTCTTCTACAAGTAGAAAGATAGTCGGCTAGGTTGCTCCAAAAAGACTTAGTGCCATTTCCATTCATAAAGGTTCTGAATGTGGAATCGCAGAATTCCACATTCCATACGGTTAAGTCGGTATCCTCATGGACATGCCTATAAATATCTGTAAACAGATTCTGGTAGCGGAGGCGAATATCATTATAAAAAGGGCACTCAAACATATGCATTTCATCCTCAGTTTTTTGGAACCCACACATTTGACAGTGTCTCATTGAGCGAGGGATGTGTGCTCTATCCACCACCCTCATTCTTTCTGTGTTCAGCCAATGGGAACCCATTCTAAACTGTGCTATAGAACGAATCTGATCCTGCTTATGTAAGGCGGATGTAAAGGGAATCAAGCCATTCTCATCATTGCTGTTGGCTGCGAACCATTTTTGGTATCGGAGGCGTTTAAAGCCAACCCTTCTCTCATCAGGGATGTCTCTAACTGCATTGGTGTCACTTGGGTACTTAAACCTCCATGACTCAAAAACTTCAGACATAATACCTTCGACATCGACAGCCTCCAAAATGTTGATGTTTTTACTGGATCCTAGCTTGTGGAGAGCACAACGCAAGTCATGAACCCAGCCAGTGTTGGAGTCAAAAGATTCCTCAAGAGCCATTCTAATGAGATCCTCAGGTTCTTTATGTATGGTCTTGTTCCAGAAGCGCAAAGCTTGTTTAAGCCAAGCAAAACACAACGGGGTTCTACCCAGCTCTTCCATGATAATATTAGATGTAGTAGATTGGCAAACACCCAACATTTGTTTAAGTATACCTCTATGCCATTTCTCACAAGCATGGTCATTTGAGATAAGTGTGTTGTTCAGAATAGAAGGAGCCCACACCTCACAGCCAAAATTCAGGATAGGTTGTACAAGAGAATCAAACAGGTGGGTGAGAATATCAATATTGTATATCTCCATAGTATGGCATCGCCTACGAAGCATGTGGTGTGCCTTTTGGGCCTTAGTGAGCATCCTAGAAAAAGCAGCTTTTGCACGATTGCTTGAGTCACCATCCACAAAGAGGGATCCCAAGTAGATAAAAGATAACTTTGAAGAAAGTTGTGCTCCATCATAGACAAATTTGTAATCAGGATCCATGCGGGCCTCATCACAGAATTGTTTGTTGAAAACGACAATCTCAGTTTTCTTTATATTCACAGCCATCTTAGTAGCCTCGCAGAAATCTCTCAGGCAGTCAAGCATCGCTTGCATATCTGCCGGGGATTCTGCCATTATAGCTAGGTCATCAGCATAAAGTAACAGTTGCAGAATCTTTCCCCTAAGCTCAGCCCCTACATTTGGGAGCTTGGATTGGAGGAACGATTCAATTCTATCAATGAACAGACCGAATAGGAGTGGGGATAGGGGGTCTCCTTGTTTAACTCCTACAAGGGATGGAAAGGAGGATCCAATGTCCCCATGTAGGCGAACTTGGAAAACAACATGCTTATACATGGACTTCAGAATACTGAGATAGGGGTCCTTGACTCCTAGCCTTGCTAAGCAATCCCATAGCAAGTCTCTGTTGACCCAATCATAAGCCTTCTTGAAATCAACAAAAGCCACAAAGAGTGGTTTTTTCTTTTCTCTATATTTATCTACAATATGGTTAAGAATGAATGATGCATCTGCAGTACCCCTACCACTTCTAAATCCATATTGGCCAGCGGCTCTGAGGTTGAATTCTTCTGACCAATCATCTAGTCTACGTAGCATGCAAAGGGAGAAGATCTTTCCTATGGAGTTGCTCACCGCAAGACCTCGATAGTTGTCCTTGTCATACACACTGCCTTTGGATTTGGGTACGGGTACCAAGGCAGCTGCAGCCCATTGGCTAGGGTAAGAAGTCTTCCAGATGAGATTAAACAGGTTAGTCATAGCTTGTACAAATCGGGAGTTGGCCTCATGGGAAGCAAATCTGTACCATTCTGCAGGGATACCATCTACCCCGGGGGAGGAGTTTTTCCGTAGGGATTGGAGAACAGAAAACACCTCCTGGGTGGTAAAGTCTTGACATAACCATGTTGGTGCGGCCTCTATCTGAGGTCCATCAGCTTGAGGGACAAAGTCCCTAGCATCCAGACTTGGATCAATACCTACTTGCACATCAAAGAGGTCTGCAAAATAATCAGTCCAATCATGAATTGTGATATCTGCCGTAGTGGCCTTGTTAGGCTCACGCACGTCTTTCCAAAAACTTTTCGGATCATGCCGAAGATTCGTATGAAGGTTCTCCATGCGTGTTTCTAGCCACTTCCTCTTCTTTCTTCTGATAATCCTCTTGTACTCCTTGTGCATAGAACCAGCCAAGTCAGAGCTAGAGCCATGTTGATGTTCTGCTTGGCTTGCTGCCTGTCTAGCACGATTGCATTCATCATCATACCATGCGTTCACGGGCCCGTGCTTACGCTTAGCTACAGGTTTGTGACATGGTGTGCATTTGCTTATGGCTAGTTCAATAGCACTAGCAATCCCCTTCTCTGAATCTTCCATAGATGAGCTATGGAGTGCATTGTCAAGTAATCGGTTAACGTCTGGATCACGCTTAATTGTGTGTGCATACATCTGGACATAGTTGTCTTTCCATTTCAGTTTGGGCGAAGGTTTACCACCAGCAGGTGTACTAATAGTAGCTTGAGAAGGCCTAAGGGCAGCATCTGGTATGTGGAGTGTGATAGGCATGTGGTCAAACTTTCCACCCCCGGGCCTGAGAGGGCAGTCATGCTTGGGAGCCACACTAAACTTGACTCCTGGGGTGTTGAGAAGACTAGGGGCGGCTAGCGCATAATCAATGACAGATTTCTTGTCCATGCCATCTGCAAAGAAGGTATGTGCACCTTGCATATCACCTTCTGTTCTACCGTTAAGGATGATAAGACCAGTTGATGATGATGATGGCAGAGGATAACATGATAAGACCAGTTGATGATGATGATGATGATGATGATGATGATGATGATGATGATGATGATGATGATGATGATGATGATGATGATGATGATGATGATGATGATGATGATGATGATGATGATGATGATGATGATGATGATGATGGCAGTTGATGATGGCAGAGGATAACATGATAAGACCAGTTGATGATGATGATGGCAGAGGATAACATCATTGCCGGCCAGGAACTCCAGGGCATCTGCATCCCAGCCGAACCTGAAGAGCCAAAGCTGAGCGCCAAAGCTGAAGAGACCAACCACAGCGTAGTGGGTGAGTTTGGGAAGAAAACAAGCATACGCGAACAGAGTTATTTAAGCGTAATTTAAGCATATTTAAGCGTTACTTAAGCATATTTAAGCGTTACTTAAGCATATTTAAGCGTTAGTTAAGCATATTTAAGCGTTATTGTATAGGCCCCTGTGTTATTTAAGGGCGACCACAGCGCTGCCCTTCAGGGGCCATGGGCTGCACGCATAATATGCTACAATATTTGCTTTTACCCCACTTCAAAAAATCACAAGGCTTAAGACCAACTACATTTTGTTACTAGCAGGTAATGTGCACACACCCTTTGGAGTTTTGGATGGAGACAAACAGATGTGTGTAGGCCCCTGTGTTATTTATGGGCGGCCCCAGCACCACCCTTGAAGGGACATGGGCTGCCCGTATAATTACCGAATAATAAGACTTTGGGAAGAAAACAAGCAGACGCGAACACTGTTATTTATAGGGATCGGCATATCATATGATTTTGACCAAAGGCAAGTATGATATCATATGATTTCATACAAATTGCATCATATGATATCGTATTTAAATTGTAACTTAAGCCTAGTCAGACTGCCGGCATCATATGATGACATGATATCATATGATATCATATTGCCTATCCCTAGTTATTTATGGGCGGCCCCAGCACCACCCTTGAGGGGACATGGGCTGCCCGTATAATGACCGAATAATAAAACTTTGAGAAGAAAACAAGCAGACGCGAACAGTGTTATTTAAGCGTTATTTAAGGGCGGCCCCAGCGCCACCCTTCAGGGGTCATGGGCTGCCCGTATAATAACCTACACAATTTGCTTTTAACCCACTTAATAAATCAGAAGACTTCAGACCGACTACAGTTTATGAGCAGGTGACGTGTACACACCCTAAGCCCATGCATACCTCCCCCTCCCCCCCCCCCCCCCCCCCCCCCCCCCCCCAACACACACACACACAAACACACACAAATCCCATGCATACCCCATACACACCTATGTACACAAACACTAAGACCATGCATACCCCACACACACCTACACCCCCCACACACAAACGCACACAAAGCCCATGCATACCCCACACCCACCTACGTACACAAACACTAAGCCCGTGCATACCCCCCGCACACACGAACACACACAAATCCCATGCCTACCCCCCCACACACCTACGCACACAAACACTAAGCCCCTGCTTACCCCCCACAAACCTACACCCCCCCAAACGCACATACACATGAACACATACAAAGCCCATGCATACCCCACACACACCTATGTACACAAACACTAAGCCCGTGCTTACCCCCCACACACACATCTACCCCCCCCACCCCCCCCACACACAAACACACACTGATCCCATGCATACGCCACACACAACTACATACACAAACACAAATCCCATGCATACCCCCCACACAATTACACCCCCCCACACAAACACACACACAAATCCCATGCGTACCCCACACAGCCTTGCATACACTAACATAGGAACTTGAAATTGGTAGCATATCTTCAGCCAGCAATTTAGCTATGGCAGTCAAGGCGTATGTGGCAATCAAAGCGAGTGCGGCAGTCAAGGAACGGAAGTTGGTGGCATAGCTTCAGCCAGCAATATAGCTGTGGCAGTCAAGGCGTATGTGGCAGTCAAGGCGTGTGTGGCAGTCAAGGCGTATGTGGTAGTCAAGAAAAAATTACCAGGAAAATGTAGAAAATACGGGGGAAAAAACATTTTTTGGTAATAACATTTTTCCCAGCGTGGAAGTTAGGCTTGCAGCTTTGGTCTTGGCTTTGCTTGGCTTTGGTCTTGACTTCACCTTCACCTTTAACCTTCAACCCCATTTATCTATCCATTAACATTGTTTAATTTATGCGTAGGTGTTGATTCAAAATTCACTTCCGAGGTTGACGCAGTCGGCAGACGTTCTTTGGGAGCAAAATGGAATGATTACCAGTGCGTGCCAAGCTTCAATTTTGATGGGAGATCTTTAGTGACCATCATTAATGGAGGAAATACTGAATGCGCGAGCAAGTATAGGGATGAGATTGATGGGTGCTCATCACCAGTATGGTCCCCCTTCCAACATGCATACGGACCTGCATGCAACAACCATGATTCGTGTTATGCATGGGCATACATGAATGGTGAGGGACGAAGACTTGCGACCCGATTACGATGTGACGCGAGATACCTTAGAGACCTGAAGTCAGCTTGCGACTGGAACCACTGTGCTTGGTGGCAGATAGCAATAGGCGAATGCAGATTGTGCTACGTGAATGCTGGTGTCTGGTATACAGCAGTTGTTATCGCTCAAGGACAAAATCAGAACCGCCAGGGAGCCTATAGAGGATTTCTGTACAAACTGTACCGCCCATGGGACTGGCGCATGATCGGTACCGTGAACTACATGATCTCGTTCCGGAGGACTCCGGGTCCTATTAGGAGCCAGATGCATGGGATGTGTCTACATGCAACTAAACCCAACGACTACCTGCGCATGAGGGACTGCAATTGGGGGTCTTATGAGCAAAATTGGGATAGGGGGAATGATGACAGTCTGCACATCCAATCCACAAGTAAATATTGCATTAGTGCTGCTAGTGCTACGGCTGGAGCTATTGTCTGGTCTCGTCCGTGCGATGGGAATAATGCAAACCAAAGGTGGGTATATGATGAATACCAAAGGCTGCGACTTGATGCAAACATGAATTTGTGCCTTGATATCAATCGTGCATCTCGGGAGAACTGGGCAGAGTTAATAGTTTCGTATTGCCATGGAAATCCTAATCAGCAGTGGTCGATGTGAGAGCTTGCTGTAATGGAACCTCCCTCCGTGTGTATATGGGCCCACCCAGACTCCTGGCGTCCCGGACTCCCAGACCCCGGACTCCCCATCCACCCAGACTGCTGCTATCCCGGACTCCCAGATCCCAGCAGTGCGTGGTCAATGTGATAGCTTGCTACTTTTTAGTGCCATGGAAATCTGAACCAGCAGTGGTCGATGTGAAAGATAACTAAATAAATAGCAGGTAAATAGTACGCCCTTTTACAAGGCGCGGGGTTGATGAGAGGCACTCGGGGAAGTCGACAGATCGCTAAATGCGTACGAGCGCAGCGGAATGCACGAGGAAAGCACGCGGAACGCACGTGGGGTCCTCGATTAGTCATAGCTAGTTAATGACTAATCACTTCTAAGCCCTATACCCGCGTCGCCTGTAGCTCGGAATCCTGAGACATTTCGCCTACATTTAGCCAAGGCGGATTGTCGTCGAAATGTCTCAGACTTCTGAGACATTTCGCCTGCACCTCGCCACGCACGGCGGCTTGTGCACGTAAATGAGGCGAAAAGTACGTTATTTTGAGACATTTCGCCTGTACTTCGCCTGCAGGGCGGTTTGGGCACTTTCAGGAATATTTTCCAGGAGCATTCCTCAATTACACCAGGATTCGAGAAGATAGATTACATACATAATAAACTATGCATCCATTAACCTATTGATCTACCTATTTATCTATGTAAGCATCCTTACACATGTACATCCACTACAGCCCATATATTCCCTATATATCCATTAACCATAGATAGAAAGCGAGCAAAAGACGACGAGCAGCCAAATTGCTGGCTGGAACCATGTAGCTAATTAAGTTCAAGTACAAGTATATACGCAGCCTGCAGGCAGCTATCTATTTGTCTACTTATGAAAACATAGGCCTATATATCCACCAAGAAGAAACGTCCAATCAAAGCTATACATCTATATATCTTCACTGATTATATTTTATATTTCCATCTTCAGCATGTGTAGTTCCTTCGTGGCAACAATCTTCATCGCAGCTGTAGCATTTCCATCCATCATTTTGCCCTGTAAGACATGCATAGCAGGGCATGCGTTAGAGAGCAACCAAGGGCAGGGTTAATGGCAAGGGGCAGGACGGTGCGGTGATGAGCAGAGCATGGCATGTGTTACATAGCAACCAATGGCAGGGAGCATGGCAAGGGGCAGGCATGTGCGAAACAGAGCAGAGCAGGCATTATAGTGCAATGAATGGCAGGGAGCACGGTAAGGGGCATGAATGCGATAAGCAGATCAGGGCATGTGTTAGAGAGCAAAGCAGGGAAGGGAGCAAAGTACGCCTGGAAAGTGATGATAAGAGAAGGGCATGCGTTCAAGAGGAAGGAAGGGAAGGGAGCAAGGCAAGGGGCAGGACCACAGTGATGAGCATAGTAATGCATGCATTTGAGAACCAAGAGCATGGATAATGGCAATTGCCAGTATCCCTGCCCCTCTTTGCTCTCTAACGCCTGCCATGCTCGGCTCATCACTGTCGTCCTGCCCCTCGCCATTATCCCTGCCCCTCATTGCTCTCTAACACCCGCCTTGCTCTGCTCATCACTATCGTCCTGCCCATTGACATTATCCCTGCCCCTTTTTACTCTCTAACGCCTGCCCTGCTCTGCTCATCACTGTCGTCTTGCCCCTTGCCATTATCCCTGCCCCTCTTTGCTCTCTAACACCTGCCCTGCTCTGCTCATCACTGTCGTCCTGCCCCTTGACATTATCCCTGCCCCTTTTTACTCTCTAACGCCTGCCCTGCTCTGCTCATCACTGTCGTCTTGTCCTTTGCCATTATCCCTGGCCCTCTCTGCTCTCTATCACCTGCTCTGCTCTGATCATTAAGTGTCCTGCCCCTTGCCATCATCCCTGCCCCTCTTTGCTCTCTAAACCTGCTCTGCTCTGCTCATCACTGTCATCTTGCCACTCGCCATTATCCCTGCGCCTCTTTGCACTCTAACGCCTGCCCTGCTCTGCTCATCACTGTCGTCCTGCCCCTCGCCATTATCACTGCCAGCCAGTTTGTATTCACGAGAGTAAGAAGGGGCAGGGATAATGGCAAGGGGCAGGACGACAGTGATGAGCAGAGCAGGGCAGGCGTTCGAGAGCAAAGATGGGCAGGGATAATGGCAAGGGGCAGGACGACAGTGATGAGCAGAGCAGAGCAGGCGTTCGAGAGCAAAGAGGGTCAGGGATAATGGCAAAGGACAGGACGACAGTGATGAGCAGGGCAGGGCAGGCGTTAGAGAGTAAAGAGGGGCAGAGATAATGGTAAGGGGCAGGACGACAGTGATGAGCAGAGAAAAGCAGGCATTAGAGAGCAAAGAGGGGCGGGGATAATGGCAAGGGGCAAGACGACAGTGATGAGCAGAGAAAAGCAGGCGTTGGAGAGCAAAGAGGGGCAGGGATAATGGCAAGGGGCAGGACGACAGTGATGAACAAGGCAGGGCAGGCGTTAGAGAGCAAAGAGGGGCAGGGATATTGGCGAGGGGCTAGATGACAGTGATGAGCAGAGAAGGGAAGGCGTTAGAGAGCAAAGAGGGGCAGGGATAATGGCGAGGGGCAGGACGACAGTGTTGAGCAGAGCAGGGCAGGCGTTAGAGAGCGAAGAGGGGCAGGGATAATGGCAAGGGGCATGACGACGGTGATGAACAAGGCAGGGCAGGCGTTTAGAGAGCAAGAGGCTCCTCTTCTCCAATAGAAAAATTTAAATAGATAATATAGACTCCCAGACATAAAGATAAAAACCAAATCAAGCGTATAAGAAAACTAAGAAAAGAAAGACAATATATAAACAGTAGGTGAGGTTCGCAGTAAAAATCCCTCTATTTTAAGTAGTTTTAGAAGAAATCACAAGGTTTCCCAAAACAAAATAAAAAAGAATAGTGTAAATAACGTATACAGACAGTGATTAGAAAATACGATATAGTAGACGAAGAATAACTACAAAGTAAAGTACTAATCGATTTAGAGAAGACGTTTTCGTAAGGAAACTGAACAAGGGAAAGAAGAAAAGAGTAAATCAAACCAAATAGAAAGTAACCTAAATACAAAAAAAGACAAGAGCGAAAATACACAAAACAAAAATAAAAAAGAATACATTCACAAAATAAGAAAGACAATAAAGATAATATAAGAAAACAAAAACGAAATAAAGAACAGCAACAGAGAGGATAATAAAAAGCAAGGGGCAGAAGACAGTGAATGAGCAGAGCAGGCCAGACGTTAGAGAGCAAGGAGGGGCAGGGATAATGGCAAAGGGCTAGATGAAGGATGAGCAGAGCGGGCGGGTGGTGTTAGAGAGCAGGAAGGGCAGGAGAGCACGGATAGGGTTAGGATGGTGATTAGCTTGGCATGGCCTGCGTTACAGAGCAATGAAGGGCATGGAGGATGCAAGGGGCAGGACAGTGACGTGCAGAGCAGGGTATGCGTTAGAGATCAATGAAGGGCAGTACAGAGGCATAGTACAGATGCAGTTACAGAGACGATGGCAGAGACAGTGACCAAACATAGGACAGATGCACGTGGGCACACCTAGGCCGATCAAGACTAATTCGCTATGCCACACAATTGTTTGCGAAACCGCACCTACAAGCAAGCTTCACTTATCACTTACGTTGTTGTCCAAAAGCCTTATGTGACAGTGGAACATCAGAACTGGGAGGGAAGACAGAGCAATGGTCCCTGCAAATACAGAATGCAGGCATAGTTAAATTAAGTAGCACCCTTTACTTCTTATTTGATGATAGTTTAAAGCCCCCTTGTCTTGTGTCAACAATGGCCAAGCGCTCAAGCAGACTGACAAGCAAGTATTCATGCGTGCAACAGATAGGCATGCAAGCAACCAAGCCACTTTCCCATGGGCTGAACACTCTATGCCTAGCACCTCCAAGCTGCAGTCACCATCCAGATAGTCAGCCAATCAGTCACCAGGGAGGAAGACAGAAAGGCAGGCATACAGACATGAATGCACAAAAGGAGGCATGCAAGCAGGTGGACACTATTTAGGCATGTGATCAAGTCAGAATTCCCTAGGCCAAATTGTTGTGAAACCCAACCTACAAGCAACCTTCAGACCCCTACCAGACAGAGCATGGGTCCCTGCAAAAATGAAGGGCGGGCATAGTTACATTTATTGACACCCTTTGTGTTGTTTTTGCGCATTGGTAGGGAGATCCCCCTGAAAGTCGAACCTGCCCTAAGCTTAGGTACCTGAACCTCAGGTCCTACCCCAGCCTTGCATTGTCCACACTTGCCTGAGTTTACCATGCAGAATGGATCTGGAAGACCGAGGCATAAAGACAAGGTTGGACTGTCACCCAACACCCAGCAAAGCAAGGAGAACCAGTATCCACCACAACACAAGAGGCAACATGCCAAGACTGCCACAACCACTAGGAGTGAACCCAATGTGAAGATGCATGCCATAGACATGGGTCTAGTGCGTCAGCCAAATAGACACAGTGCTGCCACCATCTATCATGCAGGGTCTCAAGGGATAATTGCCACGCATGATCTCCTGATACAATGCTCAAGGGCACCATGCAGCCAGGGCAGTGCATGATCCAACTAGAGTGTAAGGCCCCGTGTCCTTTAAAGCTCTACTCAGGCCCAGGAGAGAACAGGTGGAAGTATGACTCACATAAGAGTTGGGAGCAAGTTGTCCCAGCATCCTACTTTGCACAGTGCCAACTAATCATGCTGCCACCCCAAGCTGAAGTCATGCTCCTGGTACAGCAGACTCCACATACCACCATATTTGACCGTGTACAGAGCAACGTCGAGTGGGCTGCCGAAATGCTGCAATTTATGCAGCTTATTCATGCGGTGGCAGTACAGCAGCGCCGACCGGGCTTCCTGGTTAAGGAGTTGACGACGCAAGGGCCGCTGGCTGCAAGATACCATGCCTCCAGCACTGACAACCTACACAGGTCTAGCATAGACGGATCGGTTGCGAGAATTAGCGGCACCGATGTAAGGGAATTTTGTGTAGGAGATAGGATCAGAGCATTTGTCAAATTTCAAAAACAATCTGACGCACTACTTTGCGCTTGTCCACGCGGAAGGCGGAAGAGGGCGTTGCGCAGTAATAATGAAAAGAAAGTTGGAAAGAAAGGAGGGAATAAAGCAGGACGCCAGAAATATCAAGTAGCAACAAACACATGCTTTGTGCGAGGGAGGGAAGAATATGAGGTAGGAGTACGAGAGGTAGAAGGTTGGCGTGGCTAACCTTAGCCATATTGCAAAGGCTCTAATCGTACGGCAATTTCGCCATGCCGCGTACAATCCGCCTTGGCTAAATGCACGTGAAAGGCTGGTGAAAGGTCACCCTGCGAAGACATCTATCAAAATTAGTAAGAGCACTGACACGTAATCGCAAGTCACACTAATATTTCTGTGTGACTTAGGCTTTCATCACAGTGATAAAATCGTCATGGTTTCGCCCTACAACAGCGCAATTTTCGACGCATGCAGCGAAAGCACATCGGTGACTTGAGGTGTCCATTTTCCCGAATGAAAGCATTTCACCAACGAGTAGTTCGCGCTAGTACTTTGTTGCCTAATTGTTCATTCTATCTCGGAATCGCTGGCAAAGCTTTGCAGGTTCGCGAGAATGACCCCTCGAAAAGGTTGCTAACAGACCCTCGAGCGACAGAAAGTTGCATAGCTCTTCGCGTATTAGAACTCAGTAGTTAACGTGCGATCGAGGAGTTATTGGTCACGCTTCAGTCTACGAAAAGTTCTGGTTGTCTGTCGGGATCGCTGGTTTGAGGTGAGCCGAGACATTTCGTCCACTGTACGCCTACATTTCTCTGTAGTTCCGCTGCAAATCGTGTCTTTCGCCTACATTTAGCAAAATTGTCACTTCCCCGAGTGAGGGCCAGCTAGCCCGTATGCTTTCACTGGGGCCAACCACCTATAGGGGTGGGGGGGGGGGGGGCGACTATCATCCCCCTGCCCTGGGGGAAGGTTTTGGGCCTGCTAATCAGCTTGCTTGCTTTGATGGAACCTCCTCCCGTGTGTGTCTGGTCCCACCTAGATTCCTGGCGTCCCGGACTCCCATCAGACCCCGGACTCCTCACCCAGACTGCTGGCATCCCGGACTCCCTGAGACCCAGATCCCAGCAGTGTTCGATGTTTAGCTTAGATGTGATAGCTTGCTATTTGGCACCAGGGTAGTTCAGCACGCTGCGTCCTCTATTGCAAACGCAACAAGCAACCAAGGGTCAGTTGCGTCGCAGGACGCAACGTGGGGAGGGTCCGCTGACCAGAAGGAAGGGTCCGTTGCGTTGTAAGACGCAGTCTAAACAATTGGTTGCGTCTCAGGTGGCAGAGCTGGGGGTCCTTCTGCTGAAGTACCCTGCTTGGAACTCCGCACCTGCAAAAACGCAGTGTTTAAGTATCTTGGCGGGGGAAATTGAATGTATTAGTATGTGTACTCAGAAGACCGACGAAATTTTTCACCAAACAGAATGGCGCATTAAATTATATTTATTTTTCGTGTTCTTTTCTTCTGTGTGAATGATGTTCGGAAGTTCCCTGTTGACTCCGTCAACCCAAGGGCACATTTGGAGTCCAGTAGGGCACCAGGAAAAATGCCATCATCATCATCATCATCATCATCATCATCATCATGACTCATGAGACACTGTCAATTGTGTGTGTTCCAAAAACCTGAGGATGAAATGCATATGTTTGAGTGCCCTTTTTATAATGATATTCGCCTCCGCTACCAGAAGCTGTTTATTTAGCTTTCCGGAGCGTTATGTCGTAAGCACTGACACAGGGAATGGACTAGGGCGTGTGCTTTACAATCGTGATAGCATGTCAGGCGACATGGCAGGTATAAGAAGAGAAAGGCGACAGTACCTCAGGGTACTGCCGCCGGTAGGTGCTGGCCCTATCGGGCAGAGGCACTACAATGGAAGCTTCCAGGCAGAGGGCCTGGCGCACTAAGACACTCTAGCTGGACCGGGAGAACCGGTCTATAACAGTTTACAGATATTTATAGGCGTGTCCATGAGGACACCGACTTAACCGTATGGAATGTGGAACTCTGCGATTCCACATTCAGAACCTTTATGAATGGAAATGGCACTAATACTTTTGGAGCAACCTAGCCGACTATTTTTCTACTTGTAGAAGAGCAAGACAGGAAGCCGTGGACTGCTTAGTGGCACCGTAATTTATTCTCCTTTTTTTCTTGTGACTTCTCATTTTTTAGCTTCTTACCTCCGCCACCGTTCGTGGTTGAGGTCTGGGTCCTGCTCTAGGGGGTTCAATACCTACGCCATCACACAAAAAAACGGTGGTTGGGAGTTTGGTTTGTTTGTCCTCGACGCACCCCTGATGTATATTTTTTTTTTGCTATTTCTTATTGTTTAAAGCATAGAGTCTCATACACCCTCGCGGTGTCAAGTAGACTTTATCATGAAATGCAATTTAGTCATCATCATTATCATGATCATGCCGTGTTGCCAATAATCCGATGTGGTTGAATCCCACTGCCTGACCGAATCATGTAAGGTCTTCACAATCATGGAGGTGTGGGGTGGGGTGGGCATCCTATATAGGCAATAGGGGGTAATAATAATATTTCACCAGTCAGTAAAACGATTGTTTGAAGTTCACTAGTTCAGTTCATCAGTTATTTTTCATTTTACGCCCTTCCTATTACCGTTGTGCAAGTCTTTTTAGCCTATTTGGCTCAGTGGTTAGCGTGATGGGCCCATACCAACAGCATTCCAATCTCTTATACTCATCCATACATACATACCTACTAATACCATACGAATACATACATACATACATACTACCTACGATATCATACATAACATACGGACTACATACTACATACATACATACATACATACATACATACATACATCCATACATACATTGGAACGGTGTGCTCTCATGGATAACTGTGCTCCAACAAGTAACGATAACTCCTGGTGGGCGCGTGGGTATTAAGTATGCCCTGTCTTACCGGCGGTCGGGAACGGGCTGCTAGTCTGCTACTTTTAAACCTGTTCAAAGTACCTATGCGGGGTTTGACAGTGTCGCAACAATCATAATCGCACTCCGTGGAGATTCAGCCCTGCGCTCCAACTAGTATCTTCTTTCAAGTAGTGAAATCCATCTTTTGTAGATCATGCCGTGGGACTGTCAAGACTCGTGTGCGTCTGTTTATTGATAAGATAGCTCGGCAGATCATGCTCCACTAATAAGGTGGTATGCATCTTACTTATAGCTGTACACGCCAGCAGTACATTCAGCATGATACTGACACCACATTACAAGCCAGTACAGGCCATAACTTACCCGCTCATAACTTACGTATACACGCGCCTAAAACCACCAAAATATGCGCGGCCAACCCTTCCTACGGGAGCCGCTGCAACCCTTTCGGCCTTTCCTTCAGATCCGCCCGCCATTCCAACACCAGATGCGCCTCGCACGAGTTCGGTGCGATCTCCCCTGACTCCCTCAAACGGCCGTCAAGAGGACTGGACCATGGCCATACTCCATATCCACCCACTCACCCACCCACACCCACACCTACTGGCACTGACTAAGTCATTCATTGTCGAGATACACCTGCAGTGACACAAACCCTAATAAAAAAGGACCGACACTGACACAAGGCCTACAAAGCACTGACACATTGCCACACAACCGCACTGACATAGGCACATATACTAACACAAAGCCGAAAAACACTCAACGATGCTGATACTGACACTGCTACAGGACCCTTTGGCCATTGAAAGGCACTGGCACTATTACATGAGCTTCAACTACCACAACTGCCCACTATAAAGGGCACGTTTTGGTTTTGGTTTTGGCTAGCGTTTGGTTACCGAGTATGACCAAAACGCGTCAATTGTGTCCCGCTTGAACGGGGAAAAATTGGGTGTGACAAAAACGCCAAACTAAGCCGTAATCCACACCCAAACTTGTATCTTGTGAACGACCTCTTACAACGCGGTGAGAAGGTACAGTAGCAGCTTGTTTCCAACCAATTGGGGGTCCGGTTAAGGATTGTTTTATAGGACTCGACCTCTAAGCCGGCCTTAACTTTCGGGAAGATGGTTGGAAACATTCCACCAGTTAAGCAGCCTTTGGCATCTGGCATCTGGCATCTGGCATCTGGCCAGGTCAGTTCAAAATGGGTCAACGTGCAAATGCGCTCTGCAGCACTTCCTCGCGATTCAAACGCTGATTCCAGCGTTTATTCCGCTTCTTGCTGCTGCTGGTTGCCTTAGGAATATAGAAGATGAAGAGGAAGAAAATTGCGTGGCAGGGACGGTGCCCTGCTGCTGCGAATCCATCTTGGTGAAACTGTGCTATCAATGATGAGTGTCCGAGAAAGAAAGAAAGAAAGAATGTGGCACTCCAAAGCAGCGTGATTTTAAAGAGGTGCGCGCCAACTTCGTAACGTCACTATATATAATTCATCAACCGAATTTAAGCGCCCCTTAACTTTCTTTATAATAAGGGCGGGGGGGGGGGGGGGGGGGGGGGGGGGGGGGGGGGGGGGAGCGCCGTTGCACGAGCCGGGATGGTTGGTTGGTCTTTAACCAGACGTTAACTATTTGTGTTTCCGATCAAACACCGGTTAGCGCCAAAAATAACGAATTTAACCGCCGCTCAACCGGACCCTTAGGTAATATACCAGTCAGTTATTAAAATAGAAACAAGCTGTAGATCAGCTACAGCACACAATCAGAGGCCTGATTAGAGGCCTCTCTCAGCCCGTTTCTTTAGCTGCGCAGTGGTCAGGGTTCTGTGGCCCAGGTCAGCATTCTGGTCGACGGCAGTTAGTCCATCGTGGGCCCTGCCTGGCAAAACCATTTCAATAGCGGCGACAGAGCAGCTGCCGGCAGTACGCTTAGCTGTAGGGCAGTACGCTGAGATGTAGCGCAGTTTGAATCAAGCGCAGGGCGCTGGAAAGTACTTGCACCTGCTGAAGGCTTGGGGGCAAGCAGCGCCGGGTTGTTGGACGACATCATAGCGAAGCCAGGGAGATGCAGGCGATGGGCTGGTCTCATGGGGATTGAAGAAAAACACAATTGGCTGGAGAAAAGGTAGATATTCGCACAAGGAAGCAAGCTCCCGACCATTGAGAAAGCAGAGCTTTGTAGAATATTCTAAACGGAAAGGATGTAGCATTAATTCAATAGGGACGATTCAAACGGGCAGCAGCAGCGTGGCAGGGGGTCGTTGCCGTGCAGTGCCGTTCTATTGTGACAACCTGGCAATTCCCACTGCTCTGCGCGATTCGCCTTTTTAGTTCCTCGTCAAATTGGCAATTCCCACTGGCCCTAATACCCCAATAAACGGCCGTTAGCTGATGACGTCACCTTCCACGAGCGGGCAGTTATTAAAATAGAAACAACAGCGCGATGTGTCAGGACCCTAACCTAACGACCTCGCGCAGCTAAAGAAACGGGCTGTCTGCAGAGGCCTCTCTGTAGAGGTCCAAGCGAAGGACGCGGGAAGGCGAGTCGTAGTACGACAGCAGTTGGAAGTCGTCTGTATAGCGATTGTAGGCCAGGCTGGGCGGCAGCCAGATCAAGGATTCTGCATACAGGGCCAGAAACTGCGCCCTACTGGCGGCAGCTGCGCGTACTGCCGGCAATACCGGCCACCTGCCCTCACCTGTCACCACTTTTGAATGAAATAGCATTTTTCCTTTGGAGAAGCATTATTCTCGAAAATTGTGAAGTGACAGAGCAACAGGTGGGTCCAGCCACGGACTGTCTTATATGACTGTCCTCCCTCCAATGACCATTCCCTCGGAACCCTCGGATCGGTAATCTCCAACCCACGGAATCCCCACGGAATCTCATCAGATCTTGGATTCTTCAACCATCCTTCGGATTTCCCTCCGCTCGGCTCAAACCCGTTACCCGTTACCCGTTATGCACATTCATGCTCTCCCGCAGGTCTCCCAAGATGGCAACGGCGTATTGGACCCAATTTCGAAGCTTTGTTCTGAGCCTCTTCATATTATGCGCGCTGTCCAAAGCACCCTCCGCGAAAGCAGGTGAGCCTATCCGCCACACCCCTTAGTAGGTCCCTCATGACCAGTCGAGTCCTTCCCCGCTTCCCACTGCCCAACCCCCGCCCAACCCCCCCGCCCAACCCCGCACCAGATTCTCCAAGCCCCCCACGGCCACCTACGGCTAAAAAATAGCACAGCGCCATCGCCATCAAATCGTGTCGTCAATCACATTGCTTGGTGTTGAATTGTCAGGAATTGTGCTAGTCTTTAGCTTGTTCTAATCATTCTCCATCCATACCATTAATAACACCACGCCGAAGTGCGTCTCTTCTTTCCTACCTTCCGCCGATTGAGGCGGACTTCCATAGATCTCGGTATTGCCCCAACTCGGGACCATCAGTATACGTCCATGCTCGGAGAAGAGCGATACTAGTCGACTAGAGTCACAGCTGTGAAGCAAATACGATTTTGGATGTGAATGGATCTCATGATCAGTCTAGTCCTTCCCACCGCCCAGCATCCAACCCCGCACCGCATTCCAGATCCGGACCATCTACATAGCATGCTACCCTACCCTTCGCCCCTCCATCATGGTTGTGCCATTCGCGACCGCGAAAGGTTTCGGTTTCTCGTTTTCGATTTCGGACTGTTTTTTGAAGGTCGTTCGGTTGCATTCGGCTGTGCTGTAACTTCGAAACCTTTCAGGTTAATGATACAATTTATATGTCAAGATTGTTCCCCACTGTCAGGACGTCCGGGTGGATGCAGAACATGGCTGCTTCATTTTCAAGTTATGCATGTGCACTTTGGTGCTCCTACTGTAGGAACGTGGTCTAGCCCCATCAAACTAGCCTTGCACTGTCCAACCCACCTACCATGCCCTGCCTTGTCGTGTTGTATGGTGTTTGCTGCTGTAGTAAATGCTGATGCCGATGTTGTTCTGCTGCCTCTGCAGATATTTCAGACTACTTGGTGTACGAAGACAAAGCCTGTCGCATAATGAAGGGTAATGCGCTCAACATGGGGGACCAAGAGGACTTCCGGGTGGAAGAAGGCTCTAGCCAGGAAAAGTGCTTTCAGTATTGCGCAACAACATCTGGCTGCACCGGAGTAGAACACAACCCCACCAGCCAGCGATGCGAAATCTGGACCAGTCCTATTACAGACACTGCTCCAGTTACTGGCTATGACTGCTACATCAGAAAGCCCCAGATGGCTGTTAATATCGTTTTCTCAGGTTTGTACAGCCAGGGTTGTTCAATTCAGTCCGAATGCACCAACATACCGTACGCCACTGCATTCGGTGAAAATCACAGTAAATATGAAATGTTATATGCCCCCTTACTTAATATGTTTGCCACAGCCACGGTCATTGGGCAAGCCTGCAAGACAAAGAAGAACACCGGAGACGTGGCAATACAAGGGGGTGGGGTGCTTCCATGCCCCTTGCCTTGACCCTTGCCTTGACCCTTGCCTTGCGATGCCCCTTGCCTTGCCTTTCTCCCTGCTATGCCCATCGTCATGCCCCTAGCCTTGCCTTGCTCCTTGCCTTGCCCCTTGCCTTGCCATGCCCCTTGCCTTGCCCCCTGCCTTGCCTTGCCCCCTGCTATGCTCAATGCCATGCCCCCTGCCTTGCCTTGCCGCATGCCATGCCCATTGCCATGCCCCTTGCCTTGCCGGATGCTATGCCCATTGTCATGCCCCTTGCCTTGCCCCCTGCCTTGCCTTGCTGCATGCTATGCCATTGCCTTGCCCACTTGCCCCCTGCTTGCCTGCCCCCTACTATGCCATTGCCATGCCCCCTGCCTTGCCTTGCCCCCTGCTATGCCCCTTGCCTTGCAATGCTCCTTTCCTTGCCCCTTGCCTTGCCTTGTGATGCCCCTAGCCTTCCCCCTTGCCTTGCCTTGCCCCATGCTATGCCCCTTGCCTTGCCTTGCGATGCCCCTTGCCTTGCCCCTTTCCTTGCCCCTTTCCTTGCGATGCCCCTTGCCTTGCCCCTTTCCTGGCCCCTTGCCTTGCCCCTTGCCTTGCCCCTTTCCTGGCCCCTTGCCTTTCCCCCTGCTATGCCCATCGCCTTGCCCCTTGCCTCGCCCCTTGCCTTGCCTCGAGATGCCCCTTGCCTTGCCTTGCGATGCTCCTTGCCTGGCCCACTTGCCCTGGCCCCTTGCCTTGCCTTGAGATGCCCCTTGCCTTGCCCCCTGCCTGGCCCCTTGCCTTGCCTTGAGATGCCCCTTGCCTGCCGCTTGACCTTGCCCCCTGCCTTGCCTTGCCCCCTGCCTTGCCCCTTGCCTGGCCCTTGAGATGCCCCTTGCCTTGCCCTTTGCCTTGCCCCCTGCCTGGCCCCTTGCCTTGCCCCTTTCCTGGCCCCTTGCCTTTCCCCCTGCTATGCCCATCGCCTTGCCCCTTGCCTAGCCCCTTGCCTTGCCTCGAGATGCCCCTTGCCTTGCCTTGCGATGCTCCTTGCCTGGCCCCTTACCTGGCCCCTTGCCTTGCCTTGAGATGCCCCTTGCCTTGCCCCCTGCCTGGCCCCTTGCCTTGCCTTGAGATGCCCCTTGCCTTGCCGCTTGACTTGCCCCCTGCCTTGCCTTGCCCCCTGCCTTGCCCCTTGCCTGGCCCTTGAGATGCCCCTTGCCTTGCCCTCTGCCTTGCCCCCTGCCTGGCCCCTTGCCTTTCCCCTTTCCTGGCCCCTTGCCTTGCCCCCTGCTATGCCCATCGCCTTGCCTCTTTCCTGGCCCCTTGCCTGGCCCCTTGCCTTGCTCTTGAGATGCCCCTTGCTCTGTTCCTTGTCTTGACCCTTGAGATGCCCCTTGCCTTGCCCTTTGCCTTGCCCCTTGCCTTGCCCTTGAGATTTTCCTTGCCTTGCCCCTTGCCTTGCCCCCTGCCTTGCCCCTTCCCCTTGGGATGCCCCTTGCCTTGCCCCTTACCTTGCCCCCTGCCTTACCCCTTGCCTTGCCATTGAGATGTCCCTTGAGATGCCCCTTGCCTGGCTCCTTGCCTTGCCCTTGATATGCCCCTTGCCTTGCCCCTTGCCTTGCCACCTGCCTTGCCCCTTGCCTTACCGACTTTTGAGATGCCCCGTGCCTTGCCCTTTGCCTTGCCCCCTGCATTGCCCCTTGCATTGCCCTTGAGATGCCCCTTGCCCTTTGCCTTTCCCCTTGCCTGGCCCCTTGTCTTGGCCCTTGCCTTGCCCCTTGAGGTGCCCCTTGCCTTGCCCCCTGCCTTGCCCCCTGCATTGCCCCTTGCCTGGCTACTTGCCTTGCCCCTTGCCTTCCCCCTTGCCTTGCCCTTGAGATGCCCCTTGCCTTGCCCCCTGCCTTGACCCTTGCCTTGACCCTTGCCTTGCCCCCTGCATTGCCCCTTGCCTTGCCCCCTGCCTTGCCCCTTGCCTGGCCCCTGGCCTGGCCCCGTGCCCATCCCCGACTTTTATATCTGCCACAGCCACTGCCAATGGCCAAGCCTGCAAGACCAAGAATAACACAGGAGCAGTGGCTCTTATCTCTGGTTTTGAATTTGAAGAACACTGGAGACGTGACTCTTATCTAGGGTAGTGAATATCATATACCCCTTACTTTCTATGTCTGCCACAGCTACTGTCATTGGCCAAGCCTGCAAGACCAAGATGAACACAGGAGCAGTGGCTCTTATCTCTGATTCTGAATATGAAGGACACCGTAGACATGACTCTTATCTCCTGGACTAAATATCATATACCCCTTGCTTCTCATGTCTGCCACAGCCACTGTCATTGGTCAAGCCTGCAAGACCAAGATGAACACCAGAGGCGTGGCTCTTATCTCTGGTTTTGAATATGAAGGACACCGGAGACATGAATCTCTTCTCGTGTACTAAATATCATATACCCCTTACTTCTCATGTCTGCCACAGCCACTGTCATTGGTCAAGCCTGCAAGACCAAGAAGAACACTGGAGACGTGGCTCTTATCTCTGGTACTGAGGGCACTGCATTCAAGTTGTTCGCCATCAACCTCGAGGGCTGCCTTCTGAAGTGTGGGGCTACAGCAGGCTGCACTGGTATCTCACACAACCCTAATACTGCACGGTGTGAGGTTTGGATCGTACCTATTCTCGGCACGGAGGTGGCGGTTGGATTCACCTGCTCCAGCATTCACCCCATAGGTAGGGCACTGGCAAGAAATTGTGTGTGGATGAAGCACATGGCACGCGCGCTAGCTTTTAGAACCCGACTGCGCGTGCCCCCCCCCCCCCCCCCCCCTCCCCAACCACCACCAACAACCACCAACAACAATCAGTAGCCCCCACGTCTTAACACCCAGCCCTGATAATGCCTACCCTTCACCAGTTCCAGCATACACCCCATAGGTAGGGCACTGGCAGGAAACTGTAGGGAGACTATGTCTGCTATGGTGACTTTCCCCAGCTGCGGCGTACGCGAGGTTGTTTTTAGGGCACTGCATGAAGCACTCCCCCACTTGTATTTAGGGACCGGCATATCATATAATGTTGGCCAAAGGTGAGATTGATATCACATGATAGATATCATACAATTACATTATATGAAACTGTATTCAAATGGTAACTTTAGCCTAGTTAACCTGCCGGCACCATTTACCAACACTAGGCTCAACAACAAGCAGAGCTATACACGCAAGCAGAACCTGAATTAGCCCGAACTAGCCTAAAATAACCTGAAACAGCCCGAAATAGCCTGAATTAGCCTTTACAAATGTGTAAGCAAGCAGAACTAAACACGCATGCCAAACATACGCGCATGCTACAGTGCAAATACAAAAATCCCATTACCCTGCAACCTGCAGAAACGTACTCAGTCGCCACCTCTAAAACATGTGAAGACTGGGGTCTTGCTGGCATTTACGATAAAAATGAGTGTGTGAAGGCCATCGACGCCACTCCCTACTCCATGAGTTCCGGGCCTCATGAGGGGGGCAGTGGTGTAGTGGATCGATGCTCTGTGAGATCTTATCTCGGGGCTCTATCACTTATCCCGGCATTTCTCAACCCCAGTGGCACGTGTGTGGACGATTGCCTCTGCTCTGAGTCCCAGCCATGCATCTGCAAGGCTATCATCGTAAAAGGTAATAATGCGGCTGTTAAAACCGTTTAGGGGTACGTCACACTGCGTTTGTTTTGGTTGATTTAGCCTTTGCTTTTGGTTCGATTTTGGTCTGATTTTGGTCCCCACCAACCCCAAGGGCACGTGTGTGGAGGACTGCCTCTGCTCTGAGTCCCAGCCCTGCATCTGCAAGGCTATCATCATATAAGGTAGGGGACTGGAGGGTGACTCCTACTATGTCTGCCATGGTGACTTTCCCCAGCTGCGGCGTATGGGAGGGTCCCCTTAACACCACGCCCCCCCAGGCGTTGTTTTTAGGCCTGGACCAATGATGGTGTTGCCTCTGCTCTGAGTCCCAACCCTGCATCTGAAAGGCTATTATGGTAAAAGGTAGGGGGACTGGCAGTAAAAGGTGTGTGAATGAAGCGCTCCCCCTCTTCTATTGCTTCAGGCCTAGACCTGTTGACCATTGTTTAACCAACCTTAACCAACATCAACCAACCTTAACCATTTTTTAACCAACCTGCAGATGTCTACTATGTTATCAAGTCCGGACTATGTGAGGACAGCATGGGGCTTACTAGCATGTTCGTCGACGAACCTTAACCATTTTTAACAAGCATCAATGAACCTTAACCATTTAAAACCAATATTAACCATTTGTTACCCAACCTGATCCATTTGTAGACCAACCTTAACCAACCTTAACCATTTTTAACCAACCGGATCCATGTTTAACCAACCATAACAATTTTTAACTGACCTTCACATGTTTTAACCAACCTGCAGATGTATACTCCGTTATCAAGTCCGGAGTATGTGAGGACAGCATGGGGCTTACAAGCATCTATGACGACGATGAGTGCACTAAGGCCTTGGAGGACAAAGACTACTGGCCACTTGTCTGGGGTCCCTATGGGAGATTTCCTGACACAGTCGATGGCTGCTCCATCAGATTGGGGAACAATGCCTTCCGCAACGACAAGGGCCAGTGCAAGGTTGGGACAAGTACCCCAGATTGGATCCCAGGTGCGTTTTGTTTTTATTCTTTACTTAGTTAGTTTTGTAATTAGTTGTAGGAATTTCATCAAGGTGCAAGACAGGAACTCCAGTTTGGATCCCAGTCTTTTTTGTTTTACTTATGAAAGAAATTCCACCCTAGGAGCAGGAGTAAAAAAATAAAAAATCCCCCCACGCCTAAAAATCTGAGGAGGGCTGACACCCCCCCCCCCCCCCCCCCCCCCCCCCCCCCCCCCCCCCCCTAAATGAGTTGCTAAGAATGACCTGAAAAGTAACTATAAATATCGCCATGATACATGCCAGTACAGCCCCATTATCAGAAAAGATCGATTGGCCTTACTGTAAATTGTGAGGCCTGGGCTACTCCGGCCTAGAAGGTTGGTTTCCCGACAAGAACCAGCGGCACCAAGGATTAACTTTACTACAAGGCCTAATGTAACCATCGCTTTCCTCACTCATTAGTAATGATAGCGCCTGGTGGGGTGTGGGATTAAAGGAGGTCTTACGGCGGTAGGGAACGGGCTGCTACTTTACCTGGACAAAGCTACCATGGCGGTTGACAGCGACCGCGGACACTGTGCTGACTCGTATCTCATTCTAAACAATTGGTCACATTCTTTCCCTCTATTAGTACAAAAGTGAATGAAGTGTTGGAATCACATGTTTTTTTCGAAGATGGTGAGCAGCCAAGAGTTGACTGGAAAACCTCGTAACAATTAAATTGTTTTCAGAATGTAAGAATGTAACTATATCCCGCAGCTGCTCTTCATTTCATAGCATTGATTTTCACAGCCCTGAATTTCCCAACCTTGACCTTTCACTTTTCTTCATTTTATTGCATTAAATTTTGAATTTGAATTTGTTTTTTTCTTAACTGAATTGAATTTGGATTTGGCCCTGAATAGCACTGCATTGATCTTTAAACTGTCTATTCGGCTTGTTATGCTCCCTGGTTCCATGGATATCACACAGGGGGGGGGGGGGGGGGGGGGGGGGGGGGGGGGGGAAATTGGAAGATGGTGTGCAGCCCATAGTTGCCTGAAAACCCATGTAACAATCCTATCCAATTGAATCCAGGTGTCAACAGCCGTGTAGACTGCCTCTGCTCAGAGTTCCAGCTCTGTCTCTGCAAAGGTATGTTGTGTAGGAGGGGGGGGGGGGGGGGGGGGGGGGGGGGGGGGGGGGGTAGGTGTTTTGTGCACACACACACACACAGAATCACATACACACTGTTTGCAAAAATGTGTTTTGTAGGGGTAGGCAGAGTAGTATAACACTGTGTGCGTTGTCTGACACTTATATGTCCGTTCAATAAGCAGTGTTGCCACCTAAACCTAAACCTTGCCTCTGCAAAGGTGTGTTGTATAGGGCAGTTTAGTGTGTGTATGGATGTGTGTCTGTGTTAAAGTGTGCATGTGTTACAGTGTATGAGTTCCAGCCCTGCCTCTGCAAAGGTGTGTTGTATAGGGCAGTTTTGTGTGTGTATGGATGTGTGTCTGTGTTAAAGTGTGTATGTGTTCCAGCCCTGTCTCTGCAAAGGTGTGTTGTATAGGGCAGTTTTGGGTGTGTATGGATGTGTGTCTGTGTTAAAGTGGGTATGTGTTCCAGCCCTGCCTCAGCAAAGGTGTGTTGTGCATGGCAGTTTCTTTTTCAAATCTGGAAGTTTTTCTTTCTAGCTTTTTAGTTTCAAGCTTCCTCCCGGGAGTTTTAGTGATTGTTATTGCTTTTATAGCCTTTTATAGCTGTGAAAGGCCATGTAGAGCAAAAACAACATGTTATGTGTACAGTGAATATTTTTTATTCGTATACCGTAGTGAATATTTTGCCAAGCTAGCGACCGCTGCATATAGCAGGAGAAAAAGCCCTGTTGTAGGGGTAGGACGAGTAGCATAACACTGTGTGTGCATTGTCTGACTCTCACATGTCCATTCAGTCATGTCGCCCCTTTGTCCAAGTGCCTGTCTGTATGTTGTGTAGGGGTAGGTTTCAATGTTAGAGTTGTTACACAGTGAAGACTGAAGTAGAAGGAGGAGGCACACGATGAGTGCGCTTATATCAAAGACGGGAGTCTGCAGGAAGATCCTGCAGACCCGTGTAGGCCACAGCTAGCCTGTGGCCTAGTGGCAGGCAACTCGGGACCTGGAGGGACCAGGTACCGGTATGCATTATGCCGACTCAGTGTCCGACGTATATCGGACAATAACAGTAGGAGGAGTAGCATAACACCGTGTGTGCATTGTCTGACACTCACATGTCCATTCAGTTACGTCACCCCTTAGTCCAAGTTTTTTCTAAGGAATTGGTCATAAACATTAACTGACCAGCATGTAAATAGCTAATTATCATGAGCAACAACCACATACACTCAAACACACGCACTCACCCTCCACACACTCCACACCCACACCACTGCTCCATACAGATCCCCCCCCCACACACACACACACACAAACACACCACAGCTCCAGACAGACCACTCCACTCCACACCACACCACACCACTGCTCCATACAGAATAGCATGTAAATAGCTAACTATCGTGAGCAATCTGTTCACAGGTGAGATCATCAGGTCAAAGGTGTACACAGATCTTACCAGGGAGGGGGGGGGGGGGGGCACAAAAAATATTTAATACTGCATGTTCAATATGGATAGAGAACTGCGAGCACATGTCGATACCGTCAGAATCATGTTGATACACCCAGGGGGGGGCCGAGATACGGGGTGGGTGGGGGGTCGTTTTTCCATGCAACTGACAACTTTATTCTTGCCCCACCACCACCACACACACACACACACACACACACACACAGGTGAGATCATCACGTCAAAGGTGTACACAGGCCTTACAGCATACAGCTGGCAGCAAGCCAAGGAGTTCTGCGTCTCCAAAGGAGCAGACTTGTGCAAAGCTGAGGCGTACTGCCCTGGAAGCCCTGGAAAGCCCCCTTCTATCTAGTACTCTATCCGTTGACAAGAAGGCTGACATTTGGAGCCCTACCTCTGATCAAGACAATGAGTGGGTGTCACTCACCGACAAATTCGGTGACAATCGCTTGTGCGCAACGCACTGCGCAAAATTTGGAGGTTGCCCATCATGGGGAACCAGCCCCAGCTTGAACAGCAACATAAAGGGGGCCATCATGTGTTGCTCCTCTGGTAAGAGACCTGTGTGGTGGTGGTGGACCTCTATATGACTGCGTTGGGGGACCTGTGACTGAGACCTGTGACCCCTCTGACTGAGACTGAGTGGGTGTGCCAACATGTGTTGCTCCTCTGGTAAGAGACCTTTGATGTGTACCAAGGTACTACATGCCGCGCGCTATTGCCCTCTAACGGGCAAGGATTTGGAGCCCCCCCCCCCCCACACACACAGGCTAGGCCCACCCCCCGCCACCCCCCCCCCCCAAGCCCAAGCCCCCCCCCAGGCCAAGCCCTGACCCCCCCTGTAACGGGCAAGGATTTGGAGCCCGACAATTTTTAAACCCCCGTAGAGCTAAGGGAATGTAGTACCCTGATGTGTACATGCCATTGCCTTCCAGAAATGGCTTGAATCTATGGTTTATTGCCTTCCAGATAAGGCGTGGATCTGTGGTTTATTTCCTGACAGATAAGGAGCGGATCTGTAGTGTTTAGCCTGCCAGAGAAGGCAGGAATCTGCGGTCTATTGCCTGCACGATATGGCGTGGATATGTGGTCTATTGCCTGCACGAGATGGCATGGATCTGTGGTGTATTGCCTGCAAGCGATGGCGTGTATCTTTGGTGTATTACCTGCCAGATAAGGCGTGGATCTGTGGTGTGTAGTCTGCACGCGATGGCGTGTATCTGTGGTGTATTGCCTGCATGAGATGGCGTGGATCTGTGGTGTATTGCCTGCCAGATAAGGCGTGGATCTGTGGTGTGTAGTCTGCACGCGATGGCGTGTATCTGTGGTGTATTGCCTGCACGAGATGGCATGGATCTGTGGTGTATTGCCTGCCAGATAAGGCTCGGATCTGTTGTGTATTGCCTACCAGAGATGGTGCGGATTTGTGGTGTATTGCATGCCATATAAAGCAGGGATCTGTAGTGTATTGCCTGCCAGATAAGAAGTGAACCTGTAGTGTATTGCCTGCCAGATAAGGAGTGAACCTGTAGTGTATTGCCTGCCAGATAAGGAGTGGATATGTGGTGTATTGCCTGCCAGGTATGGGGTGGATCTTTGGTGTATTGCCTGCCAGATAAGGAATGGATCTTTGAAGTGTTGCCTGCCTGAGAAGGTGTGGATCTGTGGTGTATTTCCTGCCAGGTAAGGGGTGGATATGTGGTGTATTGCCTGCCAGGTAAGGGCTGGATATGTGGTGTATTGCCTGCCAGACAAGGCAGGGATCTGTGGTTAATTGCCTGCCAGGTAAGGGGTGGATATGTAGTGTATTGCCTGCCAGGTAAGGGCTGGATATGTGGTGTATTGCCTGCCAGATAAGGCAGGGATCTGTGGTGTATTGCTTGCCAGGTAAGGGATGGATATGTGGTGTATTGTCTGCTTGACAAGGTGTGGATATGTGGTGTATTGCCTGCCAGATAAGGAGTGGATATGTGGTGTATTGCCTGCCAGAGATGGTGTGGATCTGTGGTGTATTGCCTGACAGAAAATAATTGGAATGTAGGGTATTTCCTGCCAAATAAGGAGTGGATCTGTGGTGTATTGCCTGCCCCTTGGATCTCTCAACCCACCCTTACCGCAATCAGTATGTTGGAGCTCTAAACCTTCCCTTATCGCAATCAACCTGTTGGAGCTCTGAACCCACCCTACCGCAATCACAGGTCTTGGCAGTGAACCTAGCTGCAAACCTGGTGGAGCTATCTGGCTCTTAACCCACCCTTACCTCAACCACAGGTCTTGGCAGTGGACCTAGCTGCACACCTGGTGGAGCTATCTGGCTCTAAACCCACCCTTACCGCAACCACAGGTCTTGGCAGTGAACCTAGCTGCACACCCGGTGGAGCTATCTGGCTCTTAACCCACCCTTACCGCAACCACAGGTCTTGGCAGTGAACCTAGCTGCACACCTGGTGGAGCTATCTGGCTCTAAACCCACCCTTACCGCAACCACAGGTCTTGGCAGTGAACCTAGCTGCACACCTGGTGGAGCTATCTGGCTCTAAACCCACCCTTACCGCAACCACAGGTCTTGGCAGTGAACCTAGCTGCACACCTGGTGAAGCCTGCAGCACTGCTGAGGGTCCTGGTGCTTGTGCACCAGGCAGCGAGGCAGAGGGACCTGGAGCGTGCCTTGCGGGTGCTGCTTTTGAGGATGTTCCCGATATCCCAACCAGTGAGGTTGCTCAGGTTATGAGTTGGATCAAAGCCCAGGTCACCAACGTTAAGAATCCTTTCTGCTGGAAAGACTCCTACGGCCATGGAGTTGGAACTATTCCTGGACGTGTGGCGGACTGTCCCTCTGGCTACACTAACAATGGAGCCACATGCGGTCGCGGAGCTGACTCTATTTCGGCTGGTTCCTTGGTTGCTGATTGCCCCTCTGGCTACACAAACATGGGCCTTACCTGCTACAGGGGACCAAGCACTTATTCTAAGGGTTGCACAACTATCTTTAAAAAGTTTAGTTGCAGCTCTGGCTACACTGATAACGGCTGCTTTTGCGGCAGGGGAGCTAGCAGCCTGGGTCCAAGCTCCATGGTATGCCCTAGTGGATACTTCCGGAGTTCCATCACTGCACGCTGCCACAAGAATTGCCCCTCTGGCTACACAAACACTGGAGAAACATGTTTTCGTGGAGTTTCAACCTTGGGCATGGGTTCCATGACCTGCAAGACAGGTGAGGAGAGGATTCTGGCCCGCTGCTTTCCCAAAGGAGGGTCGTGCTTTGGCAACGAGGAAGAAGATGCTGGGCTGTGCTATACAAGGTGCAGAACAGGTTTCTATGGCGTGGGCCCTGTCTGCTGGTCAAGCTGTGACGTGAATCAGGTAAACTGCGCAGCTGCATGCGCCAAGACCTCAGCGGACTGTGGGTTTGCAGTTGCGGATCAGCTTATTGCACCACTTGTTGTTGCGGCAAATGTTTTCACTTTAGGCATCGCGAAGGCAGGTAGTACTGCTGTCGAAGGCACCACTAATGCAGTCAGGGTTGGCAACAAGTTCGTTGTTTCAAGTACAAAGGCTGGCAGATTCTTCCTTAGGGCTGTTAACCTTTTGCAAAGTGTCCAGCCCGGAGGTCTGAAGAATGGCGCCAATATCGTCAAAAGGATCATTCATGCCAGGACTGGGAAGGCCTACAAGGTAGCCCTACTAACATCGAAGGTTGGGTCGGAGACATATCAGGCTGTGCAAAACTACCGCAGGGTATATGCAGAAGACTTTGCCGCCCAAACCAGTGTTGAGATCAACAATATGCTGGACAGTTACTTAGTGCCTACCACCGCACTGTTCCTGAAGGAAGCCTGGTCAGACGTCCAGATGAAGGAGATGGCCGCGGCGAACGGTTGGCAGATTGCAGATACTGCTTTGGCAGCCGCCAGCATCGTTGACATTACTGGCATTCTGGGTGTAGTTAGTGCATATGCCAAGCCCATCTGTGGCCCGGTTGCTGCCCCCCCATGTAGGGGAGCTGGAGCACTATCATTTTGCCTGGATGGTTGAGCTTCCAGCCCTGTTGCTGCCCATGCCTGGACCATGTCAGTTTATTATTTTGCTGATAGTGACTACAATGGTCAGACACAGAATGGAAGTGCACCTTGGGCTTTGTTTCTCACCTTTGCTGGTGGAGTTTTTGTGTGGCTTGCCACCTTGCCGGTGGAGTCTTGGCTATGTTTCTCACCTTAGCGGCTGGAGTTTTGGCGTGGCTTCCCACCTTGCCGGTGGAGTCTTGGCTATGTTTCTCACCTTTGCGGGTGGAGTTTGGCTATATTTCCCACCTTAAGTTTACCGGTGGAGTTTTGGCGGGGCAAGGTCCATAGCAGACCAGCACTGCGTTGTCTTTCATGGAGGCAGAGTATCAGGTTGCCCGAGCTCACGGTCGAGAATATATTTGGTTAAAGTTGAAGAGTGACTCGGGATAATTATGGTTTCCTACCCTTCTTGATGTTTGTCACATGCGATATTGTGTGAAAATAACCAATATTGCAGTGTAGCTGACCTTGTCTAAATTATAAGCTCTTACAGCCCGCGTCCTATGCGCTTAATTATCGCCTTAATATAATGCTTCCAGGCTCTTCCAGCCCGCGTCCTATGCGCTTAATTATCGCCTGACGATAATGCTTCCAGGCTCTTCCAGCCCGCGTCCCATGCGCTTAATTATCGCCTGACGATAAAGCTTCCAGACTCTTCCAGCCCGCGTCCTATGCGCTTAATTATCGCCTAACGATAATGCTTCCAGGCTCTTCCAGCCCGCGTCCTATGCGCTCAATTATCGCCTAACGATGATGCTTCCAGGCTCTTCCAGCCCGCGTCCTATGCGCTTAATAATCGCCTTCCGATAATGCTTCCAGGCTCTTCCAGCCCGCGTCCTATGCGCTTAATTATCGCCTCACGATAATGCTTCTAGGCTCTTCCAGCCCGCGTCATATGCGCTTAACTATCGCCTCACGATAATGCTTTCAGGCTCATTCAGCCAGCGCCCTATGCGTACGTCTATCATTATGAGAATACACACAAAACAGATCAGCCAGACACATTCTCCCCGCACAGCATGTTACGTCTACAGCCTGACAGGTGGCTACCTACCAAACAGCTTCCCCGGGCCTACGACACCTTCGTCTGAGCCTCATGAATCGGTGAAACTTCACAGCCAATAACTTAGGCAGTTAATTCGGTTACCGGCACATATATAGCAGTGGCATGCTGAAGGATTTGGAAATATTGACTTTTTGTTTCTTCTATAAGTAGCCTTACAACCATGTCCCATCTGTGTCATGCGTGTAACCAGAGTGAGCACTCCTTCTGGTCATTCTGTGGCAGTCCGTAGAGGTCATTCTGTGGCAGTCCTTAGAGGTCATTCTGTGGCAATTCTTGGATGTTCAAATTTTAATTTGTTTGCGTCGAACCAGAGTGAGCATTCCTTTTGAAGATCGAGCTTTTTGCTCAATTTGTAAGAAGCAATTCACCCACTGAGATGTCCTGCCTTGACTTGGACGTCTCTTAATCGCAGTGATTGAACCCATCACACGCCTCCTCCCCTCTTTACCACGCCCTTCCTGTTATCTCCAACTAAAGGGTAGTAAACTTACTCCACCACACTACTCACGCCCGTCCCATCAACCACGCCGTCGTTACTGCCAGGGTCAATTGTTAGCCATCATCCCCACAGCTTCTAGAATTAATCACGAACAGAATTCTATTGCATCGAATCTATCGCTGGATGGGTCGTTCGTGGGTAAATGTATGGACGGGTCTAACCATCGTTGGATTTATCGTGGGTGAACGCACTAACGTTACGTAGCTGGACGTGTGAACGGGTGTGATCGTCGTCAGATCAAATGAGGATTAACGTCTGAACGGGTTGTTCGTGGATTAACGCCTGGAGGGGTCTACCCGTCGTACAACTTATCGTGGGTGGACGCACTTACATTACTTGACTGAATGTGTCCAAGTTGATAATCGGGTTTGTAGAAGATAATACAATGTTGTTAAAGCATTGATAACTAGGAGATGGGCTAGGTAGGTTAGATTATATTTGTGACCGCTCCAAGTGGGCTCCTTTGGCATGATCTCCCTACAATTCCACGTGGGGAATTTGTACGACGTATTGCATGGAACCTGAAAACGGATAATTTTGGTCCGAGAGGGATTTGAATTGTCGCGTTTGGGCCGACGGCAGCTGGCGTGGCTTGCCCCTCCCACCCCTCGCACGGCCCTGAGGTGAGGTCCGTGTGCTTCTTATAGCCAGAGTGCCCTGGGGGGATGTTTCGTCCATTGTGATGCTTACATGTTTCGCCTCGAATTTTTGATGACAATTCTGCTCCCAAACCTATGTACCGTATGCGCACAAGTTTGGATGGTACAAATTTGATATGTTGAAAAATGTTACCCGTTAATTGTAGCTGTTGGCCCCAAAAGACAAATCTTAGCTTCTTTCCTTGAATTGCGATGATCATATGTGCTCTCGTGAGAATTGTTTCGGTATAAATAAGTATATTAATTGTTATAAAATACATAATGTTCATGTTTTTTATGTATTTCATGAAATCTGAAAATGTTGTTTGTGTCGGATGGATGGACTAACTTACTAACGGACATTTTAATTGGTGTAATCCCTTCTTCCAAAAATCTGTTTTTTTTTTCATTCGGGTACCAACACTAGAGTTGCGTCTGATTAAACGTGTCTAGTTCCCCTAAGTCACTGTCAAGGATCCCGCTAGAAGTGGACACAAGTAACCACACGAGCGGCCATAAGTAACTAGGTGTTGTACTATTTTGCAGGTTTTCTAACTTATACATCTGGGGAAAATACAAATCTGGTTTGTTTTCCTTGGCTATTGTTTTTCAAGTAGGGTGGGTCCTTCTTGTTTTCTCACGTGTTGCTCAGTTGTGCCTCCCCACTTCCTTGGGCTGGTTGTGTCATTGTGTGTGATACGCCACATAGTGCGTGTGTGTGTCAGGGGGTAGGTGTTGTGAACTCTCAAGGCCCATCCCAACCTCTAAATAATTGTGGACCTTGCATAAGAAAGGCCTGACATAGACAGCAACTTTGGTACCAAAGGGGTGGGTAACAGTATTCTTACATAAGTAGGAAAAAATAATATGTGGATAACAACTTTTATGCCATAAGGAAATTGCAGAAAAACTGCAGGGCCCACCTAGCAAAACGCACACACATATGTTATTATCCGTCATACGTCGGATACTGAGTCGGCATAACGTGCGCCGGTACCTGGTCTCTCCAGGTCCCGAGTTGACTGCCGCCAGGCCACAGGCTAGCTGTGGCCTACACGTGACTGCAGGATCTTGCAGTACACTTCTCTTTTCTATATGACTGCACTCGTTGCGTCTTTCAGACATCTAATATCCAGTCCTCTAGTGTGTAACTACTCAACGATTGAAAACATATGTCCATCAAAGCAGATCTCTAAAAAGCCTACAAATGAACCAAATATAGTTATCATGGGTTGGTATTCTTATTTACATAGTGCAGGGAGTGTGATAGACAAATATATGTCCTACTACTTTTGTCCACCTCTACCGCCGCATTAGGGTTAAATAAACATACATCAAGGCGCGATACCCTCTTTATAAATAGCAATCGATCCAACGGGTCCACAATTACCACACCACCACACCACACCACACCACACCACACCACACCACACCACACCACACCACACCTATAGATCCTCAGAACTTCTGGCGCTCGGGTACAGCCTCTCCCTCTATGCTGCCAACTGGTGGCCCCTCCCTTCCTCGCCCCCTGTCGGATCCCCTCCCTGCTCTACATAAGCGGTATGGACAGCCGTTCATCTAGGCCTTTTCCCCACATTTGGGTGCAACTGCTCTCGTTTAGAAGCAAGTTGACGATGCTGTGTTCTGCTTGCAAATTGTGGAGACAGATTTCAGAAATAAACACAAACCGACAAGACCAAAGAACATAACCTCCACGACATTGGTACAATATACGAGAGATTGTATATTAAATTATTATTTTGGTATTCATTGTGAACCCCTCGAGCAGCGCCCCTCTTAAAACCTCATCTCACATGATCGCCCCCCCCCCCCCCCCCCCCCCCCCCCCAACAGCCCCCTACCGTTATATAGAATGCACGGCAACCGCGACAGTGCCAATGGACTCGCCTCACCGAAAACGCGTGACGGAGACTGGTGGTTGTCGTTCCTCACATGCATCTTGTCGTAGAATTGTTACAATGAGAGGAGGATGGAAGCAACAATGAAAATAAACAGAAGGTACATGGCAATACATCGGCGAGCTGCCCGATAGAGCAGTGGGGTCGGGGATTACCGGGTACCTTGAGGGGAGCAGGGGTAGAACATAGCAGTATGACGGTTCAAATACCCCTTGACCGGGTAGGTGAGTCGAGGTCTGCTAGGAACTACTAGGTATCTAGAGGAAAATCGGCGGGCTGCCCGACTGAGCAGAGTGGTCGAAATCCAAGTAGGTACCTTAGAACCTAAGAAGGTAGTACTTGGCAGAACGGTGCCATTGCTATTGGAACTAGCAATGGAACCATAGGGTGCTGGGTACTATAACTGCAACGTAGGAAGGAAGGTCAACTGACAAAAGAAATGAACAACTGAAGAATCAAAGGGAACGGTGATAAAAGGGGAAAACCAAACTAACTGGTACGTGAAAGAAAAAGAGCTAACACTAAGGCAAAATAACTGACTATGAGACTGGAAAGAAGACCGAGGGAAAGAGAGGACGGGGACTACAGACTGGTTCAACTAGGACAGGATAAGAGGGAAGGACTAAGCAGGGAACAAAGGGCAAGAGGGAGGGATGAAGGTATCGTGATAACTAAGGTACCATATCCTTGGGTCTTAAACGCTTGACAGAGCGGTTGCTTGAAGCTTGGTGTTGCTCCTCAGCATGAGGTAGGTGTGGTAGGGGTTGCTCCATAGCTGGTTGAAGATGGTTGCGTTTAGATTTGATCAAGATGGTATAAGTCTGGCAGGAGGGGAGGTGCTCTGAATTCGGTCTGTCCAGGAAAATCTGTTTGAGTGGTAGCTCAACTTGGTACTTGGGCAGCGCTGAGTCTGAGAGTCCTTCAACTCTCATGATAATGTCAGTAGATGGGATGGTACGACCTTCAACTTGTGCAGAGTTGTAGTGGTCGAGAGTTGCCCCATGGCATGCGGTCCAGAGGTGCCGTTCTTTGCCAATGAGATCAATGAAGCCTTTGATGAGGTCGATTTGGATATTGAGAGGGCCTTGGATTCTGACAGGACAGATCCACTTGAGGCATGGAAGTATAATTTAACATGGGCAGCTGGGTGGGCCAGGGAATCTACGTATGAAGAGGGATCTACTAGTGTGCAGTGGGTTGTTGGTTGAAGATAGACGAGCTTACGCCCAAGGTCAGCGTCGTCAAGCTCGAGGGTGATGTGTAAGTCCTCGCCTTTACTGTAACCTTTTGCCGCGCCTCACATGCATCTTGTCGGCTGGCTCCGGAACCCTAACTTCATAGAAGCTTCTTACATTGGAGTGACCACGTGTGTCGAAAGCGCGCAACGCGTCATTCCAGGTCAGAAATATATTACTCCCACAGCAAGTCACCACGCTGCCAGCCAGGTCGGCAATCCGCGCCACGCTGTACAGGCGGTACAGCCATGTCATCACCAGGTCAGCAGATTACTACTAGGCTCCTCAGAATTTGTGTTTTCTTTCTCGTTATTTCGTTACTAAGGCGCGCGAAAAAGGCGATCGTTTTTTCGTCTCCAATTGTTTAAGCGCTTTTGATGGACGAAGACTCCGACCAAGATAGCCCTACCTATTCCTACGTTAATCTTCCCTCAATCATCCCCTCCCTCGGTCTATTGACCTTGCCTACCCGCAATTATAAATCCGCCCTCGCCCCCACCGTCCCCTCCCTTCCGCTCGGGGTCAGCAAGGAGTCGGTTTCGAGCTTCAAAAGCACCCAATTCCCCCCCGCATTCCGCGTTCTATCCCCTCCTTTTCTTTCCTACTTCAAGTCATCGCCCCCCCCTCCCCCGTGCTCCCAAGCCCGAGCACTCCGCCAGCCCCAGCCTTAGCTTCGGCCACATCGACGACTCCAGTCAAACGCCCTCGAACAATCTCGACGCGGAATTACTCACTACTACCGCGGCGAAACCTTTCATCCCCCCCCCCTCCCCGCCCCCCCCGCCCTTACCTCAAGCCAAGTCACGTGGCCCTGATCTTATCGTCTGGATGCTCTGAGGATCTCTTAACGAATCCACATCCAGGTCCGAATTGAGAATATAATTGTCAGCTGTCCGAGATCTTGACTTCCAACCATGCAACTGGTGGTACACCTCCTAGCCCTTCTCGCTCTAGTATCCGCCAGCCAAGTGGACCCTATCCACGCCTCTCAGGTAATGACCAAGCTGTTGAGCACCACACCACACCAAGCATACACATGTGTATACACCGCATGCAGACCACACCATGCAGACACAGCATGCATACAACACACCATACCACACCACACCATGCATACACAGCATGCACACCACACCATGCATACACAGCATGCATACACAGCATGCACACCACACCATACCGAACCACACCATGCATACACCACACCATACCACACCACACCATGCATACACAGCATGCATACACCACACCATACCACACCACACCATGCATACACAGCATGCACACCACACCATGCATACACAGCATGCACACCACACCATGCATACCACAGCATGCATACACCACACCATACCACACCACAGCATGCATACACAGCATGCATACACCACACCATACCACACCACAGCATGCATACACAGCATGCACACCACACCATGCATACATAGCATGCATACACCAGACCATACCACACCACACCATGCATACACAGCATGCACACCACACCATGCATACACAGCATGCATACACCACACCATACCACACCACACCATGCATACACAGCATGCATACACCACACCATACCACACCACGCCATGCATTCACAGCATGCACACCACACCATGCATACACAGCATGCACACCACACCATGCATGCGCAGCATGCATACACCACACCATACCACACCACGCCATGCATACACAGCATGCTTACACCACACCATACCACACCACAGCATGCATACACAGCATGCACACCACACCATGCATACACAGCATGCATACACCACACCATACCACACCACACCATGCAAACACAGCATGCACACCACACCATGCATACACAGCATGCATACACCACACCATACCACACCACACCATGCATACACAGCATGCACACCACAACATGCATACAGAGCATGCATACACCATACCATATCACCCCACACCATGCATACACAGCATGCAGACCACACCATGCATACACAGCATGCATACACCACACCATACCACACCACGCCATGCATACAAAGCATGCACACCACACCATGCATACACAGCATGCATACACCACACCATACCACACCACACTATGCATACACCACACCATACCACACCACACCATGCATACACAGCATGCATACACCACACCATGCATACACAGCATGCACACCACACCATGCATACACAGCATGCATACCACACCATGCATACACAGCATGCACACCACACCATACACCACACCATACCACACCACACCATGCATACACAGCATGCACACCACACCATGCATACACAACAAGGTGACTATAGCTAGCTCCGGCTTACGCTATGGTGTCCTTAATATCACGTCTTGTGAGTAACTGTATTACACGGATGCTACAATTTCAATTTCGATACACAACATGCACACCACACCATACAACTCACACCATACAACTCACACCATTCACCAAAAACCACACACCACACACCATGCGCCACAAAACCTGCACAGCACACCACACACCATCCTCTCCCCCACACTCACACTCACACACACACCCCTGCAGGATGTGACCATCCTCTACCTACACTCCCTTCTCAAGCGCCTCTACAACCTAACAAAACAAGCTACGCGCCTACCCCCCCACCCCACCCCCACCCCCACCCCCGCCCCCCTCCACCCCCATCCCCCTCACTCGACCTCAACCCACACACCCTAACCCCTCCCCACCCCCCCCTGCAGAATATGACCATCGCCCTACCTACACTCTCTTCTCGAGCCGCCTCTACAACACCTTAAAAACTGCTACCCCAGAGCTGCTCACCCCACACACCACGCACACACACACACGACACCACCACACACACACACCACATCCCTAACCCCCGCCCACCCCCCTCCCCCCCCCTACCCCCCCCCACCCCCCCCCCCCCCTGTGCAGAATAATTACCATCCCCTACCTACACTCCCTTCTCAAGCGCCTCTACACCTATAACAAACAGCTACCCCACAGAGCTCTCACACACACACACTCTACGCACACACCACTCACCGCACGCAACACACACTCCCTACCCCCCACCCCCACCCTAACCCACCACCCACCCCCACAGCCTTGCAGATGTGGGACCATCCCTACCTACACTCCCTTCTCAAGCGCCTCTACACCTACAAAACCGAGCTGCCCCCAGAGCTACTCAACCAAGCCATCGGCATGCAAGGAGACCGATCACGACTTGAGAAAACCATCACCAAACTCATCAAGGGTGATGCCGTGAAGATTGCGCTCTTGGGTGGTAGCCTGTCTATTCGGGGGTGGAACTTCTATGATGAATCCTACATCAGACAAGTGCACAAGTGGATTGAGATAGCCTTCCTACCTGGTACGCTAATACCACACCAACCACTACCAACCACCAACCACCTCCAACCACCACCACCATCACCACCACCACCATAACCATTAAAAAACTCATCAAGGGCGATGCCGTGAAGATCCTGGGTGGCAGCCTGTCTATTTAGGGGTGGAAATTCTACCATGAATCCTAGGTTATGATAATGCCTGGGGCGTGGTGTTAAGGGGGCCTGTCGTACGCGGGTGGGGAGCGGTCTCCTACTTCAACTGGACAAGCTACCATCGTGGTAGACGACGACCTGCAACGCCAAGAGCGACCGAAGTGGGAGTCGAACCCCCGACGCTTCATTCTTTAGCGATCTGGTCTACCACCAGACCATTGTAAATCACTGAAAGAGGCTGATGAATCCTACATCAGACAATTGCACACGTGGATTGAGATAGCATTCCTACCTGGTACGTCACCACCACCACCATCATCACCACCACCACTACCACTGCAACCACCACCACCACCACCACCGCAATCACCACCATCATCAGAACACTAAAATGCTGTAAAGATAGCGCCCCCCCCCCCCCCCCCCCCCCCCCCCCCCCCGCCTCCCTCACACACACACACCAACACCAACACCAACACCAACACCAACACCAACACCAACCAAAATACCCACCCCACCCCACCCCAACCCCCCACCTCCACCCCCCACCCCACCCACACACACAAACACTCCAACACCACTAACACAGGTGTAAAGAGGAGGCCCTTGGAGCTTTGAGAAAGCAAGCAGAGAAAGAGGAGAGAGAATTGTCACAAAGCAGAAACACCAACACCAACACTGTCAGGTTGCAAAGTAGCCTGGGGCATGCTATGCTAGTAGAGGAGGTGCAACACCCGACATCAAAACCAACACCAACACCACCAACACCACCATACCACCAACACCACCAATGTCACCAACACCACCCCAACCACCCCAACCACCACCAACACCACCATACCACCAATGCCACCAATGCCACCAACACCACCCCAACCACCCCAACCACCACCAACACTGCCATACCACCAACACCACCAATGCCACCAACACCACCCTAACCACCCCAACCACCACCAACACCACCATACCACCAACACCACCAATGCCAGCCCAACACCACCCCAACCACCCCAACCACCACCACACCACCATACCACCAACACCACCAATGCCACCAACACCACCCCAACCACCCCAACCACCACCAACACCACCATACCACCAACACCACCAATGCTACCAACACCACCCCAACCACCCCAACCACCACCAACACTGCCAGGTTGCAAAGAGGAGGCCCTTGAAGCTTTGAGAAAGCAAGCAGAGGAGGAGGGTCATGTAAAGAAGCGGTATGTTAAGCTCGAACACGATGTCGACGAACGACCTGATCCTGAGCAGGTGTGTAAATGGATGATCCTCGGTTTTGAGTGTGTGTGTGGGGTGTGTGTGGGGTGGGTGGGTGGGGGGGGAGTGGCGTGTTGGGGTGGGGGGTGGGGGTGTTGGGGTGGGTGGGGGGGGGGCTGGTACGAGCCATGGTAGTAGAGGAGGGTCATGTAAAGAAGCAGTATGTAAAGCTTGAACATGAAGTCGACGAACGACCTGATCCTGAGCAGGTGTGTATTGTGTGTGTGCGCGTATGGTGTGTGTGTGTGTGCGTGTGCATGTCTGTGTGTGTGAGTCTATATGTGTGAGTGTATGTGTGTGTATGTGTATGTGTGTGTGAGTTTACGTGTGTGTATTGTGTGTGTTTGGTGTGTGTGTGTGCGTTGGGGGTGGGGGTGAGGGGCAGGGGGGCTTGGGATTAGCCATGGTAGTGGAAGAGGGGCAAACAAAGGAGCCGTAGGTTAAGCTTGACCACGAAGTCGATGAAAGAATAACCACCCCAACACACCCCAAAACACCCCAAAACACCCCAAAACACCCAACACACCCCAAAACACCCCTAACCACCCCAAAACACCCCAAAACACCCCTAACCACGAAGTCGATGAAAGATCTGATCCTGATCAAGTGGTTATGTTGTGTGTTATGATGTGTTTGGTGTGTCTTGTGGTGGTTAGGGGTGTTTTGGGGTGTGTTGGGGTGTGTTGGGGTGGTTAGGGGTGTTTTGGGGTGTGTTGGGGTGTGTTGGGGTGGTTAGGGGTGTTTGGGGTTTGTTGGGGTGGTTAGGGGTGTTTTGAGGTGTTTTGGGGCGGTTAGGGGTCGTTTGGTGTTACAATCCATGTTGAAGTGGAGGAGGCGCACGCAAAAAAGGCTTGAGGTCGACGAATGACCCGAACCTGATCAAGTAATTAAATGGATGATCCTCAGTTTTGATTGTGTGTGTGCATGTGTGTGTGCATGTGTGTGTGTTTGTGTGTGTGTGAATGTGTATGTGTGTGTGTGTGTGTGTGCATGTGTGTGTGTGTGCATGCATGTGTGTATGTGTGTGTGTGTGTCTGGGGCGGGGGGGGCATGGTAGTGGAGGAGGTGCAAAGAAGCCGCATGTTCAGCTTGAACACAATGTCGACAAACGAACTGATCCTGAGTGGGTGGGTAAATGGATGATCCTCGGTTTTGAGTGTGTGTGGGGGTGGGGGTGTGTGTGTGGGGGGGGAGTGGCGTGTGTGGGGGGTAGGGTGGGGTGGGGTGGGGGGGGGCTGGTACGAGCCATGGTAGTGGAGGAGGGTCATGTAAAGAAGCAGTATGTAAAGCTTGAACATGAAGTCGACGAACGACCTGATCCTGAACAGGTGTGTATTGTGTGTGTGCGCGTATGGTGTGTGTGTATGTGGGTGTGTATGTGTGTGTGAGTCTGTATGTGTGAGTGTATGTGTGTGGTATGTTTGTATTGTATGTTATGTGTGCGTTATGACGGGTTGTGGTTTTGGTGTGTGTTTTGGTGTGTTGTTTTTTGCGTGCGGTGTGGTTTTATGTGTGTATATGTGTGTGTATGTCTGTGTGTTTGGTGTGTGTGTGTGTGTTTGGTGTGTGTGGTACTGTGGTGCGATGTGTGTGTGTGTAGGGGGGGGAGGGGGGGGAGGGGGGTCAGGGTGGCCTGGGACGAGCTATGCTAGTGGAGGAAGCTAATCAGGAATATTTTAACACTTACGCAATATTCCCTCTCAACCTCCACCACCACCACCACCACCACACACACGCACACTCTCTCTCTCACACACACACACACACACACACACACACCAAACACACACACACACACCATCACACACACATGCAAATACACACATACAAATACACACACACACCCTATCCCCCATGACTACATGATCTACATGTCATTACCCATCCCACCCACCCCACCCCACCCCACCCCACCCCACCCCACCCCACCTCACCTCACCCACCCCCATCATCCACCCCAACCCTTTCCCCTACACCCCCCTTTCATCCCCCCCCCACACCCACCACCCACCCACCTCAGAACCCCCCCCCCCCCCCCCCCCAATACCCCCCCTCCCCGCCGACCCCCCCCCCCCCCCCCCTCTCCCCCCTCACTAAAGGATCTTCATGTCTCCATCCATCCCACCTACCTGTCACAGCGCTTATGGGACCCCATCATACCATACACACCACACACACAACACACACACACACCACCCACAACCACACCAACACACACACCCACACACCAACACACACCGACACGACCACTACACACAGCAGACACACACACCCCAACCATCACACCAAACACACACACACACCAAACCACCACACAGCACACCAAGCACATACACACACACACACACACACCAACACACACCACACATACAACACACCCAACACCCCACACACACACACACCACACACACCCACACACACGCACACAGCGACCAACCCACCACACACACCACCACGCCACACACACACACACCATACACACACACACACACACACACCACAACACCACTCCACACTTGCCACACCACACCAACCACCCATCCCACACACACACCACCACCCACAGCCATAACACCGAAACACACACACACACCACATACACCCACAACACACACAATACTCCACAACCCACACACAACACACACACACAAACCACACACACCATCACACGACCAACACCCCACACACCCACAAACCACCCACACACATCCTCCAAACACCCACCCACACACACACACACCCACCCACACACCACTCACACCCCACACACAGCACACCTCCCCCCTTACTACATTATCTACCATTCCACACCCATCCCACTACCTTTCCCCTCCTGCCACATGTGTGACCCCCATCAAGCAATATCAAACCTACAGAGTTTAGCGTGCCTCTGCTGGACCGGGTTATTGCTACAGGTCGCTGGTTGTTTGGTTTGTTGGTTTGGTTGGTTTGTTGTTTGGTTGCGTGCCTGCTGCTGGACAGGTTATGATTACGCTAGCTTGGTTGATTGTTGGTTGGTTGTTGTTGGTTGTGGTTGTTGGCGGTGCCTGCTGCTGGACCAGGTTAGGCCTTTACAGGTAGCTTGTTAGTTGGTTTGGTTGGTTGTTGGTTGGTTGGTTGTTGGTTGGTTGGCAGTGCCTGCTGCTGGACCAGGTTATGCTTACAGGTAGCTTGGTTGGTTGGTTGGTTGGTTGTTGGTTGGTTGGTTGGTTGGTTGGTTGGTTGGTTGGTTGGTTGGCGGTGCCTGCTGCTGGACCAGGTTATGCTTACAGGTAGCTTGGTTGGTTGGTTGGTTGGTTGGTTGGTTGGTTGGTTGGTTGGTTGGCAGTGCCTGCTGCTGGACCAGGTTATGCTTACAGGTATCTTGGTTAGTTGGTTGGTTGGTTGGTTATGTTGGTTGTTGGTTGGTTGGTTGGTTGGTTGGCGGTGCCTGCTGCTGGACCAGGTTATGCTTACAGGTAGCTTTTTTGTTTCTTTGCTTGTTTGCTCTGTTTTGTGCTTTGTTTTCTGTTTGTTTTGTGGTTGGTTTTGTGGCTTGCTTGCTCTGTTTTGGGGTTTGTTTTGTGGTTTGTTTTGTGTTTGTCTGCTCTGAGTTTGTGCTTGATTGCTCTGTTTTTGTGCTTTTCTGCTCTGTTTTTGTGCTTGTTTTTGTGCTTGTCTGCTCTGTTTTTGTGCTTGTTTTTGTGCTTGTCTTTGTGCTTGTCTGCTCTGTTTTTGTGCTTGTTTTTGTGCTTGTCTTAGTGCTTGTCTGCTCGGTTTTTGTCTTGTTTTTGTGCTGTCGCTTGGTTTTGTGCTTGTTTTTGTGCTTGTCTTTGTGCTTGTCTGCTCTGTTTTGGTGCTGTTTTTTGGGGGGTCTTGTCTGCTCGGGTTTTTGGCTTGTTTTTTTGTGCTTTTTCTGCCTTGTTTTTTTGTGCTTGCTTTTGTGTCTTGTCTGCTCTGTTTTTGTGCTTTGGTTTGTGCTTGTCTGCTCGTTTTTGAGCTTGTTTTTTGTCTGTTTTTTTTGCTTTTCTGCTCTCATGTTTTTGTGCTTGTTTTTGTGCCTTGTCTGCTCTGTTTTTGTGTGCTTGTTTTGGTGCTTTTCCCTTGTCTGCTCTGTTTTTTGTGCTTGTTTTTGTGCTTGTCTGCCTCTGTGTTGTGCTTTGTTTTGTGCTTTGTCACTCGTTTTTGTGCGTGTTTTTGTCTTTCCTCCCTGATTTGTTGTGCTTGTCTGCTCTGTTTTTGTGCTTGTCTGCTCTGTTTTGGGTGGTTTTGTGCTTTCTGCTCTGTGTTTGTGCTTGGTTTTTGTGCTGTCTTTGTGCTTGTCTAGCCTGTTTTTTGTTTGTTTTGTGCTTGTCCTTAGTCTTGCCCTGCCTCGTTTTTTGTGCTTGTTTTTTTGTGCTTGTCTGCATCTGTTTTTTGCTTGTTTTTGTGCTTGTCTGTTGTGCCTTGTCTGCTCTGTTTTTGTGCTGTTTTGTCTTGTCTGCTCTGTTTGTGTGCTCTTTGTGCTGTGTCTCTCTGTTTTTTGTGCTTGTTTTTGTGCTTGTCTGCTCTGTTTTTGAGCTTGTTTTTGTGCTTGTTTTTGTGCTTGTCTGCTCTGTTTTTGTGCTTGTTTTTGTGCTTGGCTGCTCTGTTTTTTTGCTTGTTTTGTGCTTTTCTGCTCTGTTTTTGTGCTTGTTTTTGTGCTTGTCTGCTCTGTTTTTTTGCTTGTTTTTGTGCTTGTTCTGCTCTGTTGTTGTGTGCTTTGGGTTTTTTGTTGCTGTCTGCCTCGTTTTTGTGCTTGTCTGCTCTGTTTTGGGGTTGGTTTTGTGCTTGTCTGCTCTGTTTTTGTGCTTGTTTTTGTGCTTGTCTTTGTGCTTGTCTGCTCTGTTTTTGTGCTTGTTTTTGTGCTTGTCTTAGTGCTTGTCTGCTCTGTTTTTGTGCTTGTTTTTGTGCTTGTCTGCTCTGTTTTTTTGCTTGTTTTTGTGCTTGTCTTTGTGCTTGTCTGCTCTGTTTTTGTGCTTGTTTTTGTGCTTGTCTGCTCTGTTTTTGTGCTTGCTTTTGTGCTTGTCTGCTCTGTTTTTGTGCTTGTTTTTGTGCTTGTCTGCTCTGTTTTTGAGCTTGTTTTTGTGCTTGTTTTTGTGCTTGTCTGCTCTGTTTTTGTGCTTGTTTTTGTGCTTGTCTGCTCTGTTTTTTTGCTTGTTTTGTGCTTTTCTGCTCTGTTTTTGTGCTTGTTTTTGTGCTTGTTTTTGTGCTTGTCTGCTCTGTTTTTGTGCTTGTTTTTGTGCTTGTCTGCTCTGAGTTTGTGCTTGCTTGCTCTGTTTTTGTGCTTGTCTGCTCTGTTTTTGTGCTTGTTTTTGTGCTTGTTTTTGTGCTTGTCAGCTCTGTTTTTGTGCTTGTTTTTGTGCTTGATTGCTCTGTGTTGCGCTTCTTTTGTGGCCATGCCTACAGAAGACTAGACCAGGCAAAACAACGACCATAGCAAAGCAAACAAATCAAGCCAAGCCAAAACCACGTACTTAGCCATATGTCTACCTACGCACACGTGGTCGACGGTAGAAGGGTAGTCGAAGATGAAATGCATTTTATATTAGAATGTCCGTTATACGCTGAGGATAGAAAATGTTATTTGAGAAAATGAAAATTGAACCTGAATTGGTGGATAAAAACTCCAGTATGAAGCTGGTCATGAATCCTGATTCCTTTGAAGGATGGAAATACTGAATTCAATTTATGAAAAAATGTGATAATAATCGCACAATTAAATAATCATCCCAGCTGAGATTATGATTTATTAATAATGTAGAATTAAATTATCACTGTAGCACGAACTCAGGGCCCCCGTCGGTTAAACGATTGTTAGGGGCTCAGTTCATCAGTGCTTGTTCTTTTTAAGCCCTTCCTATACGGTTGGGCAAGTCCCTTTAGCCTATTTGGCCTACCCCTGGACTGTAACATACATACGTACATACATACATACATACATACATACATACATACATACATACATACATACATACATACATACATACATACATACATACATACAGGTGTATGCTGCAAACGACACCTGACTACGTTGAAAAACATAAATACATACCCTTCAGCCAATCCCAACCCCAGACCAAACCAAACCAAACCAACGCAAAACAATACAATACAATACAATACAATACAATACGATACGATACGATCCAATGCAACGCAATGCAATGCGATGCAATGCAATGCAATACAATGCAATGCAATACAATGCAATGAAATACAATGCAATACAATGCAATGCAATGCAATACAATACAATACAATACAATACAAAGCAATACAAAGCAAAGAAATACAAAGCAAAAAAATACAAACAAAAACAAGCCAAACCCACGTGCTCAGCCATGTGCCTACCTACACACACAGGTGCATGCTGCAGATGACACCTGGCTACATTTAAAACATAAATAATTACCCTTCAGCCCATCCCAACCCCAGACCAATAAAAAAACCAAAGCCACTTGCTCAACCATGTGTCTACCTGCACACAGGTGTATGCTGCAGAAGACACCTGA
>JACBWV010000610.1:102124006-102181506 GCA_013435795.1 Chlamydomonas sp. ICE-L | reverse complement strand
CTGTGTTGGTGTTTCTTTTGGGTTGTTTTCTGTGGTTTTGAGGTATGTTGGGTTGTGAGTTTATTTGGTTGCGATAGTGTTAGGGTGTTAGGTCTTTATTGTGTTGGCGATAGCTTTTTGGTTGCCTGTAGGTGGGGTTTGTTCTGTTGTGTTTGGTAGTTCAGTGTGGGCCTTTTTTCTGGTTTTGTTACTCGTTTTTGTTCGGTTGTGGGTTGTTGTGGTCTTAATTGGGGTAGTTTTCTTTTTTCTGTTTGTTTTTTTCTGTTCTGTTTTCTGTGGTTTATGTGTTTGTAGTGGGACTTGATTGTGTGTTTGAGTTATGTGTGGTCGTTGGGTTGTTTTCTGTGTGTGGGGTGGGGTCGGTTCGTTTCTGTGTTTTTTTAGTCGGTCGTGTGTGTCGTCTAGTTGGGGGTGGGGTAGGTGGGGGTAAGGTTGGTGGGGTCTTTGTGCTGCCAATTATTATTGGGATCAGTTACGTTCTTATCCTTGTTCATTATCAACAACTACATCTGCCAGGTGGCTATTGATGTCATTATGAAGATGATTGTGGCACAGGTGGGGTGGGGTAGGTGGGGGCGATGTTTTTATTGTATAGGTGGAATGCAGACATTATCATCATTATCATCATTATCATCAACCAAATCAGCAAAACAAAGTATGAATAAATCACACTGAATCACACTGAATCACTCTGAATCACACTGACTCACAAGTACAAATGTGTGTTCAGACTTTGCCCAAGGAGGTTGTCGATCTGGTACCTGGCATGGCCTCCGTCGCTCTATCCACACTTCCACCAGCCACCACTTCTAGCTGCGAGGTGAAGGGTGAGCGAGGAATAAACTTCCCTCTCATTTGCACTGCACCAAACAACCTGCGGCCCCCACTCTTCAAGGGCAACGAAGACGTGACCGGTGGAACGTTAAAGAACTAATTAACCAATGCCCACCCACCACACCACCCCACCACACTCCACCCACCACCCCCCTCTCCCACACCACCACGAAGGCCATGCTGGCACTCACAAGTGGGGCTATGTCTCCACCACTGTCATCCCTCCAAGCTAACCATCGGCCTCTCCAACTACAAAAAACGAACCACCCCACACCACACACCACGCCACCAGGTGTCTGTGCCCTGGGTCGCGACTTCATCCGCACTGTAGTCAAGCAAGATGGCTGGGAGTGGCTCGATGAAGGCCATACAGGCGCTCACAAGTGGGGCTATGTCTCCACCACTGTCGGCTCCAAGCTAACCATCGGCCTGGAGCTTGGCTACAAAAAACCGAACCACACCACACCGCACACCACACCACCACCACCACCACAACCACACCACCACCAGGTGTCTGTGCCCTGGGTCGTGACTTTATACGCACCGCAAGACGGCTGGGAATGGCTCGATGAAGGCCACACTGGCGCTCACAAGTGGGGCTATGTCTCCACCACTGTGGGCTCCACGCTAACCATCGGCCTGTCCAACTTCAAAAAACCGAACCACACCACACCGCAACAAACGCACCACCACACCAAACAACAAACCACCAGGTGTCTGTGCCCTGGTCTCGACTTCATCCGCACGCGTAGTCAGCCATATGGCTGGGTGGCTCAGCGAAGGCCAGACAGGCGCTCACAAGGTGGGGCTATGTCTGCCACCATTGCCGGCGCCAAGCTAAAAACCACGCCTGTCCAACTTCAAAAACCCGACCACCCACACGCACAACCACCCACACCCCACCACCACCAACTACCAGTGTCCGTGCCCTGGTCGTGACTTCATACGCACCGCAACTGCTGGGATGCTCGATGAAGCCACACTGGCGCTCACAAGTGGAGCTATGTCTCCACCACTGTGGGCTCCACGCTAACCATCGGCCTGTCCAACTACAAAAAACCGAACCACACCACATCGCACACCACACCACCACCACCACCACCAGGTGTCTGTGCCCTGGGTCGCGACTTCATCCGCACAGTAGTCAAGCAAGATGGCTGGGAGTGGCTCGACGAAGGCCATACAGGCGTTCACAAGTGGGGCTATGTCTCCACCACTGTGGGCTCCAAGCTAATCATCGGCCTGGAGCTTGGCTACGACGAAAAGCAGCTCGACCTCTCCAACCCCTACGCTCCTCAGAACCGGGTCACCGGCTTTCTGATTTTCCTCGTGAGCTACGAGGGAATGGGGACGGCGGAGCTGTCGTGCATAGGCGGGTGCATGTGTAGGGAGTACGCGCTGGAGGGGATGTCGAAAGAGAATCACCATGCCCTGATTGTTACGATTCAAGATGTATCTTAGGTGAGGTGGGTGGGGAGGGGTGGCAGTGTTGGTGGTGGGGTGGGTGGGGTGGATGGGTGGGATGGTTGGTGGGTGGCAGGTGGCATGTGTAGGGAGTATGCGCTGGAGGGGATGTCAAAAGAGAAGCACTTGGTGCCTGATTTACTGGAGTTCAAAATGTATCCTAGGTGAGATTGTGTGGGGAGGGTGGCAGTTTTGGTGGTGGTGGTGGTGGTGGTGGATTGGGTGGGATGGGGTGGGGTGGGCAGGTGGCACGTGTAGGGAGTAATGCGCTTGAGGGGAATGTCGAACGAGAAGCACTCAGGGCCTGATTACCGAGTTCAAAATGTTATCCTAGTGAAATTGGTGTGGGGAGGGGTGGGTAGGGGGGGGGAATTGTGAGGGTGGGTTGACAGTTTAGGTGGGATGGTGGTGGTGTTTTTGGTTTCTTTGTCGTTGGTGTTCTTGGTTTTTCGCTTCTTTCTGTCCTTCCGCGCCGGCTTTTGCTGTCTCCGTCTTCTCCCTCATGGGCTGAGCTACTGGAGTTCAAGATGTACCATAGGTGGGTGCGTTGGGGTGGTGGTTGTGGTGGTGGTGGATTGCCTAGGTGGGTGGGTTGTGGTGTTCGTGGTTTGGGTTGGGTTGCTTTGGGTTGGGTTGGCTAAGAGCACTCGGTGCCTGAGTTACTGGAGTTCAAAATGTGCCCTAGGTGAGGATGTGTGTGGAGGGGTGAAGTAGGGTGACGTTTTTGGTGGTGGTGGTGGTGGTGGATTGGAGTGGATAGGGGTAGGGTGGGTGGTTTGGGTGGGTGGTTGTGTAGGGAGTGTGCAGTGGAACGGGCTCTTGCCCGGAGTGCCCTTGGGTGCCTAGCATTATGCTGGAGTTCAGATGTGTCCTAGGTGTGTGGGGTGGCCGTTTTATGGTGGTGGGTGTGTCTTGGCTTGCGGGTTGTTTTGTTTGTGTGGAGCGCTTTTTCTCTTTTCTCTCTTCCCCTCCCGCTGTCGGTGGCCTCCGCTGCCTACGGGATTCAATCTTTTGCGGGTCCATTCTTTTCAAACCTCGTCTCCCTCTCTGCTGTTTGTATTGCACCAGTCCCATGATCGGTTCAATCAAACAGAGTAATGTATTAAGGGGAAGAACACAGCGACACAAAGACACACTGTGACGGTGAGGTGTCCAGAAAACCAGTCTTGGGCGGTCAGGCTTTTGGGCTTTAACCTGCGGCCACCAACCGAAACTTTTGTGGAACAGCCGCTAAATCGCATCCATCACACCCCGGCGCCCGCTTAGACACCTTTCACGCTGCGGTGAGTTTACGCCGTAGTGTGGTGACGGGGCAGACACCACTGAAACACACCCCCTCCGCCTGAAGACGGCCCCCCCCCGCGTCAGCCTAACCCCCCAGAGACTACTCCCCCACACACTTCCCGTCTCCTCCATGTACGTCCAATGTGACCAAGCAGATGGACCTCTAGCCTTCCCTGATCCCCCCACCCCCCCCCCCCCCCCCCGACCCCCCCACCTCCCCTTCCCCCCCTACCCCGCCCCAACCCACGCTTCCCACCCCACCCCCACCCACCCCAACCCCATCTCGCAGTTACGGCCAATGTGACCAGTGCTGACGCACCTATACAGCCTTAACCCTTTTCAGCTGAGGCCTCCTGATCAGAACGGCGAGTTCCAAATTGGAAGATTCTGTCAAGCTACCACATTCCAACCGGACAAGGGACCACCCCTGACCCAACCAGCCACCCTGCCACCCCCGCCAACCCACCCACCCGCACTGACCCCCCCCCAACCCTCCCACTACTTTTATCTCCAGGTTGCATGACCATGGTCCAATGCAGATGGCCCCCCCCTCTAGCCTTACCCTATCTCCCTCCCCCGCCCCCCCCCCCCCCCCCCCCCCCCCCCCACACACACACACACCACACCCACCACCACACCACACCACACCACACACCACACCATCTCCAGGTACACCAATGTGACCAATACAGACGGCACCTCTAGCCCTTACCCTATCACCCTCCCCCCCCACCCACCCACCCACACACACACCCACACACACACACACACACGCACCCACCCCACCCCACCCCACCCCACCCCACACACTCCATCTCCAGGTACACCAATGTGACCAATGCAGACGGCACCTTTAGTCTTACCCTATCACCCTCCCCCCCACCCCCCCCACCCCACCCCACCCCACACACTCCATCTGCAGGTACACCAATGTGACCAATGCAGACGGCACCTTTAGTCTTACCCTATCGACCGAGGCTGCTGATCAGAAATGTGAGGTCCAGATTGAGATTCTGTCAAACACCACAGCACCTGACAAGGGTCACAAGTTCAAAGTCATCGGCATCACCACGAGCACATCTAGCATATGGCACCTGGATGATATTGTGAAGAGAGACAATGAGCACTGGGTGGATGTCTGAGCGCTCCGAAACTGCATTAGTGCTCCGAAACCAGCTGCTGCCCAACAGGACAGTATCTGGAAAAAGACATAAGTTCAAGGTCATAGGCATCACCACGAGCACAGCTGGCATATGGCACCTGGATGATATTGTGAAGAGAGACAATGAGCACTGGGTGGATGTCTGAGCGCTCAGAAACCGCATAAGTGCTCCGAAACCAGCTGCTGCCCTACAGCACAGTGCCTGACAAGGGACTAAAGCTCAAGGTCATAGGCATCACCACGAGCAGAGCTAGAATATGGCACCTGCATGATATTGTGGAGTGGGACAATGAGCACTGGGTGGATGTCTGAGCGCTCCGAAACCTCGCAAGTGCTCCGAAACCAGCTGCTCCCCTGTCATCAGGCACCTGCATGATATTGTGAAGAGGGACAATGAGCACTGGGTGGATGTCTGAGCGCTCCGAAACCTCGCAAGTGCTCCGACACCAGCTTCTGTCCAACACCACATTGCCTGGCAAGGGACATAAGTTCAAGGTCATATTCATCACCACGTGCACAGCTAGCATATGAGGATATTGTGAAGAGGGACAATGAGCACTGGGTGGATGTCTGAGCGCTCCGAAACCGCATAAGTGCTCCAAACCAGCTGCTGCCCTACAGCACAGTTCCTGACAAGGGACTAAAGTTCAAGGTCATAGGCATCACCACGAGCAGAGCTAGAATATGGCACCTGCATGATATTGTGAAGAGGGACAATGAGCACTGGGTGGATGTCTGACCGCTCCGAAACCTCGCAAGTGCTCCGAAACCAGCTGCTCCCCTGTCATCAGGCACCTGGATGATATTGTGAAGAGGGACAATGAGCACTGGGTGGATGTCTGAGCGCTCCGAAACCGCATAAGTGCTCCAAACCAGCTGCTGCCCAACAGCACAGTGCCTGGCAAGGGACATAAGTTCAAGGTCATATTCATCACCATGTGCACAGCTGGCATATGGCACCTGGATGATATTGTTAAGAGAGACAATGAGCACTGGGTGGATGTCTGAGCGCTCCGAAACCTTGCAAGTGCTCCGAAACCAGCTGCTCCCCTGTCATCAGGCACCTAGATGATATTGTGAAGAGGGACAAAGAACATTGGGTGGATGTCTGAGCGCTCAGAAACCGCATTAGTGCTCCGAACGGAGCTTCTGGCCAACACCACAGTGCCTGACAAGGTTCATAAGTTCAAGGTCATAGGCATCACCACGTGCACAGCTGGCATATGGCACCTTGAGGATATTATGAAGAGGGGCAATGAGAACTGGGTGGATGCCTGATCGCTCCAAAACCACATGCGTGCTCCAAGACCAGCTGCTCAAATGTCATTAGGTACCCGGATGATATTGTGAAGTGAGACAATGAGCACTGGGTGCATGCCTGAATGCTCCGGAACCACCATCATGCTATGAAACCAGTAGTACAGCTGGCATGAGGCACAAGGAACATATTGTGAGAGAAAACAGGATGTAGGCAAATGCCTAAGTGCACCGAAACCAGTAGCACAGCTGGCATGAGGCACCTGAACATTTTGTGAGAGAAAACGGGCTACAGGCGAATGCCTAGGTGCTCCGAACCAGTTGCACAGCTGGCATGAGGCACCTGGAACATATTGTGAGAGAAAACGGGCTGTAGGCAAATGCCTGAGTGCTCCGAAACCAGTTGCACAGCTGGCATGAGGCACCTGGAAGATATTGTGAGAGAAAACGGGCTGTAGGCAAATGCCTGAGTGCTCCGAAAGCAGTCGCACAGCTGGCATGAGGCACTTGGAAGATATTGTGAGGGCTAAGGCACCATGAATCCGCAATAAATAAATTGAATAAAAATGGATAATTAAATAAAATAAAAATAAATAAATAAAAAGAATCAGAAAAAACAAAATATCAAATGAAAAAGGCAGGTTGTTTCAACGAGAGCTGGTAGGGGTACATATTTAGGTAGGGGCACACAGTTAGGGCACATCGTACTGGGACATATTTAGGTAGGGGCACACAGTTAGGGCACATCGTACTGGGACATATTTAGGTAGGGGCACACAGTTAGGGCACATCGTACTGGGACATATTTATGTAGGGGCACACAGTTAGGGCACATCGTACTGGGACATATTTAGGTAGGGGCACACAGTTAGGGCACATCGTACTGGGACATATTTAGGTAGGGGCACACAGTTAGGGCACATCGTACTGGGACATATTTAGGTAGGGGCACACAGTTAGGGCACATCGTACTGAGACATATTTAGGTAGGGGCACACAGTTAGGGCACATCGTACTGGGACATATTTAGGTAGGGGCACACAGTTAGGGCACATCGTACTGGGACATATTTAGGTAGGGGCACACAGTTAGGGCACATCGTACTGAGACATATTTAGGGAGGGGGCACATAGTTAGGTAGGGGCACGCAGTTAGGGCACATAGTTAGTTAGGCACAAATGTTTAGATAGGGGCAAATGGTTCTTGGCCTCATATTGGTGGTTGGCCCCAGTGCAAGCAAACGGGCTGGCCCCCTTCAACCTCACGCCTTGCAATATAGCGCACTATTGATGTATTTATTTATTCTCGGCCTCTTTTGAGGCGGCAGGTTGATAATCTTGACCCAGCAACAGGTTAGATATCGTTAAGATAGCAACAGGTTGGATCGATGACTTGATGATGATGCGTTGTTGCAACTTGAAGGTAGAGATGGTTGGATGATGATGACTGAGGATGATTGTTGCAATAGGTCGGAACGACGACTTGATGAATCATTAAGCATTGGTTTGTTAGTATTGCAACTTGTAATAAGGTCGAGATTGATTTTTCGATTGATTGCTACATGAACTTGAACTTGGTAACATACTAACATAGCTTCAGCCAGCCATTGGGCTGCTTGCCGTCTTCGCAGGCAAACAAACATTCTTGATTGTTTCGTGTTTTTTTAATCTAACTCCAGCTTGTTTTCATGGCTCCGGCCAGCAATTAACTGCTCGCCGTCTTCAGCAGTAATAACATTAGCCAACTCTTGGATGCCTATCGTCCTCCAATTACCGCAGGACGCAACGTGGGGAGGGTCAGTTGACCCGAAGGAAGGGTCCTCTGCAGGGTAATTCAAAGCGCGCGCTTTTGAGCTTTTGAGCGCTGATTTGTTTACCCCCTCTGCGCTTTAAGCGCAGTTTTTTGCAACCCCTTGTGGGCGCTGCAAGCAATTTTTGCGCTTTTTGCACTACAAAGCGCAGTTTTTTTGTTTTCAAGTGCGCTAAAGCGCTGGCCAATTTGGCCATTTGAAGTACCCTGACGCAGGCTGTACAAATGGCAAAGCTGGGGGCCCTCCTGAAGTACCCTGCAGGCGACCCTGGCTTCTGTATGTATGTTCCAGTCAAGAAGTAGGCCCAATAGGGACTTGCCCAACCGTGAGAGGAAGGGCAAAAAAGAAAAAGCACTGATGAATTGAACTCCAAACAATCAATTTACCGATGGGGGGGCTGAGGTCGTGCTATAGTGATATTTTAATAATGCATTTACAAATAAAGACTTGCCCCAGGCCCGATTGGTTCTATCTGCGGTTTGGGAGAGGAGAATCGGCTGATATGTAGCACGATGACTGGGTGCATGTAAGTTGTTATCGTCCAGGGGTATGCCAAGTTGGCTAAGGGGACTTATTCAACCGTGACAGGAAGGGCTAGACATAAAAAGCATTGATGAACTGAACTCCAAACAATCGTTTTACCGACGGGTGGGCTGACTTAGTGCTGTAGTGCAAATTTAATTATGCACTTAAATGGGTGATGATTGATGAATCGTTTGATTGATTGATTGATGAATAACCTGAAAGAAGCTCGAGAAGAAGAATAAACGTTGCATGGTTCCTACTTTCTTTAGTTGTGACAGGTTGTGAAAGGATTGTCACCCCAGGAGGTGGGTCTCCCCACACAAACCAAAGGATGCATTTTGAATGGCGTTGTAACTCCAACTAAATAGTAGGCGCGCTTGAGCATGCACTTGGCACCAATGCATTTGGGGTGGGAATATATGTATTTTACAGTCAAGGGGTAGGCCAAATAGGCTATTGTTCTCAAAAATTCGAGGCGAAACATGTAAGCATCATAATGGACGAAACATTCCCCTAAGGCACTTGAGATATTATTAGCCGTGCTCATGCATCACCCACTTTTACTCCCTGACTGGCTACGCCCCTCCACTATTACTGTAGCGGACTGGAAGAGAATGAGACCTGACCTTGCCGTCCTACCTGACATAGACTCTCCTACCTGTATGGCTGATAAAGAACTCTGGGTTCTTGAGCTTGGATACTGCTCTGATACCAAGTTTATCACTAGACACGCCCAGCATGCTGAATTAGTAAATGGCCTTAGATCGGCTGGATACCTGGTTCACTATAAAGTTATCACCGTTGGAACAACTGGCACTATTCCAACCTCTTTTTTTACTTCTATGACCACTCTTGGAGTCTTGGACTTCAGAGATAGATCATGTGCCCTCAAACTGGCGGACACAGTCCACTCCCACACCATCACTAGCTTTCAGAGTATTTTACAGTGCAGACGTTTTATGGAAGCACACCCCGGGTCGATACCCGGGGACTAGCACACAGACCGTCCCCCCTCTCAGGTTTTGTCTTGCCAGCTTTATTGTGTTGGTGCTTCCCAACCGGGGGAAAAAAACCCGTATTAAGCTGCACTGGCATGATGTGGCTACGGTGCCTGCCGTCAGAGCATCGGTGGTAATCTTTTTACGGAGGTGGGCCCGACGGTGACTATAGCTAGCGCCGGCTTATGCGATGTGTCCCTTAACTTAACGTCCTGTGAGTAACGGTTTTACACTGAATTTTGTTTTTAACAATTTTCAATTCAATAGCACGGACTTCAACCCACATCACAAATACACACCAAAGACAAAACCGCGCAGGGCCTACTTGTTGGGCCTCGGAAACAAAGGACTGTTGCCCAATCGGATGGGACGGAAGGGCTTAAAAAGAAAAAGCGCTGATGAACTGACCCCCAAACAATCATTAAACCGACGGGGGTCCTGAGTTCGTGCTACAGTAATAATTTAATTCTACAATATTTTGAGTTTATGGTTTGGCCCAACTTGCACACTTGGTGTACCTGGATTCCTTGAACCTGTATAGTGGATTTAAAAAGAGGGGAGGGGGAGATGGAAGGACGTATGAGGGTGGAGAAGAGAGAGGGTGGGGGAGGAAAGGGACTGGGGGGCTACCGGGAAGAGGAGAGGGGGGAAAGAGAGGATGGGGAGGGGAAGGGGGGAGTGCGAGGGTGGTGAAGGGCGGGGCAGAGGGTAGGGGGGGGGGAGGAGTGGCGTGGTATTGTGATGGAAGGGGGGAAAGGTCCGGATGAAGGGGGTGCGCTGAAGGGCATGTATGGGTCGGGGCGTGAGCGCGGTCGCGGTAGAGAGGCGGGCTTTCCTCTCCATTTACTTCCCGCGCTAGTGTAAATTGGGTAAGCATAAGGGGGGTCGAAAACTAACCTAATCGCTGGTTCCCAGCTGTTCCTTAGGTTGATAGTCCTTTCCTTTTCGATTAGGCCACCTGGCGACGAGGAGAAGGGCATTCAGCTACAAACTATTTACCCCACATGTAGCTTATATAATGTATAGCAGCATTTTACTTCAACTCTGGTCTACCCGTCCGTACTGCGTTACGAAAAGCCCACCTCCAACCGCGGTTGCAACCGCCCATCACATGGAAACTTATGAGGACCGCAACCTGCTGGGTGTCCCCTGAGGAAGTTTTTTTTGTATATAAGGGGGGGGGGGGGGGGGGGGGTGGTTCTTCTGGTGTCATAAGGTTTTTTGTTAGTCGTACTACCTTACCCCCCCCCTCCCCCGGGGGACCCCCCCCCACCCCCCCGTGACCGCCCGCCCGGCCCCCGCCCACCCGGGCACCTCATACGGCACCCGCGCACCACCAGCCCAACCACCCCCCCCACCACCAAGCCGGCGGCCCCACCACCTCCCTCCCCCCCACACCGCCGGCCCCGCGGGGATACCGAGGGGGGGGCAGGTCCCGACAACCCGCGCCGCCCCGCGCACGCGGCGGCAGACCCGCGACCTGAGCCTCGCAGCCACACGCCCCGGGAGGCCCCCCCGACGCCCCACCCGTCCAGGGACGCCCCCCATGGCAAACCCCACCGCCGCGGTGACCCACACCCCCCACGAAGCTGCCCCCCGACGACGCCCCCCCACCGGCAGGATATGCTCCGTCCCCCGCACCCCGGACCCCTAAGGCCCCCCCCGCGACCCGCCCGCCCTCGCGCCCCGCCCCCCGGAGCCCACCGCGCCCGCCCGAGACAAACTCCACCCCGCCCGCGGCCCCCCCGGACGACCCAGACCCAACCCCCCGCCACCCCCAACCCCCAAGCAGGCAGCCCCCCCCAACGCCCCGTCAGCGCACACCCCCGACCCCGGCCCACCCCCCCGACCAGCCTGCGATCGCACCCCGGCCCATCCGCGAACCGCCGGCCAAGACGCTCAACCAGGCCCGCCGCCGGCCAGCCCCCGGCACCCCCGCGGCAGAACCGCGCCAGCACCCCCACCAGGGCCCCCCTCCGAACCAGAACGCCGACAGCCCACCCACCCCCGACCCAAAGACAAAACCGCCCCCGACCTGAAAGGAGCCACGCCCGCCCCCGACACTGCTCGCCCCATCGGGCATCGAGCCGCCCCCCCCACGTCGGGAAGCCACCCCTCCCCCAACGCAAGCCCCCCGGGCCTACGCCACCGACCCAGGGCGCGCCCCCGGCCCCCCGCCCACCCACCGGCCGCCGCCCCCCCCCCCCCCAAGTGCCCCCCCTGATACCCCTAATCTCCTGTGCGCGTAATACTGCTGGCCTCAGGGGGATTACGTAAACCTTAGACTTGACCATTTCCGGGGATGGAGGGGATTTGACTTCAAGGATATTCCGCTGTGCGCGCTCTGTCGCGCTGGCATTGAGCCTGCCAGCGCTGGCACTGCGCCTACTATCTTGGGTGAACGGTTAGGTTTTCCAGGGGGACCGAGCCCTTGTGATATGAGACACCCCGCACCCCGGCCGAATCAGGCTAAATTCCTTGTACTTCATTCGTATAGCTTTACGTAAGTACTCGACAAGTCGCCGTGCCATCGCCCAACCGACAGCAAAGCCAAAATGGGCCCCCGCCCCCGCGCCCCCCGCCCGCGCCCCCTATAATCCGCCTCCCTGCAACCTTAGCATGTCGTCGACGCACAACACCCCACATCCGCACCCGCCCACACCCCGCCCGCGCCCGGGGCCCACGCCGGGGGCCCACGCCTAAGCCCAAGGTCCAGTTTCCTTTCCCCAACACGGTCAACCGACACCCCCTGCCCTTGTAATTATCTTTCTTCCATGCACCCACACGCTCCCCACCTTCGCTCTCAATCCTTGCAGCTGCCATCGTCGATTATCGTTTCTAGCCAACTCGCATCTGTCCGTCGACCCCGAACGGGTAGGTTGGGTTGGCCCATGGGGTAACCGAGCTTAGTAAGAAGCAACGTCTCATGAGGTTTCAGCACATCTGGGCTGCTCACCGTCCTCCAGCTTTCACAATCAGCAGTCAGCTCACTAAGCGGATTCGAACTCATGACTGCCAACGGGGGTGGGGGGTGGGGGATGTGGGGGTAACTTGTCGACAGGAGAGGCAAGACAGAGAAAGGAAAAATGGAACACAAAAAAAAAAAAGAATAGAAAGGAGCCTACGGGCAAGCACCAAGCGTGAAGCGACCTGCGAAGCGTCAACACCACCATGCACAAGAAAATATGCCGTGGGCCCCTTTGCTGCTGCTGCTATTGCTACTACTACGACTCGTCCCAGCTACTGCTGCTGCTTCCACTGCTGCTGGTGCCAATGCTATACGTGGTGTTCATTATTGCTACTGCCTCTGCCGCTGCTACTACTACTTCTAGGGGTCAGTGGTGGAAGCAGCACTAGCAGCAGAAGCTGCAGCAGTAGCCATGTAAACATAAACATGTAAACATAAACATAAACATGTAAACATAAACATGTAAACACAAACATAAACATAAACATGTAACATGTAACATGTAACATAAACATAAACATAAACATGTAACATGTAACATGTAACATAAACATAAACATAAACATAAACATGTAAACATAAACATAAACATGTAAACATAAACATGTAAACATAAACATGTAAACATAAACAGTCACACAAATGGCATTGAGCAGTAGCACACACAGAAATGGCAGTGGAAGCAGCAGCAGGTAGAAGTAGCAGCAGCAGCAGCAGTAATGCTAGTCACACATATAGTATTGAGCAGTAGAAGCACCAGCAGCAACAGCAGTGGAAGGAGTACCAGGTATAAGTAGGAGTAGCAGCAGCAGCAGCAGCAGTAGTAATGCTAGTCACAAATATAGTATTGTGCAGTAGCAGCACCAGAAGCAATAACAGTGGAAGGAGCAGCAGGTAGTAGTAGTAGTAGCAGCAGCAGCAATAGTAATACTAGTCACACATATAGTATTGAGCAGTAGCAGCACCAGCAGCAATAGCAGTGGAAGGAGCAGCAGGTAGTAGTAGTAGCAGCAGCAGCAATAGTAATACTAGTCACACATATAGTATTGAGCAGTAGCAGCACCAGCAGCAATAGCAGTGGAAGGAGTGGCAGGTAGAAGTAGTAGCAGCAGCAGCAGCAGCAGCAGCAGCAGCAGCAGCATTAGGAGTAATGCTAGTCACACATTTAGTATTCAGCAGTAGCAGCAATAGCAGCGGAAGCAGCAGGTAGAAGTAGTGGTAGTAGCATCAGCAGCAGTAGCAATGCTAGTCACACTTATAGTATTGAGCAGCAGCAGCACCAGCAGCAATAGCAGCAGAAGCAGCTGCAGGTAGAGGTAATGGTAGCAGCAATAGCAGCAGTAGAAGTAATGAAAGTCATGTACATGTAGCATTGGGAAGTAGTAGCACACGTAGCAATGGCAGTGTAGCAGCAGGTAGAAGTAGTAGTAGCAGCAGCAGCAGCAGCAACAACAACAGCAGCAGCGGCAGCAGCAGTAGAAGTAATGAAAGGCACACATATAGCATTGGGAAGTAGTAGCACACGTAGCAATGGCAGTGTAGCAGCAGCAGCAGCAACAACAACAGCAGCAGCGGCAGCAGCAGTAGTAGTAATGAACGCCACACATGCAGTATTGAGCAGTAGCAGCACCAGCAGCAATAGCAGTGGTAGCAGTAGCAGTGGCAGTGGCAGTGGCAGGTAGAAGTAGTAGTAGTAGCAGAAGTAGTAGGGTTTACAGTTTAGGGTTAAGGGTTTAAGCAGCAGCAGCAGCAGCAAAAATAAAAAGCAAAACATTAGGCCGACAGTTTGACCGCACACACACACACACATACACACACACACACACACACACACACACACACACACACGCACACACACACACACACACACACACACACACACACACGCACACGCACACACATACACGAACCACCACCGCCACCACTACCAACAGGATTTGTACCACCACACTCCAGGCAAACCACACATACTGCCTTGGTTCTGCAGGGCGACAGCATTCTGTAGCGACCACAGCTGTCCCGTGGTTCTGCAGGGCTACATTATTCTGAGGCGACCACAGCTATCCTGTAGTCCCTAGCATCTTTCACAGTTAAGCTTAGTCAGCGTCATTGTTCTTCCTTCCAGCTATGAGCAGCAGCTTCTAGGCAGCTCCCTGGGCTCTCCCTTCATCCAAACCTTAAGCCGGAATACCGTCAGCTTTCCAGTGCTCTTGGTCCAGTGGCCTTGGTCCAGTGGCAGTCTCAGGATACTGATATCGTCAGCTTTCCAGTGCTCTTGGTCCAGTGGCCTTGGTCCAGTGGCAGTCTCAGGATACTGATATCGTCAGCTTTCCAGTGCTCCTGGAATCTTTGGGATTTACCAAGTGGCAGTCTCAAGGAGTTGCCTAGAAGCTGGTGCTGGTAGCCAAAAAGAAAAACAGCAGACAGCATGACAGCTAGCACTGTGGCAGAGGTCGCTGCTTTGGCCATGGGGCGCCGTCATGTGCTTTTAGAACCAGTCCAAGGTAATACTACATATCTTTAATTTTTTGTTGTTGTTGTTTTGTTTTTGTTTTCAATGAAGCCATGGGGCGATGTCATATGCTTTCAGAACCGGTCCATGTTAATATTGTAACCTTTCATTGCTATTTTTAATCTAGCCAAGGGGCACCGTCATGTGCTTTCAAAACCAGTTCAGGGTAATAATAAGTTGCCTTATATTGCTTTTTGTTTAAGTTTGTTTTGTTTTTAATCTAGCCATGGGGCGGCGTTGTGAACCAGTCCAAGGTACTAATATTTACCTTCTTTTTTTGTCATTTTTGTTTTGTTAATCTAGCCATGGGGCTCTGTCATATGCATTCAGAACCAGTAAAAGGTAATGATATGTTACCTTCACTTTGGTTTTGTTTGTTTGTTTTTAATCTAGCCATGGGGCCCTGTCATATGCTTCCAGAATCAGTGAAAGGTAATCATATGCTCCCTTCAATTTCTTTTTATCTAGCCATGGGGCGCCGTTATATGCTTTCAGAACCTATACACATACACAAACACATTTATATCTACACGCATACATGCAGGAAACCCTCAACATGAACAATACGCCTCCTCTCCCGCCATAAACACATAACTTGAATGTATGTATAAGCGTACTACATAAAAAAAAATCAAACACATTTATATTCACATGCATACATGCAGGCACCCCCCACCATCAAGAATACGCTACCTCTCCCGCTATTCTTTCCAGCGACACCAGCACCCGCCCCTCCACCAGCCATGATACCAACAATTCATTCATACATGTCGTTTATACTTGTACCTGTACACATATACAAACACATTTCTACGTACATCAGGGATATCTTTTTCAAATCGAAAAGAGGATATCTTATTCCTTTTCTTTTTCCCCCTCCCTTTTTTCCTCCCAAAACAGGATCCTTAAATCCGATTTTGGTCGATTTGGGTTATTTGTAGTAAATTTCAGTATTTTTTTTTTTTAGGTTTTTTATTCCAATAATTTGGGCAAAAACGGGGTCTCGTATTCCGATCCATACCATAATAAATTTATTCCAGAAAATAAAATCCCTGGCATAAAATATACGTTTGCTTCCCAAGCCTATGCATGCAGGCAACCCCCATCATCAAGAATACGACTTCTCTCCCGCCATTCTCCCCAGCAACACCAACACCCTCCCCTCCACCAGCGCCCACCATGGGCGCCCCTCCCTCTCCGACTCCGCCCTTAATCATCCCTTGGCCGGCGACCCCCACTGCCAATCGCACCCCCCCTCCCCCAAGCCTCCTCGAGGCCCTAAAAGCGTCATTATCCAGAGGTTGGATGACTCCAGTCAGCTGCTGGGCCGGTTGGGCAGTCGGAGGGGAAGTCTAGGGGGAACCCAGCCAAGGGGCGTGGATGATGCAGGTCAGTACATATTGATGTTAGATATTTATGTTCTTATTTATGTTATATATTCATGATATGTATTTATGTTATACATCAATGTTAAACATTTATGTTATATATTTATGTGATATATTTATGATATGTATTTATATTATATATCAAGTTAAAGATTTTGGATTTATACCTTTATTTATATCTTATGATTTATTTTATGTCTATCTCATGTTATCTATTTATGTTTAGTCATTTATATCTTTAAGTTCATTTGGTGATTATTTTATTCATCGTGATTTTGTTGTTTTGGTTATTTATAATCGTTAGCCTACTTGGCCTACCCCTGGACTGTCAGCTGTTCGGCGGGTTGGGCAGTAGAAGGGGAAGTCTAGGGGGGACCCAGCCACGGGGTGTGGATGATGCAGGTTGGCACATATTTATGTTTATTAATGTTATATATTTATGTTCATTGGTGATTTATGTTGTATTCATTCGTGATTTATGTTGTTGGGTTATTACATCTTTAGCCTACTTGGCCTACCCCTGGACTGTACGAAATATACATACACATATTGTTCTGATTTTTTGATCTCATCAATTCAATAGTAGTGTATGTTGCGTATTGACCCCCCCCCCCCCCCCCCCCCCCCCCCCCCACCCCCACACACACACACCACACACATACCCATGCACTACACACACACCCCACACACACATACACCACACACACACACACACACACACCACACACACGACGACCCTCCACACACACAAACACAACACACCATTGGTGATTCAGGTGATGAGTTACTCCTAAAGCAAGTTAAACCGTGTTGCGGAGCGTTGGGCGTGTGACGGTGGAATAAACAAAAAAACCTTCATAATCATTATTTAAATTTACGATTGACACAGTTTTTTGAAGCCAATTATTTAAATTTTGACATTGCGTTTAGATTTTGACGTAGCGTTTATTTTATGACATAGCGTTTACATTTTTTGACATAGCTTTTAAATTTTGGCATAGCATTGAAATTTTGACATGGCGTTTTAAAGCGGATTATAAGACACCAACAAATGTCTGCCTTAAAATAAATTGGTACTTCAGGGATGAAGCGGACACCTAAAGTAAGGTTTCCCCTTGTGTCAAAGTGGACCCCCCCCCCCCCCCCCCCTACACACCCCATCACAGACAACACACACACACAGCACACCACACACCCATGACACACACACACACCCACACACAACCACACAGCGGGCACACCCACATGCACCACCTCCACACACATGCATAACACACACACATCGCACACTAACAACCACACACAGCACACCCACTGACTCACACGGGCCCAACACCACACACACACAGTCACACACATACACCAAGCACACAGCTAACCCACTCACACCGGGGACACACACAAACCACACACACGACACACCCACACACTCACACACACACCGTAGGGTGCCATGGGACCCACCCTTGAAGTATGACATTCTAAGAAGAGCTGTTGCCCCGCCGATTTTTGCGTCAGCGATGGGCGTTGACTTTTGAAAAGGCTTGGCTGTAAGTCGTCTGATGGCCAATATGATGCTCCCTTTTCGAATAGTTAGACGCCTCAGGGCAATCAGATATCTGTGTCTGCTGCAGCATGCCCCGAGCCCTATGAGGAGAGGAGGAGGGGAGGTCAGTGTGATGCGTGTGTTGTGTGTTGTGTGGGTGGGGTGTGGATAGTTGCTGTGGTTGTGTGTGTGTGGTGGGATGGGTTGCGAGGTGGAAAAGCAATGACTGCTAATCGAGAATGGCAACGCTGGCGGCTTCCTGGTCAGAATAGTTATACCGCCCAGGCAATCAGAGATCTGGTCGCTGCGGCAGCCACGATGTCCCGCAGGTGTGGTGTGGGGTGGGGGTTGTGTTTTGGTGTGTGTTGTTGGGGGGGGGGGCGGTTGTGTGTTGTTTGTTTGCTTGTGTGTGTGTATGTGTTTGTTTTGGGGGGGGTCTGTCGGTCTTGTTTGTGTTTGTTTGTGTGTGTTGTCGTGTAACCCACCCCAGCCCCCCCTGCCCACCCGTCCCCCACCCCTCACCCCCAACCTCCCCACCCACGCTCAACCAACCACCACCCCCAGCCGCCACTCACTCACCCACCCCAGGATGCCCCTCCCGCAATCCTCATTCCAAAACCTCACGTCACCCACCCCCACCCCACAGCATAACCACCCACATCACCACCCCACCCCACCACCATCATCACCACCTAACCACCAGCTCAAACCACCACCATAACCGACCACATCACCACCACTCACCACACAGGCCGACGACCCCGGAAGACATCACCAACGCACACCCACACCACCACCACACGACCAGGCCACCACATCACCACCTACAACCACATCAATCACCCCCCCCCACAGGCGCACACAAAGCGGCTCCCGCCCCCCCCGGCCCACCCCCGCCGCCACTCACTCAGGGATGGGAGAGGAACACAACACCTTCACCCTCTCCTCCACCAACCACATACCCTCTGCCACAACGGAAACCCCCCCCCCACCACCCCACCCCCCACCCACCCCCAACCCACCCAGCCCCCCACCCTCACCCACCCACCCACCCCACCCACCCCCCCACCCTTCCCCCCACCCCCTCCCCCACCCCCCCACTCCTACCTCCCCCACCCCCCACTCCCCACCCCCACTCCCCCTCACACACAGGCGAGACACTCCCGCAGGGCCAAAGCCCAGGAAGCAGAGCTTGATGATTATATGTTGGTGCCAGCTGACTTGCTGACCATAGTGCAAGAGAAGACTGAGCAGCCCTCCTACCTGCAAAACCGACTGGATGCCATGAAAGACACCAGCGTCAGCACTGCAGCGTCAGCTTCGTTAGTCGACTCCACGTACACTGACATGCACGTAGAGAGTAGGATGGCGGTAAGTGGCTGCTGTTGTTGTTATGCTACTCTGTGTAATGAACTACACCAGCAGGATTGGTGAGTGAACGGCAGTTGGACAACCGATTCGATGCCATTAAAGACATCAGCGTTAGCACTGCAGCGTCAGCTTCCTTAGTCGACTCCATTTACACTGACATGCACGTAGAGAGTAGGATGGCGGTAAGTGGCTGCTGTTGTTGTTATGCTACTCTGTGTAATGAACTACACCAGCAGGATTGGTGAGTGAATGGCAGTTGGACAACCGATTCGATGCCATTAAAGACACCAGCGTTAGCACTGCAGCGTCAGCTTCCTTAGTCGACTCCACGTACACTGACATGCACGTAGAGAGTAGGATGGCGGTAAGTGGCTGCTGTTGTTGTTATGCTACTCTGTGTAATGAACTACACCAGCAGGATTGGTGAGTGAACGGCAGTTGGACAACCGATTCGATGCCATTAAAGACACCAGCGTCAGCACTGCAGCGTCAGCTTCCTTAGTCGACTCCACGTACACTGACATGCACGTAGAGAGTAGGATGGCGGTAAGTGGCTGCTGTTGTTGTTATGCTACTCTGTGTAATGAACTACACCAGCAGGATTGGTGAGTGAACGGCAGTTGGACAACCGATTCGATGCCATTAAAGACACCAGCGTTAGCACTGCAGCGTCAGCTTCCTTAGTCGACTCCACGTACACTGACATGCATGTAGAGAGTAGGATGGCGGTGAGTGGCTGCTGTTGTTGTTATGCTACACTACCTGCTGTGTTATGCCCTCCTACCTGCACAACCGGCTCGATGCCATGAAAGACACCAGCATCAACACTGCAGCGTCAGCTTCCTTAGTCGACTTCACGTACACTGACATGCAAGTAGAGAGTAGGATGGCGGTGAGTGGCTGCAGTTGTTGTTATGCTGCCCTGCCTGCTGGTTTACGCCATCCTACCTGTTTATAATTATTAGAGAGCAGGATGGTGTTGAGAGCAGGGTACTTCCATTGACCAAATCGGCCAGCGCTTTGGTGCACTTGAAAAACACATAACTGCGTTTCGTAGAGCAAAAAGGACAAAAATGGCTTGCTGCGCCCACAGGGGGTTGCAAAAAACTGTGCGAAACGAGCAGTGGGGCTCAAAAAGGCAGCGCGCCAGCGCGCAAAAGCGTGCGCTTGGAAGTACCATGGTTGAGAGTGCACCTGGTGTTGTTCGCTATACTGTGTAATGAGCTACATCAGCATGGAGTGAGGGGTGGGGTGGTGGAGGTGGGGTGGTGGAGTGAGGGGTGGGGTGGTAGTGGTGGGGTGGTAGAGGTGGGGTGGTGGAGTGAGGGATGGTGGAGTGAAGGGTGGTGGAGTGAGGAGTGGTAGGAGTGGGGTGGGGTTGTTGAGGTGGGGTGGTGGAGTGAGGGGTGGTGGAGGTGGAGTGGTGTACGTGGATTGGTGTAGGTGGTTGTGTTGAGTGCTTGTCTGTCGCTTGGTGTGAATAGCGGTTGCTACATTGTATGTACAATCATATACCTTTTAATGAACTACATTGGCAGGAGTGTGTTCAATGAATGGCGGTTGCTACATTGTGTGTACAATCATATACCTTTTAATGAGCTACATTGGCAGGAGTGTGTTTATTGCTTCTCCGTTGCTTCATGTAGCCCGTTTGAGTGATACCATTGGTCTAGCGGCACACCAAATCGCTTAAACGAAGCGGGGTCGGGGGTTCGATTCCCCGATTGCTTGGTGTGAATAGCTGTTGCTACGCCATGTGTACGATCATATACTGTGTAATGAACTACATCGGCAGGAGTGTGTTCAATGAATGGCGGTTGCTACATTGTATGTACAATCAAATACCACCCGCCCCCCACCCCCCCCCCCCCCCCCCCCCACCACCCCCCCCCCCCCCCAACTCCCCGACCCCACCCACCCGCAAAACCCACCACACCCACACACCAAACACACCGCCATCCCGAACGCATCCTTCGCTTCCACCACCTCCACTGCCACCACCACCACCACCACACACTCACCCCACCACCCCTCTACAGTATCACAGAGTTGTTGAGGGTTGTCTGGTACTAGGTGCCAACGGCTGGTGGCAACACAGAGGACAACCACCCCGCATCGCCGGTACCCACGCCCCGCCACACACATCACGACGGGACCCCACGCCACAGCACCACCCGCACGCCCACCACCCAACTAGCCAACACCCCACCCCGCAGCCACCACCCACCACCACCAGCCCACCCTCACGCCACACCCGCACGGCCACAACCCCACCTGCGCACGCCCACAACCCCAACCACAACCCCACATCCGCAAACGCCAACCACCACACACCACCAGCCCACCCAGAACGACACACCCCAACCAACCCCACCCCACCCCGACTCCCCCACCACACCACCAGCCACCCGCACGCCACCACCCCCCACACCAGTGCCCACCCCTCACTCACCACCCCACCCACCCCCATCCCACCCCTCCGCCACACCCCACCACACCATCCCACCCCGAACTCCACCACCCACCACCACCCTCACCCCTCACTCCACACCCCACCACCACCCCACCCTCACTCACCACCCCAACCACCCACCACTCCACCCCTCACTCAAACACCCACCACCACCCCACCCCTCACTCCCACCACCCCCACCTCTACCACTCAACCCTCTACCACTAAACACAGCTACTGAAACAAGCCGAAGCTGATTTGGAAGAAACTCAAGAGCGAGAGGAAAGAGAACACCCTGTGTCTAGCCAAGCCAAGCCAATCCAAGCCAAGCATAGCCAAGCCAAGCCAAGCCAAGCCAAGCAAAGCCAAGAAAGGCAAGCAAAGCCAAGCCAAGCCAGATAAAACTACAAGCCAACCCAGATCAAACTAATCACACCCAAATCCACCTCCACCCCCCCACCCCACACCCAAACCCCTACCTCCACCAGGCCACCTCTACCTCCCCACCCCTCACTCCACCACCCCACCTCTACCACCCCACAGCAAATGAAGCAAGCCGAAGCTGAGTTAGAAGAATCTCAAGAGCGGGAGAAGAGAGAAGGGAAGGCTCAAAAAGGATTTGTGTTCATTATGGAGCAATTTGATAAGATGATGCAAGCCGCCTCAACAATCCAGGTGGGTGGTGTGATTCATTGTTTACTGGCCAAGCCAAGCCAATCAAATCCAATCCAGGTGGGTGGTGTGATTCATTATTTACTGGCCAAGCCAAGTCAACCAAATCCAATCCAGGTGGGTGGTGTGATTAATTGTTTACTGGCCAAGCCAAGCTAACCAAATCCAATCCAAAACAGAAAAAAACAGATTGGAAACAAGAAGAAAAAGAGAAAAAAAGGAGTGAGAGAAGAGAGATCGAAAGGTACACAAAAGGATTTGAATTTATCATGGAGCAATTTGATCAGATGATGCAAGCAGCTTCAACAATCCAGGTGGGTGGTGTGATTCATTGTTCACTGCCATGTGTCCAACCAAGCCAAGCCCCTAAACCAACCCAATCCCCCAACCCCAACTCCTCCCAACCCCCAAATCCAACACCCCTAAACCAGCCCAATTCCCCAACCCCAACCCCTACTCCCAACCCCCAAATCCAACAACCCTAAACCAGCCCAATCCCCCAACTCCAACTCCTACTCCCAACCCCCAAATTCAACACTCCTAAACCAGCCCAATCCCCCAACTCCAACCCCTACTCCCAACCCCCAAATCCAACACCCCTAAACCAGCCCAATCCCCCAACCCCAACTCCTTACCCTCAAATCCAACACCCCTAACCCAAACTTCCAACCTCCAAAGGGGGCATACAGGAAATGGAAGTCCAATGGTGGCGCCCGATTGAAGAAACCAATACCGTGAGAAGGGCGTGCAGATGTCATAAACGAGTTTCAGTGGCTGTCACAACCACTTGGTGTGAAGCCTGTGCAACACTTGCCCAAGTTGCAAATCTTTCGACCCCCAAATCCTAATCAACCCCCCCTAAGACCCCAAACCAACCCAATCCTCCAACCCCAACTCCCAATCTCCAAAGGGGGCATACAGGAAATGGAAGTCCAAAGTCGGCACTCGATTGATGAAATCGAAACCGCGAGAGGGGCGTGAGGATGTCGTAAACGAGTTTCAGCGGCTGTCACAGACACTTGGAGTGACGTCCGGACCAAACTTGCCCAAGCTGACAGACAAGGAGTACAACCAAATGATTTATGGAAAGGATTGGCTACCCCCTGAGGTATGGATACGCATGCGGGCTTGCTCAGGTTGTATTTATATCGTAATTCTTTACATCATTTGCAAGCAGTTATACATGCCAGTTCAAGACACTTGTCTAAGCTGACAGACAAGGGGTACAACAAAATTATTTATGGAAAGGATTGGTTTCCGCCTGAGGTATGGATATACATGCACACTTGATTAAGTTGTATTTCGGGTACGTAAATAATTTATTTTTTACTTTTCACTCATACCTACACGAAAGTAGGAGAAAAGGGGGGAGAGGGAAAGGAGGACGAGGGAGACGGTAAACAGCAGGGCCAGAAGAAGGAAAGAAGAAGAAGGAGAAGAAGAAAAGAAGAAGAAGAAGAAGAAAGGCAGAAGATGATAGAGGAAGGACGACGACGACGACGACGTAGACGACGACGGACGAGAAGGAGGAAGAAGAGGTTTAGAGAAGAGAAGTAAAAAGAAGCAGAAGAAGAAGACGAAGAATATAATTAATTAATAATATTAATAATAATATTCATAATAAATTTATTAATAATAAAGTAATAATACTATTTAAATAATAGTAATATAATAATAATAATAATATAATAAAATATAGGATAATAATAATATAATAATAATAATAAATAATAATACTAATAATAATATATAATAATATGTATAATAATATGTATAATAATAATAATAATAATTATAATAATAATAATAATATGTATATATTATATATATATTACATATATTATATATACATGGCTACCGTACTAGTATATATAATAAATATAGTAAATAGCAGGTTAAATAATAATATTATTAATAGTAATAGTAATAATAATAATAATAATAATAATAATAATAACTGGTATTGAATAGAGGAACACTTGGGGGAACACCCTACTTCCACTCCCATGTCATTCTGAGGGATAGAAAAAAAGCGCCTGGAAAGTACCTAATTTTTTGAAAATTCCAGATTTTTCCCTCGACCCCCCCCCCCCCTCCCTCCTCGGCCCCAAACTCTTGAGGACCAGCACTTTTTTCTACTGGGCCAAATTAAGAGATACAACAGGCTTCTTCTTCCTCATAGTGATATCTACAAAGTTGGGTGATGATGTCATTTTTGTTCGAAGTTGCCCCCCCCTTGTATTGGATTGATTAATAGTGTAAATAGTGTAAATTTAATTGATGAATAGTGTAAATAGTGTAAATAGTGTATATTGGATTGATTAATAGTGAAATAGTGTAGACTGTAATTATATGATTGATATTATAAATAATGTAACATTATCGTTTGTTCCATGATATCATGTTTTATACTGTGCATGGTAACACATTATTGCATAGGATAGGCTCTGTGCAGTCAGTCGAGATTATAGGATTTATTAATTACAAGGATCCTGTACTGCTCATGTACTGCTCGTGTACTGCTCTTACATGGGCAGTGCAATAGCAGTACCATGCAAGCTACCGAGCTAGTGATCAGCTATACAGGTAAGTCAACATGAGGGGTGAGTACTGCTCGTGTACTGCATATTTACTGATGTTGTACTGCTCATGTACTGCTCATGAACTGCTCTTGTGCAGATCCCGCACTGGTGCCCCTTGGTCCCCACCACACAGGGGCAGGAACAACAATATCTTGCACTGCTCTCCCTTAGTCCCTGATCCCGCACTGGTCCCCCTTGGTCCCTACCATGCAGGAGTATGAACAGGGACATCTAGTACTGCTGTTGTATTGCTGTTGTACTACTATTGTCTGATCACTCAACTGTCCCCCCTTGGTCCCCACCACACAGGGGCAGGAACAGCAATATCTTGTACTGCTCTTGTACTGCTCTTGTACTGATCCTGCACTGGACCCCTTTGGTCCCCACCACACAGGAGCAGGAGAAGCGAGACGAGGAGCCTGCGGTTTTGGCGGAAGTACCTGCCACATAGGCTGAAGCAGCCAGGCTGTCAAAATGGCCATCAATACGACTGGATGACATGACCGACCCTGTGTTGTACTGCTCTTGTACTGATCCCGCACTGGCCCCCCATTGGTCCCCACACCTCAGGAGCAAGAGCAGCGAGACGAGGAAGCTGCGGTTGCGGCCGAGGTAGCTGCCACAGAGGCTGAAGCAGCCAGGCTGTCAAAACAGCCATCAATACGACTGGAAGACATGACTGACCCTATGGAAAAGATAAAGCGCGCGATGAGGGGTTTCATAGGACTTGAGAAGGCCGTCACTGGGCCAAACCCGGTGACCAGTGTGACACTCCACCACTTGCTGTTCAGGTAGGGGGTTTAGGGTTTAGGTTCACCAGTGTGATACTCCACCACCTGCTGTTCAGGTAGGGGGGTTAGGGTTTAGGGTTTAGGAAACACTACTCCACCACCTGCTGTTCAGGTAGGGGGGTTAGGGTTTAGGGTTTAGGATGCACCAGTTCAACACTCCACCACCTGAAGTTCAGGTAGGGGGTTTAGGGTTTAGGTTCACCAGTGTGATACTCCACCACCTGCTGTTCAGGCAGGGGGGTTAGGGTTTAGGGTTTAGGGTTTAGGATGCACCAGTTCGACACTCCACCACCTGAAGTTCAGGTATGGGTTTTTGGGTTTTGGGTGCAATAGTGGCTTCTCTGCAGGTGGGGGGTTAAAATTTAGGATGTACCAGTGTGACACTCCATCACCTGCTGTTCAGGTAGGGGGTTTAGGGTGCACTGGTGGCCTCTTTGCATGTAGGGGGTTTAGGTTTTAGGGCGCACTAGTGGCTTCTCTGCAGGTAGTAGGTTGAGGGCTTAGGGTGCGCGAGTGGCTTCTCTGATAATGTAGGGGGTTTAGGGTTTAGGGCGCACTAGTGGCTTCTCTGATGAGGTAGGGGAAGGCAGCCCCCACTTAAGTTAGCCCCCACCTACCTAAACCCTAAACCCACTTAGATCCTACACCCTAAAAACACCTTAACCCTAAACCTTTGAATACAAACCAATACCACTAAACCCTAGACCCCCTTGACCCTTTATGTAAGTGGAGACTACCTCCCACCACACACCCACCACATACACACACATACCCCCCCACCCCACCCCACCCCACCCCATTCTCCCCAGCTTCCCACCCAGCTTCCCAACCCACCCCCAACTTCTTTTCAGGGATGGGCTGGATATGGTGGAGTCTTTCGCAGCCGCCGCTCAGGGTAATGGAGAGGTGTCAAAACTGCTGCAGAAGAATGTGAGTTGGTTGGCACCCCCCTGTACTGAGGACACTAAGAATTCAAATTGTAATAATAACGTAATTTGTAATAAATGCTTTATTTTGCTCAGGGTAATGAAGAGGTGTCTAAACTGCTCCAGAAGAATGTGAGTTGGTTGGCACCCCCCTGTAATGCAGACATAAAAAATTCAATTTGTAATAAATTATGTATTCTTTAATACATAATTTATTTTTTAATAAATACGTTAATTTGCTCAGGGTAATGGAGAGGTTTCTAAAGTGCTCCAGAAGAACGTGAGTTGGTCGGCACCCCCCTGTACGGTGGGCATGAATAATTAATTTTGAAATAAATAATTTAATTTGTAATACTGTTTAACAAATAATTTAATTTGCTCAGGGTAATGGACAGGTGTCTGAACTGCTCTGGAAGAATATGAGTTGGTTGTACTGCTCCAGGAGAATGTGAGTTGGTTGTACTGCTCCAGACAGATGTGAGTTGACACTGTACTGCTCCAGAAGAATGTGAGTTTTGATTGTACTGCTCCAGAGGAATGTGAGTCGATTGTGCTGCTCGAGATTTGTGTGAGTTGATTGTACTGCTTCAGAAGTTTGGAAGTTGACACTGTTCTGCTCCAGAATAATGTGAGTTGGTTGTACTGCTCCAGAATAATGATAGTTGGTTGTACTGCTCCAGAATCATGTGAGTTGGTTGTACTGCTCCAGAATAATGAGAGTTGGTTGTACTGCTCCAGAATCATGTGAGTTGATTGTTCTGCTCCAGAACAATGAGAGATGGTTGTACTGCTCCAGACGAATGAGAGTTGATTGTACTGCTCCAGAATAATGAGAGTTGGTTGTACTGCTCCAGAATCATGTGAGTTGATTGTTCTGCTCCAGAATAATGAGAGTTGGTTGTACTGCTCCAGACGAATGATAGTTGATTGTACTGCTCCAGAATCATGTGAGTCGATTGTACTGCTCCAGAAGTTTGGTAGTTGACACTGTTCTGCTCCAGAATAATGTGAGTTGTTTGTACTGCTCCAGAGTATGTGAGTTGATTGTATTGAACCCTGCACCCTGCTTTGTTGCAGGTGTCTATGATAACAAGGAATCGAATTGTTGAAGAGGTGAAGATCCTTGCCAGAGAATCGAAGGCTGCAGAGGAGGAAGAAGAGAGGTTGGAGCTGGAGGCCAAGTCACTGTTATGTTTGCAAAGGCAGGGGCATGCTGTGGATGAGAATGCAGAGAGTTTGGAGCTGGAAAACAGGGCACGGGTATGTTTCAGGGTACTACTAAGCGCGTGCGATAGCGCGATTTCGCGCGCGATTTTTGAGCCCCACTGCGCGTTTCGCGCTTTTTTTTCAACCCACTGTGGGCGCAGCGCGCAGTTTTTGCGTTTTTTGCACTACAAAGAGCTGACCAATTTGACGTTTGTGCGCTTTAAGCGCTGACCAATTTGGCAAGAAGTACCCTGGTATGTTTGTAAGGGCACAGGCATGATGTGGATCAGGATTAGGATGAGGAGATGTTGGATCTGGAGAGAAGTGCACGGGTGTGTTTGCAAGGGCACGGGCATGATGTGGATGAGGATGAGGATGAGGAGAGGTTGGATCTGGAAAGAAGGGCACGGGCATGATGTCGATGAGGGTGAGGATGGGGAGAGGTTGGATCTGGAGTCAAGGGCATGGGTTTGTTTACCAGGGCACGGACATGCTGTGGATGAGGTTGATGTTGGATATAGAGTCAAGGGCATGGGTGTGTTTGCAGGGGCACGGACATGCTATGGATGAGGGTGAGGAGGAGGAGAGGTTGGAGCTGGAGTCAAGGGAACCTTTTGGGTGGGGGTGGGGGTGGGATTGGGGGGCTCTCCCAACTATTCTTTCAGTCAGTGCTTGTGGTGGTGTTTGTTTAGGGGGCTGCTGGCGCGAACAGTTGCAGTGGCAGTGCCACCCAAACTCTTGGTTATGAGCGCAACAGCACCCAGAGTCGCTTTGCGGGGAGACTCGCTGGTAACACTGGCGTTTTGTTGGGGTGCGTCCAAAGGGGAGCTGAAGGGCACATTTTGTCATTTTAGGTTGTGCTTGTGACGGAATGATGACTCAACTGAAAATGACTCAACTGAAAATGACTCAACTGAAAATATACATTTCATTTTAGGTTGTGCTTGTGACGGAATGATGACTCAACTGAAAATGACTCAACTGAAAATGACTCAACTGAAAATGTACATTTCATTTTAGGTTGTGCTTGTGACGGAATGATGACTCAACTGAAAATGACTCAACTGAAAATGACTCAACTGAAAACGTACATTTCATTTTAGGTTGCGCTTGTGACGGAATGATGACTCAACTGAAAATGACTCAACTGAAAGTGACTCAACTGAAAAAATACATTTCATTTTTGATTGTGCTTGGGACGGAACTTTTGGGCTGCGCTTTTGACTAAACTGAAAACGAAAATTTCCGCGCTGTGCCCAGAGGGGGTTCAAAATATTGCGTAAATTAAGAAGTCAGGCTCCAAAACCTTTCGCGCTACGGCGCAATAGCGCGCGTCATGAAGTAACCTGGTTGGAGCTGAAGTCAAGAGCACATTTTGTTTTTTAATCAAGGGCACAGGTAATAAATTAGCAACGCGTCACACACACACACAGTTGTTTTTTAATCAAGGGCATGGGTAATCAATTAACAAGCAATGAACCTTCAGGACGACAAGTGGACAAGTTGTTTTTATAAACACTCCTTCCTGAAAAGGGGCAGCTGGCAGCAAGCGTGGATTTGAATTGAAATTTAACTTGAATTTAGATTTGAATTTTGCTGCAGGGCTCAAGGCAAAGCTCCAATGTCATCACATCGAAGAAGCTCCAGGACGAGGAAGTGGACACTGCTTTGAATAAACACGCCTTTCTAAAAAGGGGCAGTAAGCTGCAAGCGATCAAACAAATGCAACAGCACATGGGCGGTAAACTGGCATCGTGGTTGCTGCAATATGACAAGAATATCAATCCGCTGACGTTCTCAAACAGGCGATCATCGTCTAACCAGTCCAGGGATCTGGTGAGCCTTCAAATGTTTTGTTTGTTGTTTATCTATGTATATAAATATATCATGGTCGTGGTCGTGGTCGTGGTGTTGTCATCATCGCGTACCCACGTGCTATGGGCGTGCGAAGTGTAACCGACTTGCAACCGACTTTCCGTACACCCAAGTCTTCGCCCAGCAAAAAATTCAATTACCGAAACAGCAGATGCGCTAAGCTATGCGCTCGCGCTCATTTCATGTCCACCACTGCCTCCCATACTGTGACTGCAATGAATTGCAATGAACTGAGTAAGGAGATCCTCTCCTCGGAGGTCATTTGCTGACCCTCAGATCGCTTTGCATGGCGCTCGGAATAATAGTTTCCAGTGTATCGCTTCTTCACGGAGCGACCTGCGGCTCATGCTCCAGAACTTTCACTTCGGCTCATGATTCGGCTGGCCCTTGACTTTCACTTGGCTCACGCATGCGCACTTGATTCTTCATCTCATAATTACATTCGCCATCTCATTATGCTATCACATCGCCTGATTCGTGATTGGAGGTACTTGACTTCCATTCTCCAGCCTCTCTGCAGGCTCTATTGATACATTCATCTTGCTGCGAGCTAAGATACTCGCACAGCTCATGGTATCTCTGCACGATCTATTTCCCTGCAACCCTGTGACGTTCTTCCGACTTCCGACTTCGTTCTTGCTGCGTGCTCCTTGCACCGCGTGCAATACCTCTTCAAGATCTTCCCCACCCCACAACATCTTCCCCACACCACACCACTCCCACCCTGCAACGATAAGGTTATTTTCGCGCTGCGCTGTAGCGAGTGCGTGACAGAGTTGACCGAACGAAGGCCCTTTCGGGAAACAGCTTGCACGCCCAACCAGGTATCTATGTGCGAAGAGAAAGCTACAGGGTTGCTCTCGCGCAATTCCGATGTTTCAACCTGAGTCTGAAACTGCGCAGACGTTTGTTCGCAATTTCCAAAAGTCTTCGCATTTCCGTCTGACGAAACGTCCGAACGTCTGCGCGATTTCGAACTCAGCTGGAAATATCATCATCGCTTCTGTTAAACCCATCTGCTAAAGTGGCCGAGAGAAGATCAGATTAATGGGAACGGAGAAGCAGGGAAGTACGTGTGGGTTGGCGGGTAAAGGGGGGAGGCAAATTTGAGATTGGGCCTGGGTCGAGGTTTGGGCAGAGTGGGGACTGTGTGTGTGTGTGTGTGGGTGGGTGGGTGGGTGGGTGGGGGGGTGGGGTGGGGGGGGGGAGGGGGGCAGATGCCGTCAGCATTTTGAAGTGGGGAAAACATGATAACTGTGTTTATGAGAGGGGTGGAGGTGATGACATGTGTAGCCCATTCTGTAACCCAGCCCCACGGGCACCCTATTATGATTGGGGTGGGGTGATGTGTGTCAGTGTGGCCATTGTTATATTACCGTACTAATATATATATATATATAATAAATATAGAATATATATAATAAATATAATATATATTATATAATATATATTATATATTATATACATAATAATATATAATAATAATAATATATATAATAAATATATAATATATATAATAAATAGAATATATAATATATATAATATATTATATACATAATAATATATAATAATAATAATATATATAATAATATATATAATAATAATATATAATAATATGTAATATGTGTATCTCCATAAGTGCCTAAGTCCGACCCTGAGTGGTACGGATGGTTTTCACCTATTACCTCGAGGCCAAAGAAAATCTTTTTTTGCTAATAAGTTACCTAACCACAACAGTTCAACATATAAAAACTCAGAGTTGGGTTCTCTCAGGTTGTGGGAAGCAGGCAAAGCAAAACATGTGATTATTTTCACTATGGGGCTCCCTAAGTCGGTACGAATTTTACGAAGAAGTGGAACGGAGCCTATCGCTATCAAAAACAAGTTTTCGAAAAATAAAAGTAGGTTGCCCTATTGTGCACATCTTTCCTCATAAGAAATTGTTACATCAGGTTTTGGATGGCAGTACATGGGCAGTACGGGTGAATATGGCCCCCCAAAATACTGTTTTTTACATATTGTGGTTGCCCTAAGTGTGGTACAACGCTGCACAGCCTGAATTGTTTCATTTTGGGTCTTAGCTTGGCTTCATAGCATGAACATTAACTTTTATTTTTTTGAAATTTGAAATTTGAAAATTCAAATTTATTTCCAAAATATATGCAAAAAATAACTTTTTTTTAAACTTTGTTTCAAACATCCACATCTGAAGTTAGTTTTTGATTTGGGAAAGGGGGGTGAAATCTCAAGTTGGGAGGTGGGATTGGGAGGTGATCAGGTGAATTTTCGAGTTGTACTGCTATCTTAGTAAATTCGGAGGCCAAGGCTGAAGCGCAGCCCCTGACCTTGGGGTAGGGGTTTGATAAGCCTTTCATCCCGCGGTAACATGATCTGGAATAGCTCGCACGGCCTCGTGTCTGGCGCGATCTGGATTTGTACCACAATTTATCGCACATCTGATGTACTGCCACCAGCCTTCCGTACAAGGCTGCTCCCGACTGCATGCGAATGCGGACCAGAAATACATGTGCGCGTAGCTGACACAATTGCGCGAAAGGTGGGCTAGACAGAATTCGATTCCGAGCATTTTGGGGCCTGTACGGCTCTGTACCACAATCTTGTACCAACTTAGGGCGTTTTTGGACTAAGGCACTGATGGATATATATGTATATATATATAGGTTCTGCACCACGTCGTATACTAATCCCCTGACACCTAAGAGGTGATCTGTTTATTTTGGGGGGCTACTCATGGCAGCTTCCCGCCAGCTTCAATAGCTAGCCACTGGATCAAACCCAAAGCCTGCATCTGCATTGGAATGACTGTCATATCAGCTTACAGAGGCACTAGCTAATTCAGGGGGTTTGGCGCACGGATTCGGGAAAAGGAAAGTGGGAAGCGGCCTAGAAAAGTGCTTGCTATTGGCAACCGCCCCAAAACAGAAAAACGCCTTAGAGGCTTATCATTCAATCTGACCAAATCCAGGACATTTGTGAATCCTGAAAAATAAGGTCACAATTGTACATATTATTTATTATATTATTATTATTAATTATATTATTATTATTATTATTAGGAGTAAGCGTAGTAATAGTAGTATATTTATTATTTTACATAGGGAGTAGGAGAAGGAGGAGGAGGGGAAAGGAGGAGGGGGGAGGAGGGAGGAGGGGAGGGTATACATATTATATTCTATTATATTATATTATATTATATTATATTTATATTAATAATTATATTAAACTTATTATTATATTATATTATATTATATTATATTATATTATATTTATTATAGTAATTATATTATTATTATATTATATTATATTATATGATATTATTATTATATTATTATTATATCATATTATGTTATATATGGTTATATTTATGTTATGTTATATTTATATTATATATATTATATTATATTATATTATTATTATATTATATTATTTATATTTATATTATTAATGATATTATAATTATATATGTAGTAGCAGTACAAAAAGGCATTATTTATGATTTATGATGATTGTTTACTATTATGTTCCAAAATGTTGGGTATGGCAATCTCAAGATAATGGATTTTTTTAATTGTTATTGTTAGAAATTACTAAAAATTATCACTGGTAGCCAAAACTCAGGGCCACCGTTCGGGTTTTTTTAAAAATTTTTTTTTATTATTTTTTTTTAAACAAATTGTTCAGGGTTTCAGTTCATCAGGTGCTTTCTTTTGAAGGGCCTCTATGCGGTTTGGAAGAAGTCCTTTAAGGCCTAACTTGGGGCCTTGCCCTTGGAACTTGTAAACATCATACGTCATTAAACATTTATAACCTTACAAAATGACATACATTTAACATACATACATAATGACATGTTAAAACAGAACTACAGAAGACATAACAGACAACGACATACATATATACAAGACAATACAAAATAAATAAGTAGCCTACGTACATCTATATACTATAAAGAAATCATGGTCCGTGGGTCGTGGTGTTGGTGAGTTATAAGGTCGTGGAGGGGGGGGGGGGGCTAGGGGTGGGTGGTGGTTTCATCCCTCCGCGTAACCACGTTGCCAACGGGGGCTGGTGTGAAGTGCTAACGGACTTTGCAAACCGCACTTTCCCGTACCCAAGTCTTCGCCCAGTGATTCAATTTGCCCGAAACGCAAGCTGCCGCTTAAGGCGATTGCCGCGGGCGGGCCGCGGCGCTCATTCATGTCCACAAACTGCCCCCATTACTTGCGACTCTGCAATGGCAATTGCAATGAAACTGAGTGAGGAAGATTTTCTCCTCGGAGGTCATTTTGCTGGACCCTCAGATCCCTTGCACGGCGGCTTCGAATAATAGTTTCAGTCTATTGCTCACCGGGCGCGACCTTGACGGCTCATGCTCTCGAAAAAAAACTTTCACTTGGGTGTCATGGATTCGGCTGGCCCTTGACTTTCACTTGGCTCACGGCTTGGCGCAACTTTTCTTTCTTCATACTCATCATTACATTCGTCAATCGCATTATGCTATCACATCCCCCCCCCCCCCCCCCCCCCCCCCCCCCCCCCCCCCCCCCCCCCCCCCGGCCTGTGAGTCGGCTTATCACATCTCCTGATTTCTTGATTGGGGGGTTACGTTTGACTTCCGATTCTCCAGCTTTCTTGCAGGCTCTTTTGATAAAATTCATTTCTTGGCTGCGAGCTTAGACACAGGGCGGCCGGCTCAATGGTTATCTCTCTGGCACGATCTAAGTCCCTGGCAAAACCCTGTGGAGTTCTTCCGACGTCAAAACTTTCTTCTTGGCTGCGTGCTACTTTGCACCGCGTGCAATACCTTCTTCAAGATATCCACCCCCAACCCCCACACACTCACACCCTGCAACTCCTATGCTAAGGGTTATTTTCGCGCTTGAGCTGTAGCGATTGTGCGTTGCCAGGAGGTCTGACGAGCGGCGGACAGGCCCTTTCGGGAAAAAACAGCTGCACAACCCAACTAGGTATCTATTGGGGCGCGAAGGGATAGCTACAGGGTAAGGCCCCTCTGGCTTCTCGCGCAATTCGCTCTTTCAAGCTGAGTCTGAAACGTGCGGAGACGTTCGCTTTTGCAATTTCCAAAGGTCTTCGCAATTTTCCGCGCGTATTGTCGAAACGTATTCAAAGTCCTGGGCGCGATTCGAAACTCAGATAAACTCAGGTGGAAAAAAAAACATCATCATCGCTTCTGTTAAAAGCCATTGCTTAAAGGCGGCCGAGGGAGAAGATCCAAATATTAATGGGAAACGGAAGAAGGAAGAAGCAGGGAAACAAGTTGCGATTGTGTCGTGTGATGTTTGGCGGGTAAAGGGGGGTGAGGCAAATTGAGAATTGGGCCTGGATCGGAGGTTTGGGCCTAAGCGTAGGTGTTGAGTGGGACTTGTGGCTGTGTAGTGTGTGTGTGTGTGTGGGGTGGGGGGGGGGGGGTGGGGGGGGGGGGGGGGGGGGTGGGGGCCAGGATGGGTCAGCATTTGAAAAGTGGGGGGAAAACATGATGGACTGTGTTTATGAGAGGGGTGAAGGTGGAGGACATATGTGTAGCCCATTCTGTAACCCAAGCCCCAAGGCACCCCTTATGATTTGGGGTAGGTGTAGGTGTAAGTGTGTCTGTGTGGCCACCGGCCACACGGGCTACCTCCTAGTACAACAACATACATTACATTACATAACAACATAACATGCATACATACAACATTACATAACATAACATACAACATACATACATACATACATTACTAAATTACATACATTGCATACATGCATACAGGATACATACATTTAGGGCCCTTGGAGTGTGTATTTAGTAATATTGCATGCTGGCTTGCCTTGGATAATGGGCCTGATGACAGCTGGGCAAGGGTCCACTTGTTTGGGGTCAAGTCTCTTGCTTGAATCCATGGTCTAGTTCGTTCCGCAAAAACACGGCTCTATCGTGATAACGGGGACTGTTCCCATAACATAAATACATTAACATACATACCAATCTGACAAAAACCAGGCGATTTCTGGTGATCCTGCATTGTTTATTTTTTCATATGCACGCACATGTATGCATATATATATATATATATAGGGAACGGCAATATTATATCATTTTTTAAAGGGATGCCGGAGTCTTTCTGTCAAAGTACCATTTATAGATCATATGGATAGCATAAATCGGCCTTTGGTCAAAAATACATATGATATGGCCGGGCCCTACACACACCACATACATACATATATATAGTATAGATATATTATATATATATATATATAATATATATATATATATATATTATAATATATATATATATATATATTATATAATTGTGTAACTGTTTATTATCAAATATCTTCACAGGTTCTACCAGTGGCTTCGATTTCCACTCTAAATATTTGAATATGAATTGAAAATTATCTGTTTGGCGGCACCACCATCACCAGAATTATAGCCAGACTCGCGGCTACCTCTCAATACTACCTGTTTTTTTTAATTACGGTTTTGAACTTACTGATCCAAATTTGTTTCGGTGTGACAGGCACCCCCCATCCCAGGAACTTGGACCCCCGGAACCACACAGCTGGGCCTATTCCTTATTACCCCTTTTCAATACCGGTATTTGATCTTGAATTCAAATTGTTTTTTTTGTTGCAGGCACCACCATCCCTGGACCCTGACTCGTGGCTGCCTATCCATTTTGTCAATACCGGTATTCGAACTTGAATTCAAATTTGAATCTGTGCTGCAGGTACCACCATCCCCAGACTTGGACCCTGGCTTGTGGCCGCCTATCCATTTTGTCAATACTGGTATTTGAACTTGAATTCAAATTTGTATATTGTGCCGCAGGCACCACCATCCCCGGACTTGGACCCTGACTTGTGGCTGCCTATCCCGGGTAAAAGCAAGGCCAAAGGGTCCACTTCAAAAGCAGTATGGCGTGGCAGGGTGGGTGATAGTGAATTTTTAATTTGAATTCATGTGTTCAAGATTAAAACAGTAAAATCAAGGCCTATGGGTCCACTGCAAAAAGGCAGATAGTATGGCGTGGGTGTTAGGGGTAGATAGAGTGGATTTGAGGAGGGAATAGCGGGAATTGAAAATTTGACAAATTTCAAGGAAGATCAAATTCAAAAAAATCGGTCAAATTGGTGTAAAAAATCCAAGGCCAATGTCTTACCACTGCAACAAAAAAAGCGGTATGAGCTATGGCGTGGATGAAGGTGGAAGGGTAAGCATGTTTTAAATTTGAAATCAAGTGGTTTTTTTAAAAAGATTCATATTATGTAAAATCAAGTCCTATGGATCCACTGCAAAGGCAGAATTGCGAGGCAGTGTGGGGTTTTAAAGGGAGAGCGTATTTGAAACTTGAATTCATGTGCTCAAAATTCAAAAATCCCCCCCACACACCACCACCAACCAACAAACCAACCAACCAAAAACCAGTAAACCCATCCACCCTCCAAACTAACACCCTTATAGCCATACCCCCCCCCCCCCCCATTCCCCCCAAACCAAACCAACCAACAAACAAGGAAACCAACCACCCCCGGAAACCAACACCCCGAAAACCAGGACCCCCCCCCAGCCCCCCAAAACCACCAACCAAAACCCCAAGACCCCCCCCCCCCACCCCCCCTCCCCCCCCCAACTAACCAACCAACCAAAGTAAACCAACACCCTCAACAACACCCCTAAACAAATACCCCCCTGCCCCCAAACAAAAAGCCGACAACCAACCCAAGGTAAACAAACACCCCCTCCTCAAAACCCACATCCCCTAGAAAATCCCCCCGCCCCCAGGCCCCCGCCCCCCAAACAAACCAAGTAAAACAACACCCCTAAACCAAATCCCCCCCCCTCCCCCCCCCTTTTCAAAACCAACCAAAACCAACCCAAGAAAGTAACAAACACCACCCCAAACACGAACACCACACCCTGCATAGTCGGACATTTCCATTATAAGCCCTTGGTCGTGGCTCACCCTGGGGCCATACCCCCACAGCTAAACCAACTGACCACGCTCACACACACCTAACCCCCAAAAAACCAACGCCACGCCCTGCATTAGTCGAAATTTCCATACAGCCTTGGTGTGGACTCACCTGGGCCATAAATCCATCACTGCAAGGGTTTGTCCGCCAAACGAGTCAAAACAGCAAAAGGGTGGGTGGGGTGGGTTTTTGGTTTCATAGTGGGTTGGTGTGGGGGGGGGGTGGGGTGGATTGGGGTGGGTGGGTGGGGGTGGGTGAGTGGGTGGGGGCGGGTCGGGGGGCTGTGGGTGGACGGGGGGGGGGGGGGGAGCTGTGTGTACGCGGGGCGTGGGGTGGATGGGTGACGTGGGTGGAGTGGGTGGGTGGGGCTCGAGGGGTGGGGTGGGTGGGGGGAATGGGGGGGGATGGATGGGTGAGGGGTGGGGTGGGGGGCCCGGTGGGTGGCGGTGGGTGGATGGGTGGAGTGGGTGGGAGGGTGGGTGGAGTGGGTGGATGGGTGGGTGGGTGGATGTGGGTGGAGGGAGTGGGTGGAGGGTGTGGGTGGGTGGGTGGAATTGGGTGCGAGGGGTTGTGCGTTGGGGTGGTGGATGGGTGGGTGGAAGGTTGACGGTGGGTGGATTGGGGTGGGTGGTGGGTTGGTGGATGGGATTTATTGGCAAGGGTGTTGTTCGCAAGTCAAAAAGCAAAAAAGGTGTGTGTGGGTGGGGTGGGTGGGTTGGTGGGGGGATGAAATGCAAGGGTGCTGCAAACGTCAAAAGGTACACAGGTTGTGTAAAAGTGGGGGGGGGGGTTGGGATGGTGGAATGGGGTTGGAGGGGTGAGTGGGTGGGTGGGTGGGTGGGGTGGATGGATTATGCAAGGATGGCCGCAAGTTACAACGGCTTTGCTTGAATGAAATAAATTTGCCTTTATGATTGAAATTTACAGTTAAAAACAATGTATACAACCTCTGCCAACAGTGACCCTTGGCCTAGTGTCATGAAATATTGGGAATTTTTTTATTAAACGGTTGGGATTGAAATAATGTTTTTGGTTGAAAGACAAATATACAAAATTAGTATACAACCACTGTTCATGGGGACTTGGCCATGGAATTGTAAAATGAACGCAAAAACGCGTTGGCTTAACATTAATTGTTTTTTCATTCAATACAATACTTAAAATGTAATACTAACCATTGTCACAGGTGGGGAACTTGGCCTATGTCATGAAATAATAAAATTTAAAAGGTTGGCTTTGTGAAAAATAATTGTTTTTTGTATTGAAATCCATTAATTAATAACAAAATTTTACACAAACCCGACTGTCCAACAGGTGACTTGGCCCTGTGTTCATGAAATATGGAACTTCAAACGGTTGGCTTTAATAATGTTTTTCATTGAAATACAATAATAAAGATGTATCAAACCAATCGTCATAGGGTTGGGGGAACCTGGCCGTTGTGTCCATGAAATATAAATTAAACGGTGGCTTGAAAAATAATTGTTTTTCATTAAAATACAATATAAAAATTGTATACAACCACTGGTCATAGGGTGGACTTGGGCCTGTGTCATGAAAAATTAAATTAAAACGGGTTGGCTTGTGGAAAATACTTGTTTTGTATGAAATGCATATAATACAAATTTTACACAAACCTTGTCACAGGGTGGACCTTTGGCTGTGTCATGAAATATAAATTCAAACGGCTTGGCTTGAAATATGTTTTCATGAAATTACAATAATTTAAAAAATTGTTGTATAACAAAACCAAAATTCCATAGGGACTTGGGCGCTGTTCCCTGTTGTCAGAAATATTACACTTCAACGGTTTGGGCTTGAATAAATTGTTTTTGTATTTGAAAGCATTACAATACAAATTTTACACAACCATGTTCCACCAGGTGACTTGGCTGTGTCAGGGAAAATAGAAATCAAAACGATGTGGGCGTGAAAATAATGGTGTTTCATGAAAAATACAAATAATTAAAACAAAATTGTGATAACAAACCACTGTCCTTGTTCATAGGTGACCGTTGGACGGTGTCATGGGAAATATTAAAAATGAAAAACGGTTGGCTTGAAAAATAAATTGTTTTTGTATTTTGAAAATGCATTTATACAAAATTTTTACACAACCAATTGGCACAGGTGGGGACTTGGCCTGTGGTCATGAAAAATATTGAAAATTCACACGCGTTGGTTTGAAAATAATTGGTTTTTCATTGAAATAAACAAATAATAAAAATTGTATTACAACCACTGTCATAGGTGACTTGGGGGCCGTGTCATTGAATATAAATCAAAACGGTTGGGCTTGAAAATAAAAATGGTTTTGTTATTGGAAAATTGCATTAAACAAAATTTTTACACACAACCCACTGTCAACAGGTGACTTGGCCTATGTCATGAAATATGAATTAAACGGTTGGCTTGAAATAATTGTTTTTCATTGAAATACAATGATACAAATTGTATACAACCAACTGTCTAGGTGATCTACTTGGCCCTGTGTCTGTTCATGAAATGATAAAATTTAAAAACGGTTGGCTTAAATTAAACTGTTTGTATTGAAAATGCATTAATACAAAATTTTACACAAACACTTTTCACAGGTGGGGGACTTGGCCTGTGTCATGAATTATATTAAATGCAAACGATTGGCTTTAAATAATGTTTTTTCATTTGAAAATACAATATAAAAATTTTGTATACAACCACTGTCATAGGTGACTTGGGGCTCCTGTGTCCATGAATAAATAAAAATTAACGGGTTGGATTTGAAAATAATTTGTTTTTGTATTGAAATGCAATTTTAATTAATACAAATGTACACAAAACCACTGGTCACAGGTTGGGCTTGGGCCTGTTTGTCATGAAATATGGGGGGGAATCCAAAACGGTTGGCTTGAAAATAATTGTTTTTCATTGAAATACATTTGAAATACAATTACTTTAAAAAAATTGTTATACAAACCACTGTCTCAGAAAGGTGACTGTGGCCTGTGTTTCCATGAAATATATTTAAAATCAAAACGGTTGGGCTTGAAAAATAATTGTTTTGTATTGGGAAAGCATTAATTACAAAAAATTTACACTCCCCAAACCACTGTCACAGGTTGATTGGGCCTTGACGTTGTGTCATGAAAATATGACATCAAAACGGTTTGGGGCTTTGAAATAAATTGTTGTTCATTGACAATTAAAATAAATTAAAAATTGTATACAACCACTGTCAATAGGTGGCCTTTTGGCTGTGTCCAATGAAATATAAATTTAAAAGGTTGGCTTTGAAATCATTGTTTGTATTGAAATGCATTACTTTTAATTACAAATTACACAACCCACTTGTCACAGGGACTTGGCCTGTTTGGTGTCATAAATATGAATCCCAACGGTGGGCGGAAAAATTGAAATAATTGTTTTTCATTGAAATACAATAATAAAAATTGTATACAACCACTGTAATAGGTGGGACTTTGGCCTGTGTCATGAAATAATAAATAAAACGGTGGGCTTTTGAAATAAATATGGTTGTATTGAAATGCAATTAATACAAATTTTACCACAAACAACTGGTCAACCAGGTGAACTTGGCCCTGTGTCCTGAAATAGAAATTCAAAACGGTTTTGGGCTTGTGAAATAATTGTTTTTCATTGAAATTTTACAAATAATTTAAAAAAAATTGTATTACAACCACTTGTCCTAGGGACTTGGGCCTGGGCTGTGTCCTGAAATATAAATTAAACGGTTGGCTTGAAATAATTGTTTTTTATTAAAAGCATTTAATACAAATTTTTACACAACCACTTTGTCCACAGGTTGAACTTGGCCTGGTCATGAAATATGAATCCAAAAACGGGTGGCTTGAAAAGTATTGTGTTTGCATTGAAATACAAAATATATTAAAAATTGGTATACACACCACTCGTCATAGGTGACGTTGGCCTGTGCATGAAAATGATCATAAATCAAACGGTTGGCCTTGCAATAGATTGTTTGTATTGGGAAATGCATTTACTATTAAATTAAAGTGACAAAATTTTACAACCACGTTGTTCACAGGTGAACTTGGCCTGTGTCATGAAATATATTGAATTCCAAAACGGGTTGGCTTTGAAAATAATTGTGGTTTCATTGAAATACTAATAATAAAAATTGTATACAACCAACTGTCATAGGTGGGACTTGGGGCTTGTCATGAAAATATAAATTAAACTGGTGGCTTTGGATATTAAATTAACACGGTGGCTTGAAATAAAGGTTTTGTATGAAAGGCATTAATACAAATTTTACACAACCACTGTCACAGGTGACTTGGCCTGTGTCATGAAATATGAATCAAACGGTTGGCTTGAAATAATTGTTTTTCATTGAAATACAATAATAAAAATTGTATACAACCACTGTCATAGGTGACTTGGCCTGTGTCATGAAATATAAATTAAACGGTTGGCTTGAAATAATTGTTTTGTATTGAAATGCATTAATACAAATTTTACACAACCACTGTCACAGGTGACTTGGCCTGTGTCATGAAATATGAATCAAACGGTTGGCTTGAAATAATTGTTTTTCATTGAAATACAATACTAAAAATTGTATACAACCACTGTCATAGGTGACTTGGCCTGTGTCATGAAATATAAATCAAACGGTTGGCTTGAAATAATTGTTTTGTATTGAAATGCATTAATACAAATTTTACACAACCACTGTCACAGGTGACTTGGCCTGTGTCATGAAATATGAATCAAACGGTGGGCTTGAATTTTTTGTTTGATTGATATGCAATAATACAAATTGTATGCAATCTCAGCCACAGATCAACCACAGAGCAACCGGGATAGAGCCTCCACGCTCCCACCAATAAAAAGTTTCAAATTGTATACAACCTCTGCCACAGCTGACTTGGCCATTGTCCTGACCTGGACGACTGTCTGCATCAGTGTTGGTCTCACAGAACCCCCTCAACAACCGGGATAGAGCCCCCATGCTCCCACCAATACAAAGTTTCAAATTGTATACAAACACTGTCACAGGCTCTGTATGCACAAAATGTTATTCTTTGCTTAAATCAGCCTGAAATACAATATTTAAATAAATAAAGACAATTTGTATAAATAAATAAAGAAAGAAAAAACAAAACATAAAAAAAAATGTTGTAATTTTGAACAACCGTTGTCACAGGTGACTTGGCCAATGTCCTGACCCGAACGTCAGTCAGCATTAGCGGTGGTCTCAAAGAGCCCAATTTGTTTTTTTTGCTTGGAACAGCTTGACATATAAATATTGCCCAACAATTAAAAGGATGAAATTGTATACAACGACTATCACAGGTGACTTGGCCAATGTCCTGACCCGGACCTCTGTCAGCATAAGCAGTGGTCTCCCAGCTGTGGTCACTTCAAATATCTGTATTTTCTTGAAACAATTGAAATAAATAAAAAAAATTGTATACAACCACTGCTACAGGCTTTGTATGCTTAAAATATTATTATTTTCTTGAATCAGCATGAAATACAATAAATAAATATAAAATAAATAAATAATAAAATAAATACAATAAAATAAAATAAATAAATTGTTTACAACCACTGTTACAGGTGACTTATTTCCTGAATTTCCTGAAATATAAATAAATAGTTTTCTTAATATAATTATTTTTGCTTTAATACAAATTGTAAATGTGGTTTAAAACCATTACACCACTGTCACAGGTGACTTGGCCAATGTCCTGACACGCACGTCAGTCAGCGTCAGCGGCGGTCTCACAGAACCCCCCTGCTCCCAACCAGGGGGTCCATCCGGGACCTCATGGTCTCCCATGAGGTCCCGGGGGGGGGCTGTGTCCAGAAGTACACCAGACCTGAGGGCGGCACAGCAGCAGCAGCAGCTCAGCCGGTTTCTTGAGGTGGAAGCAGCATCAATGGAGTGCATTGTCCAGAGAAGCTACGGGGGGACAGGGGTGAGTTGTTTGTGTGGAGTTTTTTTGTGTGTGTGTGTTGGGTGGGTGGGGGGGGGGGGGGAGGGGAGTCATTTGTGTGGAGCTCTTTTTTGTCTGTGTGTGTGTGTGTGGGGGGGGGGGGGGGGGGGGGGGGGGGGGGGGGGGGTCATTTGTGTGGAGCTTTTTCGTCTGTGGGTGGGGGTGGGTGGGAGGGTGGGGGAAGTCATTGTGGGGAGCTTTTTTTGTCTGTGGGTGGGGTGGGGTGGGGGGGTGGGGGGGGGTCATTTGTGTGGAGCTTTTTTTTAAATTCGAAACAGCCACAATGGAGTGCATCTACTGAGAGGCTATGCGGCAACCAGGGGTGAGTCGTTTGTGTGGAGCTTTTGTGTATGTGTGTGTGTGTGTGTGTGTGTGTGTGTGTGTGTGGGGGGGGGGGCGGGGTGGGGGCAGGAGTCAGGGAGTCATTGTGTGGAGCTTTTGTAGGTGTGGGTGTGAGGGTGGGTTAATGGTGTGTGGGGGGGGGGGGGAGGGGGGGGGGGGAGTAAGTCATCGTGTGGGCTTTTGTTTTTGCTTGAGGTTTTCTTTTTGTGGGTGGTGGGGGGAGGGGGGGGAGGCATTTGTATGAAGTTTTTGTTTTTGCTGGGGTTTTTATTTCAGGAGGTGGTGGTGGGGGGGGGGTCGTTCGCGTGATTGTTTTTAGCTTCTTTTTTTGTTCTTGGTTTTTTGGGTTTGGTTTTGTTTCAGTGTCGGTTACTGGTTAGTGTATAAGGGTTAGTGTTTATTGCTAGTTAGTGTTAGTTAGTGTTAGTTAGTGTATTAGGGTTAGTGTTTATTGCTAGTTAGTGTTAGTTTGTGTATTAGGGTTAGTGTTAGTTAGTGTATTAGGGTTAGTGTTAGCTAGTGTAAGTAAGTGTATAAGTAAGTGTTAGTGTTAGTAAGTGTATAAATAACTGTAAGTGTTATTAAGTGTATAAATGAGTGTTAGTGTTAGGAAGTGTTAGGAAGTGTAGAAATAAGTGTTAGTGTTAGTAAGTGTTAGGAAGTGTAGAAATAAGTGTTAGTGTTAGTAAGTGTTAGGAAGTGTAGAAATAAGTGTTAGTGTTAGTTGGTGTTGGTTAGTGTTGGTTAGAGTTAGTTAGTTTTAGTTAGCGATACTTAGTGTAGGTGTGTTCAAAAGTATCAGTCGCTTCCGAAATAAAGTAACCTATGGAGCCTGTCTACATATTTTGTCACCCACACTGTTCCATTCTGGGAGTTCGGGGTCCAAACTTACAGCGCTAGGTAAAACCTTTCTCTAATAACCGAGCCAGGTCCAGTGGTGACGTTTTTCCGGGTGATCTAGTGTGAGGCGCCAAACCAATTTTCACGCTTTTGCGCTTTCCGGACCTCCGCAGCGTGTCTGGGCATGGATGGATACAGATGTTTCTCACATGGTGGGTATACTAGACTCATCTTGTGTATTAGTGGAAGTGCTAGTTGGAAGTGCCAGTTTTTGTGTATTAGTGGAAGTGTAGTTTTTTAGTGTAGTAGTGGAAAAAGTGGCTAGTTTTTTCGCTTGATTAGTGGAAAGTGCTACTTTTAGTGTATTAGTGGAAAGTGCTAGTTTTTTAGTTTGTATATTAGTTGGAAGTGCTAGTTTTTTAGTGTATTAGTGGAAGATGTGCTGTGTTTTTTAGTTGTATTAGTGGAAGTGCTAGTTTTTTTTAGTTGTATTAATGGAAGTGCCAGTTTTTAGTGTATTAGTGGAAGGCTCTAGTTTTTTAGTGGATTAGTGGAGAGTGCTAGTTTTTGTGTATCGTGAAGAAGTGATAGTTTTTTAGTGTATAGTGGAAGTGCTAGTTTTTTAGTTAGTAGAGGAAGTGCTAGTTTTTATTTTTAGTGTATAGTGTAAGTGCTAGTTTTTTAGTGTATTAGGGAAGTGCTGTTTTTTAAGTGTAATTAGTGGACAAAGTGCTTAGTTTTTTAGTGTATTAGGAAGTGCTAGTTTTTTAGTGTATTAGTGAAAATGGAAAGTGTAGTTGTTAGTGTATAGTAGTGGAACAGAAAGTGCTAGTTTTTAGTGTATTAGTGGAAGTGCTAGTTTTTTAGTGTATTAGTGGAAGTGCTAGTTTTTTAGTGTATTAGTGGAAGTGCTAGTTTTTTAGTGTATTAGTGGAAGTGCTAGTTTTTTAGTGTATTAGTGGAAGTGCTAGTTTTTTAGTGTATTAGTGGAAGTGCTAGTTTTTTAGTGTATAGTGGGAAGTGGAAAGTGTAGGGTTTTAGTTGTATTAGGGAAGTGCTAGTTTTTTACGGTAATTAGTGGAAGTGCTCTAGTTTTTTAGTGTATTTTGTATAGTGGAAGTGACTAGTTTTTTAGTTGTATGTTCTAGTTGGAGTGCTAGTTTTTTAGTGTTATTAGTGGAAGTGCCAAGTTTTTTAGTGTAAGTGCCGAAAGTGCTAGTTTTTCAGTGTATTAGTGGAAGTGCCAGTTTTTTAGTGTATTAGTGGAAGTGCTAGTTTTTTAGTGTATTAGTGGAAGTGCTAGTTTTTTAGTGTATTAGTGGAAGTGCTAGTTTTTTAGTGTATTAGTGGAAGTGCTAGTTTTTTAGTGTATTAGTGGAAGTGCTAGTTTTTTAGTGTATTAGTGGAAGTGCTAGTTTTTAGTGTATAGTGGAAGTGTAGTTTTTTTAGTGTATAGTGGAAGAGTGCTATGCTAGTTTTTTTAGTGTATAGTGGACAAGTGCTGTTTTTTAGTGTATAGTGGAGAGTGCTAGTTTTTAGGTGTATTAGTGAGTGCTAGTTTTTAGTGTATTAGTGGAAATGCTAGTTTTTAGTGTTTGTATTAGTGGGAAGGCTAGTTTTTAGTGTATAGTGGAAGAAGTGCTAGGTTTTTAGTGTATTGGGAAGTGCTAGTTTTTAGTGTATTGGTGGGAAGTGATCTAGTTTTTAGTGTATTAGTGGAAGTGCTAGTTTTTAGTGTATTAGTGGAAGTGCTTGTTTTTTAGTGTATTAGTGGAAGTGCTAGTTTTTTAGTGTATTAGTGGAATTAACTAGTTTTTAGTTTGTAGGTAGGTGAAGTGCTAGTTTTTAGTGTATTAGTGGAAGTGCTTGTTTTTTAGTGTATTAGTGGAAGTGCTAGTTTTTTGGGGGTTTAGTGGAAGTTTTGTACTGTATACATAAGTGCTAGTGTTAATGTTAGTAAGTGATAGTTAGTGTAAGTAAGTGTTAGTAAGTGTCAGATAGTGTTAGTGTTAGTGTTAGTTGGTGTAAATTAGTGTTAGTGTTAGTTCGTGTTAGTGTTAGATAGTGTTAGTTCGTGTTAGTTAGTTAGTGTTAGTTAGTTCGTGTTAGTGTTAGATAGTGTTAGTTAGTGTTAGTTAGTTCGTGTTAGTGTTAGATAGTGTTAGTTAGTGTTAGTGTTAGTTAGTTCGTGTTAGTGTTAAATAGTGTTAGTTAGTGTTAGTGTTAGTTAGTTCGTGTTAATGTTAGTTAGTGTTAGTTAGTTAGTGTTAGTAAGAGTTAGTTAGTTAATGTTAGTTAGTTAGTGTTAGTGTTAGTTATTGTTAGTGTTATTTAGTTAGTGTTTGTGTTAGTGTTAGTTAGCGTTAGTGTTAATGTCAGTTAGTGTTATTGTTAGTTAGTTAGTTTTAGTATGTTAGTGTTAGTTAGTGTTAGTGTTAGTTAGTGCCAGTTAGTGTAAGTGTTTGTTAGTGTTAATCAGTGTTAGTTAGTGTTAGTTAGTGCCAGTTGGTGTTAGTGTCAGTTGGTGTCAGTATTAGTTAGTGTCAGTTAGTGTTAGTTAGTGCCAGTTAGTGTTAGTGTCAGTTAGTGTCAGTGTTAGTTAGTGTCAGTTAGTGTTAGTTAGTGTTAGTGTTAATCAGTGTTAGTTGGTATTAGTTAGTGTATTAGTGTTAGTGATAGTCAGTGTATACATTAGTGTTAGTGATAGTCAGTGTATGCATTAGTGTTAGTGATAGTCAGTGTATACATTAGTGTTAGTGATAGTCAGTGTATACATTAGTGTTAGTGTTAATGTTAGTTAGTGTTAGTTAGTTAGTATTAGTTAGTTAGTGTTAGTTTGTAATGATAGCAGTGTAAATTAGACTGTCATCTTGCCCATTGCAAACACCCCAGGACCCTCCCGACAAGCTACGACCCCACTCGAACCCACTCCGGCAGTGGATCAGGAACACCCAGCTGAATCACTCGAAAATGTGGACTGATTTTCACGGGCGTACAGACAATATACGGGTGAGTTTTTAGTTTTTAGTTTTAGTTGTGACAGGACTTTCACCCCAGAAGGTGGGTTTCCCGGCACAAACCAGCGACACGGAGGATTCAGTTTGAATGGTGTTGCCACTCCTACAAAAAACAGTAGGCGCACTTAGGGCTTGTGATAGGCACCGAATGGAGTGAAAAACAAGCTGCAAGCGCCAAGCCTCAAACACCTGAAGAGGGCTGAACCCCTACCCACCCACCCACCCATTAAATAAAAATACCAAGAGATACCCACCGTAAGCCTTCTTTGCAGTAGTCTTGGCCGTACATTGTCTTGGCTGTTCCTAGTCTTGGCTGTTCCTAGTCTTGGCTGTTCCTACTCTTGGCTGTTCCTACTCTTGGCTGTCCGATCTGGCCGCTCCTCGTCTTGGCTTGTTCTAGTCTTGGCTCCTTTAGTCTTGGCTGTTCTAGTCTTGGCTGTTCCTAGTCCTGGGCTGTTCCTAGTTTGGTGTCCTAGTCTTTTGGCTGTTCCTAGTCTTGGCTTGTTTCATACGCTTGGCTGTCCATAGTCTGGCAGTTTTCTAGTCTTGGCGGTTCTAGTTTGGCGGTTCCTAGTCTTGGCTGTTCCAGTCTGGCTGTTTCCTAGTCTGGCTGTTCCTATCTTTGCTTGTGTTCCTAGTCTTGGCTGTTCCTACTCTTGGCGGTCCTACTTTGGGGTTACTACTCTTGGCTGTTCCTACTCTGGCTGTTACTACTCTTGGTGTGATTCCTATGTGTGGCTGTTCCTAGTCTTGGCTGTTCCTAGTCTTGGCTGTTCCTAGTCTTGGCTGTTCCTAGTCTTGGCTGTTCCTAGTCTTGGCTGTTCCTAGTCTTGGCTGTTCCTAGTCTTGGCTGTTCCTAGTCTTGGCTGTTCCTAGTCTTGGCTGTTCCTAGTCTTGGCTGTTCCTAGTCTTGGCGTTCATAGTTTGTCCGTCCTAGTCTTGGCTGGTTTCCCTTTTGTTTGTTAGGGGTCTTGGCTGTTCCTAGTCTTGGCTGTTCCTAGTCTTGGCTGTTCCTAGTCTTGGCTGTTCCTAGTCTTGGCTGTTCCTAGTCTTGGCTGTTCCTAGTTCTTGATTTCATAGTCTTGGGCGTTTCCTATTTGGCCGTTCCTAGTCTTGGCTGTTCCTAGTCTTGGCTGTTCCTAGTCTTGGCTGTTCCTACTCTTGGCTGTTCCTACTCTTGGCTGTTCCTACTCTTGGCTGTTCCTAGTCTTGGCTGTTCCTAGTCTTGGCTGTTCCTACTCGTTGGCGTTCATAGTCGGGCTGATCCTAGTATGGATGTCCTAGTCTTGGGCTGTTCCTAGTCGTGGCTGTTCCTACTCTTGGCTGTTCCTAGTCTTGGCTGTTCCTAGTCTTGGCCGTTCCTAGTCTTGGCTGTTCCTAGTCTTGGCTGTTCCTAGTCTTGGCTGTTCCTACTCTTGGCTGTTCCTAGTCTGGCTTGTTCCTAGTATTGGCCTGTCCTAGTCTTGGCTGTTCCTAGTATTGGGCGTTCTTAGTCTTGGCTTGTTCTAGTCATTGGCTGTTCTAGTCTTGGCTGCTTGGCTGTTCCTAGTATTGGCGTGTCCTAGTCTTGGTGTTCCTAGGTTGGAAGTTCATAGTCTTGGCTGTCATAGTCTTGGCTTGTCCTAGTCTGGCCTGTTCTAGTCTTGCCGTTCCTAGTCTTGGCGTGTTCCTAGTCTTGGCGGTTGCGAGTCTGGCGGGTGGTTTCCTAGTCTTGGCGGTTCCTAGTCTTGGGCCGTTTCTAGTCTTGGCGTCCTAGTCTTGGCGGTTTCCTAGTCTGGCGGGGCCGTTCATAGTCTGGCTGTTCATAGTTTGGCGGTTCGTAGTTGTCTGTTCCTAGTACGTATCATCCTTTTGAGCAAAAATCATTCCCCCCCAAGCAATCCTTTGCAGTTTACCTAGTCTCAGCCAGTGCAAAGCCTTGGCCGTACGTACAGGGCTTTTTTCAAATCTGAGCATGGTTTTTTCCAGCTCTATGGTTTTAGGCCTGCTCCCGGGACAGCGTTTTAGTGCTGTATAGTGGTTTTTAAAGCTTTACAGCCTGCTATAGCTTTTAGGGCCATTTAGGGCACACAAAAAAGACGAACTGTGCGTAATCTTGGCCGGATATATTGATTCATTTATATCTCACTCATTGTGATTATATCAGTCATTCCGATTACAAAATATATATTTATTTTGGGCTTGCATGGGTGAAGGGGCAGTGGAGCCAGTATGATGAATATAGTACATAGTGTGTCCTTTATATATTTTTTCTAATTTCAATTACAGCAGTCATTCCAATTACAAAATAAATATTTATTGCGGGCTTGCCTGGGTAGAGTGGCAGTGGAGCCAGTACAGAAAATATAGTACAGAGTGGGTCCTTTATATTTTACTAGTTGCGATTGTATAAGTCATTCCAATTACAAAATACATATTTATTGGGGGCTTGCATGGGTGAAGGGGCAGTGGAGCCAGTACAGAGAATATAATACAGATTGTTTCATTTCAATTTTAATTCATTGTGATTGTATCAGTCATTTCTATTTTGATTAATTGTGATGATATCAGTCATTTATAGTTCAAATAATTGCGATTATATCAGTCATTCTGTTTAAAAATAAATGCTGGATTGCATGGGTGAAGGGGTAGTGGAGCCAGTATAATGAATATGGTACAGAGTGTGCCCTTTATATTTTACTAAATTGCAGATTATACAGTAATTAGAGTACAAAACATGTATTATTGCGGCTTGATGGGTTGTGTAGGGGCAGTGGAGCCAGTAGAAACAATATAGTGCAAAGTGTGTCCTTTATATTTTACTAATTGTTTTTACCGTTCTTCAATAATAATACATTTTATAATTAATATAATTCTTCTTATTATTATTATTATTTTTATTATTATTATTATTATTATTATATTATTATTATTACAATGAAATGATTACAAAAACGGGATGATCGCAGATGCCTAATAGGTGAGGTGGCAGTGGATCCAGCTTCAAGTGGCCAAGCTGTCAAGCGCCAGGGTGGCATTTCGTACCGCCTTCAGCAGCCGGCCCCCCCTGTAAACATCCCCCCTGCTCTAGGTCTCAATTTGGCATTCAACCCAATACAAGGACTAAGGTACAGCGCAAGTACAACAGCTCAGCTTCCAGTTGTACATCGTGGCTTGGCTTCCGTGCCCGGCTTGGCTCCCGTGCCCACTCTGGACCAGGCCTGGTTCCAAGGGTACAGCCCCAGCAATACAGGGGGGTGTAGCCCCCCCAGCGGTTATGGTATTCTCTAGTCCTCAGATGAGTAATCCAGACGGCACTTCACTTTGGTGGCCCGAAACTGCCTCCGAAACCGCCTCTAGGATATCTCAGGTCAGACGTGATACAGATGTAGCTACAGCCTCCCTTCTTGAAGGTGCCGGAGGAGAGGGGGGCCTAGCCCCCCCACACACGGCTGGGACCAGGGCCAGCTCGGTGCCCCGCCACTGTCAGCCCTCCCGTGAGTCCAGGCCACATGCTTCCCCCTCACGTGGCGGGGGGGCCTAGCCCCCCCCACACGGCTGGGACCAGGGCCAACTCGGTTGCCCCGCCACTGTCAGCCCTCCCGTGACTCCAGGCCACATGCTTCCCCCCTCACGTGGGGGGGGGCTTAGGCCAGTGTCACCCGGGTCCCTCCCTGTCAGTCAGCCACATCATTCTACGGAGCGCAACTGAGCCGAGGAAAAACATGGGGCACCGATTTTTCAGCGCTTTCTAAGTCACCAAAACCCTAGGAGGGGGAGCCCCTCCCCCTTTCCACTGAACCCCAGGGTTGAAGACCGCCAGCCTGGATCTCCGCGCAACCCCAAATTCGAGGAACCGGCCAGCCTGGCTCCCCATGCAACCCCAGAGTTGAGGACCGCCAGCCTGGCTCCCCACGCAACCCCAGAGTTGAGGACCGCCCAGCCTGGCTCCCCATGCAACCCCAGAGTGAGGACCGCCAGCCTGGCTCCCCACGCAACCCCAGAGTTGAGGACCGCCAGCACTGGCTCCCCATGCAACCCTAGAGTTGAGGACCGCCAGCCTGGATCTCCACGCAACCCCAGGTTTGAGGACCCGCCAGCCTGGCTCCCCATGCAACCCCAGAGTTGAGCACCGCCAGCCTGGCTCTCAACTCAATCCATCGTCTCGGGCTAGGGCCCCCCTTGCTATGCACAGCAGGGGGCAGGCCCAGCAGGTGCAGCTGCAACTAGGGCTTACAGAGCCTGCAGGGGTTTTGCTCCCTGGTGATCTTATTCAGGCTATAGGAGACAGTGGGCATAGGGAAAGAGCCTATTCAGGCCCTCCTGCCTATGCAAGGCATGAGCCTATTCAGGCAATAGGAGACGGTGGGCATAGGGAAAGAGCCTATTCAGGCCCCCTTGCATATGCAAGGCATGAGGACGAGAACAGGCAAGATGAAGTGCAGGGGAGGATGGGGATGATGGAGGAGGACAGGCAAGATGAGGTGCTGGGGAGGATGGGGATGATGGACGAGGACAGGCAAGATGACGTTGGGCCGACATTGCATGCCGATTTATCTGGAGGGGTAGGCCTGGAAGCGAATTTGAGCATGGGGTCGCTGACGCCTGCTGATACACCCTGGACATGAAAGGGACCAGGGGAGCCTTGCCCAAGGTGCTTGGGTATACCCCTCCTGTTGATACACCCTGGCCATCATGAAGGGGACCAGGGGGGCCTTGCCCAAGTTGACGTTGGGCCCACATTGCGTGCCGATTTATCTGGAGGGGTAGGCCTGGAAACGGATTTGAGCATGGGGTCGCTGACGCCTGCTGATACACCCTGGACATGAAAGGGACCAGGGGGGCATTGCCCAAGGTGCTTGGGTATACCCCTCCTGTCGATACACCCTGGCCATCATGAAGGGGAGCAGGGGGGCCTAGCCCAAGGTGCTTGGGCCAACCCCTCCTGACAATACACCCTGGACATGAAGGGGACCAGGGGGGTCTTGCCCAAGGTGCTTTGGTAAACCCCTCCTTTCGATACCCCCTGGCCATCATGAAGGGGACTGGGGGTGCTAAAGATCCACACACCCTCTCTCTCACACACACACACACACACAAACACTCTCAGACACACACACAAACACTCTCTCACACACAGGCGCACACACAAACACAAACCACAAACACACACACCCCACACACACACACAACAAACACAACACACAAAACACAAAACATTCACAAACACACAGACAGACACACAACCACACAAAAACACTCAAAGGCAGCCAACATACACACACACACACACACACAAAACACTCACACACACAAACATTCACACACACAAACACACTCACACAAACACTCACAGGCGCACACACACACACAAACACACTCACACAAACACTCACACACACACACACACACAAACACACTCACAACCAAACACTCTCACACCACACACACAAAACACACCACACAACACTCACAGAGGCGCGCACACACACACAAACTCTGACGATTACACCTGGACACCTGGCGGTGAGGGAAAAGCGGGGGGGGGGAGGGTGGGGGGTGGCGGGAGTAAAAAACAAATTAAGGTTGGAGTTCTGCGTTTCAAATATGACTGGCTTAGTATTATAGCATTATGCAATAAACCTGGGGTATTAAAAAAGGCAAATAAAAAAAAAAAAATGGTTGGTTAGTCGGTGGTTTGGGTGTGGGGTGGTTGGTTGTGCAGCTCCATCATCATCCCTGCCGTTGGGTGGTTGGGTGGGGGCTCTTGCAGTGGTAAGGAGCGGATGTAGTGGAGTCTGTTGTTTTTAAAATGATTTGAATAAGTAAATAATAAATAATACGCCTTATTATGGGGCGTGAGGTTGAGGGGGCAGCCTGTTTGCTTGCACCGGGGCCAGCCACCAATTGAACGTTTTTATTTTATTATGAGTTAGCTGTTTAGTTTTCAATGGATGTACGCTATAAATTGACAGTGTATGGTATACATGGATGTATCGTATAACTTGATAGTGTACGTTATAAATGGATGTATAGTATAACTTGACAATTTACATTATATATGGATGTACGGTATAAATTGGCAGTTGTACCTTTAATGATGTTTTGTTATGGTATAACTTGACAATTTACATTATATATGGATGTACGGTATTAACTGGCAGAGTACCTTATAAATGGATGTATGGATTTTGATAACTGCAATTCATTATATATGGATGTACGGTATACTTGGCCAGTGTACCTTAGAATGGATGTATGGATAACTGACAATTTACATTAATGTATTACGGATAACTGGCAGTTGTACATATTAAATGGGAGCATGGTATACTGACAATTTACATTATATATGGATGTACGGTATAACTTGGCAGTGTACCTTATAAATGGATGTATGGTATAACTTGACCATTTACATTATATATGGATGTACGGTATACTTGGCAGGGTACCTTTATAAATGGATGATATGGTTAAACTTGACCTTTACATTTATATATTGGATGTACGGTATAACTTGGCAGTGTACCTTATATGGATGTATAGATAACTTGCAAACAATTTATTATATAGGGAATGTACGGTATAAACTTGGCCCGGGACTTATAAATAGATGTTTACTGGATTAACTGACAGCATAGGTATACAGGATTGTAGGTATAACTTGACAGTTTTGTAACCTTCAAGATGGACTGTTACTTGTATAACTTGAGATTATACACTATAAATGGATGTACTGTATAGCTTGAGAGTATACACTATTAATGGATGTGACCGGTGTGACTTGACGGTTGTATGTACGTTATAAATGGAGGCATTGGGATAAAAAAAATGATTACTGCTTTGCCAACTGTTTTGTAGACCAATTAAGGGATGAGCGGTAGCATTCGACAGTGTTATGGCATTAAGGCCTGTGTTGCGTAGGTGTGACGTTGATATGGTGATTGAGGCTGCTGTGCCAAACTGTTTTTGTAGACAATCAAGGATGAGCGTGGTAGCATTCAGCAGTAAGTGTTTGGCACTATGTGTGTTGCTTTGGTGTGGTGCGTAGTGTGTTGGCGTTGACTATGGGATTTTTGCAAGGTTTCTTTGACCAAAATGTTTTGTAGACCACTCAATGGAATGAGCGGTTGGGGGGGTGGTAGCTAGGCATTCGACTGTGTATGGCATTATGGTGTGGCTTTTGGTGGGGTGCGTAGTGTATGACGTTTGATAATGGTGATTGCCAAGGCCTGCTTTGACAAACTTGTTTTGTTAGACATCAATGGAGAAAATATGAGCGGGTAGCATTCGACAGTGTACAGGCATTATGGTGTGTGTGGCCTTACAGCATTCAGGTGCTTTGCTTGTTTGGCCCGTGATGGTTAGTGTGTTACGTTGATAATGGTGCTTAGCAAAATCTTTGCAAAGACTGGTTTGTTAGACCACTCAATGGATGAAGCGGTAGCATCCGACAGTGTTATGCATTATGGTGTGTGCGTAGTGTGTGACGTTGATTAATGGTGTTGCAAGGTGATGCTTCCAAATGTTTTGTAGACACTCACTGGATGAGCGGTAGCATTCACCAGTGTTCTGCACCATGGTTGTCCTGTAAAGCAGTAGTAATAGGTGCGTTGCTTTTTGTGGCGCGTTGCTTGTTGGTTACATGATAATTGTGCTTTGCAAAAACAGCTTTTTGCAGTTATGTTTGTAGGACCCTCACTGAATGCACGGTGTATTGCTTTTGGTGTGATTCTTAGTGTGTGCCGTCCAGGCGCCTTTCAAATTTTAATCCTATTCGGAATTGATTGGATACAATTTAAAAGCAATTAATTACATCAAAATAACGTTAATTTAATTAAATGGAAAGGAATAAATCGAATTAAAATACCACAACATTAAATACAATTAAATTAATTTTATTAAAAGACATTTAATTAAGGATTCGAATGATTTCATTCGGGAGGCGCCTCCAGGCGCCCTTAATAAGAAATGTAACGATCTGTTGGCGTGGCCTCGCCTTTTGTCAACACTGAATACCGAGTACAGGCGAAACAACTGTTAGGTAATCATGGCGTGGCCTCGTCTTTGGTCAACACTTACGACCAGTGCAACGTAAGAAATGTGATGATATATTGGCGTTAAATTAAACACAATTTAATAATCGGCTCTCACTTGGAAGTTCGAATTTCTGAACTAGTGAACTTGGAAAGGTACAAAAGGAGTTGGACCCTTGAGGTCTTGTTCGTGGTACACCAGATCGCTAAAGAGTGAAGAGTCGGGGGTTCCACTCCCCCTTCGGTCACTCTTGGCGTTGCAGGTCGTCGTCTACCACAATGGTAGCTTGTCCAGTTCAGGTAGGAGACCGCTCCCCACCCGCGTACGACGAGCTCCCTTGACACCGCGCCCCTAAGGCGCGTTATTCTTTACCTTGAGGTCTTGTTCGGAAGTAGTTGCCTACTGTACATATGTATGTTAAGTCCTGACACGATAGCTACAGGCTTACGCAGTGAAGTGGTGTCTTAAACTTACGTCCTGATGAGTGGCGCATTACTCGGAGTTGTAACAATTTCAATGTCAATTTCAATGTTACCGTCCAGGGGGGTGTTACTTCAAATGCCAAATTGGCCAGCGCCTTCTTTTTTAGCGCATTGACATGAAAACAAAAAACTGAGCTTTGTTGTGCAAAAAAAAGCGCAAAATTTGGCTGCTGCGCCCACAGGGAGAGTTGCAAAAAACTGCGCTTAAAGCGCAGAGGGGGTCAAAAAGTCAGCGCTCAAAAGAGCGCGCTTTGAATTACCCTGTGTTACAGTCCAGGGGGAGGCCAAATAGGCTAAAGGGACTTGCCTAGCCATATAGGAAGGGCTTCAAAATACGAAGCACCGATGAACTGAACTCAAACGATCATTTATACGACGGGGGCCTGAGTTCGTGCTATAGTGATAATTTAATTGTACAATAGCATTGTACGTATAAAAGAGCACGTAGGTCATCATAGTCATACAATATAATGCAATGAACTGTACTTCAACTTGGTTACATAGCTTCAGCCAGAAATTTGGCTGCTCGCCGTCTTCGGCAGTAAAAAAAAGGAAAATGTAAACGCGAACAAATCACTGTTTACCTACATTTCCATTTATAATATACTGTACTGGGTAAACAAAATGCTGAGTCCTATACCAGCCAATGCGTAAAACACGCACGGTGTACGATTTACTACATACTCGGTAAACCAGTTACTGTACATCGTTAGAGCAAATGCATAATATATTAGGAAGGAGGTCAATAAATAATACATGAGATCAGGGGGGGGCAGAAAGACAGATTTGCGGGACAGCACCTTCGAATGGTGTCCGTCAGATGGGAAGTTGGAGTGTGGACCGTTTTCATACAAAAAGAGGGGGAGATAAAGGTGGCTTAAAGTTTTTGTACCCCCCCCCCCCCCCCCCCCCCCCCCCCCCCCCCCCCCCCCCCCCCCCTCCTAAAAACCCAATACCTCAACCTACCCCACCTAAAATGGGGAGCTCATTCGATAAGATCTTTAAAAGCCATTTCAGTTATGTCTTACATCTTCATGGGGTTATCCAAACGTTATTTTCGCGATGTTAAGATTTTGGCCGCTTTGCGTTTGAAAAAACTTGGGACCCTCAACTTGAGTACAAAATCTTTATTTTGGCTTCAAAAAAAAAAAAAATGTTTTTATATATACTTTGAGGATAGGCTCTATCCCAAAGCGAAGGTGCGGTACGC
>JACBWV010000610.1:102054620-102119506 GCA_013435795.1 Chlamydomonas sp. ICE-L | reverse complement strand
GCCTTGGGATCTCCCTTTCCTCCTTGGTCTCGTTGTTGCCTCACGCACTTGTGGTCCTCGTTACTATCCTTGGGCTGGTCCTTACTCGTTGCTTCTGCCTCTCTTGTCCCCCCTGTTGCTTTACCTTTTCTTCGGCTGTTCCTACTCTGGCTGTTCCTACTCTACTTCTTGGCTGTTCCTTTAGTCTGGGCTGTTCCTTGATAATGTTCCTGTGGCCGTGTTTCTCTTAGTCCTTGCTGTTGTCTTAATTCTTGTGCTGGTTTCCCAGTCTTGCTGTTTCCTAGTCTTTCTTTGTGCTGTTCCTAGTCTTGTCTGTTCCTTATTCTTGTCGCTGTTCCTAGTCTTGAGCTGGCTAGTCTTGGCTCTTTTCCTAGTCTAGTGGCGTGTTCTCGTGTTCTCTCACCATGGTCGGCTCTCTGCCCTGTTCTCTCACGCTCCCTTTTCTCATTGTCCGTTTCCCTATCGCGGCCGATATCCGCCTTCTGGCTTGTTCCTTTAGTCTTGGCTGTATCCCTAGTCCTTGGGCTCGTTTTCCTCTAGTCCTGAGGCTTTATTTCCTACGCCTCTTGGCTGGGCCGAATGTCTTTTGGCGTTTCGTCTATGGCTTGGCGTGTGCCGATCTGCGATGCGCTGTTCCGTAGGGTGTCAACCGTCCTTTAGTCTTGCGGGCTACAAGGCCGTTGGCCATTCCATCCTCAATCTTCGGCCTGTTCCGAGTCTTGGGGCTTTTCCTAGTCTTCTTGCTGTTCCCTACTCTTCTTGGCCTTGTTCCTACTGCTTTGGGCTGTTCCTACTCTTGGCTGTTCCTAGTCCGTGGCTGTTCCGAGTCTTGGCTGTTTTCGACGCGTGGCTTTCCTAGTCGTGGCTGTTCCAGTCTTGGGCTGTTCCTAGTCTTGGCTGTTCCTAGTCTTGGCTGTTCCTACTCTTGGCTGTTCCTAGTCTTGGCTGTTCCTAGTCTTGGCCGTTCCTAGTCTTGGCTGTTCCTAGTCTTGGCTGTTCCTAGTCTTGGCTGTTCCTACTCTTGGCTGTTCCTAGTCTTGGCTGTTCCTAGTCTTGGCTGTTCCTAGTCTTGGCTGCTTCCTTAGTCCTTGGCTTTCTTCCCCTTTTCTTCATTCTTTGGCTGTTTTTTCCTATTCTTGTGTGTGATTCTCTATTCTTGCTGTTTCCTAGTCTTGTGGCGTTGTTCCTAGCTTGGCCTGTTTCTCTATTCCCTTTGCGCTGGTCCTCAAGTCTTGGCGCGTTCGCTTAGTCTGGCTGTGCCTATCTTGGCTGTTCCTAGTTCTTGGCCGTTCCGTAGGTCTTGGCTTATCCTAGTCTTCGGCGTTTTGCTTGTTTCAGTCTTAGGCGTTCACTAGTCTTGGCTGTTCCTAGTCTTGGCCGTTCCTAGTCTTGGCTGTTCCTAGTCTTGGCGGTTCCTAGTCTTGGCGGTTCCTAGTCTTGGCTGTTCCTAGTCTTGGCGGTTCGTAGTCTTGTCTGTTCCTAGTACGTATCATTCCTTTTGAGGCAAAAATCATTTCCCCCCCAAAGCAATCATTTGCCGTACATAGTCTCAGCAGTGCAAAGCCTTGGCCGTACGTACAGGGCTTTTTTCAAATCTGAGCATGGTTTTTTCCAGCTCTATGGTTTTAGGCCTGCTCCCGGGACAGCGTTTTAGTGCTGTATAGTGGTTTTTAAAAGCTTTACAGCCTGCTATAGCGTTTAGGGCCAGTTTAGGGGCACACAAAAAAAGACGAACTGGTGCGTAATCTTGGCCGGATATATTGATTCATTTATATCTCACTCATTGTGATTAGTTCAGTCATTCCGTTACAAAATATATATTTATTTTGGGCTTGCATGGGTGAAGGGGGCAGTGGAGCCAGTATGATGAATATAGTACATAGTGTGTCCTTTATATATTTTTCTAATTTCAATTACAGCAGTCATTCCAATTACAAAATAAATATTTAGTGCGGCTTGCCTGGGTAGAGTGGCAGTGGAGCCAGTACAGAAAATATAGTACAGAGTGGGGGTCCTTTATATTTTACTAGTTGCGATTGTATAAGTCATTCCAATTACAAAATACATATTTATTGGGGGCTTGCATGGTGAAGGGGCAGTGGAGCCAGTACAGAGAATATAATACAGATTGTTTCATTTCAATTTTAATTCATTGTGATTGTATCAGTCATTTCTATTTTGATTAATTGTGATGATATCAGTCATTTATAGTTCAAATAATTGCGATTATATCAGTCATTCTGTTTAAAAATAAATGCTGGATTGCATGGGTGAAGGGGTAGTGGAGCCAGTATAATGAATATGGTACAGAGTGTGCCCTTTATATTTTACTAATTGCGATTATAACAGTCATTTAGATTACAAAACATGTATTTATTGCGGGCTTGAATGGGTGTAGGGGCAGTGGAGCCAGTAGAAACAATATAGTGCAAAGTGTGTCCTTTATATTTTACTAATTGTTTTTACCGTTCTTCAATAATAATACATTTTATAATTAATATAATTCTTCTTATTATTATTATTATTTTTATTATTATTATTATTATTATTATTATTATTATTATTATTATTATTACAAATGAAACTGATTACAAAAACGGGATTGATCGCAGATGCTAATAGGTGAGGTGGCAGTGGATCCAGCTTCAAGTGGCCAAGCTGTCAAGCGCCAGGGTGGCATTTCGTACCGCCTTCAGCAGCCGGCCCCCCCTGTAAACATCCCCCCTGCTCTAGGTCTCAATTTGGCATTCAACCAATACAAGACTAAGGTACAGCGCAGTACAACAGCTCAGCTTCCAGTTGTACATCGTGGCTTGGCTTCCGTGCCCGGCTTGGCTCCCGTGCCCACTCTGGACAAGGCCTGGTTCCAAGGGTACAGCCCCAGCAATACAGGGGGGTGTAGCCCCCCCAGCGGTATGGTATTCTCTAGTCCTCAGATGAGTAATCCAGACGGCACTTCACTTTGGTGGCCCGAAACTGCCTCCGAAACCGCCTCTAGGATATCTCAGGTCAGACGTGATACAGATGGTAGCTACAGCCTCCCCTTCTTGAAGGTGCCGGAGGAGAGGGGGCCTAGCCCCCCACACACGGCTGGGACCAGGGCCAGCTCGGTGCCCCGCCACTGTCAGCCCTCCCGTGAGTCCAGGCCACATGCTTCCCCCTCACGTGGGGGGGGGCCTAGCCCCCCCCACACGGCTGGGACCAGGGCCAACTCGGTGCCCCGCCACTGTCAGCCCTCCCGTGACTCCAGGCCACATGCTTCCCCCTCACGTGGGGGGGGGCTTAGGCCAGTGTCACCCGGGTCCCTCCCTGTCAGTCCAGCCACATCATTCTACGGAGCGCAACTGAGCCGAGGAAAAACATGGGGCACCGATTTTCAGCGCTTTCTAAGTCACCAAAACCCTAGGAGGGGGAGCCCCTCCCCCTTTCCACTGAACCCCAGGGTTGAAGACCGCCAGCCTGGATCTCCGCGCAACCCCAAATTCGAGGACCGCCAGCCTGGCTCCCCATGCAACCCCAGAGTTGAGGACCGCCAGCCTGGCTCCCCACGCAACCCCAGAGTTGAGGACCGCCAGCCTGGCTCCCCATGCAACCCCAGAGTTGAGGACCGCCAGCCTGGCTCCCCACGCAACCCCAGAGTTGAGGACCGCCAGCCTGGCTCCCCATGCAACCCTAGAGTTGAGGACCGCCAGCCTGGATCTCCACGCAACCCCAGGTTTGAGGACCGCCAGCCTGGCTCCCCATGCAACCCCAGAGTTGAGCACCGCCAGCCTGGCTCTCAACTCAATCCATCGTCTCGGGCTAGGGCCCCCCTTGCTATGCACAGCAGGGGGCAGGCCCAGCAGGTGCAGCTGCAACTAGGGCTTACAGAGCCTGCAGGGGTTTTGCTCCCTGGTGATCTTATTCAGGCTATAGGAGACAGTGGGCATAGGGAAAGAGCCTATTCAGGCCCTCCTGCCTATGCAAGGCATGAGCCTATTCAGGCAATAGGAGACGGTGGGCATAGGGAAAGAGCCTATTCAGGCCCCCTTGCATATGCAAGGCATGAGGACGAGAACAGGCAAGATGAAGTGCAGGGGAGGATGGGGATGATGGAGGAGGACAGGCAAGATGAGGTGCTGGGGAGGATGGGGATGATGGACGAGGACAGGCAAGATGACGTTGGGCCGACATTGCATGCCGATTTATCTGGAGGGGTAGGCCTGGAAGCGAATTTGAGCATGGGGTCGCTGACGCCTGCTGATACACCCTGGACATGAAAGGGACCAGGGGAGCCTTGCCCAAGGTGCTTGGGTATACCCCTCCTGTTGATACACCCTGGCCATCATGAAGGGGACCAGGGGGGGCCTTGCCCAAGTTGACGTTGGGCCCACATTGCGTGCCGATTTATCTGGAGGGGTAGGCCTGGAAACGGATTTGAGCATGGGGTCCGCTGACGCCTGCTGATACACCCTGGACATGAAAGGGACCAGGGGGGCATTGCCCAAGGTTGCTTGGGTATACCCCTCCTGTCGATACAACCCTGCATCATGAAGGGGAGCAGGGGGGGCCTAGCCCAAGGTGCTTGGGCCACCCCTCCTGACAATACACCCTGGACATGAAGGGGACCAGGGGGGTCTTGCCCAAGGTGCTTTGGTAAACCCTCCTTTCGATACCCCCTGGCCATCATGAGGGGACTGGGGGTGCTAAAGATCCACACACCCTCTCTCTTCACACCACCACACACACACAAACACTCTCAGACACACACACAAACACTCTCTCACACACAGGCGCACACACAAACACAACACAAACACACACACACACACCACACACACCACACACACACACAAACACAAACATTCACACACACAGACAGACACACACACCACACAACACTCACAGTCGCACATACACACCACACCACACACACACAAACACGCACCCACACACAAACATTCACCCACACAAACACCACTCACCCAAACACTCACCAGGGCGCACACACACACACAAACACACTCACACAAACACTCACACACACACACACACACAAACACACTCACACAAACACTCTCACACACACACACAAACACACCCACACAAACACTCACAGGCGCGCACACACACACAAACTCTGACGATACACCCTGGACACCCTTGGCGTGAAGGGAATAAGCGGGGGGGGAGGGTGGGGGGGTGGGGTAAACAACAATAAGGTTGGAGTTCTTCGTTTCAAATATTGACTGGCTTAGTATAGCATATTGCAATAAACCTGTGTGTATTTAAAAAGGCAATAAAAAAATAACATGGTTGGTTAGTTCGGTGGTTGGGTGGTTGGTTGTGCAGCTCCATCATCATCCCTGCCGTTGGGTGGTTGGGTGGGGGCTCTTGCAGTGGTAAGGAGCGGATGTAGTGGAGTCTGTTGTTTTTAAAATGATTTGAATAAGTAAATAATAAATAATACGCCTTATTATGGGGCGTGAGGTTGAGGGGGCAGCCTGTTTGCTTGCACCGGGGCCAGCCACCAATTGAACGTTTTTATTTTATTATGAGTTAGCTGTTTAGTTTTCAATGGATGTACGCTATAAATTGACAGTGTATGGTATACATGGATGTATCGTATAACTTGATAGTGTACGTTATAAATGGATGTATAGTATAACTTGACAATTTACATTATATATGGATGTACGGTATAACTTGGCAGTGTACCTTATAAATGGATGTATGGTATAACTTGACAATTTACATTATATATGGATGTACGGTATAACTTGGCAGTGTACCTTATAAATGGATGTATGGTATAACTTGACAATTTACATTATATATGGATGTACGGTATAACTTGGCAGTGTACCTTATAAATGGATGTATGGTATAACTTGACAATTTACATTATATATGTATGTACGGTATAACTTGGCAGTGTACCTTATAAATGGATGCATGGTATAACTTGACAATTTACATTATATATGGATGTACGGTATAACTTGGCAGTGTACCTTATAAATGGATGTATGGTATAACTTGACCATTTACATTATATATGGATGTACGGTATAACTTGGCAGTGTACCTTATAAATGGATGTATGGTATAACTTGACCATTTACATTATATATGGATGTACGGTATAACTTGGCAGTGTACCTTATAAATGGATGTATAGTATAACTTGACAATTTACATTATATATGGATGTACGGTATAACTTGGCAGTGTACCTTATAAATAGATGTACTGTATAACTTGACAGCATATGGTATACATGGATGTATGGTCTAACTTGACAGTGTACCTTCAAGATGGATGTACTGTATAACTTGAGATTATACACTATAAATGGATGTACTGTATAGCTTGAGAGTATACACTATTAATGGATGTACGGTGTGACTTGACGGTGTACGTTATAAATGGATGCATGGTATAAAAAAAATGATCTGCTTTGCCAAACTGTTTTGTAGACCACTTAATGGATGAGCGGTAGCATTCGACAGTGTATGGCATTATGGTGTGTTGCGTAGTGTGTGACGTTGATAATGGTGATTTGCAAGGCTGCTTTGCCAAACTGTTTTGTAGACAACTCAATGGATGAGCGGTAGCATTCAGCAGTGTTTGGCACTATGGTGTGTTGCTTTTGGTGTGTTGCGTAGTGTGTGGCGTTGATAATGGTGATTTGCAAGGCTGCTTTGCCAAACTGTTTTGTAGACCACTCAATGGATGAGCGGTAGCATTCGACTGTGTATGGCATTATGGTGTGTTGCTTTTGGTGTGTTGCGTAGTGTATGACGTTGATAATGGTGATTTGCAAGGCTGCTTTGCCAAACTGTTTTGTAGACCACTCAATGGATGAGCGGTAGCATTCGACAGTGTACGGCATTATGGTGTGTTGCTTAAGCATTCAGGTGCTTTGCTTTTGGCGTGATGCGTAGTGTGTTACGTTGATAATGGTGCTTAGCAAAACTGCTTTGCAAGACTGTTTTGTAGACCACTCAATGGATGAGCGGTAGCATCCGACAGTGTATGGCATTATGGTGTGTTGCGTAGTGTGTGACGTTGATAATGGTGATTTGCAAGGCTGCTTTGCCAAACTGTTTTGTAGACCACTCAATGGATGAGCGGTAGCATTCACCAGTGTATGGCACCATGGTGTCCTGCTAAAGCAGTAATAGGTGCGTTGCTTTTGGCGCGTTGCTTTTGGTTTGTTACATTGATAATTGTGCTTTGCAAAACAGCTTTGCAGTTATGTTTTGTAGGCCCCTCAATGAATGCACGGTATTGCTTTTGGTGTGATTCTTAGTGTGTGGCCGTCCAGGCGCCTTTCAAATTTAATCCTATTCGAATTGATACAATTTAAAGCAATTTCATACATTCAAAATAACGTTAATTTAATTAAATGGAAAGGAATAAATCGAATTAAAATAACACAACATTAAATACAATTAAATTAATTTTATTAAAAGACATTTAATTAAGGATTCGAATGATTTCATTCGGGAGGCGCCTCCAGGCGCCCTTAATAAGAAATGTAACGATCTGTTGGCGTGGCCTCGCCTTTTGTCAACACTGACTACCGGTACAAGGCAACAAATGTTAGGTAATCATGGCGTGGCCTCGTCTTTGGTCAACACTTACGACCAGTGCAACGTAAGAAATGTGATGATATATTGGCGTTAAATTAAACACAATTTAATAATCGGCTCTCACTTGGAAGTTCGAATTTCTGAACTAGTGAACTTGGAAAGGTACAAAAGGAGTTGGACCCTTGAGGTCTTGTTCGTGGTACACCAGATCGCTAAAGAGTGAAGAGTCGGGGGTTCCACTCCCCCTTCGGTCACTCTTGGCGTTGCAGGTCGTCGTCTACCACAATGGTAGCTTGTCCAGTTCAGGTAGGAGACCGCTCCCCACCCGCGTACGACGAGCTCCCTTGACACCGCGCCCCTACAGGCGTTATCTTTACCTTTGAGGTCTTGTTCGGAATAGTTGCCTACTGTACATATGTATGTTACAGTCCTGACTACTGCTAGCTCCGGCTTACGCAGTGGTGTCCTTAACTTCACGTCCTGAGAGTGGCGCATTACTCGGATGTAACAATTTCAATTTCAATTTCAATGTTACAGTCCAGGGTACTTCAAATTGCCAAATTGGCCAGCGCTTTAGCGCATTTGAAAACAAAAAAACTGCGCTTTGTAGTGCAAAAAGCGCAAAAATTGCTTGCTGCGCCCACAGGGAGTTGCAAAAAACTGCGCTTAAAGCGCAGAGGGGGTCAAAAAGTCAGCGCTCAAAAGAGCGCGCTTTGAATTACCCTGTGTTACAGTCCAGGGGGAGGCCAAATAGGCTAAAGGGACTTGCCTAGCCATATAGGAAGGGCTTCAAAATACGAAGCACCGATGAACTGAACTCAAACGATCATTTATACGACGGGGGCCTGAGTTCGTGCTATAGTGATAATTTAATTGTACAATAGCATTGTACGTATAAAAGAGCACGTAGGTCATCATAGTCATACAATATAATGCAATGAACTGTACTTCAACTTGGTTACATAGCTTCAGCCAGAAATTTGGCTGCTCGCCGTCTTCGGCAGTAAAAAAAAGGAAAATGTAAACGCGAACAAATCACTGTTTACCTACACTTTTCCATTTTATAATATACTGTACTGGTAAACAAAATGCTGAGTCCTATACCAGCCAATGCGTAAAACACGCACGGTGTACGATTTACTACATACATCGGTAAACAGTACTGTACATCGTAGAGCAAATGCATAATATATAGCAGGATGTACAATAAATAATACATGAGATCAGGGGGGGGGGCAGAAAGACAGATTTTGGACAGCACCTTCGATATGGTGTCCGATTCAGATGGGAGTTGGAATTGTGGACGTTTCATACAAAAAGAGGGGGAGAATAAAGTTGGCTAAAAGTTTTTTTACCCCCCCCCCCCCCCCCCCCCCCCCTCCTAAAACCCAATTACCTCACCCTACCCCCCCTAAAATGGGGGTCATTCGAAAGATCTTTTAAAGCCCATTTCAGTTATGCTCTTACATCTTTCATGGGGTTATCCAAACGTGATTTATCGCGATGTTAAGATTTTGGCCGCTTTGGTTGAAAAAAACTTTGGACCCCTCTAACTTTGGTACAACTTTATTTTTGGCTCAAAAAAAAAAAAAAATGTTTTTATATATACTTTGAGGATAGGCTCTATCCAAAGCGAAGGTGCGGTACGGCAGCTTTTTTCTTGCCCCCCCCTCGCATGAGATCATATATATATGTACCGGTATATCCGTACACATGATAACAACCATTATACCAGAGTATACGTATTACTCTAATTAATTTATTAGCATTACTCACGCTAATTTTTCAGTAGGCTAATACGTGGGTGGTCACCAGGGTTATTCAGAAGGACCCCTAGCTCTGCGTCCTGAGATGTAACCAATTGTACAGCCTGCGTCCTGACACACTACCAATGTCATAGCCTGCGTCCTGAGATGCAACTCAACTAGCAAAGCCTGCATCCTAGGCCGCGACCAATATCATAGCCTGCATCCTGAGACAGAAACTGAATCAGCATTGCCTGCGTCCTGAGATGCAACCAATATCAAAGCCTGCGTCTTGAGATGCAACCCAACTAGCATAGCCTGCATTCTGAGACAGAAACTGAACCAGCATAGCCTGCGTCCTGAGATGCAACCAATATCAAAGCCTGCGTCTTGAGATGCTAATCAACTAGCATAGCCTGCATCCTGAGACAGAAACTGAACCAGCATTGCCTCCGTCCTGAGATGCAACCAATATCAAAGCCTGTGTCTTGAGATGCAACCCAACTAGCATAGCCTGCATCCTGAGACAGAAACTGAACCAGCATAGCCTGCGTCCTGAGATACAAATAATACCTTACCCTGCGTCCTGAGACGCAACCAACATCATAGCCTGCGTCCTGAGATACAACCGAACCAGCTTAGCCTGCGTCCTGAGCCACAACCGGACCAGCTTAGCCTGCGTCCTGAGACGCACCCAAATCAGCATAGCCTGCGTTTTGAGCCACAACCGGACCAGGTTAGCCTTCGTCCTGAGACGCAACTGAACCAGCATAGCCTGCGTCCTGAGACACAACTGACCCGCAACCCACCCATAGCCCACGTCCTGCGACGCAACCAACCCACTGAAGCTGCGTCTGCAATGCAACTGACCCTCCCCACGTTGCGTCTACGACGCAGGACGCAGCATCCTGAACACCCCTGGTGGTATCGTCAGGCGGACTGCTGCCCATACATGTCCTCACTGGTGGTTGGGTGGTTGGGTGGTTGAGTGGTCTCGTCAGGCGGACTGCAGCCCATACATGTCCTCACTGGTGGTTGGGTGGTCATGCCAGGCGGAGTGCTGCCCATACAGGTTGGGTGGTTGGGTCAGGCTGAGTGCTGCCCATATATGTCCTCACTGGTGGTTGGGTGGTTGGGAGGTTGGGTGGTTTGGTGGTCATGCCAGGCGGAGTGCTGCCCATACAGGTTGGGTGGTTGGGTCAGGCTGAGTGCTGCCCATAAATGTCCTCACTGGTGCTTTCTTCCTCACCCTCCTCACTAGGTACCCCTCCCCCGGCCCCACCCCCTACCCCGGCCCCACCCCCAACCACGACCTCACCCCTTGATTTGGTTCCAGCACCAGCACCAGCTCCTTCCCCCAGTCCAGTCCCTGCCTCCACCCCCGCCCCTGCCTCATCCCCAGCCCCTGACCCACCGCCCGCCCCAGCTCCAGCCCCTGCTCCTGCTCCAGCTCCAACGCCCGCCCCAGCCCCTGCTCCCAACCCTGCCTCAGCCCTTGCTCCAACACCCGCCCCAGCCCCTGCCCCAGCTCCAATGCCCGCCCCAGCTCCACCGCCCGCTCCCGCCCCAGCCCCAGCTCCAACGCCCGCTCCCGCCCCAGTCACATCCCAGCTCCAGCTCCCGCCCCACCACTGCCCCCAACCCAGCCCCTGCTACTGCTCCAGCTCCAACCCCCGCCCCAGCCCGTGCCCCCAACCCCGCCCCAGCCCTTGCTCCAACACCCGCCCCAGCCCCTGCCCCAGCTCCAATGCCCGCCCCAGCTCCACCGCCCGCTCCCGCCCCAGCCCCAGCTCCAACGCCCGCTCCCGCCCCAGCCCCAGCCCCAGCTCCAGGTCCCGCCCCAACCACTGCCCCCGACCCAGCCCCTGATCCCGCTCCCGCTCCGGCCCCCATCACTGCCTTCATGGAAGAGGAAGCCATGATGGCTGTCAGTGATGCCACGTCAGCATCAAGAGTGGAGGCGAGGAGGGAGCTGGGTGTGGAGGGGGCTGCGTTTTCCGAAGTCTGTTTATTCTGTTGGTGCTTGGCAACAAGGGCTTGGGTCAGACTGGTCAGTTTCTTGCACCTCTCTTCAAGGCTCACGCGCTGCTCCTCAGACTGCATTACAAGTGGATTGGTTTTGTTTGAGTCGGATTGGGTTTGGTTTTGGGTTTAGTTGGGTTGGGTTTGGGTTCAGTTGGTTTGGTTGTGCTTGATGAGATTCGTTTTCAGGATGATACGATTTAGTTGGGTTTGGTTGGGTTTGGTTGGTTTGGTTGGGTTGGGTTTGGGTTCAGTTGGTTTGGTTGTGCTTGATGAGATTTGTTTTCAGGATGATACGATTTAGTTGGGTTTGGTTGGGTTTGGTTGGTTTGGTTTGGTTGGGTTTGGGTTCAGTTGGTTTGGTTGTGCTTGATGAGATTTGTTTTCAGGATGATACGATTTAGTTGGGTTTGGTTGGGTTTGGTTGGTTTGGTTTGGTTGGGTTTGGGTTCAGTTGGTTTGGTTGTGCTTGATGAGATTTATTTTCAGGATGATACGATTTAGTTGGGTTTGGTTTCTGTTGGAGCGGGATGGTTTTGGGTGGGATGGGTCAGACTGCGTTACAAGTGGTTTGGTTTGGTTTGAGTTTGGTTAGATTGGGTTTGGTTAATCTGGTTGTGCTTGGTAAGAGTTTTTCAGGGATGATACAGTTTAGTTTGGTTTGGTTTCTGTTGGAGCGGGATGGTTTTGAGTGGGATGGTTCAGACTGTGTTACACGTGGTTTGGTTTGATTTGATTTTGGTTGGATTGGGTTTGGGATTGGTTGGTCTGGTTGTGCTTGGTGATAGTTGTTATAGGATGATACGGTCTAGTTTGGTTTCTGTTGGAGAGGGATGGTTTTGGGTGGGATGGGCCAGACTGGCCAGTTTCTTGCACCTCTCTTCAAGGCTCACGCGCTGCTACTCAGACTGCGATACATGTGGATTGGTTCGGTTTGGTTTATATTGGGATTGGGTTTGGTTGGTCTGTTTGTGCTTGGTGAGAGTTTTTCTGGGATGATATGGCTTAGTTGGGTTTGGTTTCTGTTTAAGCGGGATGGTTTTTGGTGGGATGGGTCAGACTGCGTTACAAGTGGTTTGGTTTGGTTTGAGTTTGGTTGGATTGGGTTTGGTTGGTCTGGTTGTGCTTGGTGAGATTGTTTCTGGGATTAAACGGTTTAGTTTAGTTTGGTTTCTGTTGGAGTGGGATGGTTTTGGGTGGCATGGGTCAGACTGCAATACATTTGGATTGGATTGGTTTGGTTTGGTTTGCATTGGATTAAGTTAATCTGGTTGTGCTTAGTGAGAGTTTTTCTGGGCTGCTATGGTTCAATAGGGTTTGATTTCTGTTGGGACGGGATGGTTTTGGGTGGGATGGGTAGGACTGGATATTTTGTAATGCATATTTTGCAATGCAACAACAAGCCTTCGCCAACATGCTCCGAGCCTCCTTCATCCCCCCCCCTCCCCCCCCCCCCCCCCCCCCCCCCCCGCCTCCCGCCCACCCACCCACTCACCCCCCCCACCACGTCCCCCCCCCCCCCCCCCACACCACACACACCACCACCACCCACCCACCCCGCCCACTCACCCACACCACCACCCACCACCCACCACGTCCAACATCCTGCTTCTGCAGACCTACGCAGATGCACTAATCAAGGATTTGATTTTAATATTTTTGAACATTGTTTAGTGCAATTTAATGTAACAAAAAGCAGCAAACTTTCGCCAACATGTTCCTAGCCTCCTTCATCTCCCCCCCCCCCCCCCCCCCCCATCCCACCACCACCACTACCAACACCAACAGCACCAACCAAAAACAGCGCGCCTTTGCCAACATGTTCCTAGCATCTTCCAGATCCTTCTGATTAATGTCACATCCCACCACCACCGCCACCATATTCATTACCACCATCACAGACCAACACCACCACCACCACCACCACCATATTAAACCCTGAACCCTAAACACCATATTCATTACCACCACCACCACTACCACCACCACCACCACCAAGCAGCGCACCTTTGCCAACATGTTCCTAGCCTCTTCCAGATCATTCTGCTGAGTGAGACGAAGCCGAGGACCCCCTCAAATTTGCAATGCCCCCACCCCCTCCTCCATCCACCCCCGCTCCCTCCATCTCTTGACCCCCCCCCCCCCCCCCCCCCCCCCCCCCCCCCCCCCCCCCCCAACCCCCGCCCCGAGGTGGTGGTGCGGAACAGAATGCAGCGCACCTTTGCAAACATGTTCCTAGCCTCTTCCAGTTCATTTTGCTGAGTGAGACGAAGCCAAGGACCCCCTCAAATCTGCAATGCCCCCCCCCCCCCCCCCTCCATCACTCCATCCCTTACACCCCCCCCCCCCTCCCAACCCTGCCCCGAGGTGTGTTGCAGAACAGAATGCAGCGCACCTTCGCCAACATGTTCCTAGCCTCTTCCAGATCCTTCTGCTGAGCGTCAACAGTCTGAACCAGCACGAGCTGCATAGGGGGTGCATGCAGGGGTGGACAATATTTGTAGAACAGTATATAAAGTAAAATTAAAACAGTATGTAGTATATTATATATGTATTAAAACAGTATGTAGTATATTATATATGTATTAAAACAGTATGTAGTATATTGTATATGTATTAAAACAGTATGTAGTATATTATATATGTATTAAAACAGTATGTAGTATATTATATATGTATTAAAACAGTATGTAGTATATTATATATGTATTAAAACAGTATGTAGTATATTATATATGTATTAAAACAGTATGCAGTATATTATATATGTATTAAAACAGTATGTAGTATATTATATATGTATTAAAACAGTATGTAGTATATTATATATGTATTAAAACAGTATGTAGTATATTATATATGTATTAAAACAGTATGTAGTATATTATATATGTATTAAAACAGTATGTAGTATAAACAGTAAATAGTAGTATATACTGTATATATTATATAATGTAAAAGTAAACCAGTATATAGGATATTATGAAGTTTATAGTATATAAAGTAAAAGTAAACCAGTATATAGGATATTATGAAGTTTATAGTATATAAAGTAAAAGTAAACCAGTATATAGGATATTATGAAGTTTGTAGCATATAAAGTAAAAGTAAACCAGTATATAGGATAGTATGAAGTTTGTAGCATATAAAGTAAAAGTAAACCAGTATATAGGATAGTATGAAGTTTGTAGCATATAAAGTAATAGTAAACCAGTATATAGGATAGTATGAAGTTTGTAGCATATAAAGTAAAAGTAAACCAGTATATAGGATAGTATACAGTATGTAGTATATAAATTAAAATCTGTATAATAAACAGTATATATTATATAGAGTATTGAAGATACAATTTACAGAACTATTGAAGATGAAATAAAACAAACAACTAAACTATTGAAGATAAAATCAAACAAACTGGTGAAGAGAAAATAAACAACTAAACTGTTGAAGATAAAATAAACACATAACTGAACTGCTGAAGATAAAATAAAAGAACATCTAAACTGTTGAAGATAGAATAGAACAAACAACTAAACTATTGACGATACAATTAAACAAACAACTAAACTATTGAAGATAGAATAAAACAAACAACCAAATTATTGACGATAAAATAAAACAAACAACTAACTATTGAAGATAAAATAAAACAAACAACTGAACTGTTGAAGATAAAGTAAAAAAAAATAATGAACTGTTAAAGATAAAGTAAAACAAACAACTGAACTGTTAAAGATGAAGCAAAACAAACGAATAAACTGTTAAAGATGAAGTTAAACAAACAACTGAACTATTTAAGATAGAATAAAACAAACAAATGAACTATGAGATATTGAAGATAAAGTATAAAATAAAAAGATTAACTATTGAAGATTTCATATTGAAGAAACAATATACAAGATCGAAGATAAATATAAAATATAAATACAAACTATTGAAGATAACATATTGAAACACACAATATAAGCTCTTACCCTCTTCTGTTGACTCTTCAAATCAGATGTCTGCTGGCTCTGTTGTGATGCCTGCAGTTGTTTGTTCATGTCCTGTAGAAGCTGCGCAATGCAAAGGTTTAGTATATTTTATGATCCATTTCTGAAAATAATGCCGATACTACTACTACTACTACTACTACTACTACTAATAATAATGCAAAGTTTGAATGCATTCTATGATCTATTTCTGAATAATAATGCCGATAATTCAAATCAGATGTCTGCTGGCTCTGTTGTGACACCTGCAGCTCCATTTCATGTCCTGTAGTTGTAGCTGCGCAGTGTATAGCTCGGTAACATTCAAAACAGGTCACTATTTTGATTATATTTGTATCATTTGAATCAGATGTCTGCTGGCTATGTTGTGATCAGGGTACTACTAAGCGTGCGCGGTAGCGCGGTGCCGCGCTGCCTTTTTGAGCACCTCTGCGCATTTCACGCAGTTTTTTCAACCCCCTGTGGACGCAGCGCGCATTGTTTTCGTTTTTTGCACTAAAAAGCGCTGACCAATTTGACGTGTTTGCGCTTTAAGCGCTCACCAATTTGGCAAGAAGTAGGACCCTGTTTGTGATGCCTGCAGTTGCTTGTTCATATCTTGTAGAAGCTGCGCAATGCAAAGGTTTAGTTTCTTTTATAATATGTTTCTGCATAATAATGCAAATATTAATGCCAATAATAATGATAATAATCATAATAATAATAATAATAATAATAATAATAATCATAATAATAATCATAATGATAATAATAATAATAATAATAATAATAATAATATTAAAACTAATAATAATAATAATAATAATAATAATAATAATAATAATAATAATAATGCAAAGGTTGACTATCTTGTATTATCTATTTCTGAATAATAATGCCGATAATTTAAATAAGATGTCTGATGGCTATGTCGTGATGCCTGCAGTTGCTTGTTCATGCACAGTGCAAAGTTTTAATCATAATACTGATCATTTAATTTGTTTGATCATAATACTGATCATTTAATTTGTTTGATCATAATACTGATCATTTAATTTGTTTGATCATAATACTGATCATTTAATTTGTTTTATCATAATACTGATCATTTAATTTGTTTGATCATAATACTGATCATTTAATTTGTTTGATCAAAATACTGATCATATAATTTGTTTGATCATAATACTGATCATTTAATTTGTTTGATCATATTACTGATCATTAATTTATTTAAGCATACTACCTGATGAAACTGATCAGTAATGTCTGGCAGGTGTCTGTCTGAGACGTTTCTGAGGAGGTCAACTCATCCTTCAGCCTCTCTACCAAGGGGCAACCTAATAAAAACAAAAAACTATACACAAAATACGAACGTAAAATACAAAATACACAACAAAATCAAATTAATGTAAAATATAAAATACTCTACAAAATACAAACGTAAGATACAAAATAAACAACAAAATAAAATAAACGTAAAATATAAAATACGCAACAAAATAGAATAAACGTAAAATAAAAAAATAAAAAAAAAATAGAATAAACGTAAAATATAAATTCACAACAAAATACTAACGTAAAATAAAAAATACACAATACAAACGCATTACACAATCGTGTACAAATATTAATCATGCCCCACCTGCTTATACGCCTGGCAGGTGTCTGTCAAAGATTTTTCTGAGGAGGACAACTCATCTCTCAGATTCTCCACCTGGGAAAGGCAAAGCTAGAGTCAGATGTACAATAAGATCTGGATTCTGATCTAAGATCATATCTTTTATACCAGATCTGGATAATGATCTAAAATCAGATCTTTTAGATTAGATCTTAATTCTCATTTATTAGCAGGTCTGGGTTCTTATCTACAATCAGATTCAGATTCTGATCCAAATTCAAATTCAGATTATGATGTAAATTCAGATTCAGTATCCGAACTCCTCATTTCAAGATGGATAGGCCACTTTCAAATTTTGAGATTTCAAGATGAATGGACCATAATTTGGGGAATATTTAGGTGACAAATAATTGAAATTATATTTTATATTTTTGCGAGGGGGTGGGAGTAGGGGGGGGGGGGGGGGGGGGGCAAGAAAAAGTTATCAGACCGCACCATTGTAAGTTGTTGTCTTTCCCCCTGAGACCCCTGATGATGATTCAGTATAATTGTTTTCCTCTCCCACCCTCGTGTTTTGGTCTACATGATTAATTAATTAGGTTTCGGTTCCAGTGTTCAGTTATGATATTAGTCATGGCCTCACTGTATAAACGTAATGTTTTGTTTAACGCCTTTCCACCATAGCTTTTATTCTAAGAGCAGCAGCTTCTAGGCAGCTTCCAGTGCAAGTGAATAGGAATGTTTCTAATATTTGTTGCCTTTTCCCACAGAGTAATCTTCTTTATTCATGATAATGATCCAGTTCATAATAAAGGAAATGTTTTAGCTATTGTACCAACCAAGCCTGAGCCCTACCTGACTGCTGATTTCCTTTTTTACTGAAAGAATTTCACCCCAGGCAGTGTGTGTATGTGTGCGTGTGTGTGTGTGTGTGTGTGTGTGGTGTGTGTGTGTGTGTGTGTGTGTGTGTGTGTGGTGGGGGGGGGGGGGGGGGGGGGGGGGGGGGGGGGGGGGAAGTGTGGACATACACCCAATAGCTTGCACGGCAACTTGACGCAATATATCTGTCTGCCTCTGTAAAAAAATAATAAAGTTCTGATTGTTATCCTCCGACTTCAGTTTTCAGTTTTCAGTTTTCAGTTTTCAGAACCAACCTGAGCTCTACCTGGCTGCTGATTTCCTTTTTTACTGAAAGGATGTCACCCCAGGCAGTGTGTATGTGTATGTGTGTGTATGTGTGTGTGTGTGTGTGGTGTGTGTGGAAGTGGAAGTGTGTGTGTGGGTGTGGGGGGGAGGGGGAGGGGGGGGGGGGGGGGGGTGTTTGTTGTGTGTGTGGAGTGGGGATGGGGGGGTGGCGGGGGTGTGTGTGTGTGTGAGTGGGGGTGGGGGTGGGGTGGGGGGGTGGGGGGGAGGGTTGTGTGTGGTGTGTGTGAGTGGGGGGTGGGGGTGTGTGTGGGGGGTGGGTGGGGTGTGGGGGGGTGTGAGTGTGTGTGTGTGGGGGGGGGTGATGGTGGGCGGGTGGGGTGTGTGTGGGGGTATAGTGGGTTTCGTGGGGGGGTGTGTGTGTGTGAGTTGTGTGTGTACGGTGGAGTGGGGGTGGGGTGGAGGTGTGTGTGTTTGTATGTGTTCTGTGTGTGTCAGTGGGGGTTCGGTGCTGGGGGGGGTGTCTGGTGCGTCGTTGTGTTGTGTGTATGTGCCGTCGCGGTTGGGGTTGGGGCGGGGGTGCTGTTGTCTGTTTGGTGTGTGTTGGTGCGGGGGGGGGCGGGGGGGGGGTGGTGGTTGTGTGTGTGTGTGTGGTGTGGGTGTGTGGGGTGGGTGTGGGGGGGGGGGGGTGTGGGGGGGGGGGGGGGGGGGGGGGGGGGGCGGGGGGGGGGGGGGGGGTGGGGGGGGGCGGGGGGGGTGGGGGGGGGGGGGGGGGCGGGGGGGGGCGTGTGGCGGGGGGTTTGGTGGGGGGTGGGGGGGGGTGGGGGGGGGGGGGCCGGGGGGGTGGGGGTGGGGGGCGGGGGGGGGGTGATGGGTGGTGGTGGGGGGGGTGGGGGGTGGTGGGGGTTCTGGGTGGGGCGGAGTGGGGGGGGGTGGGGGGGTGGGGGGGGGCCTTGTGCCCCACTCCCCCCTCGCCCCCCCCCTCACCCCGTCTGTTTCCTCCCCCTAATGGGTTTGGTTTGGTTTGGTATTGCGGTTTGGTTGTGTTGGTTTGGTTTGGGGGGGGGGTTGGATGGGGTTGTGTCTGGTTGGGGTGGGGGGGGGGGGTTGGGTTGGGGGAAAAGGAAAATGGTGAAGGCAGAAAAAAAATGGTAAATTTAACTTAGCCAGCGTGTCACTCATTATCCACTCGCCGCATGCGAAATCACGAAAAGGGTGAAAAACGGTCTCGGGGGGAGAGGTTTCTGACCATGGTGCTGATGCTCGAAATGAATTCTGTCTGAATGAAGTATTGCGCAAGGGCGTCGAGAAGGCCATGCGCTAAAAATATAAAAATATATAAAGAAAAGGAAATTTTGTGAAGCGGTTGTGAGAGTCAGCTACGAATTTAAAAGCATTTTTGGCGGGAAAATCACTGCATAAAATAAATGTGGGTCCAAAAGCAAAAAAATGTTTTCGACAAAATGTTCCAAAATTTTATTTTATCTTTACCATCAGTCCTAGTTAATTTGGGTCCAATCGGAGAAAGGCGATTTCGTCTCTGAACAGCACTACCATGCGCTAAAAATATAACCGAGCTTTTGCTCGGCAAGTTCAATCGAGTTCATTTAGTGGGATGTCGATTTCCAACTCACACATTGAGGGAATCGTCATCTCGGTCTGCGAGCTCCTGCGTTTCCCAGCGTCCACCCCTTGCAAATCTACGAATGGCAGGTACGAGCTCTACTCCTTGCGCCATGATCCTGCTATCTAGCATCCTGAACAGTTTCGCATGCGGCTCGGAATTTGATTGCCCGGAAAACTAAGGGCCACAAATAGGTTTTTTTGCCGCTGACGGTGCGCTGACGCCAATTTCAGGCCAAATCCCTTGTACTTAATTCAGTACATCTTCAGTACTCCACAAGTTGCCATGTGGGTGGGTTGGGGTGGGTGGGGTGGGGCAATACATCTTTCTGCCTCTGATAAACAATCATAAAAGCCTGAGCTTAGATTCTCATCTTCCGACTTCTGTTTTCAGTCTCAGTTATCAGTTTTTATAGTTTACTTATCAGCTTTGGTCTCACTTTCAGTTCTCACACTTCCAACTTCAGCTTTGGTCTCACTTTTCAGTTCTCACACTTCCAACTTCAGCTTTGGTCTCACTTTTCAGTTCTCACACTTCCAACTTCAGCTTTGGTCTCACTTTTCAGTTTTCAGTTTTCAGGTTCCATACTTCCAACTTCAGCTTTGGTCTCACTTTTCAGTTCTCACACTTCCAACTTCAGCTTTGGTCTCACTTTTCAGTTCTCACACTTCCAACTTCAGCTTTGGTCTCACTTTTCAGTTTTCAGTTTTCAGGTTCCATACTTCCAACTTCAGCTTTGGTCTCACATTTCATTTCTCACACTTCCAACTTCAGCTTTTGTCTCACTTTTCAGTTTTCACACTTACAACTTCAACTTTGGTCTCACTTTTCAGTTTTCAGTTTTCAGTTTTCAGTTTCCAAACTTCCAACTTCAGCTTTGGTCTCACTTTTCAGTTCTCACACTTCCAACTTCAGCTTTGGTCTCACTTTTCAGTTTTCACACTTACAACTTCAGCTTTTGTCTCACTTTTCAGTTTTCACACTTACAACTTCAACTTTGGTCTCACTTTTCAGTTTTCAGTTTTCAGTTTCCAAACTTCCAACTTCAGCTTTGGTCTCACTTTTCAGTTCTCACACTTCCAACTTCAGCTTTGGTCTCACTTTTCAGTTCTCACACTTCAATTATCACCTTAACTCCCACTTTCAGTTTTCACACTTTCAACTTCAGCTTTTGTCTCACTTTTCTGTTTTAACTTCTCAGTTTTCACACTTCAATTAACACCTTTGGTCTCACTTTTCAGTTTTCACACTTCAATTATCACCTCTGGTCTCACTTTCAGTTTTCACACTTCAATTATCACCTCTGGTCTCACTCTCAGTTTTCACACTCCAATGATCACTTTTGTTCTCACTTTCAGTTTTCACTTTTCAATCATCACCTCTGGTCTCACTTTCAGTTTTCACACTTCAATTATTACCTTTGGTCTCACTTTTCCCTTATCAGTTTTCATCCTTCAATTCTCAGCTTCCAACTTCAATCAGCTCCAATTATCAGTTCCTCACTTTAACAATCAGTTTCATACTCCAATGATCAGGTTCATACTCCAATGATCAGGTTCATACTTCAATCAGCTCCAATGATCAGTTCCATACTTCAATGATCAGTTTCGTACTTCAATGATTAGCTTCATACTTCAATTTTCAGCTACCAACTTCGGTTTTCAGTTTCTTTGCTCCATTATGCTTGCAATTGATGCGTACCTCACTCTTGTACTTCAGTTCAAGATCCTCCAATCTCTGGCCTTGCTCCCGTAATCTCTCATTCATCTCATGGACGACCTGTGTAATGTAACAAAATGTAACAAATGTAACATGTTTAAAATGCAAAATGTTTAAAATGTAAAAAAATAAAATCTAACCTGGAAGTGAAACATAATCCAAGCACAAATTAAAAAAAACATTCAAAAATTGAAATGTAATTATTCATCTCATTCATCTCATGGACGACCTGCGTAATATAACAAAATGTAACAAATGTAACATGTTTAAAATGCAAAATGTTTAAAACGTAAAAAAAAAATCTAACCTGGAAGTGAAACATAATCCAAGCACAAATTTAAAAAAACATTCAAAAATTGAAATGTCATTATTCATCTCATTCATCTCATGGACGACCTGCGTAATATAATACAATATAAAATGTTTAAAATGTAAAATGTTTAAAATATAAAATGTTTTAAATGTAAAATGTTTTTTTTGCCTCATTCTGTCCTTCATCTCATGGACGACCTGTGTAAAATAATATATAAAATGCTTGAAATGTAAAATGCTATTAATTGCCTCATTCGTGTCATGGATGACCTGCGTGAAATAATAAAATGTAAAATGTTTAAAATGCAAAATGATTTTTCTGCTTCATTCATCTCATGGACGACCTGCGTAAAATAATGATATGTTCAATGTTTAAAATGTAAAATGTTTTGTTTGCCTCATTCATCTCATGAAGACCTGCGCAATATAATAAAACGTAACATGTTTAAAATGCAAAATGTTTAAAATGTAAAAAAACAAAAAGCAAACCTGGAAGTGAAACATAATTCAAGCACAGATACGAAAAGCATTCAATAATTGAGATGTGAGACTTGAAAATGTGTAACAGCAAATTGAAGATCAACAAATAAGATTTAACATTAAAAACATAATGTGAAAGGTTGCGCAAGATTAAATAAAAAATGGAAAATGACACAAAGTTGTTAAACAGTGAGCAAATAATAAAGCTTGCAAATATTGAAATGAAAAACATTCAAATGACAAACAATGTTTGACAATTTACAAATAATAAAGCTTACAAATTTTGAAATAAAAAAACATACAAAATAACAAAACATGTTCAACAATTAACAAGTAACAAAGCTTGAACATATGACATGACAAAACATTCAAAGGGGCAAAAATGTTTAGCAATTGACAAATAAAAAAGCTTGCAAATATGGCAATGAAAAAATGAGCAACAAAACAAACTGAACAATGAACCTGAATGAACAATTAAAAAATAAAACAATTAACAAAATAACAAAATTAAATATTAAACAATTAACAATGAAACTGAATTTAAAAAATTAAATCTGGTGAATGTGGAAATGAACCAGACCTAGGCGTCTTGCTGGCTGCAATAGCACAAAATTGCGTCAATCGCGTAATCGGGCTCCAAAACCTTGCAATGGCGCGCGTCATGCAGTACCCTTCTGGCAAAGCGAAAAATTGGCAGAAAGTGTTGGCTATCGGAGCGACAGGAGGCACAGCGATTCTTAGTGTAATACCTACCTGGTTACACCACTACTGTATCCAGCTGCTGCTTGTTCAACCACATGGTAACCATGTGTGCTGTACAGCAGCACATGACTCAGTACAACACTAAGTACCTACCTGGTTACACCTCTAATGTATCCAGCTGCTGCTTGTTCAACCACATGGTAACCATGTGTGATGTACAGCAGCACATGACTCAGTACAACACTAAGTACCTAACTGGTTACACCTCTAATGTATCCAGCTGCTGCTTGTTCAACCACATGGTAACCATGTGTGATGTACAGCAGCACATAACTCAGTACAACAGTGAAGTACCTACCTGCTTGTACACCTCTGCTGTATCCAGCTGCTGCTTGTTAACTCTATATATCTGTTACAGAGCAGAATGCTGACACTGTACTTCATAGTGGCCACATGCCATGTACTTCAGCACAGGGGTCAGTACATAACTGAAGTACATACCTGGTTGTACATCTCCACCGTGTCAAGCTGCTGCTTGTTCAATGTCTCAATCTCTTGATTTAGTCCTTGGACAACTTCCTTATGGCCATCTTCCATGGTGTGAATCTGAACAGGAGATACTGAGTTGGTTTGGTTATGACAGAGCTGGTTTTGTGATGGCATTGATGGTTTGGCACAGTCTTTGCCATCTTCCATGACGAGAATCTGAACGGGAGATACAGAGTTGTTTTGGTTATGACAGAGCTGGTTTTGTGATGGCATTGATGGTTTGGCACAGTCTTCGCCATCTTCCATTATGAGAATCTGAACAGGTGTTGCAGAATTGGTTTGGTTTGGTAGAGTTAGTTTGGCGGACTTGGTGTGGTAGAGTTGGTTTGGCAGAGTTAGTTTGGTTTGGTAGAGTTAGTTTGGCGAACTTGGTGTGGTAGAGTTAGTTAGGCAAAGTTGGTTTGGTTTGGTAGAGTTAGTTTGGCGGACTTGGTGTGGTAGTGTTGGTTAGGCAGAGTTGGTTTGATGGAGTTGGTTCTGTACAGTTGCTACTAGTTTGAAATATTTTCCTGTGTGAAGAGTTGGTTTCGAGATTCAGTCCTTGGACAACTTCCTGGTGGTCATCTTCCATGATGTGAATCTGAACAAGGGTTGCAGAGTTGGTTTGGTAGACTTGGTTTGGTCTGGTGTGTCGCTTTGGTAGAGTTGGTTTGGTTTTGCAAAGTTGATTTGAATTTTTGGAAGAGTTGGTTAGCTTATGGCAGAGCTGGTTTGGCAGGCTTGGTGCGGTAGAGTTTTTTGGAGGGGAAGAGTTGTTTTGCTTTGGCATAGTTGAAATGATTCGGAAGAGTTGTTTTTGTTATGGCAGAGATGGTTTGGTAGAGTTGGTTTGGTAGAGCTGGTTTGGTAGAGCTGGTTTGGTAGAGTTGGTTTGGTAGAGCTGGTTTGGTAGAGTTGGTTTGGTAGAGTTGGTTTGGTAGAGTTGGTTTGGTAGAGCTGGTTTGGTAGAGCTGGTTTGGTAGAGTTGGTTTGGTAGAGCTGGTTTGGTAGAGCTGGTTTGGTAGAGTTGGTTTGGTAGAGCTGGTTTGGTAGAGTTGGTTTGGTACGGCACAGTTGAAATGATTTGCAATAGTTGGTTCTGTTATGGCAGAGATGGTTTGGCACAGTCTTCGCCATATTCCACAATGTGAATCTGAACGGGAGTTGCGAGGCTGGGTTGGTAGAGTTGGGTTTGTTATGGCACACACTCCCACGACAGCCTGGGTTAGTAGAGTTGAGTTTGTTATGGCACGCACTCCCACGACAGCCTGGGTTGGTAGAGTTGGGTTTGTTATGGCACACACTCCCACGACAGCCTGGGTTGTTAGAGTTGGGTTTGTTATGGCACACACTCCCACGACAGCCTGTGAATTACCTGACCCCTAGAGAGGCACATACCCACTCACACACACACACGGACACACAAAAACATTAAAAGCCTGGGAATTGCCTGACGCCTAAAGAAGCACATACCCAGTCCCCCCCACACACACTCCTACAACAGCCTGGGAATTGCATGACGCTTAAAGAAGCATGTACCCCCCCCACACCACCACCACACACACACGAACACACACACACACGAACACACACACACACGACAGCCTGGGAATTACCTGACGCCTAAAGAAGCAAATACCCAATCCCACATACACACGATAGCCTGGGAATTACCTGATGCCTAAAGAAGCACATACCCACTCCTCCCACACACACACTCCTACAACAGCCTGGGAATTACATGACGCATAAAGAAGCATATACCCCCCACCACCACCACCACACACACACCACACACACACACACGACAGCCTGGGAATCACCTGACGCCTAAAGAAGCAAATACCCAATCCCACATACACACGATAGCCTGGGAATCACCTGCCGCCTAAAGAAGCACATACCCATTCCCAGACACACACACATGACAGACTGGAAATTACCTGACGCCTAAAGCACATACCGTTCCCCCCCACCCCACCCCCCAGACACACACACACGACAGACTGGAAATTACCTGACGCCTAAAGCACATACCATTCCCCCCCACCCCACCCCCCAGACACACACACACGACAGACTGGAAATTACCTGACGCCTAAAGCACATTCCGTTCCCCCCCACCCCACCCCCCAGACACACACACTCACGACAGCCTGGAAATTACCTGACGCCTAAAGCACATACCCATTCCCCCACACACACCCATACACACAACAGCCTGGGAATTACCTGATGCCTAAAGAAGCACATACCGATTCCCACACACACACACACATGACAGCCTGTAAATTACCTGACGCCTAAAGAAGTCCATATTCTGATGTTGGATCTCTCCAATAATTTCTTTCAGATCCGAATGCAGATTCGTAATGTGCTTGTTGACTGCAGCAGCGGAGTCATCCATGATATGCCTATGTGGGATGTGTGTGTATGTGTGTGTGTGTGTGGGGGGGGGGGGGGGGGGGGGGCGGGGGGCATGTGTGTGAGAGAGAGAGAGTGAGAGATTATATGCTTGTTGACTGCAGCAGCGAAGTCATCCAGGATATGCCTACGTGGGAGCGTCAAGATGGACTTTGACATTGGCATGGTGCAGCAGCATCCATACATACACACAGGCTCACACAAACACACACACTTGCGCACGGACATGCACACACACCACACACACACGATCACACACACTAATACACACACACTCACACACAAACACACACATGGCCAAACATACTTGTTGAACTGCTCATGACGCTTGGCAACTTCTTGTGAAGCAGAAGAACTCGTGGGAGCAAAGAGCTGTGCTATGCTGGTGCTTAATTTGGACATGGGGCAGGATGAGAGAAGTAGGTGGGGTGGGGTGGGGTGGGGTGGGGTGCAGGCTAGGCCAACGAGAGGGGGGGGGGGGGGGGGGGGGGGGGGGGGGGGGGGGGCAGCTCAAGAAAGGAGAGGAAGATGTGTTTGTGCGATCTACAAGGTGGCCGGTCTGCTGTTCAACCAAAGTCCACGGTGCTGTAACAATGCGGAATAGCGATTCGAAAGGGAGTGAGCGTTGTCGACGTCCTATCGATGGTGAGGGTGAGGGCGGTCGAGGGTGAGACCAGTTGAGTGAAACCTGGGCGAAACGGTGAGGTGGAATTGTGGGCGAGCTGTCACGCTTGGCCCCCCCCGGCCCCCCCCCCCCCCACACACACACACACTCCTGGCCGGGTCACCCCGTTGTCCGATGTCCGGATCTCTGGTCCGGATGTCCGTTTGACCGACCAACGACCGAGAAGCCTGACACGTCAGCCAACGGTCTTAACGGTCGGTGCAGTAACACCCCCAATGCCCACACACCTGGAGTGGGGGGGGAGGGGGAGGGGGGCGCAGTCGACTTGGTTCGATCTTTGAAGTATGCCCTGAGAGGGGAGGGAGCTCTCCCTTTTCGCACAGCACACAAGCAAGCAAGGGAGGCGTTAACTGCGCACCAACAGTCAAGACCAGGGTTGTTCAGGACGCTGCGTTGAGGGTCCGTTGCGTCGCTATGGGTCGGTTATGGGTCGGTTGGGGGTGGGTTGCTTCTCAGGACGCAGGCTGTAAAATTGGTTGCGCCTCGGGACGCAGAGGTGGGGGTCCTCCTGAACAAATTTGAAATTTGAAATTGTTACATCCGTGAGGTGGGGGTCCTCCTGAACAACCCTGGTTTAGACCTGTGTCACAAAGCCTTGAGGTACTTGCTGGATTGGGGAAAGTCGTCACCACCTCCTGGGTTCAAAGTCCTTTCACAGGTATTAAAAAAAGAGCAGTTGAATAGTGTCTTGGTCGTCAAGGAGTTTACAGCTATATGCACGTTGGACAAGTAAGTTATATTGTTATGCATTCAACTGTCGTTGTTATTACCCAAGACGGCGAGTCTGACCTCGAAAAGTCTAATCTAGTAATCTGTATAGTGTGCTCCCTGGTTTCTGTGGGTATCACACGGGGGGACTTGGAATCGGAAGACGGTGAGCAGCCCAAAGCTGGCTGAAAAACGTGTAACAATCAGGTTTGTTCAGGACGCTGCGTCCTCCAACGTAGACACAACATCAAAGGGTCTCTTGCATCGCAGGACGCAGGCTATACAATTGGTTGCGTCTCCATCGTCTTACATCGAGTCTCTCCCAGGATACCCTAAAACAAAAGCGGCACTAAGTCATTCATATGATCAACAAAGAGGTGGACAACGTTTCGAGGTGGTCGTCACATGTTTACATAATTAATATGATCAACAAGAAGGTGGACAACGTTTGGAGGTGGTCGTTAGTTCGTTACATGTTTACATAATAAATATGATCATAGGTGGACAACGTGTGGAGGTGGTCGTTACATATTTAAATAATTAATATTATCGGCAATGAGGTGGAGAAGTGGAGAACGTGTGGAGGTGGTCGTTACACATTTAAATAATCAATATGCTCGACAAGGAGGTGGGCAACGTTTTTAGGTGGTCGTTACATGTTTACACAATTAATATAATCGACAAGGAGGTGGACAACGTTTGAGGGTGGGCGTAACATGTTTACATAATTAGTATGATCAACAAGAAGGTGGCCAACGAGTGGAGGTGGTCGTTACATGTTTACACACTAAATTTGATCAACACGGAGGAGGACAACGTTTTGGGGGTGGTCGTTACATGTTTACATAATTAAAATGATCGGCAATGAGGTGGAGAACGTGTGGAGGTGGTCGTTACATGTTGACTAAATTCATAGGATCGACAAGGAGGTGGACAACCAGGGTTGTTCAGGACGCTGCGTCCTCGCAGACGAAACGTTTGAGCGCCTGTTGCCTCCCGATACACAACGTGGGGAGGGTCCGTTCCGTCGCAGATGCAGCTTCAGTGGGTCGGTTGCGAGTTGGTTGCCTCTCCTATGTGTCGGTTGATGGTCAGGGCGCAGGCTATGCTGGTAGGGTCCGCCTTATAACACAGGCTACGAAATTGGTTGCGTCTTAGGAAGGAGGCTATACAATTCGTTCCATCGTGGGAAGGAGAGCTGGGGGTCCTCTAGAACAACCCCGCCGACAATGCGTGGAGGTGGTCGTTACATGTTAGCAGAATTAATATGATCATCAATGAGGTGGACAACGCTAGGAGGTGGCCGTTACATGTTTACATAAATACACAATCAACCCGACCAACGTAATCAATCAAACTAACACAAACGCACACACATGGAGGATTGGAGTCTCTCGGAGGAGTAACCGACACAATCACACACCTGACCAGGACAAGTCTATAAACTATATAATTCGCTTATTGTGCTCCCTGGTTTCCGTGGGTATAGCACGGCGGGACTTGTAATTGGCAGACGGTGAGCAGCCTAGAGTTGGCCGAAGAACCACGCAACAATTCAAAATCAATCACACATGTAGTCTCTTGGAGGAGAGCACTGAACCACGTGGTCTGCCTCAGCTACAAAGCTGAGCTACTCAATCACACACACGCACACATACACATGTAGTCTCTCGGAGGAGAGCACTCAACCACATGGTCTGCCTCGGCTACATATGTAAAATTCCAGTAAAAAATTGTGTATAAGAAGTATAAAGTTGCTGACCTGTCCGATACCAACTGCACCAGATATATCTGCAGCAATACAATACCAGTACTTGAGTACCGGTATAATAAATACACTTTGTACTTCTGGTATACTGCGTAATTATGGTTCTGGTGGTGATGATGATGATGATGGTTCTGGTGGTGATGATGGTGGTGATGGTTCTGGTGGTGATGATGAAGGTCATGTGTTGACTCATAATTTGGGACATATATATACATATCATATGATGTTGACCAAAGGTGAGTATGATATCATATGATATCATACAAATTGCAGCATATGATATTGCATGTAAATGGTAACTTTAGCCTAGTCAGACAGCAAGCATCGTATGATATCATATTTCTGCTACCAACTCAGAGTCAACCAGGTAAGCTCAAACTATGCACAAAATTCAGCTACAGAAAGTCTGTAGAATTACGGCACGGCAGTACAGTACAGCAGTTTGCTGACTCCTAATTAAGCAACAAATACCTACCACATGACTTTTTTGCACGGGTTGCGTATGTGTTGTCTCCAAGGTGCAACATTGTGAAGTTCGCAAGCAGTACCAAGCACATGGCATGGGTCGTGTACTTATGGTCCCCAAGGGGAAACATTCTGAAGTACGCATGCAGCACCAACCACAAGTACATGACATGGGTTGTGTACTTGTGCCCCCCAAGGGGCAGCATTCTGAAGTACACACGCAGTACCAAGCACATGCCATGGCATGGGTTGTATACTTGTGCCCCCCATGGGGCAACATTCTGAAGAACGCATGCAGTACCAACCACAAGCACATGGCATGGGTTGTGTACTTGTGGTGCCCAAGGGGCAGCATTGTGAAGTACGCATGCAGTACCAACCACAGACCATGGCATGGGTTGTGTACTCATGGCCCCCAAGGGGCAACATTATGAAGTACGCACGTAGTACCAACTACATGCCATGGCATGGGTTGTGTACTTTTGGTCCCTAAGGGGTTAAGGGGTTTTGCAAAGATGGGGGAGACAGCAAGACAGCAAGAGACAGCAAGATAAGCAAGGCATGCAAGAGAAGCAAGTGACAGCAAGACAAGCAAGCGGCAGCAAGGCAAGCAAGCGGCAGCAAGGCAAACAAGAGAAGCAAGGCAAGCAAGACAAGCAAGAGGCTGCAAGACAAGCAATATATATATATATATATATATATATATATAGCTCCTTAGTGTGCTCCCTGCTTTCCGTGGGTATCGCACGGGGGGACTTGGAATTGGCGGACGGTGAGCAGCCCAGAGTTGGCTGAAGAACCATGTAACAATTCAAATTCAAAATCCAAGACCGAGAGGTACACCCCAGAGTGCGTTCAGCTATGTGAAGATGAGCATCCCGAAGATTCAAATAAGTAAAAACAGCTGGGGTGTAGCCACTCAGCTACCACATCCATTCAGCTACAATAAGCATGCAACACTGCGGTTCATCAGCTTCGGGGGTTATGAAGCTGGTCGGGGGAAGTTAGCTCGTGGATAGCCAGCCTGGGGGTGAACCTGGGCCTAACCGGGCTAACTTACCCCTACCTAAGAGGCTGTGCCTGTTGAGACCCGAGACATGCTTGTTTAGGCCATGCGTATGTGCAAGCTTATATGCGAGCTACAATGTAGCTGAGTCAGCTACACCATCCAGCTGTATGAACATGAAATCCCCCGTATTCAGCTACACGACGTAGTTACTAGCCAAAGACAAAGAAAGATTCAGCTACATGATAATGATGTAGCTATGAGGGGTGACACATGATGGTAAGCTATGCACTGATGTAGCTATGTAGGCATGGCAAATGATGGTCAGCTACACACAGATGTAGCTATATATATGTATATATATATATATATATATATATATATATATACAATTTAGAAGGATACTAGAAGCAAATTAGAAGCAAGAAATATGCAGGTTGTATAAAGGTTATAAACATGAGCACCCTGAACACCTGTTAAACAACCTGAACAGGGTGCAGGCTACCGCAGGGGATACGTGCTGTCCACCAGAGCTTGTATTTTCAGCTTTTATCAGCAGCAGCTAGGCTAGTGTTTTTTTATTTCAGATTTTTCAGGTTCCTGTAGCCCAGGTTGAGTAGATACTTGGGCTGCTCAAGCCTGATTTCAGGATTGTTGCGTAGCCATCGCAAGGCATAGCACAAAGCGCAGAGCTTGGAGGGTTCAGGATGCAGCGCCTAACCCATGCATCGACGGAATGGCGACGCAGCAGCGACGATGGCGTCGCTGAAAACAAAAAAACACGGGTATAGGCAGCGCCCTGAGTAAGCTGCACAGAGAATCTATCGCCTCCTGTACCAGCATTCTTGCCACACGTCGCATGAAGGAGTCCCACCTGGAGGGTGACACTTACTATCTCTGCCATGGTGACTTTCCCCAGCTCCTGGTCACCACAGCTTCTCGGTACACAAGGGTGCTACCGGCATGGCTAGGTGGCCTGAAAGCGGAAGTGTCTAGACGCTGCTCTGGGATATACCCAAAGACTCCAGCATTGCTGCCCATCTGCTTATATTGGCTTCCAGGTGCACTTACATTTGCACCTCCACACATACATCTGCACCTCCACACAAGGGTGCTAGCGGCATGGCTGGGTGGCCTGCAAGCGGAAGTGTCTAGAAGCTGCAGCTTGTAGCAAAAAATAACAACCCTGGGGTTCCCCTCCGTTTCAAGGGGAGCTGCCTAGAAGCTGCTGCTCGTAGCAAAAAATAACAACCCTGGGGTTCCCCTCCGTTGCAAGGGGAGCTGCCTAGAAGCTGCAGCTGGTAGCCAAAGATAACAACCCTGGGGTTCCCCTCCGTTGCAAGGGGAGCTGCCTAGAAGCTGCTGCTCGTAGCAAAAAATAACAACCCTGGGGTTCCCCTCCGCTGCAAGGGGAGCTGCCTAGAAGCTGCTGCTCGTAGCAAAAAATAACAGCCCCTGGGTTCCCCTCCGTTGCAAATGGAGCTGCCTAGGAGCTGCTGCTCGTGGCTGAAAAGAAAAGCCCTGGGGTTTCCCTCCACTGCAAGGAGAGCTGCCTAGAAGCTGCTGCTCGTAGCCGAAAATAACAGCCCTGAGGTTCCCCTCCGCTGCAAATGGAGCTGCTGCTCGTAGCCGAAAATAACAGCCCCTGGGTTCCCCTCCGCTGCAAGGGGAGCTGCCTAGAAGCTGCTGCTTGTAGAAAAAAATAACAACCCTGGGGTTACCCTCCGTTGCAAGGGGAGCTGCCTAGAAGCTGCTGCTCGTAGCAAAAAAATAACAACCCTGGGGTTCCCCTCAGTTGCAAATGGAGCTGCCTAGGAGCTGCTGCTCGTAGCAAAAAACAACAACCCTGGGGTTCCCCTCCGTTGCAAATGGAGCTGCCTAGGAGCTGCTGCTCGTGGCTGAAAAGAAAAGCCCTGGGGTTCCCCTCCGTTGCAAGGGGAGCTGCCTGGAAGCTGCTGCTCGTAGCCGAAAATAACAGCCTGGGGTTCCCCTCCGTTATTAAGTTTGAATTACGAGCAAAGGAGTAACGTGAATCAAAATCTGTAGCTCTATAATTCACATGTATTTGTATATGAATTTATATGTGATTTTTAATGATTTTTAATGATATTCTTCACGTGCATTTTTATTATTCACATGTATTTGTTTTATTCACATGTATTTGTATTATTCACATGTATTTGTATTATTCACATGTATTTGTATTATTCACAGGTTTTTCTATTATTCACATGTATTGTATGTGATACCGGTATGTAAGAATATATATTAAAAGAAGTTTTACTACACACTCCCCTCCTCACGAAAGGGAGGATGATGGATAGGAAGGAATGGGTATTACAATATTTCGCAGTGGTTCGTGATAGAAGGATGGATGTTCATAACGAATGAATGGACTGGCTATTTCAATTTTCGCCGTGGTTTGTGACAGATGGATGTTCATAACGGATGGATGGACTGGCTATTTTGATTTTCGCCGTGTTAAGTGATATATGGATGGATGTTCATGATGGATGCTTGTGACTGATGGATCGCTACAGAACGCCAACGGGCATACCGAAAAGGCATACTTGAGATGTCAAGATACTGAATATAAGGTACATAAACCAGAGATGTCAAGATACTGAATATAAGGTACAAATACCAGAGATGTGAAGATACTGAATACAAGGTACATATACCAGAGATATAGACCAGTAGCAGGCTATATATCCTGCTACACAATCAGAGTTCCACCCTGGTGTGTGATTTTAAGCGCAATAAAAGGGTGGCAAAGACCCCCCCAAGAGATATAGATCAGCAGTAGGCTATCCTGCTACACCATCAGGGTTCCACCTAGATGTGTTCACAACCACATCAGGCACTCAATCACACTGCACATTTGGGGGGGCTTAGGCCACCTTTCTGCACCCCTGCGGCACCCTTGTACACCCAGGATACACCCTTGTAAGCCAACTAAACGGGTGCCGCAGACCCCCCAAGAGATATAGACTAGCAGCAGGCTATCCTGCTACATGGATGACCCGTAGTTGGGTTTGGGTGGAGCCCCCCCTTCTGGGGAGCAGGAGCCCCCAGGGTTCCCTTGTTGTCCGTTTGTGCGTCCGTCCGTCTGACCAAAAAATTGAAGCCTGACACGGCAGCCAACTGCCTCATAACTAACTGGCTTCGGTCAGCTCCAGTCCGTTGCCACCAATCGTTCCGTTGCCAACACACTGCGCCAATTTTCCATGTCGCTTCGACGCTGCATAGGACTTGTCTAAATCATAAATATGTTGGGTCAAACATTTAGCCAAGAAGTGTGACAGCCTGTTTGCGTACTGCGTTGTATTGCTATGCAATGGAGACGTCTTGCAACATGACAGCCTGTTCGCGTGCTGCGTTGTAGTGCTATGTAATAGAGACGTCTTGTAACATGACAGCCTGTTCGCGTGCTGCGTTGTAGTGCTATCATGGAGAAACGCTTGGTAACATACAGCCTGTTCCGGGTGCTGCCCTTGTAGTTGCTATGCAATGGGACCTTGTCACATTCAGCCTGTTTCGCGTGCTGCGTTGTAGTGTAGTGAATGAATGAGGACGTCTTGCTAAAAATGAAGCCTGTTTTGCATGCTGAGCGTTGTTAGTGCTATGCAATTGAGACGTCTTGTAACATGATGGCTGTTTGCCGTTTGCTGCTTGTTTGTAGTAGTGATATGCAATGAGACGTCTTGTAACTGACAGCGTTCGCGTGCTTTGCTTGCGTTTTTGGAGTGCACTACTATGCAATAATTGAGACGCCTTGTTACATGGCAGCCTGTTTGCGTGCTGCGTTGTAGTGCTATGCAATTGAGACGTCTTGCAGCACGACAGCCTGTTCGCGTATTGCCGGATCCTCGGAATTCGAATACCAAGGTCGGCTCCAAACCCTAATTCGAAGTGCAGCCCCCTTGGCCTGGCTGTCCTTGACAATAATAGATGTTATGTAGATCACGCCTTACACAATCTGGGTCTGGGCCGACGAGACGCCCACAAGTGTCAGGGGAAGCTGCAGTGCCAGGCTGTCAACGATCTCTGAGTACGCGCCTTGATTGATCATACTCAATGCCTCCTCCATGGCAATCAGCACCGAGGGGTTGTCCGTGCTCAGGGGGGCCACGCCACCTGATATCCGCCTTACTGGGAGTTGGATAGAGATCTCAGCCTTATAGAGGATGTCGGCCATCTCCGGGTTGGGGGAAGAAGCCAGCCAGGGCCGGCTCCACACCATGCACTTGATGGTGACGCTAGCTGCCCTGAAGTCCGAGACTCGGAGGGACACCATGTACAGCACGCCCTCGTTGACCGCTTGTTTCGTGGCGGTGGTGATGGTGGTCAGTTCGAGGGGCGTCATGAGGTTCAGGTCGGAGAACTCCCCATTGTTCAGGTGGGAGATGGCGACGGCAGCGGCACGCATGATTGCTGGGTCGGCCACTTCGGCCATCTCGGCTTGGCCGTCAAGTCCTAGGGGGTCCTCTCCTGTATGGGTGAGGGGAGTTTTGGGGGTGGTGGTGATGGTGAGGATGGTGGCGGTAGATGTGGTGGTGCTAATGATGGTGGAGGTGGTGGTGCTAGGGAAGGTGGTGTTCAGATGGGAGATGGCGACATCAGCGGTGTGAATACTCTCTGGGTCAGTCACTTTGGCAATCTTGACACCACACTCGTTAATTCCTTGGGGGTGCTCTTCTGTGGGGGTGAGGGGTGAGGGGGGTTGTGGGGGTGGGGGGTGATGGTGGTGGTAGTGATGGTGGTGCTAATGATGGTGTTAGTGGTGGTGGTGCTAGAGATGGCAGTGTTCGGATAGGAGATGGCGACATCAGCGGTGAGAATGATCGCTAGGTCCGTCACATCGGCAATGTTGTCACTGCACTCGCCAATTCCTTGGGGGTGCTGTTCTGTGTGTGTGTGGGGGGGGGGGGGGTGGGAGGGTGGGGGGGGGCAGGGAGGAGGGTCATAAGGGGTAGTGGTGGTGGTCTGGTGATGGTTATGGTGGTAGTGGTTGTGGCGTTATCTTGACACTGCACTCGCCAATTCCTTGAGGGTGCTGTTCTGTGTGTGTGTGGGGTGGGGGGGGGGGGGTGGGGGGGTGGGGGGGGGCAGGGAGGAGGGTCATAAGGGGACTCTTCATCCTCAAGCGATCTGGTCTACCACTCGACCATTGTATATCACTGAAAGGGGCTATAAATCCATTATGAGTGCAATATATTGATAGATCGTACGATATTGAACGATGCAGCAATCCATTATAAAGTGCAGATACACACAATATATAGAAAGATCATACGATATTGACCAATGCATCAATCCATTATAAAGTGCAGATACGCGCAATGCATAGAAAGACCATGCGATATTGACCGATGCATCGATCCTTGATAAGTGCAATCTATTGATATATCATACAATATTGAACGATCCACCAAAAACCTTTATAAGTGCAGATAAGTGCGATATATTGATATATTGTATGCTATTGAACGATAAATCAATCCTTTATAAATGCGATATCTATTGATAGATTGTTCGCTATGGAACGATCCACCAAAACCCTTGATAAGTGCAGGGATGTGCGATAGATTGATAGATGATACGCCATTGAATAATCCATGAGGGGGTGGGGGGTAGAGGGGAGGGTATGCAGGAGGCGGTGGATGGAGAGGAGGGGTGACAGGGAGACTAGGAGGGCTCTTGCGCTGTCTTTGCGTGGAAAAAAGGGGAAATAATTATACACACCTTGAGTTGGACTGTGGGCGTGGGGTAGAGGGGAGGGTATGCAGGTGCAGGTGGTAGTGGTGGTGGGTAGAGAGGAGGGGTAGCAGGGAGACTAGGAGAGATCTTGTGCTTTCCACACGTGGAAAAATGGAAATTTATAATGCATACCTTGGTCGGGGGCTGGGGGGTAGCCGGGAGGGTATGCAGGTGGTGGTGAGGGGTAGCCAGGAGGGTATGCAGGCGGTGGTGGGTAGAGAGGAGGGGTGGCAGAGAGACTAGGAGGGCCCTTGCGCTTTCTTCATGTGGAAAAGATGGAAAAATAATGATACACACCTTGGACTGGCAGTGGGGGGTAGAGGGGAGGGTATGCAGGTGCAGGTGGTGGTGGTGGGTAGAGAGGAGGGGTGGCAGAGAGACTAGGAAAGCCCTTGCACTTTCTTCACGAGGATAAGATGGAAAAATAATAATACATACCTTGGACTGGGAGTGGGGGGTAGAGGGGAGGGTACGCAGGTGCAGGTGGTGGTGGTGGTGGGTAGAGAGGAGAGGTGGCAGGGAGACTAGGAAGGCCCTTGCGCTTTCCTCAAGTGGAAAAATGGGAAAACAATAATGCACACCTTGGACTGGGAGTGGGGGGTTAGAGGGTGAGGGTTACGCAGGTGCAGGGCCGGGGTGGCTAGAAGAGGGCGAGGTGGGGGAGACTCGGAAGGGGCCCCTGCACTTTTCCTCACGTGGAAAAATGGAAAAAATAATAATAGTAATACATACCTACCTTGGTGGTAGAGGGGAGGGTATGCAGGTGGTGGCGGTGGGTAGAGAAGAGGGGTGACAGAGAGAGTAGGAGGGATCTTGTGCTTTCCTCGAGTGGACAAATTGAAAAATTATAATACATACCTTGGAAGGGGAGGGGGGGGTGGCCGGGGAGGGTATGCAGGTGCAGGTGGTGAGGGGTAGCCAGGAGGGTATGCAGGCGGCGGTGGGTACAGAGGAGGGGTGACAGGGAGACTAGAGACGAGGAGATGGTCGCCTGGGGGTGAAATGAAAAAGCGGGTGCGGGTGGCTGAAGAGTTGTGTTTGTGGGTAAGTGTGGGTGAGAGAGAGACGAGAGACCAGCAAGACGTAGATGACGAGAGGAGAGAGAGAGGAGAGAGAGGAGAGATCGGGTCGAGAGGACGGACTGAACGCCGGAGGAGCTATAGGAGGCAGTAGAGCGAGCGAGCAGCGCTCTCCTGAGAGAGAAGAGGCGTGGCTGCCGACGTAGTTACGGTTCGACGGCGATTTAGGACTCTTCTCTCTCTTCCTCTTGCTTTGGAGACGGTGGGGACTAGAGCAGTATACCCGTATCGAGATGACCACAGGCATGTAGAGACGAGAGGACGGAGACGAGAGGAACGAGAGAGCGAGTCGAGGAGACGGATTGAGAATGAAAGAGAGAGAGATGATTGAGATGGAGATGAGACCTGGAACTGGAGAGAGACGAGACTAGAAGACGAGTGAGATGCGACGTCTGTGCGCCCGCGACCGTCGACCATCGACCATCCTTAGCTGATTTGCCAAAGAGCAGCAAGAGAGATTGAGCGGTTGGGAGACCGTATGACCCGAGAAGATTCGGAGAGCTCTGAGACGAGAGAGTGGGAGAGAGAGAGAGAGGGAGGAGAGGGACAGGGGGTCTGTGAGGTCTCGGGGCTGGTGGAGTGAAGAAGTGAGGTGAGAGTTGAGGTGGACGTGTGAGAGGAGAAGTGGAGCAGAGAGAGACAGAGAGATGAGGAGAGAGAGAGAGAGAGAGAGAGAGAGAGAGGGTGGTTTGGGAGAGGGAGGGAGAGAGAGAGAGATGGAGAGAGAGAGAAGAGAGAGGGGGTTGTGGTGAGAGAGAGAGAGAGAAAATATTGTGTTTATGAACGGTTGTTTGTTGTGAGGAGTGGTGGGTTGTACATGTGCGGTTGAGGTGTATTTTTTTGGTTGTGTGTGTGTATGTGTGTATTTTTATGCGTGTCTGTGTTTGTGTGTGTGACTGTAAGTTTCCCCTTGTTTTGCTTTTCTTAACGGCAGTCACATGGAGGTGGTTGCCTGAGGTGTGAAGGGGGTGAGGGATGCGAGTGTTTATGTGTGTGTTTACATATGTGTGTGAGAGAGTGTGTGGGAGAGTGTGTGCGTGTGTGATGTGTTTGTTTTTATGCGTGAGTGTGTGTGTGCGAATGTGTGCGAGCGTATGCATTTGAATGTGCATGTGTCTACATTTGTGTGAGTGTATGTGGGTGTGCGAGAGTGTGCGAGAGTGTGTGCATGTGTGATGTGTGTGAATGCCATTTCTTATGTGTGAGTGTATGTGTGAGAGTGTGAGAGTGTGTGCATGAGTGTGTGTGGAAGAGTGTGTGTGTGTGTAGCTGAATGTGAACGAGTGTACGTTAGTGCACTCCAAGCTTTTTATGTTGTTTCAGAAATGTGAAAGTGTGTACTTATGTACACACCATAGAGCCCCTTCTCAATTTCAGTAAAAAAAACAAAAAAACTTTTTTGTTTTGTAGGTTTCTTATTCCGGCAATTGCGGCCAAAACGGGGTCTCGTATTCTGATCGGAATGTATGCCGTAAAAAAAAAATCCCTGTCACAGAGTGTAGTAGAAGTATCACACAGAGTGTACCAGGGTACTCATCTGGGAACAGCCCCTTTCAGTGATATACAATGGTCTAGTGGTAGGCCAGATCGCTTGAGGACGAAGAGTCGGGGGTTCGACTCCCCCTCCGGTCGCTCTTGGCGTTGCAGGTCGTTGTCAACCGCGATGGTAGCTTGTCCAGTTGAGGTAGGAGACCGCTCCCCACCCACGTACTACGGGCTCCCTCAACACCACGCCCCACCAGGCGTTATCATTACACACCTGAGCTTTGTTTTGTTTTAGAAATAGGGTCTTTTGGTAGCGATTAGGTATTTGGTGTCTTGCCAGGTGTCTCCTGGTAGCGATTTGGGTAGGTAGCCCAAAGGGCTGCCCTGCTGACCGGGCCGGGGGGGTTGGGTTGGGGTTGGGAGGGGGGAGGGGGAGTCTTAGGGTAGCGGATGGTTTGGCCTAAACGGGGTCCCAGGATGCGATCACTGCTGGTTGCGGAAAAGAAAAGCTCTTGTGCACTTGTATGTGCATGTGTTTGCTTATGTTTGTGTGATGTGTATGTGTTTGTGCTTGGTGTTTCTGATGCTGCGTTTGTGTGTGTATCTGAGTACTTGTCTGTGTATGTCTGTATTTGTCGAGGGGGGTGGGGGGGTGGGGGTGGGGGGGGCGAGGAGCAGTGTTTTTTATTTCAATTTTTTCTAGGTAAGGTTGTGTAGCTGGGTGGGCTACTCAAGCCTGATTTCAGGAAAGTTGAGTAGCCCACCGGTTTTTGTAGTGTGCGGCACGACAAAGGACAAGGGGGTTACCTGGTGAAGCCTGGGTTGGGTTGGATTGGATCCAATTGGATTAGATTATGTTGGATTATGTTGAATTAGAAACAAAAATGTAATGATAACGCCTGGTGGGGCGTGGTGTTAAGGGAACCCGTCGTACGCGGGTAGAGAGCCGTCTTCTACCTCAACTGGACAAGCTACCATCGCGATTGACAACGACCTGCAACGCTAAGAGCGACCGTAGGGGGAATCGAACCCCCGACTCTTCATCCTCAGAGTGATTCGGTCTACCACTAGACCAATGTATATCACTGAAAGGGGATATTTGATTGGATTATACTGGATTGGATTGACTTATATTGGGTAGGATTTTGGGATTGGATTGGATTGGATTGGATTGGATTAGATTGGAGTATATTGGGTTAGGTTGGATTGGATTGGATTGCATTATATAGGGTTGGGTTGGATGATACTGGATTGGATTAGATTAGATTGGATTGGATTATAATGGGTTGGATTGGATTGGATTGGATTTTGGGATTGGATTGGATTAGGTTGGATAGAATTAGATTGGATTAGATTGGAGTATATTGGGTTGGATTGGATTGCATTGGATTGGATTAGATTGGATTAAATTGGGTTGGGTTGGATTATACTGGATTGGATTATATTGGGTTGGATTGGATTGGATTGCATTATATTGGATTATATTGGGTTGGGTTGAACTATGCTGGATTGGATTAGATTATAATGGATTGGATTAGATTGGGTTGGATTAGATTGGATTAGATTGAGTTCGATTGGATTGGATTATATTGGATTGGGTTGGGTTATACTGCACTGGATTGGATTATACTAGATTGGATTATATTGGGAAGGGTCAGGTACGATTATATTGGGTTGGGTTGGATTAGATTGGACTGGATTATGCTGAATTGAATTGATGCAAGTTAGAAGAGGGGACAGGGGACAGTGGTGAGGGGTGGGTGGGGTGGGAGGGGTTGGGTGGGTAGGCGGGGCGGGGCGGGGCGGGGTGGGGTGGGGTGGGGTGGGGGCCTGCTATGTAGATAGGTAGGTAGATAGATAGGCAGGTAGATAGATTGATAGATAGATAGATAGATAGATAGATAGATAGATAGATAGATAGATAGGTAGGTAGATAGCTAGCTAGATAGCTAGATAGCTAGGTAGATAGGTAGAAAGCTAGCTAGCTAGATCGATAGATCAGTGCTGGTGGTGGGGCTGCCGTAGCGTTGTAATGTGACCGACTTCGTGACTATCCCGGGGGCAAGGGTGGGGAGCGAGGATGTCCCTCCGGCTGCCTGCACCCTGTTCAGTTTGTTAAACAGGTGTTCAGGGTGTTAAACGCCTGTTTACCACCTCCATGCTTAACCAGTTTGCACATTACAGGTTTTGAACACCCTGGACACCTGTTTGACAACCTGAACAGGTCCAGGCTGACAGAGGGGGGGTAGGGGGGGGGGGGGGGGGGGGGGGGGGGGGGGGGGGGCCGAGGTGTCGCCGAGAGGGATCAAACTATATTTGACTTTAGAGGGATCGAACTGCGTTTGGCTTTAGCTCGCTGGCCAATGCAGAAGGGGCGCGCGTGGGTGGGTCAGTGAATGGGTGCTGGGTGCTGGGTGCTGGGTGGTGTGGTGTGTGTGTGTGGGGGGGGGGGGGGGGGGGGGGGGCGAGGTGTCGCTGAGAGGGATCAAACTATATTTGACTTTAGAGGGATCGAACTGCGTTTGGCTTTAGCTCGCTGGCCAATGCAGAAGGGGCGCGCGTGGGTGGGTCAGTGAATGGGTGCTGGGTGCTGGGTGGTGTGTGTGTGTGGGGGGGGGGGGGGGGGGGGGAAGGACGGGGGTGGCTGTTAGCCGAAGTGTTGCAGAGAGGGGTCAAACTGTGTTTGACTTTACAGGAATCGAAAAACGTTTAAATTTGGAGGGACCAAACTGTGTTTAGCTTTAACTCGAAAGTCAATGCATAAGGGGGACGTGTCGGGGGGTGAGTGGGTGGGTGGGTGGGTTGGTGGATGAGTGCTGGGTGGGTGCTGGGTGGGTGCTCGCAGGTGGTGGGTACTCGCAGGTCAATGCAGAAGGGGACGCGTGTGGGTGGGTGGATAGGTGCTGGGTGGGTGGGGGTGGGGGTGAGGGGGCCCGCAGGTCAATGCAGAAGGGGCGTGTTTGGGTTTTTGGGTGGGGGTGGGTGGTGGTGGGTGGGTGGGGTGGGGGAGGGGAATGATATTGGCCTGGAGAGGGTAGGAGTAGCGAAGGGGAGCAGGTGGGCTGGTGAGAGCTGATTCAGCATATCTCAAATTTGGCAGCGCTAGGACGGACCTTGGAGCAGCAGCAGAGTCGTAAGGAGGGACAGCAGCAGCATGATGGGAGGCCTTGTGTGGCGGTGTCTAGACACACGGACGGTCAATCAGCCGATGTTCAAACGCCGTGGGGGAATTAAGCGCTCGAGGTTAGGTAGAGCTTTCGAGCGGGGAAGTATGATGGAAGTCGGGGAAAGGGGAAGCAGGAGGGGGTAGGGAGATAGAAGTCAATGGTTGGCGGAAACTGTGGGATGGTGAGATCCTTTGGACGCGGGGGGGGAATAGCGGCGGTGAAGGTGTAAGCTCACTAGGGGGTGGGCCGGGAGGGAAATGGGATGTGTAGGGAGCCGTTAGAGAGAACATCTGCGGAAGAGAGCTATTCTGTTTTTGCTTGGCAGAAGCTACGCGCTACGTCTGCGTCTGTACAGCCCCCTGCGAAACTGATGAAGTACGAAGTACGATAGGAAAGTTACGTCAAGTTACCAGCTGTCGCGACAGCTGTCGCTGAGGTGGCAGAGGAAATCTGTAAATAGTAAGGTGCACTGGGTGCACACCCCGGCAACTTGTGGAGTACTACAACGGTCCATTGCTACGCCCGGCAGTTAAGTGGGCTCGTCATTCGCGTCATCGTCAGCCGCGTCACCGTCAGCCGCGTCGGCATCAGACGCGTCGGCATCAGACGCGTCGGCAGGCCTACACCTGCAGTGTTTTTAATTTCAGATTTCTGTAGTCTAGGTTGAGTAGCTACTCGGGCTACTCAACCCTGATTTCAGGATACTTGCGTAGCCATCGCATGGCGGAGCGCGAAGCGCGGAGCCTGGGGGGGTCGGGGGGCAGCGCGTCCCGATATCGGGGGGTCCGGGGGTTGTAGCACGTCGACCCTAACGTCGCGCCGACCGGCCGAACACAGGCAGGTGGCCATAGTAGCTTTGTAAGGACAAGATGGCAACCCCTTTGTAAGGACAAGATGGCAACCCCTTTGTAGCTTAGTACAGTATCCCTTTGTAGCAAAAATGAATCCTTTGTAGCATTCTACGGAATGGCGACGGAATGGCGACGCGTCGTCGAAAAATGAAACACTGTACACCTGCACATGCACCTGTGACTGGCGTACTGCTGGCATACCCCATCTTGAAGCTGCACCTGATCGTCACATAAATTCTAGCACGCTTGTAGCATTGGAGCAATGATAACGCGATGGATGCAATTTGCGGCCAGATAGGTGAGCCTGTTTTGCCGGAAGAACGATTTTGCACAGATGAGCAACAATTTGGCTATCTGTTAAGCGCATGGCCTTCCCGACGTCCTCCAGCAATAATTGATCCAGACGGAACACTTCGTGCATCAACACCGCGATCAAGAAACCTCTCCTCCCGAGACCAGACTGCTGACGTGTACGAGTTAGTTAAGTGCGTGGCGTGGTTTCAGGTCGAAGGTAAAATGGACAGTTGCAGTACTCCACAAGTTGCCGTGGGTGCTCCACCAGCTGCAGCTGGTGGCTGGATGACTGCTGGCTGCTGGCTGCTGGCCCCTGGAGGGGCCGACCAATCTGGCGCTTGTACGGATATGCAAGCGATGATCAGTAACCGGTCGCGGGCGGGTGAAGGCCTCTGGATGCCGAAAGTCGGAAGCTATTTTGGATCAGGGATCTGGGGTCAAGTCAGTAGGCCTGAAGCTAGTCACGAATGACCGTTCCCACACGCGAACTATGTTTGCACGCAAAATAGAGCTACGCTAAACCACATGCTGCAAGCCTCGGTCGACTAAAACGCTCGTGGATTGATGTTGCACTACGACTCGCGCATGTCAATTGGCTCTACCTTTGAAGCGCGCTCCAAAGCTCTGAATCCCCGGTGAAACAATATAATTACAGACCCCCCCCCACTCCAGTTCTTCACCGCGCAGGCAATACACCACAGTTCCACGCCTTATCTTGCAGGCAATACACCTCAGATGACCCCGCCTTCTATGGCGGGCAATACAACACAGATCCACGCCATCTCTGGCTGGCAATACACCACATGTCCCTGCATTCTCTGGCAGGCAATACACAATAGATCGTCGCCTTATCTAGCAGGCTCTAAATCACAGATCCAAGCCATGTCTAGCAGGCTATACACCACAGATCCAAGCCATCTCTGGCAGGCAATACACCACATATCCACTCCTTACCTAGCAGGCAATACACCACTTATCCACTCCTCATTTGGCAGGCAATTCACCACAGATATCTGCCTTATCTGGCAGGCTACATGTGTACACACCACAGATCCATGCCTTCTCTTGAATACAATACACCACACATCCGCTCCTTATTTGGCAGGCAATACACCACATATCCACTCCATCTGAGGCAGGTTATACACCACAAATCCACTCCTTATCCGGAAGGCAAAACACCACAGCTTCACACCCTCTCCGGCAGGCAATATTGTACAGAGTAGTGTTTACCATAAGTAGGGATGTGAAGTAACTCGTAGGTGAACGTATTCGTAGTGAGTAGAAGGGTTCGTCTAGAGATGCTCGATTCTATGTGTTCACCGTGCGCAGTGAGAGCGATGAGCGAAGGCAGTACATAGGTATGTTCTGTCTCACGTGCGTACATAACGTGGCTAACGGGTACCGAGTATCCGTATGCCTCGCTTAACAGACCAGAATACCGTGAAGGGTTCTGTACCATTACCCCCCCCCCACCCCCCCCCCCCCCCCCCCCCCCCCCCCCCCCCCCCCCCCCCCTCCCCCCCCCCTTCATGAAGAGATGCGGACCCCGCATTTGATCGTAAAGTAGGAGGGGAAGTGAATCCCAGTGGTCTTGCGTCGTGCTCAAAACATACTTGTGTGAACAAGTTGGTTTCGGAGAGAACCATTTAACATCCCTTTTGAGTACTCCGGCGAAGATTGTATCATTCCGATAACAATCTGACTGCGTTATCGTATTCGTCGGCGATGGTAGGGTGATGGGCCCGCTTGCGTCGTGACGAAACCGTCGAAACGGGCGTAACACAGGACTGCCATGCTGTGACAATGTGTGGGGCAGTTTTCTTGACAACCTTGGCGAGTTCCCAAGTGTCTTGTTCGATACCGAAGTTCTTTCATCGAACCAAATACTCGAGTCGTCGTTTGGTGGATGTGCCGATGACACGCGATTTCTCACGCATTATGCATTCGACATTCCAAACCGGTGCACCGTCGGGGTCGTACTCGAGAGGTTGTCCTATGTGGACAGTTCCGTACGTCAGAGCGCCAATGCTTAATCAAGCCCACGTGGAAAACGGGGTGAATGCGCATCATTTTTGGCAAAGCCAGGTGGCACGCAGTGACCTGTCGGACTTCTCCGGTTAGTTCGTTGCGAGGACCGATGCATTCCGTGATTGTATTACGTCCGACAAAACGCGGGGTAAATTTTGGTGTACCCGTCGCTTTGAACTTGTTACGGGTAGAATGTAGAACGAATGTTGCGGGAAGAAAGTAGAACTTTATCACCGAGCTTGAAGAAAACTTCCGCGCGTTGTTTATCGTAATGGGCTTTCTGCCGATCTTGGGCGGACTTCATGCATGCTTTGCATTGATCTTGCCGTTCGATGTGATCGGCCCACCAATTGTTAGCAGCTGGACATTTCGATTCGACTTCCGCTTTGAGTGACGTCGCAGGGTCGTAGCCCAGGTATGCCCGAAAAGGGGTGTTTTGGATGGACTCTTGGTAAGAATTGTTGATGGCAAATTCTACCAATGCTAGGGATTTATCCCAGTCGTCATGTTTAGATTTCCGGAGCGATATGTCTTGAGCACTCTCACAGGGAAGGAACTAGGGCGTGTGCTTACAATCGTGATAGCATGCCAAGCGACATGGAAGGTATAAGAAGGGAAAGGCGACAGTACCTCAGGGTACTGCCGCCGGTAGGTGCCGGCCCTAAAGGACGGAGGCACTACTATGGAAGCTTCCAGGCAGAAGGCCTGGCGCCCCAAGACACTCTAGCTGGACCGGGAGAACCGGTCTATAACATCCCCCCCAATTCCTGGTATTCTTTATTCATAAGAATTCCTGGAATTAGGAGGTTCTAGGGGAAAGGAAGCTAGAGTGAAAATAGATAACTGGTGCATAAGAGAGCCCGGGGTGATAGGCTTCTGGTTTGGCCAGTGTTCACTAATGAAAGGCACTTGACCTTGTGGGGCATATGCAAGTACATTTAGAGGGGAACAAGGGGCAAAGGCAGTACAGTGACTATTATCTATTATCTAGGTAGGACTGGATTCCAGCTGTGGAGCTGCCAGGAAGGTGCAGCCATAGGGCCTTGTTCAGCTAATAAAAGGGCTGGACAGCAATCTGTTTGATTTCCATTAATAAACAACTTTAAAGTAGACGTCCCCCGCTAGCTCATGACTATCATTCCAGTTGGAAGGATATGGTGAGGTACTTCCAGTATCATCTATAAAGTATCATAAGTCAGGATCTTAAGATCAATGCTAGGGGGAACTATGGGGCCATGGTGATGATGCAGGAATGAACTGTAAAGGATCTGCAGGAAGCTGCAGGAAGCTGCAGGGGGATAACTCAAGAAGGAAAGTAGCTCCCCATGATCAAGGATATGAGAGATAGCAGATCACAGGTTCTTGGTCAGAGCTTCTAGAGTTATTCCATTTTTAGCTTGCCAAGCAATGCAGCCAATCTTCTCTCTGAAGTCACAGAATTCGGCCCTGGGCAGAGCTTTGGTGAGCATGTCAGACATGTTGGCAGCAGTTGGAATCCAGTTCAGTTTGATGCCTTCTTTCTTGGACTGCTCCTTGAGAAAGTAGAACCTGGTCTCCATGTGCTTCAGTCTGGATGACAGCTTCTCCTGGTTCCAGGCACTAAGGGCAGCTTGGTTGTCACCATTAATGGTGAGAGCAGGGGGAACTATGCCTGTGGCAGAGTGTTGGAGTTTTCTCAACCACATTCCCTCCTGGGCTGCAGAGGTAGCTGCCATGAACTCAGCCTCTGTTGTGGACAAGGCTGTAGCAGATGCCTGGATCTTGGATGCCCATGAGATTGCTCCCCCTTGGTTGAGGAATACAAAACCTGTAGTGGATTTCCTTGTGATTGGGCAGGCAGCATGGTCAGAATCACAGTAACCAATGAGAGGCTTGTTGGAGAAGGTGTAGGTGATGCCATGATCTGGTGTATTAGACAGATACTTGAGGATACCGGTGGCAGCTTCCATGTGTTCATGCAATGGGTGTGCACTGTGCCTGGCCAATCTGTTGACTGCTTGGCCAATGTCAGGTCTTGTGTTAACTGCCAGGTAGTTGAGGGAGCCCACAATTTGGGCAAGGGGTAGGCCGGTGGCTGGTGTATCTTTGCCAGCATAGGGCAGGAGAGCATCTGGAAGGAGAGGCACAGGGAATCTGGTGCTGTTGGGTTCAGGAAGCATGTTGTGGGCACGCAGCAGGTCCTGTCGTGGATGGATGAACCTTGACTGGCAGATGTGTAGGGTGCCAGTTGATGCATTCCTTGTGATCTCATAGCCAACAAACACTGAGGGGTCACCAAGGTCTCTAGTCTTGTACAGCGTCATGATGGTGGTCTTGTACTTGTCTAGGATGCTTTTGTCAAAGGACAGCATAAGGAAGTCATCAACGCAGAGGAGTACCCAGATTATGGGCTTGTTGGCTGAGTTAGGGAGTACAAATAGACGTTGGTCTACGTCTAATTCTTTGAATCCTATAGCTGTCATATCTTCTTTTACCTTGAGGTACCATTGGCGAGAAGCTTGTTTGAGGCCATAAAGGCATTTCCACATGCGGCAGACCCTGTGGTCCTGTTCGAATCCTGGTGGTTGGGTGCAGTACAGTTCTTCCTCAACTATGCCATTGAGGAATGCTGTGGAAACGTCTAACTGTGCTACGTATGCCTTGGGGTTGGCTGCCATTGAGAGGATGTAACGAATGGTAGCATGTTTGGCCACTGGTGCAAAAACTTCATCATAGTCCATGCCTGGGCGTTGGGTATACCCTTTGGCAACTAGTCTTGCTTTGTACCTGACAATTTCTCCATCAACTGATTGTTTGATGTCAAAGACCCACTTGGTTCCTATAGCCTTGGCTCCTGATGGGAGTTCTGAGAGGGACCAGGTGTTCATCTGTGCAAGTGCTGCTAGTTCTTCTTGCATAGCAGCTTTCCATTCTTTGGCTTGGGGGCTAGAGAGGGCTTCTTTTTCATTTTTGGGAATGATAACTTGGTCTGCAGCTAGAAATGCTAGAAAGTTTGGTGAGTGCCTTTCTCTGCCAGTTCTTCTAGGTTCAACTAGTGATGGGTCTACTTCTGGTGGTGGGGGAATGTCAGGGCTTGGAGGTGTAGGCTGCTCCTGGTGTGGTGGAGATGGGGGGTTAGGGGGATCCGTCATCATTTTCCTGAGGGATGTGTTCATCTCCTTGTTCAACAGTTTGGTTATTGGGTGTACTGGCTGCTGGTGTGAGATTGGATGCTGGTATGGTGAAGGTAGGTTGGTACACTGTGTCAGGATTAGAAGAGAGGTTGTCTGGTAGGCCCCACACTTGTGGGTTGGTCTGATACTTAGCTTGTCGTCTGGCAAGAATGTATTCTCTTTCTATGAGTTCAGACTGGTTGGGGATAGCAGGGACAGGTGGTGTAGGATCATCTTCATCAATTTCAACTGGGATATCATCTTCATAGTTTCCTAGCACCACAGCGTCTGCACCTGGGAATCCTTTTTGACCTGCCAGATTTTCAAATTCATTGAAAGTTATGTCTCTGGCGTCAAAAAAATTGTGTGAGGAGTCTACCACTCTGTAGGCTTTTCTTGAGTCTGAGTATCCAATGAGCCTGGTAATCTTGGCTGAGGGTGAGAACTTGAAATCTCTTGACTTAGGTGGAACATGTACATATGCAGTGCAGCCAATTTTCCTGAGGTGACCTATCTTAGGCTTGATGCCATGGAAGAGTTCATAGGGTGTTTTGTCGGATTCAGAGGTTGGTGAGAGGTTTCTGAGGATGCTTGCATTTTTGACCATTTCTGCCCAGTACCTGTTGGGGACTTTGGATGAGAGGAGGAGGGCTGTGGATCTGTCATGCAGGGTTCTGTTCAGGCGTTCTTCTGCACCATTTGTAGAAGGGTTGCCTGGAACTGTGAAATTGAGGGTGATTCCTTTCCTTTTGCACCAATTCTTGAATCTGTTGCAAATGTATTCTGATCCCTTATCACAGAAAATAGTTCCAATTTTGTTCTGGGTGAGGACTTCATACCGTTCAAGCTCAGTGATTGTTAAACTGGCTACTGCACTCTTGGTTTTGTGAAATGTAACAATAATGGAGTATTTGGAGTAATCATCTAGAATGCCTTGGAAGTAGAGGCTGCCATTCAGGCTAGGAATTTTCATTTTTCCACTCATGTCAATGTGAATGATTCCCATGGGTCTGGTAGCTCTGGTGTGAGATTTGGGGTAGGGGTTTTTGTCCATCTTGGAGAGGATGCAGATCTCACAGGTTTGCTTACTCATTTTCCTGAATGCAGATGAGGTGATGTCGTTTCCAATGACCATGTCCTCTGAGGCCATTCTTGCTAATGAACTGTAGGCTAGATGTCCTAATCTAATGTGTTGGCTGTCTTAGGGGTCTTTCTGGAGACGGCTGCCATTGCTACAGCTATCGTGTATTCTGATCCTCTGATCAGTGTAGGATCATGTTTGACTACGCAGACTAGGTACAGGTTACGTCTCTTGGATCCTGAGATGATGACTTTGTTATTGATGGTCATGGTACCTTCGTTAGAGGTGAATTTGATTTCCATGTTGGGTACATTTTTGATAGCTGATGCCATAGAGAACAAGTTGGGTGTGTTCTGATCTGATTTAAGGTGGACATTGAGGAGGTTGTGAAGTTTGCCATTCTCTCCTCTGATGAGGGCTGTGCCAGACTTTGTAATGTAGGTATGGCCAGAGGCTGTGAGGACTTTTATGGGGCTTATGTCTTTTATGTCATATAGAAGGCTGGCATCTCCAGTCATGTGTGAGGTTGCACCTGTGTCCATGATCCAGTTTTTGTATGTGCTTCGTGTGTGTTTAGTTGCATTAAGAGCATAGTGGAACTATGAATTAAACTCGATTCTACTAGCTAGTACTTTTGTTGCACCCATCGTATATTGAAAAAATACTACCCCCCTCGTACTTTTTTAGGAATGTCGATCCAGACGTTTTGCGATCGGTTTACTATACCCCAGGACCAAAGTACGATACACTTCACTTGGAATTCGCCCGTATACCATTATACTACCCCCCTTATCCCATTGTACGATACCTACCCCAGAAATATACCTGGATTGTAGTAGAATTTTTACCTCTGAATTATACCCGGATTCTAGGAGAAATTTGTTTCCCCCCGAACTGTATTTCTATCTATGTTACTGATCCGAGTACGATTCATACCTCTCCTTTCATTTGAACTGATATGTATCTGGGTACTGGGTTTGTTGCCTTGCTGTGGCTGTTGAGGACTTGTGCTGGCGTTTGTTAGGGGTTTTGGCTCCTCATCCTTAGTTTTGTAAAAGGGTCTCAAGTTGAGCCATGGGAATGGCACAATATCTGTGCCAGGGCCGGCGTTCTCAAAATACCAGTCTGCATAAACATCTTTGAGCCAGTACATGAGGTCTATGTGCATGGAATCCTTGTACTGTATTCTGAGTGCCGGGGACATGTGGGCCAAGATGTAGATCTTAGAGTTAAATTTTATCTTAGATAGGGGCATGTCTATACTTTCTTCCTCCATCACCTTAATATCCTGAGAGATGTCCTTCAGCCATTGGTGAAACGCTGTAGCGTTGGATTCCGACTGTGCATCCATTTGAGAAGGGCTGGGATGATCCAGGGTAGAAGTCAGGAGGGGAGGGGGGGGGGGGGGGGGGGGGGGGGGGGGGTGTACAGTTTGGCTTGCGGGGCCGATGAGGTAAGGAGTCGGCGGAAAGGGAGGAGAGAGGGAACGATGGGTAGACGCAGTGGGAGGGGGGGGGGGGGGGGGGGGGGGGGGGGGGCTGGTGTTCCAGCGGGGTGCCTAGCAATCAGAGAAGATTCTGCAACTGAGATCCTTTTCCTTCGGTTGTTGCGGCGGCAACTGTCGAAGGCACTGCAGGTGCGCGGGAGCTCCGGATCTACGGACAGGGTAACAGGCTTGATGCGCTCAAGTCTGTTGCAGTGGAACACGTTGCGGCGTTGATGGGCGATAACCTTTAGATTTCCGGAGCGATATGTCTTGAGCACTCTCACAGGGAAGGAACTAGGGCGTGTGCTTACAATCGTGATAGCATGCCAAGCGACATGGAAGGTATAAGAAGGGAAAGGCGACAGTACCTCAGGGTACTGCCGCCGGTAGGTGCCGGCCCTAACGGACGGAGGCACTACTATGGAAGCTTCCAGGCAGAAGGCCTGGCGCCCCAAGACACTCTAGCTGGACCGGGAGAACCGGTCTATTCTATAACATCATGGTATGGACCCACGTAGTGACGGATCATGTCTTCGATGACCCAGTTCATACGCTCGGTTTGACCGTCGGTTTGCGGATGAAACGCCGCCGTAAATGCATGTCTGCTGCCCGTCAATCGGTGGAGAGCAACTCCGAAGTGACCAGTGAATCGCGCATCGCGATAGCTGAGTAACTTCTTCGGAATGCCATAATAGAAAATAACTCTCGGATTATATCCGATCTCAAGTCAGCGTCCCTCGGTACGTACACATAAAAAATCGCGTCCGAACTTGTTCCTCTTGAACCAGTAACCAGATTTTGAAAATTACACGTAGGCGCTTGCAGCCTGGCGTGAAGTTTGTGTCCGTCTTGTATCCCGCCAAAAATCTATCCATGATATATGAAGAGGGAGGGGCCGACGCCACGGGCGTCGGTGGTCGACGGCGTCGTGTTTCCGTGACCTGTGCCGATGGCACGCACCGGGAGCGAAGTAGGAGCTATGGGACGGGTCTCAGCTACGGCGGGGCCACCCGATGGTGGCTTGGGCTTTTTCGATCGAGGGCGGCATTCGCTGACCAAGATAGAGAACACCATTAGTTGGTGTGCCACTGCGACATCGGCCGGGGACGAGTGGTCAGGATTGCGACTAACCGGGTCCGCCATGTTATTGCGACCCGCGCGGTATTCCCACGCATGCGTAGCTAAAAGGAGCAAGGTCCGTCCTCCTGCCATCGACCCATGCGTCGTGAGAGAACCGCTTTGGTATCAAAATACGTGAGCGGGTTGTGGTCGGTGACCAATGTCATGTGCGATCCCTCGAGGTAGCATCGCCACCCGGTCAACACGTGAACAATTGCAAGAATTTCCTGTTCGGTAGTTGTATAATTCAGCTCCGCCGGAATATACTTTTTGCTTGCTTGCAAAAGTGATGGGGTGGTTGTCTTGCAAGAGCACCGCGCCTGCTGTACCAAGTAAGGACGCATCGGTAATGACTTCAAATGGCTTACTAAAGTTTGGCAGCGCCAACACTGCAGCTGAAAGCAAGGCAGCTTTGAGCCCTTCGGAGGCGACGAGATGTTCGTTTTTGAACAAGGCACCCAATTCTCCCTTGATGTTAGACAAGGTCATGGACTAAGGGAGGTCATAACGTGCTCATCCTCCGCTCCAGCAAGACTACATGTGGAAGTGTGGCCAAGCACATTGCCAAGGTACCATACTTGGCATACTCCCCTGAAAACCAAAAACAAAACACAAGCAAGACAAGACAAAAACAGAAAGAACAGCAAAAATCCCTCCCTCCCTAAACACAAAAAAGAACAAGCATCCCTCACCCCTCCCTCCCTCCCCCTCCCTCCCTCCCTCCTCCCTCCCTCCCTCCTCCCCCCACCCCACCCACCCACACACTCAACCACACCTCCCCTCACCTCCCGCTCCTCCCATCCCAACCCAGGGAGGTCACAGTGTTCTCATCTTCTGTTCCAGCAAGAATACATGTGAAAGTGTGGCCAAGCATGTTGATGTTAGACAAGGTCATGAGAGGGGCCGCGAGGGAAGAATATCGTTGGATAAATTTCCGGAAATAATTGCATAAGCCCAGAAATGATCCGACTTGTTACCGCCCCTCCATGGGTAGCGACTTCGGTACAACAGCCGTACTGCCGGATGCGCCAAACGGGTGCGCCAAACGGGTGCGCTAAGGAACCTAAGGGTTCGGCGGTTCGCCCTACAAAGTGCATTTTGACCGCACCAACTGACGTTTGCAAACGGCAGACAGCTTGATAAACTCGCAAATACATACAGCCACCTATTCTCCGACTCGAAGCAAATTTCAGACAAGTTGTATCTTCGGTCACGTCACCTCATCGCCCAGGTAGATTTAAGTCAAACTGCGCCCCGAACCACTTGACGTTGGGATTCGACAGTCAAGTAATCCCGAAGGAGACTGCCTAGTCACAGCCGGAGGGTGCACAGCCCTAGTTTATGAGGTAACGCGCAACTGTGTACCAAAGCGCGGTATACAAGACACACGTTCCGCAAGAACAGCCACGAGGGCAGCAACAAGGTTGCACACACCGCACATTGCCCACCGCACACAAAACAGCCCTAGTGACAGCGGGGCTCAGCGAGGCTTCCTCATACCTCCAGCGGATCCCCATTCAATAATTGCCAACACAAGGGCGGTCACGCCCTTGTTTTGCCGTCTTCGGAGTAGGCCAGTAGTCCCGGACTGTGCTCACCTTTTTCGGATCAACTTTAATTCCGTCGCGGCCAATCCAATGTAATGTCCGAGGAATTTAACCTCTGTATGTACGATTGAAAGAACATTTCGATAGCTTTGCGTAGAATTCGTTGTCCTGCAAGACTTGGAGAACCATAGCCAAGTTGGCCAGATGTTATTCCGGCGTACGTCCATACACGAGGATATCGTCTAAGTATACCACCACAAACTTATGTAAGTAAGACGCAAATATTTGATTCATGACCGCTTGGAATGTAGCCGGCGCATTTGCCAAACCCATGCCAAGGACTTTGGGGCGCCCTCGTCCGAAATACGTATCTGGTAGTAACCAGACGTGAGGTCTAGGGAACTAAAAAGTGTAGCTCCACCTAGCCGATCGATAGTCTCGTCGATCCGGGGAAGGGGATATATATTTTTGATCGTGATGTTGTTGAGTGCCCGCTAGTCGCACACAACGCGATATCCATTTCCACCCGGTTTTGCAATAATCATTATTGGTGCTCCGTACAGGGCGGGACGAGCTCAGGGAAATAAAACCTTGTTGCAAAAGGTCAGCGACGTATTCTTCACACAGCAACGTTTCAGAAGGGCTCATGCGTCGATTTTGGCGATAAGGAGCGTATACATTGTCTTCCGTTTTGATAACATGAGGAATATCCCGATGCTTCGGAGTACCCATCGGTAAATTGTTGAAGACTTTGCGGTACCTCCACAAAAGAGCGCGGAAATCGTTGGCGGAGATAAGCGTCTTATCGTCGTGGTCAAGGATGTTGTCGTGGATCCAATTTTTTGAAATCCATGGTAGCGGCCGGTGGGCCTGGTAGCGGTCCGTCGGAAGGCAAAAGTTTGGTTAACAATTTTGCGCGCTCGTCGGCCGTTACATTGGTCGCCGGTAAGTCAGCTCGTGACTCTTGGACATTGACCATGCCGTGGTTTGCGCCAGCCTTCAGGAGCTTAGCCGCTTTGCGACCCGTAATAATGGGGTCGTCCGTGGACGAGCCCGATAGTGCCATCGTGAGGAAAGAATGAGCCGTCTCGTCCCGTTGTCTGTTAATGGGTGTTATATAGCAGCCATACCGTTTGAGTGACATAGTCATTCGATCGTCGTCGAGAACGGCTTTCTCATCGCGCATCCAGTCGGACCCGAGGATTAAGTCTAATCCACCCGGGAGCTTATCGACGACATGGACGAAAACTTTGCCCACATATCGTTGGATGTGGAGAGGGTGTAACAGCTCAGGATGCACTCAGCAGCCTGGGGGGTTAATCTAGCGGAACAGTCTATGTGATGTATGTTTATGTGTAGCCGATATGCGTAAGCTAGCAGAACAGTAGGGTGTTACCTATGTAGGGGATGTAGAGTTGATCGGGAAGAACGTCTTCGTGAAGGAGTAGAAGGGTTCGTCCCGAGTAGCTCGTGTCTATGTACGCAACGGGTGCGTTGTGAGAGATGAGGCAGTACATGGGTATGGTACTGTATCATGTGCGTTCGTCACGTGGCTTACGGGTAATGTGTACCCGTATGCCTTGCTGGAAGGCCAGAGTACCCGTGAAGGGTTCTGTACCGTTACACTCCCCTCCCTCCCGAAGAGATGCGGACCCCGCATCTGATCGTAATAAAGGTGGGATGTGAATACCAGGCGTAGTCGTAGTTGTATGTGCCGTGCTCAAAATATATTTGATGAATCAAGTTGGTTTCGGAGAGAACCATTTAACATCCCTTTTGAGTACTCCGGGAAAGATAGCTTTATGAATAAAGCAATCTGACCGCCGTATCGTATGCGTCGAGTGCGATGGGTTGGTGATGGGCCCGTTTTTTTGACGTACGTCGGGACACAACGGGCGTAACACGTGATTTCCATGCATCGACGACGTGAGGGGCACTTTTCTTGACCGCCTTGGCGAGTTCCCAAGTGTCTTGCTCAATACCGAAGTCTTGCCATCGGACCAAGTATTCGAGACGTCGTTTGCTGGATGTGCCTATGACACGCGATTTCTCGCGCATGATGCATTGGATACTCCAAATTGGAGCGCCGTCGGAGTTGAACTCAAGCGGTTGTCCAACATGGACAACGCCATCGGAGCGCCAATGCTTGATCAAACCCACGTGAAACACGGGGTGGATACGCATCATCTTGGGAAAAGCCAAGCGGCACGCCGTGACTTGCCGTACGACTCCGGTGATCTCGTCGCGTGGACCAATGCATTCCGTAATCGTATAGGGGCCAACAAAACGAGGCGTAAATTTTGGTTTACCTGTTGCTTTGAACTTCATATTGCGGGTGGACAAGAGAACTTTATCACCAAGGTTGAAGAAAACCTCCGTTCGTCGTTTGTCGTAATGGGCTTTCTGCCGATCTTGAGCGGCTTGCATGCATGCCTTGCACTGATCTTTTCGTTCAATGTGATCGGCCCACCAATTGTTGGCAGCCGGACATTTTGATTCGACCTCAGCCTTTAGCGGCGTCGTAGGGTCGTAACCAAGGTACGCCCAAAATGGGGTGTTTTGAATGGACTCTTGGAAGGAATTGTTGATTGCAAATTCCACAAGCGCCAAGGACTTATCCCAATCGTCGTGGTACGGCCCTACGTAGTGGCAAATCATGTCCTCGATGACTCGGTTCATGCGTTCCGTTTGACCGTCAGTTTGAGGATGAAACGCAGTCGAGAACGCTTGTCGCGTGCCCATTAATCGATGGAGAGCCACGCCGAAATGCCCTGTGAGTCGCGCATCGCGATCACTGAGGAGTTTCTTTGGGATACCATGATAGCGGATGACGCGATTGAGGTATAGGGAAGCGAATTCCTCTGCGTTTATCGTAGTATGACACGGTTCGACATGAACCATTTTCGACAGTTTGTCGACGAATACAGCGATGGCGTCATGGCCAGAAGACGTTGGCGGAAGCGCCGTAATGAGGTCTGTGGAGACACATTCCCAGAATTTCTCAGGAATTTCCTCGGGAACCATGGTACCGTTAGGCTTTGCGTTTCCGGGCTTGTTCGTTTGGCACTTATGGCATTGTTGGACGAAGGCAGTAACGTCCGCCGTGACTTTGGCCCAAGTAAAAGTGCGGGTGACCAGCTCCAATGTCTTGGTGCGACCGCAATAGCCCATGTAAATAGGGTCGTGAGCTTCGCGGATAATATCCAGGCGAAGGGCTGCGTCGAGGGGGACGCACAAAAACTCGCGTCCGTACTTGTTTTTCTTGAACCAGTAACCGTTTCTGGAAAACTTATCGCGGAGGCGCTTGCAGCCCGGCGTGAAGTTCGAGTCTAGTTTGTATCCAGCCAAAATTCGATCCATGATGGACGAAGAGGAGGGAGTCGACGCAGCGGGCGTATGCCGACTGCGTCGTCGCGTTTCTTTGACCGGAACCGAAGGTACGGGGAGGACAGTCGGTGGAAGGATGTCAACGACCGCGGGACCGACTGCAATAGGACGTCGCTTCGTTGATCGAGGCCGGCATTCGCTGACCAAGAGAGAGAAGACCAACAGCTGGTGTGCAACCGCGACGTCGGCGGGGGCAGAGAGGTTGGGATTGCGACTGACCGGGTCTGCCATATTATTGCGACCCGCGCGATACTCCCAAGTGTAGCTGAAGGGCGCTAGGTCCTCCTGCCATCGGCCCATGCGTCGTGAAAGGACAGCCTTGGTGTCAAAATACGTGAGCGGATTGTGGTCAGTGACCAATGTCATGTGGGAACCTTCGAGGTAGCATCGCCACTCGGTCAACGCGTGAACGATTGCTAGCATCTCTTGTTCTGTCGTAGTATAGTTCAGCTCCGCTGGGATATACTTCTTGCTGGCGAAGGCGATGGGGTGTTTATCTTGCAAGAGCACCGCGCCGGTACCGAGCAAAGATGCGTCGGTAATGACTTCGAAAGGTTTGCTGAAATCCGGCAGCGCGAGGACTGGAGCGGATAGCGAAGCTTCCTTGAGGCCTTTGAATGAGACGAGATGTTCTTCTTTGAACAAGGAACCTAGTTCAACCTTGATGTTAGACAAGGTTTGAAGCGGGGCAGCGAGAGACGAATAGCCTTGGATAAATTTGCGAAAATAATTGCACAACCCGAGGAATGAGCCGATCTCTTTCGCCGTTTTTGGAGTAGGCCAGTCACGGACTGTGCTAACCTTGCGTGGATCAACTTTAATTCTGTCGCGTCCAATGTAATGACCCAGGAATTTAACTTCCGTTTTGTTGAAGGAACAATTGGAGAGTTTCGCGTAGAATTCGTTGTCCTGGAGGACCTGGAGAACCGTGGCCAAGTTGGCCAAGTGCTCCGCCGGAGTGCGTCCGTAAACCAAGATATCGTCTAAGTAGACCACGACGAACTTGTGCAAGTAGGGCGCGAATATTTGGTTCATGACCGCTTGGAATGTGGCCGGCGCGTTCGCCAAACCCATCCCAAGGACTTTAAATTCAAACTGACCCATCGGGGTAGTGAACGCAGTCTTCGGCGCGTCCTCGTCCGAAATTCGTATTTGGTAATAACCAGACGTGAGGTCTAGGGAACTGAACAAAGTAGCTCCACCTAGACGATCAATGGTCTCATCGATACGGGGAAGGGGATACTTATTTTTAATCGTGATGTTGTTGAGAGCTTGCCAATCGCAAACAACACGGTATCCCGTTCCACCCGGTTTCGCTATGATCATAATTGGCGTACCGTACGGGGACGAGCTCGGGGCGATGAATCCTTGCTGCAACAGGTCGGAGACGTATTCCTCACATAGTAAAGTCTCGGCTGGACTCATGCGACGATTTCTGCGATATGGCGCGTAAGCATTGTCTTGCGTTTTGAAGACGTGAGGTATAACTCGATGGTTAGGAGTCCCCATAGGCAAATTGTTGAAGACTTTGCGATACTGCCATAGGAGAGCGCGCAGGTCGTTGGCCGAGATGAGTGTTTTATCGTCGTGGTCCCGTATGTTGTCGCGGATCCAATTTTCGAAATCCATGCTTGCCACCGGGGGACCAGGTAAAGGCCCGTCGGAAGGCAGTAATTTTGTCAGCAATTTCGCCCGTTCATCGGCAGTTACGTTAGACGCCGGTAAATCCGCTCGGGATTCGCGGACATTGACCATGACATGGTTAGCGCCAGCTTTCAAAAGCTTTGCTGCCTTGCGACCAGTAATGACTGGGTCGTCAGTCGACTTGCCCGAAATTGCCATAGTGAAGAAGGAATGAGCCGTTTCGTCCCGCTGCCTGTTTATAGGTGTCAAACAGCAGCCGTACCGTTTGAGCGACAATGTCATGCGATCGTAGTCTAGGACGGCCTTTCGTCGCGCATCCAGTCGGATCCGAGGATTAGGTCTAATCCTCCGGGAAGTTTGTCGACGACATGGGCGAACACTTTGCCAACATATCGTTGTATGTGTATAGGGAGCGAGACAGTCCCGCGGATTTTGATAATCCCGTCGTTAGCGCAAGTGAATCCGTCGCGTTCGTTTTCCCAAGGGCGGATGTGCAAACCGAGATCCTCAGCCGTTTGCTTTTCCATAAGACAACCTGTCGCGCCGGAGTCTGCCAATGTGAGTAATTGCTTCGCTCCTGATCGGGCGTTGAATAGCATATCGGGGGCAGCAGCGGAGTTGACTTCGTATACCCGATTGGCTCGCGTCATGAGCACGGGGGAAGAATTCGTATTTTGTTGCGCGTGATTGCGACGGATGCACTTCGTTGACCGTCTGGCAGCGATTTGTTTTTCCCGAACTTTGGGATCCAATGCCTCCGACCACCAGTGTTTTTTACGACGGTTTTCAACCGGACTGGGGATGCCCTCCTCAGGTGCGGGGCCAAAGTATACTGCCTTGGTCATGTCGTTGATCGCATGCCAATCCTTTTTGATTTGGACGGCCCGTTCGGAGTCGGGGGGGTCGTACCATACTTGGATGGCGACTTTATTCGAAGGTGACCCCTTGGGGCGGGGTTTCATATGGTGATCGAACGATTTATACTCCTTAAATAACTCCATACCTTGGAGGAGACTGGAGACATGTTTATCGTTACTTGCGTTTTTCGGGAGGATGAACCGGATGTGTCAAAGGGTGCCTCGTTTTTGCATTCCCAATAGTGTTCTAACACCGACACGACGTCTTCCGGAATGGGGTGAGCGTATATGAACTCGTTTGCGATGGAGACACGCATGCCAAACTCCGTAGAGAACTTCAGTGGACAAGAGGACGACAAGGCATTAGTAGAAGTTACATCAATAGTTGGGGTTAAGCCCAAGTTAGAAAATAGTTCCTCCTGAACTTGTAACAAGAGCTCAAGTGGCTCGACTACTACTACTTTATCGCCGCTAAGTACACGATCCAGGCTTGTCAATACCTGACCGGCCGGTTCCTATTCCCAAATCGGGATGGGACCGTTGCCGTCAAGGGCCCAGTCGGGACACGTAGTCTCATTGAGGGCCGGCCAGTTAGGCAAGTCCCGCGTGCGGCAGCGGCCGTCAGCATTCAGCGACCGCACACATGTCCTCATGTAGCGGAAGCAGAAGAAGCAGCGAGCTCCATTCTGAAGCCAGATGGTCTGCCCGACGCTGACTGATTTGTTCATATGCATGGCGTTCTGGGGGTCTTGACCCGAAAAGTCGGGGGTCCGAGGCCCGCTGGGCTGTGAACGGCCCCGACCAGCACCCTGTCCGTATCCTCCTCGACCACCACGGCCCGCGCCGCGGCTAATAGAGCCTTTTCCGAACGTGCGATCAGCACCTTGCAAACTGAGGACCTGCGGCCTTGGCGATCCACCCAGCTTGCCGTTGTGCGCTGGTTGCGTCGCACTACGTTCTCCACCACCTCGGTTACCGGCCGGGTTGCGACTACTGTTTGCCGCCAGTTTGGGGCTCTTGGCTGGGCGAGAGTTCATCTCCCCGCCGTCGTCGGTGGCTAGTCCCTGCGAAGAGAAAGAATCAATGTCAGAATCGGAGGGGGGTGAGTTGGTAAATTGGACGCGATTGAATGCAAGGTCCTTACCCGGGTATTTAGTATCCGCGGGGCGCTTGAATGGATACCTCGACTTTTGGTTAGCGTAACCTCCCCTCTGATGGCGATCGTGCTTGTCCGTCACGGACTTGCCACGAGCGGCGACAACTTTCCTTGCCTCGTCCAATTGCAGATAGCGGAACAAATCCTCCATCGTTTCGAACATAGTACCAGACTCGCGCCGAGAGTGTGCACCGGCGCGGAGTACATCGGAGAGTCCCGTGCGAAACAAGTTTAACTTTTCGCGATCGGTGAGATCGGGGACTTTGCGAAATTCCGACTTGATGGCGTGGTAATAATTCTGCAAGGATCGGGTATCTTGGCGGAAACCACCTTCGTGTAGTCTGGTGAGAGCGACGTGTGATTCCGTTAATAGCTCAGACAGGAGGAGCGCCTCCGCCCATGCCACGATTCCCATGAAATCCAACCCGTCCAACTCATCGCTAGCCCATGCCTCGTCGTAAGTGATGCGGAGTTGGCCAGTGAATGCGCCCGACAGATGTGGAACAATGCGCTCAAACAGACCAAGGTAACCGTCGGCGAACTGGAGCTCCATGATCGTGGTCACATTGAATACCCATCAGCGCAACTGAGCCCTAGTGCATTTGTCCGACAGTTTGTGTTCAATGAGACGTAATTCCTTTCTCATTTCAGTAACACGTTTGGAGAACCCACTGTCGTGATCAGAGTGACGAGTTGCGCGGCTAGCGGGAGGAGGGGTGATCGGCGGGAGCGAGCCGGGCTCACCTGGCGGGCCTTCCGGGGCCAGGTGTGTTCCCGCGCAAATCTGTCGCGTCGGAGAAGGTGTGTCTGCGGGCAGCGTAGCTGCGCGCTTTGCACGAGGTCGAATAGCGGCCGGGGAAGCCACCGTAGGGACCGCGGGCGGCGTTGGGTGCTCGGGCTGAGTAGCCCGAGGAGCGCGATTAGAGGTCGGGTCGACAGGTGGAACCTCGAGGAGCGAACTTGGGGAATCGGCTAAGTCGTGGTCCGATGACGAGTAGTCGGAGACCGAAAAGGGGCCAACGGGTGGTAAGGGAGCGGCGGTAGGTGCTGTCGGCGGGGAAGGGGTAGCGCCCCCCCGCGGGATCGAACCACGTTGTATTTTGCCAGTAAGGCCACCCGAAGGGGTATAGACGTCGGGGAGTCGAAAGGGTTCTGGAGCAAACGCCGGGGCTACCTGAGCGACAGCTAGTTTATCAAACAACCCTGAATTCCCCGCAACCCGCACCTGCCTGTCAGGTGCACGAGGCAACGTCTCGTCCATCTTGTTGTCATTGGCCTCCGCCGCTGGGTAGTGGGCCTTCAGCTTAGTGCCCTTGAGGGCGGCGTCCTTGTCGGCGATGTCTTTGATGTTCAAAGGCATCCATTCCATCCACCGTTGCTTTCGCATCTTGGACGCCGTGTACAAACGGGTCATGCTGTCGCGGAGATCATCAACCGCCTGCAGCGAGTCCACGATGTTCTCGGGATCGCAATCCAGGAGGAGACTGTCAGCGTAAGCGTTCATATGCGCCGCCAACTTGGCGTCAGCATAAGGTGCAACAGGGTGGTCCGCGGAGTGGTATTACAGAAGACCATCCGTCTTAGCAGCCTTTGCATAGGTAGGCGACGCCTTGATCTCGCAACCGCGCAAAAACGCCTGCTTGCGCGCAGCGATGGCGTCCTGAGCTGCGGCGTCGTCCTCACGAGCGGCCTGAGGAAGCGCATGCTTGCGCCAGACCGTCCTGCCGTTCCCAACCCCATGGAAGGCGGTGCCGCTTGAAGAACCGCCAGGGTCCTATGTGTCCAACGGCACCGTCTCGTTGCGCACCAATCTACTTTGGTGCGATCATGGCCAGGACATCTGCTTGGGTAATGACGGCGGTAGAGGCAGCCGTGAGAGCAGCCATAGGGCGCTTACCGTAGGCGATGTTCTCGCGAGTCAGCTGCGCGACGACCTCAGTCAAGCGAGCGTTCTCAGCGAGAACGGGGGCGATCTCTGCATGGGGGGAAAGACGTGGCGAGTTAGAACATGGCGTCGGCATAGTGGGAAACAGTGTGCGATTCACGGGCAAAACATTGGGAGGTGTACCCAAGCGGGAAGGTGTGTCCTCAATATGATCAAATGGATTGCAAACCGAGAAAGGCAGGTTTGTTCTATATTCGTCAGGCGTCAGACTGCGCTCACCTGCTTGAGATTGAGCAAGGTCGGCCTGTGTAGCCTCGAGCGCGGTCTCCTTAGCCGCTAGCTCTGTGCACAACACATCCATGGCGGACTTGGCGATCGCCGCGGCCCCAGTGAAAGCGGCCTGGAGGTCAGACAATGCCTTGCGACTCTCAGCAAGATCCTTGCCGAGGAAGTAGTGGCTGTTCAACAGCTCTTGCCTCTCAGTAGGATCGCCATTGGCCAATGCGGCCTCGGTAGCCGCGCTGGAGACGGCGGGGCGCTGCACCAGGTCAGCGACTTCGGCGTCCTTAGCGGATACCTTCGTCATAAACTGCTCGGTAAGGGCCGAGTTGGCGATGGAGGCCTGCTCGAGCTGCGCGCGGAGTTGCCCAATTTGCTCCGCCGCGATCAGGTGGTCAGGACATATGCTGACGCCGCCTGCGCTCCGCGCCCGCTTCATAGTGAGCGCTGCACTCCTCGAGGCAAGGCTCAGCCAGCGTCGTCGTCGTCGTCGTCGTCGGGGCCATGCCCGCGCACATAGGCGGGGCAGCGGGCGGCGCACCCGAGGGTGCCGCCAGACCATCGAAGCCGGCAACCAGAGGCTGCAGCGTACCCACTGAGCCAGAGGGCCGCGCGTCGGCAGATGCGGACTCATCCAGCGTAGCGCCGAGCTCAGTGTCGGGCTCAGTGTCAGAAGACGCCATCCCTTCAGGATTGGTGTCAACCGCCAACATCGTAGGCTGGTCAGACGCGTCGTCGTTTACCTTGGTTGTTTTGTGAGATGCCATTCTGCACAGGCAACAGAACAAGTCAGTAGTGGTGGGCGAGAGAGGGAGAATTACTCGCAACTTCAAGAGGCCAAAATTCACCTGCCACAGGGACTAGTAAAATTTGCGAGCGTAACGAGCTGATAATGCCTCAAGCGTAACTGTAAATGACGCGTTCGTCCAGAATACGATGAGGGATAAGCAAAAGCACTGCAAAGCACTAATCACAGGGCGACCAGGAAGGGACAACGACGAACCGAATTGCGCGACAGGGTGAGACAAACGCGCAGGTGGAAACAACAGAGATGATGCAGCAAGCAGGACGAGTCGCAGACAGGCTCGTGAAGTACGCTAATTAAAGCAAGTACGGCCTAGGTGGCAAAGGAGCGATGCTGCCCAATTGAGACAAACCCCGCTCAAGGTGCTCGGGGAATGGAGCTTAGAAGCTATGACCAAAAGGACAGGGCGTGAATGCAAGAATCGAGAGAGTAGGCACACAAGGGTAGGCCGGCTAGGAACAAGATGCCCATGCAAGACAGGTCGCAGGCGGCCTAGGGCGTGTCAAGCCTAACAGGACAGTACACTGCGAGAGCCTAAAGTCAACTGAAGCCTACAGGGAAGAGTCAGGAAAGCGAGTCAGCAAATGCCAGAAAGTTGACAGGATGTCCTGGCGGGTGCGATTTAATTCAAAGAAAAAATATGTATGCGTTGCGTATGAGTATGTGTGAGGTCCCTAAGGAACAAACCCAGCTCCGCTACCAGTGTAACAGCTCAGGATGCACTTAGCAGCCTGGGGGGTTATTCTAGGGGAACAGTCCGTGAGTATGGTTTAGGTGTAATCGATATGTGTAAGCTAGCAGAACAGTAGGGGTGTTACTAAGGGGATGTGGAGTTGCTCGGGAAGAACGTCTTCGTGAAGGAGAAAGAAGGTTTCGTTCCGAGAAGCTCGTGTCTATGTACGCAACGTGTTGCGTTGTGGAGATGAGGCGTACATGGGTATGGTAACTGTATACATGTGCATTCGTCACGTGGCTTACGGTTAAGGGTACCCGTATGCCTTGCTGGAAGGCCAGAGTACCCGTGAAGTTCTGGTACCGTTACACATGGAGCAGGCAATCCTAGGCTTGGCTTTGGCCAGGGAGGAGAGGGCATGGAAGTACCAAAGTCACATTCTGCCCATAGGAGCGATGTTGAGACGGTTCTGAATCCCCTTCCAGCTGGCAAGGTCAGCACCAAAGTTGGTAGGTTCGAGGGGGAACCTTGCCAGTTGCGTCATGGCCAATCTCCCTTGATGAGTAGCCAGCAAGGGCTACCCATTCTGGGAGGTTGTCCTTCTTGGTAGGGTCCAGGTCAGTGCATGAAGCCAGGACGGAAGGTGAA
>JACBWV010000610.1:101612741-102054120 GCA_013435795.1 Chlamydomonas sp. ICE-L | reverse complement strand
TTATCCCATACCATGGTGGTATGGTAATCTGGTTTGAGACAGCCGCATGTCATATCGTTGGGAGGGGGGTGGTAAGTGCAAGATACTTTATTATGTCCTTGTAGACGTTCCAGGACTTGTTTTTTGTTTTGCTATACCAGGTAAGTATCCAAAGTTGGTAGATCAAACAAGGAAAGGTTGTGGGGATTGGTGTGTTCAGGGTTATAAGGTTGTGCTAATTCTTGGTGGAGTATGCCAGCTCATCGGGGGCATTCAGTTGTGCATGTAGGCCTGCATGCAGCAAATTTGAAAAAAGTCTCGTTGAGGTGAAGTGAAGCGGCCTAAAAAAACCAAAAAAAAACCCCGGTCGCTTAGGGTTGCTTGAGTATTGGTGATGTCTCTCCCCAAATTTGAAAATTTTCCCCCTGTGTTGACCTGTGGTCCACCAGAGTAGGGCATTGATAGCGTGCAACTGGCAGTGGCTTGCAGATTTGTTTATCAATGTATGTAGATAGTGCTTAAGGCCGGGATTGTGGGCTGGCACTTGCTGAGGTGGGGTGCGCTTCTCCTCTAAATGTCGGTCAGGGTGGGTGGAGTAGGCATTGAATGCGTTAATTTTGAATAGTATGTCCTAATACAGGGGGGCGGGAGATCGTTCTTATTTTTGGTGTGTCGTTGCACCGAGCCATTCTCTGCAAGGAGACCATGTAGGCCAGTCCAGTGTAGCCACGGAAGAAGTGTTCACAAGGAGGCCACCAATCAACCGAGTGGATTCGAATCAAGGGGGTGTGTGCAACGTATCCAGGACAGGTCAAGTTAATGGCTTTAGTGGTACTATTTGGGAGTGGAAGGTGGCAGGGGGCTGATGTGGTGTACTGGGGGTAGTACACTCAATTACAAATTGAGGGGTGGTTCGAAGTGAGTCAGTGTGACTGAGGTCTTGCGAGAACGTGGAACTGGGTTAGGCGGCTACAACCATTTTTATGTTGAGAGCCAGATCTTCACCAGCGGTATGGGCTGCTTGTACTCGGCATGGCAGAAGGTGAATGGATGTGGTCCAACAGGTACTTTATGTTTGCTTACTCGTCCCTCTTATGAGGGGGTCCCCTATAGATTTATGGGAGGAGTTTGGAGTGGGGATTGGTTAGGGGGGGTGTTTGCGCTGCCACTGGGTTTTGAGGGAGGGCCTGGTGGGTAGGGCTGATGGTTAACGTCCTCTTGCGGAGGAATGGGGAGGAGGTCTCTATAGAGGCATAGTTAGGGGCAAGGAAGTCCCCTCTGTTGAGACATAGGTTGGGGGGTAGGTTTGGTTGTTGAGGCATAGGTTGGGGGTGGTAGACTCAAGGTAGACAAGGGTGGGGGTGGTAGATCAGAGTAGAGGCATAGGGTGGGGGGGGTAACTCAGGGTAGAGCATAGGTTGGGGGTGTAGACTCGGGGAGAGGCATAGTTTGGGGGTGGTAGACGTCAGGGTAGAGGAATAGGTTAGGGGTGGTAGACTCAGGGTGAGGCATGATTGGGGGTGGTAGACTCGGGTCGAGGCCCATAGGTTGTGGGGGGTAGACTCAGGGAGAGGAAAAGGGTGGGGGTGGTAGAGACTCAGGGTCGAGCATAGGTTGGGGGTGGTAAGACTCAGGTAGAGGCATCGGTTTGGGGGGGGTAGACAGACTCAGGTAAGAGGCATCGTTGGGGGTGGTAGACTCAGGGTAAGGCATCGGGGTTGGGGTGGTAGACTCAGGGTAGAGGCTAGTTTGGGGGTGGGTAGACTCGGGTCGAGGCATGGGGTGGGTGTGGTAGACTTAGGGCAGAGGCATAGGTTGGGGGTGTAGACTCGTAGAGGCAATAGTGGTGTGGCAGACTCAGGGGAGGCATAGGATGGGGGTGTAGACTCAGGGTAAGAGGGCATAGTTGGGGGTGTAGACTCAGGTAAGGGGCATAGGTTGGGGGTGGTAGACTCGGGTAGAGGCATAGGTTTGGGGTGGTAGACTCAGGGTCGAGGCAGAGGTGGGGGGTCGTAAACGAGGGGTAGGCTAGGTTGGGGGTGGTAGACTCAGGTAAGGCATAGGGTGGGGGGGGTAGACTTTCAGGAGAGGCATAGGTTTTGGGGGTGGTAGAACGCAGGGTAGAGGCATAGGTTGGGGGGGTAGACTCGGGTTAGAGGCATAGGGTGGGGGTGGTAGACTCAGGGTAGAGGCATGGGGTGGGTTGTGGTAGGACTCAGGGTAGAGGCCATGGTGGGGTGGTAGACTCGGGGTAGAGGCATAGGTTTGTGGTGTAGATCAGGGTAGAGGCATAGGTTGGGGGTGGAAGCGCAGGTAGATCAGAGGGTGGGGGTGGGTAGACTCAGGGTGAGGCATAGTTGGGGGTGGTAGATCAGGGTAGAGGCAGAGTTGGGGGTGGTAGAACTCGGGAGAGGCATGGGGGGTGGGTGGTAACTCAGGGTAGAGCATAAGTTGGGGGTGGTAGACTCAGGGTAGAGCATAGGGGTGGGGGTGGTAGACTCAGGGTAGAGGCATGAGTGGGGGTGGTAGACTCAAGGGTCGAGGCATAGGTTTGGGGTGGTAGACTCAGGTGAGGCTGGTTGTGGGGGGTAACTCAGGGTAGGGCAATAGGGTGGGGTGTAAACGCAGGGTAGAGCATAGGTTGGGGGGGGTAGACTAGGGGTAGAGGCATAGGGTTTGGGGGTGGTAGACTCAGGGTAGAGGCATAGGTTGGGGTGGTAGACTCAGGGTAGAGGCAATCGTATGGGGGGGGTAGACTCAGGGTCGAGGCAAAGGGTTTGGGGGGGTAACTCAGGAGAGGCATAGGTTGGGGTGGTAAGACTCGGGTAGAGGCTAGGGTGGGGGTGGTAGACTCCAGGGTAGAGCATAAGGTTGGGGGTGTAGACTCCAGGGTAGAGGCATAGTTGGGGTGGTAGACCACAGGGTAAGAGGCAATAGGGTGGGGTGTTAAGACTCAGGGTAGAGCCATAGGTTGGGGGTGGTAGACTCAGGGTAGAGGCATAGGTTGGGGTGGTAGAACTCACGGTAGAGGCATAGGTTGGGGTGGTAGAATCAGGGTAGAGCATGGGAGTTGGGGTGTGGTGTAGACTCAAGGGTAGAGGCATTGGTGGGGGGTGGTAGACTCAGGGTAGAGGCATAGAGGTTGGTGGTGGCAGACTCAGGGTAGAGGCATAGGTGGGGTGGTAAGACTCAGGGTGAGGCATAGGTGGGGGGTAACTCAGGTGAGGCATAGGTTGGGGGTGGTAGACTCAGGGTAGAGGCATTTAGTTGGGGGGGATAGACCTCAGGGTAGAGGCAATGGGTGGGTGTGGTAGACTCAGGTAGAGGAAATAGGTTGGGGGTGTTAGACTCGGGTAAGAGGCAGAGGGTGGGGGTGTAGACTCCCAGGGTAGAGGCATGAGGTGGGGGTGGTAGACTCAGGGTCGAGGCAGAGGTTGGGGGGTGTAGACTCAAGGGTAGAGGCAATAAGGTTGGTGGGTGGTAGACTCAGGGTAGAGCTAGGTGGGGGGTGTAGACTCAGGTAGAGGCATAGGATTGGGGGTGGTAGACTCAAGGGTAGAGGCAATATTAGGTTGGGGTGGTAGACTCAGGGTAGAGGCATAGGTTGGGGGTGGTAGACGCAGGGTAGAGCATAGGTTGGGGTGGTAGCTCAGGGTAGAGGCATCGGTTGGGGGTGGTAGACTCAGGGTCGAGGGCCATAGTTGGGGGTGGTATACCAGGGTAAGCAGAGGTTTTGCGGTGGTAGACCAGGGTTAGGCATGGGTGGGTGGTAGACCAGGTGAGGCAAGGTTGGGGGTGGTAGCTCAGGTAGAGGCTAGGTTGGGGGTGGTAACTAGGGTGGGCATGGTTGGGGGTGTAGACTTTAGGGTAGGGCATGGGTGGGTGGGTAGACTCAGGGTAGGGCATTGGGTGGGGGTGGTAGACTCGGGTAGAGGCATAGGTTGGGGTGCAGACTCAGGGTAGAGGCATAGGTTGGGGTGGTAGACTCGGGGTAAGGCTAGGGTGGGTGTTAGAACTCAGGTAGAGGTAGGTGGGGGTGGTAGACCTTAAGGGTAGAGGCAGAGGTTGGGGGTGGTAGAACTCAAGGTAGAGGCATAGGGTGGGTGTGGTAGACCTGGTTAGAGGCGTAGGTTGGGGTGGGAGACTCCGTACCTGGACATTAACTCCAGATCCACTCAGGCTTTTGGAGGAGTCCACCCGCCGGGGCTCTCCTATGATGGTACTGAGCAGTTAAAGGAAAAAAACGGCTTGAGGTTGGTATAACCAGTTGAGGGCAGAGAATGAGAAAAGGGGGCTCTGGTGATGGTCGAGAAGCTTGGTTTTCTAACATCTCTAGAGTTAAAGTGATGGTTTGCATACTCTTAAATCAGTGCAGCGGCAGGCTAGGCAACGCAGCATCTCTCGAAGGTATGATCGTGTTTCGGCGACCATTTTTTTTAACGGTCTAGGGAATGATATAATAATTATTGATGGATGTGGCAGGGGCAGGTAAGATAGTAGCTCCCTAGATTTGATAGGTAGCTCGAGACTTGTGTGACTGAAGGTGGATCGGGGAGTAGATTTGGGCCCCGTAGGCCGAGACCATCGTATTGGTATGGTTAGTGTTAGGTATAAGAATCAGAAAGGGGCATGGCTTGTGAGCGAAGTTGAGTAAGAGGGAGAAGCACGTAAGAGGAGAGAGCAGCTGTTGGTGAGCATCAGGTAATGTTGCGAGGATAGCGGGAGGCCACATGGAGGGAAAACGGGTGGGAGAGGACGCATTGACTCCACTACCGCGTAAAAATCTGTTCCGCGTAGCTTTAGGTCGCAGATTGGGAGCCAACCTGTGCTTCCGTTCTCCTGGCTATGAATTGGGGCGTGGGGTACGAGCGCGTGGGGGGGATGTTTTCGAAAGTGGATTGGTATTGGTCGATGGTTTTTTGAAAACTGGCAGAAATTACAGGGTCCCAATGAATTATTTGGGCGCCGGAACAGGTGGTTGTCAAGGTCGGCAATAAGGGCTTAGGCCCCAGGGTGCTCCATTCATATGGTGACTGGCAGGTCCGATTTGAAAGAAAAGGGGGGGCAGGGTGTCTTCCGGGAGTCCTGCTGGGGGAAAAGGGGATTCCGTTAGTGAGGTTCCTCTCGATTGCAATGGAGCCTTCGCTCCTGGCAGCGACCAGCAGAATGCACAGGGATGGCGGCTTCCGATCCCCCTCTGTTGGGAAGCGTCTCAGGGCGAGGCGCATTCTGTCCGGTCAGTGCATCTACTTCGGCTGCCCACGAGGTGCAGCTCGCTACCAAAGTAAACCGTCTACCACCCTGCGACCACCGAGTTGCCTCGCGTCGCGATCCCGCTAGTTGTGACGAGGCGACTTAGATAGCAGAGGATTGCCTCTCGAAAGCATGCGCTTCCTGTTTGGTATGCTGTTTCGAGGGAAGAGTTGACCGAACTGCATGGACCACCAGCAGGTTGGAAGCTTCGATGCGCAGACGCAGGAGAATGCGAATGCGTACGCGAATCTGAAGGAACATGGCAAAGCGAGAAGTTACATCGGGAATATTCGAATGTTTTGAAAAATGTATGAGGATTTTTCACAAAAGAAAATACTGTATCCTCCTTTGGCGGTTTCAAAGACTAGCTACGTAGGGTGAAAGGGTTTTGAACCTGATCCGATTACACTACATGTGACGGACCACCCACTATGGTGTCACGACTGCAATCTAAATACAAACACGTCAACTCTACAATAGATCACGAGAATGGAAAGACAGCTGTGCTTGCAATCTGACAAGAACGCAAATTCAGCTGGACTTTCTGTACAAATAGCTAGGCGCCAGCTGCGCACCTGCATGGCCCTACACAGATAATCCAAGTGGAGGTGGGCTGCAATCATAGGCCAGTAAGCGATGGGAGACGACGTTTTCTAAAACATTTTCGTCGGAACACACCTCAATCTAAATAACGGTAGCGACGTAAATATTGGCAAGATTAAGTAGTGGACAATGTCGTTTCCGTAAGAAGTGGTCTCAAAAAGCATGGAAAAACACTTGGGCAAAGGGGGGGCCTATGGCTTTGACATGTCCTCACTCATACCCGATCCAGTTGCAAAGGGTCTTATATTATTGTTACTGACCTTGTTTACATGTTCTGAAGTAAGTCACCCAAGTGGCGGTACAACAACCATTGACAATTTAAACAGGAAGCACTAACCTTCTTAGGGGCCTAGTAGCCAGACCGATACAAGTCTCCAGCCCAGTCAAATTGCTGGCTGGAGACACGTAACCAAATCAAGGTAAAGTACAAGCGCACAAGTATTCTGCCTAAGCTGCTTAAAATAAAACCATATAGCAATTCAATCAGGACATTTAACTTGCTATGGGCTTAGTAGACAAGGTACCATGGGAACCGTAATTGGGCAAGAACCCAACACCTGGTGGTCGTAAGATGGATACCTAGTACTGTTTTGGCAAAGGGTCGTCTATCCCAAACACGGTTCGCCAATACATAAGCTCGTACAGTACAACAACTCTACAGATCACTAGCTGGAAAGGCAGCGACCTGCAATCTGAACACGCCGATTATTCAGCGGGACTGCTATACAAATAGCTGAGCGCCAGGCTGGGCAGCTGCCTGGCACTCCACAGATCATCATCATCAGGGGGTGCCTGCAAGGCACAGGCTAGTGCGCGGGAGACACTCACATATCGTTGGCCACGCCTGCATCTAAATACAACACGTTCAACTCGACAGATCATAGGATGGAAAGGAAAGCCGCCGGGCAATATGAACCCCCTAATTCAGCTGGACTGCTATACAAATAGCTGAGGCCAGGTGGGCAGCTGCCTGGCACTCCACAGATCATATCTCACCATCAGGGGGGGTCCTGCAAGGCACAGGCTGTACGCAGGGGAGAACGCGCTACATATCTTGGCCACGCTGCAATCTAATACAACACCTCAACTCTACAGGATCACTAGAATAGTAGGCAGCAGCCTGCATCTAAACACGCCCTAATTTCAGCTGGACTCTTTTACAAAATAGCTGAGCAGCCAGGCTGGGCAAGCCTGCCTGGGCAGCCTCCACAGATCACTCATCAGGGGGGTGCCCTCAGGCCAGGCTTTAAGCGCGGAGACGCTCTACATATCGTGGCCACGCCTTGCAGCTAAAACAACACTTCAACTCCACATAATCACTAGATGGAAAGTCAGCACCTTCAATATAAACACATCCTCTATTTTCATCTGGACTGGGCTAGACAAATAGCTGAGGGCGCCAGGCTGGGCACTGCCTGGCATCTCAACGATCATCTCCATCAGGGGGTGCCTGCAAGCACACAGCCTGGTAAAGCGCGGGAGAACACTCTACTAACGTGGGCCACGCTGGCAATCTGATAAATACACACTTTCAACTCTACGATCATCTAGAATGGAAAGGCAGCGCCTGCAAATTGAACAACCAGCTAAGTCAGCTGGACTGCTATAAAATAGCTGAGCGCCAGGCGGGGCACTGCTGCAGCTCCACAGATCATCTCACAGGGGGGTGCCTGCAAGTCACAGGACGTAAGCGCGGGGAGAGACACTCTACATATCGTTGGCCACGCCTGCTCTAATTACAAACTTCAACGCTAAGATCCACTAGACTGAAAGGCAGCGGCCTGCAATCTGAAACACCCCCGCTAATGTCAGCTGGACTGGATACAATGCTGAGCGTCAGGCTGGCAGCTGCCTGGGCACTCACAGATCCATCTCATCAGAGGGGTGGCCTGCAAGGTACAGGCACAATGCGAATGCATGCAGCGACACATGCCAAGCCTTTCACAACGTTAGTGAGTTGGGAGTAGGCGATGCCATACATATGCCCAATTTTGCCTGGTTGGCATCCACAATGTAGGAAGCACTTGACCGGATGGGCACGCAGCCCAACTTATTTGTTAGGCTTTTTCCGCGGGCAGTAACCGGGGGACAGTTGGGTATGTCCAGAGGATCAAAACTTTGTATCAAGGGCATGGTAGCATCTGTAACATATTTTCTGCCACGCCTGCAATCTAAAACCAACAATTCAACTATGCAGATCACAAGACTAGGCAGATCTCAATAATGAGCAAATGACTAGTTCGCTGGGTCGTCTCATACATAGAGCCAGGCCACTGGCTAGCAGCTGCCTAGCACTGACATATCATTACAAGTTGGCCCTGCAATGGACAGACCAGACGAGCTGGCTGCTGTACATATTGTCCTGCCACGCCTGCAATTTAAAACAAACACTTCAACTATGCAAGCACCCAGACTAGGCAGATGCCTGCAATATGAGCAACATGACTATTCATGAGCTCAGACAACCTCTCTGCCTCATCCCCTTGGGACTCTCATCACCGCGCGCCTGCATTGCCATATATGGCAACTCCCTCATCTCTAAAGATGATAGCCTAGACATGAGGTTTTTGGACCCCCAATTCCAGCTGGTAATGCGTCGGCTGTTACCAAAGATACAACCCCTCCGAACCCAATGCTACGCTAACCAACATGGAATATACCATGATGGAGGACACCAGCTCACCCCAACGCACCTCCCCCCAAACACACGAATGGACTGCGACATGGGAGATGTTGCCTTAGACCCAACCCTAAGTGCTATCCTACCATACATTGAGAAACAAATTCGATGCCACTGCCAAGTGCACGCCATCAATGCCTATCTCGGTGGACCATATGTCGACACAGAAAAAATATTCAAATTTGGGGAGAGACATCACCGGATACTCAAGGCAACCCGTAATGACCTGTGTGTTTGGCCGAACCACTTCATCCCTCGTAGGGGGAATTTTACTAATATGCTGATGCAGGCCTACATGCACACCGAATGCCCCCAGATGGGAATACTTCACCGAATCGTACAACCTGATTATAATCCGGAACACCCAAACCCGCACGACCTTATCCCTGATGAACCCTACAACCTTGGGATCCTACCTGGCAGTAGCAAAGACCAAATCCTCCAACGTCTGCAAGGACACAGTAAATGTATCTTGCACTTTACCACCCCCCTCCCAATCGCATATAAACATGCTGGTTGTCTAAAAAAATAATATAACATCTGGTATTGGATAGACTCAGAAAACCTCTCGCCAATCCCCTTGGACTCCACACCGGGAGCCTGGCAGGCCCTATATGGGAACATCTTCATCCTTAAAAAAGAGAGCGCAGACATGAGATTTTTGGACCCCCAATACCATCTTGACGTTGCGACGATGGATACTATAGACACAACCCCTACTACAACTCCTACAAAACCCATGCCTTCACAACCCAACATGGAAGATACCATGATGAAGGACGCCAGCCCGCCCGATCGCACATCCCCCCCCAACACGCAAATGGACTGCGATAGAGGAGATGCTGCCCCTTCAACTGTCACCAACCTGAAAAAACGTGGTAACACAGAGCACCCCCCCACCAAAAAAAAATATCAGGCACCCCAACAAGCATCTGAAACACTCGCAAAACCTGGGACCCAACATTAAACTCAAACAAACACCAATCCACAACTTTTTCCCCCCCACCTCTACCACCACCAATTCCAAGGGAGCCCCCCCCCCCCCCCAACAGGCTAAGAAGCTCAAACAAACATGCTTTAAACCAACCATTCCTTTTACCCCTAAGGATAATGGACCTGCCCAACAACCCACCCACCATGCCCAGTCACCCCACTACTACATGGATAACATACATTTCTACTCCTCAACTGCAGAGGGCTGAGGAGCTCCTGGGAGCTAATTCTCAATCACATCCTAGACCACAAACCTGATGTGGCTATTCTTACAGAAACCAAACTGCTCTCCTGCCTCTCCTTCATCCAATTCATCAAGAAGGAACTCCCCCAATACTCCCTTCACCACAGTAGTGTGGCCAAAACCCCGGACAACAACCACGGTAAAGGAGGGGTCATAATCCTCACCCACAAGCAATTAGGCCCCCCCGTCCACCATGAAGTCAATGCAGACCTGGCTGGTTGCCTGGTGCACATCACCTTCGGCTCAACCACCCCAACTCCTACACACATCATAGGCGTCTACATGCCCCATGACCAACCCCAGCAACGGCAAGCCGCCTATACATACATCGGGACTCACACCAAAAAGCCCGATCACACCACACTCTGTGGAGGGGATTGGAATGCAACCCTCTTTCCCTCAGATAGATCTACCCACGCCACTTCCCACACAGACCAACATCACATATCTATGTGCTCCCAACTCAACCTCCACCCCACCAACCCTTTCACTAGAGCACCCACCTTCCATTGCTACCAGGAAGGCACCTCGAGCACCACAGCAGAATCGATGACATCCTCATCTCCCCTTGCCCCAACCCCCTCCACCCCCATATTAGTGAAAAGACCAGGGAGGTCGGAGGATACCTAGACCACATGGCCCTCCACCAAATTATCCCCCCTATTTACCTTCCCATACCCCTGACTTTGACTGACACCCCCCCTCCTAGACCCCAACAACTAGTCACCCCCGTCAGCAAGGCTTCCATGAACGCCACTAGAAAGGCCATTGAAGAAACGCACACTACCTTCTTCATGGAACACACCCAAACCATCAGGGACTGGTGGGACCAGGCCACCAACCTCATAGGAGACAATTCCCTCCCATCCAACCTCCACCAAGTCAAACACACTCTCCTTGCAAAAGGATTAGACCTCGACCATCTCAGCAACCAGATTATGGAACCTATTAGGATGGCCCTCACCACTATGTTTGAAACCTGCCCTACCAGGAACCAAATCCCAGGGCACTTCTTTGACAGAAAGAAGAGCAAAGCCCACGCCAAAATCAACTCCCATATCCAACAGCTTAAGACGTACAGGAAAATCCTAACCACCGACCCCAACTCCTATCACACCGCCCATTCTACTCTCCTAGAAACATGCCATAACCATCCTACCACCCTCACCCATATCCAGCTTGCCTCAGACCATGCCTCACTCTTGGCTGCAATCAATATATCCCTCGATGAGGCCCTCCCTGCCCTCCGGAGAATTCTCACAAACAGCAGACAAACAGCTACCGCCACTGGCAAAGCAGCCTTCATGACCCAACTATCCAACAAACCTAAACAAGCCCACAGAAACATCTTCAAAACCTCTGATAATCCGACGTCACCCCAGACCCTCCAAGACCCCACCACTGGCCAACACAAAACGTCCACTAATGACCTCCTGGACATCTTGGGGGAGCACATGGGACACTTGATGGCCCCCCCTCACCACACGTGCACCGGCAAATACCTACCCCAAGACAGACAGACCGCCCCCCCTCCATGGGCCTCTCTGCTAGACACATTCTCCCTAGAAACCAAGGCCCAACCCCACCAACACTCCAACCCCATCCTACCCTACCTCATGGAGTTCTCTAATTACCAAACATGCATCCAACACGTAGCAAAAAGCAAACAGGCTGGCCCAGACGGAATCCCCAATGAACTACTAACCTGCCTCCCCTGGTCTTGGCACCACACCATACATAAAATGTGTGGGCTTATGTGGATCACCGGCTACACCCCCATTCGCTGGAAGACCTCCAACACCATCATGCTTTACAAGAAAGGAGACCCCACCCAAGCCAACCACTACAGACCTATTGGCCTCAACAACACGATGGGTAAATTGTGGACTAACATGGTTACAACAGTGATGTCCAAATACTTGGACCAATACCAAGTCCTCAGTGACTCCCAAGAGGGATTCAGACAGAACAGAAGCACCCATAGGCAGCTCACCCACCTCCTACATGACATCGAGGATGCGGCCCACTCAAAAAGAGACCTGTTTGCTGCCTACTTTGACTTCTCATCTGCCTTTAATATGGTGGACCATGACAAGCTGCTCCAAACTATGTATGACCTTGGAATCCCGGTAGATGTCATCGAAACAGTGAAAGGAATTTACAACGGGGCTACTACCCACATGTACCTCAACAACACTCAAGGCAAAACAATTCAAATCACAAGAGGCACCATCCAAGGTGACACCCTCTCCCCCCTACTCTTCATCATCTTCATCGAACCTCTCCTCAGATGACTACAAGCCGGGGGCAGAGGATACAAGCAAGGCATTACCTCAACATCCAATACTGACCAAGATAAAACAGGTAGCCTAGGATATGCTGATGCCACCAGTGTGGTCACTAACACAGCAGACAACCTCAAGGTACAATGCCTTAAAGTGCAACAATTCAGTACTTGGTCTGGGATTCCTCTTAACGGGGGTAAATGCATGATCACTGGCATATTGCATGGCTCCCACCCCAAGGATCCCACCAACCACAAGGCCCTAACCAAACTTCTCCACAACACCATCCTCATTAACGACACATGGGCTACATACCTTCCCCCAAATGAACCATACAAGTATCTAGGGGTGCCGGTTAGCCTCACCCTAAACTGGAGACCCCTCATGAAACAAGCCTTGGCCCTCATACATAGTAAAGGACACCAAATCCTCACCACTGCCAAACCAAAAGGCGCCACCCCTCTCCAATGTCTCAGACTCATCACCACGTGTATTAAACCTGCCATCACCTACCCTATGACTGTAGCACCCTACAGCTACTCGGATATAGGCATCTTAGACAAGGCCTTATGGACCCTGGCTAAAAAAATGCTGTGACCTACACCCCTCATTCCCAACTGCTAGTGTCTGCCTCCCCTTGGGACAGGCAGGATTGGGTATCCCCTCCCTAATGGTGGACTATGCTCAAATTACAGCAGCCCACCTCACTAGGTCCCTCAACGACACGGGGAAACTAGGCAGGCTCACTACAGCTCTCCTCCACAAAGAAGCTGCTATGCTCCAGGGTATGGATCCTCTTACCTTGCCCAGCCACACACTTCAATACTTTACCTTGGCCAGGCAAATGCACATCCTCAAAAGAGCCTCCATCCAAATCCATATGGAGGATGAAACCCTACTCAACCCCCTTCAAGACTCCCTCCCGGACTTACCCCAACACACCATTCCCCCCAACCTTCTCAAAACCCTCGTCCCCTTGGGCATTACTTCCCTAGCTGACATTGTGAGCCCTGATGGGACCACGATCATCCCATCCAATACCCTCTCGCACACCTATGGCACCAGAGTCTCCACTAGGCATAAAGTTGCCCTCAACAGACTCAGCCTACACCTGTGCTCTCCACCCCCACCTGGAAGCCCATCTCAACCCTACTCCTGCCACAGCCCCCTGCCCTTGGCATCGAGGACCCTCCCCATCCACCTACGCATTCCCCAACGGCACATCACCAAGTTCTCCACATATACTATCAGCCACCACCTTAACAACTGGGACACCGCCCCCAAACTGCCCCGACCCTTGACCCCCAATGCCGGCATCCTTACCCCAACCACAACACAGCCCCCCACGCATAATATCGAGGAGATCCCTGCCTCCAATGCACACATGTGGTGGGCCAGAGAGTCCTATCTTCACCCCACCAAGTATGCTCAAGCCTGGAGCACTGACCCCAAGATTGCTTGGACTGCCAGAATGCAATTCATCAGAAATGACACCCACAAATGTACTGACGCCTCCTACTACAAACACCACACCATCCGTAAGAACAGCTCCCCCGACGACCTGGTGCATGCTGTCTCTACCCCAGACCTTCTTGCTCCCCCAACCCCAGCCAAGCTCCTCCACCTCCTATATGGAAACCAACACAGCCTGACCCACCTCCTGGGGTTCAGAGCCCAAAAGAGGAAGGCTAACGAACCTAGAGAACCCCCCCATCACAGATATTGGAGGGTCCAGAAAGCCCCATGCACCATTCTCTGCCACCATCTCCCTTGTTACATATCTGCTGGCCTCCCCGTGCATTCCCACAACTACTCCTCTGCCACCTCCATTGTGGTCACTTGGTCCCCCGTCCATCTCACAGAGGAACAAATCACCCTGCTGGTTGGCCCCACCAGATTTCAGGAACTCCTCCATGCCTACAACACTGAAACTACCCCCAAAGCCCCCTCCCCCTCCATTCCACCCAGACAAGACCTCCACCTCACTAACCTCCAACAAAAAGGACAGTGGGCGGAGGGAGGAGAGTTTGATGCCAAATGGTATAGCGAACTCAGGCAAAACCTCATCATTAACACGGCAGACCACCACCCAGACTGGGATATCCACCCACCCGGCAAATACCACATACAGGCTGGTACACTGAATGACAGGTACCACCACCTCCCTCCCCAACTCAAGAACGGAGACACCACCTACATCTACTCACCAACAGGCCAATGTGTCGGTCATATACCCCTCTCCCAACTCCACCTCCTCCACCACAGATACCATACCACCAAGGCACACTCTCCCCACCTTTGGACCCTCCACAGCACAGGAACCTTCGCTGGAGACGTAGCCACCCTCCTATCACAGCACAAAGACACTACCATCTCCAATGTCTCCCCTGCCATACACAAAGCTATGTCCACCCTGGGGATGACAACGGACCTTGACACATCACCCCTCCTAATGAGTTCCCACCTCCCCATGGGCAACACCCCCACCCCCATTGGCCAACTGTTTGGCTTAGGACCCCACTGCTACACCCAACCTTGGTACGGGGGAAACACACACCTCACCAGCCAGAACCCTGAAGAGGCCCACAAGGCTGTTCGATGGGCACTAGGCAGTGCCATACATGCTCACACCCTTGATATTCCCGCGTGCACCATTCTCTTGGTCCCACAAAAACCCACATATGCCCATAACGCCCTCCTAAATCACCCATGGGCTATGGAACTTGCCACTCTGCCTCCCAAGGCCAAACCCCTCACCCCTCCCTAATCTGGACGGGGGGAAAACTCAACCCTACCAAGAGACACAGAGGAACCTACAAACTCATTGCCATCTCAAACCCAGCTGGCCATGCCAAGTACCTCCACAACCCACCCACCACATGGGCCCAAACCATGAGGGACATGGGGGCCACTTCCATCCCACGACCAGGTCCCCCCCCCCCCCCACTGGGCCTTCCTACCACCCACCTACCCAAGGCACTTAGCTCCCTCCTTAAGACCTGGGCACAACAACCCACCCCCATGCAGATAGACCCCACAACCATAACACCCCCCGTGCTCCCGTGCACACATGCTATCCTACAAGCACCAGGCCTCGCTCTATACACAGATGGAAGTGCCATCATAGACAAAGACGGCGTCCTACGCCTAGGGGCAGGCGTATACTCCCCCAGGGCCGCTGCACGTTGCCTCCGCATAGACCCTGGCGGACAGGGCATCACTGCCGACATCAATCGCGCCGAACTCGTGGCAATCCAACAAGCACTCATACACTCCGAAATAGATGAAGAACTCACCATCTACTCCGACAGCTTATGTTCCTTGCAGCTTATTAACCTGCACATTTACCATCCCAGCAGGACCCGGGAAAACAAACACCGCGACCTCCTGCAAGACATCGCCATCCACATTATCAACAGACACAACGCTGCTGCTACCACACGCCTGCTTGAGGTCCGATCTCACGCAGGAATCATAGGGAATGACGAGGCAGACACGCTCGCGAAAGAAGCGACGACAGGATACAATGTAATTGGGCCAGTTAAAACAGGGGAATATGCGCACCTCAATATGCATTGGCCGTCTGTCCAGCCCCCCAAATATATTAATGGGGACCAGCCCCCCCGGCACCCGGCCAACAATCTCACCAAGGGTATCAAGGCTAACCTCCCCACCCCCCTGCACACCGGGCATGCCAACACCACGGGCATATACTCCTCCATGTGGGAGCAAGCCAACCCCTTCCTCCTCCCTCAGGCTAGTAATCGTTTCTGGCTATCCACCGACATGAAATGGTGGCAAAAAATACAAATCCACAAGGCTCGGTGGGGACGCTTATGGACTAGGAAATTGGCGTACAGACACAAACGCCCCTATGGTACTAGCACTACCCCCCCCTCTGATGATAACTGCCCTCTTTGTCGCAAAGCACAGGACGGAGCTGGCCATATTCTTGCTGGGTGCAGCCACCCTGTCTTCAAAGGAATGTATATTAACAGACATAATAAGGCGGTCCAAATCATCCAAAAGGCAGTAGCCAAAGGAGCTCTGGGGGCTCTCCCCATGTACATGGATGCAGGCACTTGTGAAGCGAACTCCGACATTCCCACAAGACCCCCAACCACCCTCAAACCCCCTGATCTTCCCCAAGCCACATGGGATAAATACAGGCCTGATCTCCTCCTCATTGACGACGAATCCAAACCAAGAAAAGCCTACCTAGTTGAACTGGGCTACTGCTCAGACACTAACCACCAAATCAAATTCCAGGAAAAGAGCGTTCAGCATAAGGAGCTCCAATGTATCCTTCAACAACAAGGATTCCTTGTACACTACCTAGTCTTCACCATAGGTACCACTGGTACCATACCAATCACAACTATTACCAATCTCTCCACCTTAGGGATCAGTCGCGAACACGTAGACAAACTCATCTCTAAGCTGCACAGAGAATCTACCGCCTCCTGTACCAGCATTCTTGCCACACGTCGCATGAAGGAGTCCCTCCCGCCTGGAGGGTGACACTTACTATGTCTGCCATGGTGACTTTCCCCAGCTGCGGAGTACGGGAGGGTCCCCTTAACACCACGCCCCTCCAGGCGTTATCTTTTTTTTTTTTTTGTCTACAGTGAGGAGAGGGTGCCAAAGCAAATCGCGGGAGTACAGAATCTTCTTCTTCGATTTGAATTGTTGATAATGTTTCTGCCCACTACGTACGGCGATCAATGTAAAGAACTTCACTTTCAAGTTTATAAGCTATGTATGCCAGGATGGACACGGGTAGTATAAACTATTGGGTTTGATTGTTACATGGATAATCCTTACATTATGTATTTTGGGTAGTCAACCGGAAGGAAAAAACGGAACTAACGTTGTTCCTATGGCAGATAAGAAGTAGTTTTTGTGAATTGGTTTACCACCCCGACCTTAAGTACACGGCTATGGGTTGCTTATAGTTGCTCGCCATCTTTGGCAATGTTTAAAGACATAGAATCAGAAAGGTAAAGACTGATGAAGAAGGTAAAAATTCAACCATTTGAATGATTAAGTTTAAACTTGTAATAATTTATTTCGTCTGCTTCTTTTATTAGTCTGATCCCTGGTTACATATTAAACTGATATACTTGTAATTGGAAGATATACAAAGAGAAGCCATAGGAATAGCCATGTAACAATCCAAGCCAGTATGATGTACTGGCAGTTTTCGTCCCGGCATACTTGAATTGGCAGTGGGCGAACGGACCATTCAATCGAAACGACCAATGTACCGTGATAACCCCCCATGTAAACCCCCAACTGGCCTTTGGTCCTAACACATTCGAAATTGGGCGACAAACACACGCACCCACTCAGTCGAGTGCGTCGATCGGCAGTTTTCAATTCATCAGACTAGGTTAAACTTCCACGCCGATAGGCGCTTATTTCTTCCTTTCATTCTTCCAATTCGTCTTTGATGATCAGTGAATCAACACCTGCAGACATATTCCTTCGTATGCTAACCTCTCAATTGGTTGACTTCTTCCTTCCGGATCCACTCAAGCTCGTGTTTCATATGAACTGGAGCCCATCCAAGACCCCCGACGCATTTCACGTCGATCCAGAGACGCTGTTGGAGATGCTACAAGCGGAGCTTAAGTTGCCGGCCGCAGACTGGGCCAAGAAATCGTGGTGCTCTTTGCTCGAAGACTCCTGTATCGAGGTAGGGTATTTGCGCAATCCGTCGCCACGCATCTGTGTATGTTAGTTACAGTCCCATACCGGTACATTCAAATTGTATGATTCGTATTTGCTCTTCGATCTACATGCTTAGGTGCAAGTCAGCTCGCTTGAGAAGCTGTCCTCTAGGAAGTCCCCTGTCAAGTCCGAGATTCCTCCTGAGATGCATTCGTCATCGAGGAAAAGCTCAGGGAGCAAGAGATCTCTGGGACCTGGGACTTCTGGAATTGAAGGTGTCAGCACTGTGGTCACAAAACTCATCGGACAGGTATGGTTCATTGATAGCGCTTACTGTATGTACAATGCAAGCACCAACCTGATGAAATGATGTGTCGAGCTGCCATGTAGCTGCCTAGCCTGCTTGTGATCTGCTATCTGTATAGCAGTCCACCTGAATTAGCGACGGGTTCAGATTGCATGCAGCTGCCTTGTAGTCTGGTGATCTCTGGAGTTGAAGTGTTGTTTTTAGATTGCAGGTGTGACAGATGCTATGTAGAGCTTATCCCTGTTTGATGTATGTACATTGCATGCACCAACCTAATAAGATGACCTGTGGAGCTCCCATGCAGCTGCCTAGATTGGTGATCTGTTTGCACAGCAGTGGCAATGCCAACTAACCAGCCAGGCAATTAGACAGGCAGTCGGGCAACAAGTCAGTTTGTTTGTAAGTCAGTATGTCAGTCACCCCGTCACCGAGTCTGTCAATCAGGAAGTGAGTCAGTGACTTAGTGAATCAGTCACGTATTCAGTCTGTCTGCCGGTTGGTAAGCCAGTCAATATCACATCTTACACACTCTCCAACCACGTGCATGTTGCAGGCACTTGATGGAGGCTCATTCGTGCCTATTGACGACACCACTGGATATAATGTCTTGGAGAGTGCTGCCACAGGCAACAGTTCAGAGCCGAAGATGAAAGTTTGGGGGGCAGCCTGGATTTGGTCGATCAAGGCCTAAGCAGGCTATGTAATGATGCAGGCCGTGGCCCAGTTTGGGACTGGGATCCATGAACTTGCCAAGCCTGCCAATGAAGCCATACCGGCCGCCATCACAAGGTAAGATCAGCTCTTATTTATTTATTATATCCTCATCATTGGCCCACTTAGCTCTTGTTACCCAGTTCATCTCATCACTCAGCATATCACAATTAGCATTGCTAATTTGCTAGGGTCTTAGGTATCCTTTTATTTAGGTTTAAAGGGTGCATTTTGTGTGTGCGTGTGTGTGGTGGTGGTGGTGGTGGGGGGGGGGGGGGGGGGGGGGTCTGCAGCGGGGTGGCAAGGGTGCCAAAGACAGTCTAAATTTGCAGTGCAGCTCATCTCATTCAGCTTATCTCATCCCTAAGCCCTGCAAAATAGCGAATTTCACTCATCTCATCTCTATTCATCTCATCACTTAGCGCATATTACGTTGCTCATCTCATCACTCAGCGCATCTCACTGAGCGCATCCCATTAAGCTTATCTTCTCACTTGGCGTATCTCGCTCAGCTCAGCTCATCATTCAGAGCATCTGACTCATTTCATCAGACCCCCTCTCTTGTATAATATCTTCACTCAGCTCTTATGTTCACACAGCGCTTCTCATCACTCACAACATCTCACTTAGCTCATCTGGCCCCTCATTTATGTAGGGAAATCTCCCACCGAAATGGGAACCAAAAGACGAAAACTGATTGGCTGGAGGGGAGGAAGAGGCAGGCATTGTTGTGGCTCATTACCTTTGCCAAGGAAGGAGAGACCAAGTGGAAGGACTTGGTCTTTGCTAGGTGGGACACCGAGGCTATTGATGTCTCCCAGAGGTTAATGGCGCAACCATTGAAAGGTAGGATACATCTTGCACTCTTGCTTGCCCATGGGCATCATTGGAATTGTATTTTTTTGATTCTTAGTTCCGTGAGTCAACCATGCAGTACGCGGTTAGTCATACATGAATTGTATATAGCCTGCTGCCCTCGTGTATATAGCCTGCCCCCGTCTGTATAGCCTGACCTTCATTGCTGGTCCCACAACCTGCCCCCCCTCCTCCCCCCCCCCCCCCCGTGTATGGTATATTGCCTGCCATCCATTGTTGGTCCCTGCCCCCACTCATGTAGCCAGCTGACGAACTGCTCGTCCAAATGTATATCTAGCTCCCTGAGTACACCAAATTGCTAAAACGAAGCGGGGTCGGGGGTTCCATTCCCCCTACGGTCGCTCTGAGCGTTGCAGGTCGTTGACAACCGTAATGGTAGCTTGTCCAGTCGAGGTGGTAGACCGTTCTCTGCCCACGTACGACTGGTTCCCTAAATACCACGCCCCACCTCACCAGGCGTTATCATTACTTTTTTTAAGCTACCAGACTGACATATCGATGACTAACTAGATGAATGACTGACTCAATTAGTGCCTAATTTACTGACATAACATATGTGATTCACAATTCCAACATGAAAAAACTTCCCATATGCCTTATTCAGGTGCTTAGGTCCAGGATGCTTCCATGGGGATGTGGGGGGACTTGATTGAGTATTATGAAGGCAACTGATGCCATGTAGCGCGTGGCAATAGCTTGGCCCTTCCAGCGCTTGGCAATGAAACGGAGACTGCCATGAATGAGGAGGTCACAAGCCCAGCAAAGAAGAAGGCAGCTCGCGTGGACGGATTGGATCTATCTGACATCTACGGATTGGATACATCTGCAGCTGCTGCAAAACCTGCAGGCCGAGAGAAAAGGGGGGCAGCGGGCAGGACGAAAAAGGGGGCAGGGGTTAAATTGCTAGATAGGACTGGAGTGTAGGAGCAGGGCTAGCTGCTATATAGAGGGCTAGCTGTTTGGCACTCATGAGTCTTGAAGGATGGGATCTCGTGAGACTTTATAACTCATAAAGATAGTAGCTAGTGCGGTCCTAAGCATATAATTCCCATATAAGAAGTATGTGTCTTGTAGCTAGTTGCGTTGCTGACAATCTAATGGAGTCATGCACTGCCATATATCACAAATTGTACAACTGGTAGGATGAGGTGTGGTTCGTAATTTGTGTGGTTGCTTGCTTATTATAATTTGTTGATTTATTTTTGGCCATATGAGTTAGAAATGTTACGAGTGAGGTTTGCGTTAGTAGTAAGTCATTTTGCCTGTACAATGGTGTTTAATTGAAGCTACCTATCTATAAAGTTGTTGAGCAAGCACAACTTTACTTCATATTTATGTAAACTAACTCATGGGATGATTTAATGATCACCATGAACAAGTTGTAATACAATTTCGAGATTATCTGAAGAGCATCCAGATACGTATCTGCTCGTTTCAAATTATTATCTCAGATATTTGTCTCAGATATTGTACATATACTATCTAGATGTTATCTAGCTACCACAGGTACAGGCGCATGTACGGTTTCAGATATTGTCTAGAAGCTATCTAAACAGTATCTAGAAGTACAGATATTCGTATCTAGATATTGTCTAGATACTCTCTAGGCAGTATCTAGAAATACAGATATTCGTATCTAGATATTGTTTAGATACTCTCTAAGCAGTATCTAGAAACACAGATATCCGTATCTAGATCATGTCTAGATACTCTCTAAGCAGTATCTAGATACTACAGATATTAGTATCTAAGCACCAGTATCTGTGATATCTAGATACTATCTAGATAGTATCTGTTCGGTATCTGAGATAAATATCTGAGATAATAATTTGAAATAAGCAGGTACGTATCTAGATACTCCTCAGATAATAGGTCGGTTCCCTGAGTGGGTATGGTTAAGAACTTACCCCTCTCTTTCAGGCAGGTGCAGAAACTGGCTAAGATCCCTTGTGATGCTTGTCAGAAGGCTAAGGGCAAACGTATCCCTTTTCCTAAAGAAAGCACCACTAAGATCCGTGCACCTCTCCAACGCCTTCACTTAGACATCATGGGACCAGTTCATGTTAGAGGTCTGCGTGGGGAGTTTTATATTCTGTGCCTCACAGACCAATACTCTGGCTATGCTGAGGTATTGTGCTTGAGGTCCAGGGATGAAGCTCCCTTAGCAGTTCAAACTATCATCCTCAGATGGATGAATCAGCTGCATGGGTTCGTCTTTAAGTGTCTGAGATCTGACAGGGCTAAGGAGTTTATAGTAAAGTGGTTCGAGGATTGGCTGATATCGGTTGGTGCAGTGCATGAGTCATCGATGGCATACACTGCACAGCAGAATGCAACTGTGGAGAGGTACAATGGGGTCTTACAGTCTGTAGCTAGGAGCATCCACCTGGAGTCTAAACTAGCTAAGTATTTCTGGCCCTATGCCTTCCTAGCTGCTTGTTACCTACGTAATCGGCTGCCCAATCAGGGAGACAGAACTCCATACGAGCTGTTCTTTGGGGTTGTGCCTGATGTGTCGTTGTTGCGTGTGTTTGGTTGCCCTTGCTACGTCACGTTAGTCAATGGGAAGAAACGCAACAAGCTAGACGAAAGGGCGTTATCTGGTAGACTGGTTGGGTATTCCCTGGTGAGTAAGGGTTATTTTGTTTGGGTTCCTAAGTTGCGCCAGGTAGTAGAAAGTCGTGATGTACTTTTCTATGAGCAGTTCAGCTATAACTGCATACCTGGGCTGTCCCCTTATATATGACGGGTCACCGTATGTTTCGAGCATCCGTAATGTGTGCAATGAGTGGCAGCCGCTAGATTTATTGGCAAGGAGCAGGTGAGCACGAGAGAATTTCGAATTTGAAAGATGTACATGTACTCTCTCTCTCTCTCTCTCTTTCTCTCTCTCTCTCTCTCTCTCTCTCTCTCTCTCTTTCTCTCGTACTTCCTGAAACGCTCCCCTGTATCCTTGCTTCCTTTCTTTCGAGTCAACAGACAGACGAGCATTTATAATTTGCGAGCGAGCTCCAGGGTAAGCAGTGATGCTTGCAGTACACGCAAGTGCGTTTTGTGAGTTGAAGCCAGCGCTAGACAGCATGCGCCGGGAAATGCTACCTATGGGCGCTGCGCTCCAGCAACTAACTAATTGAGTTATTGCACGATGGGCGGGAGGAGACTAGGAAATCCTAAGTTTACTGCGCCCTACCTGCGGCCTGCACAAACGGCACACATGTACCATATGGTGAAAGCGAGCTCCATGGTAAGCATTCCATATAGCTCCCTGCTTGGCTGCTCGCTGATGCTGATGCTCCGCGAATTTTGATTTAGCGGATTTGTGTGTCGAAGCCAGCGATTTACAGCATGCGCGGGAAGATAAGTCGGGATGAGCCGGGATGAAGTCTATCGTTTGCCTGTGCGGGATGATAAGTCGGGATGAGCCGGGGTGAAGTCTGTCGTCTGCCTGCGATTCTGACGGGGAAATCCTAGGCTGGCAGTTGCTTTCCCTCGTGACCCTGCATAGGAATGTCGCGTTATGGCATATCGCGATGCAAGACGCAACATGAAGTAAGATAACTGGTTTTAACTTGTGTTAACTTGTGTTTACGCTTATCTAGGGGTGGGGTCGAGGAGTTTGACCCTTTTGAGGTGTCGTGGAGGGAGAATAACGTTTGATAATTTAAGCTAACTTGGTTTAACCTGCTCAACTTGTATTTAACTCGCTTTAATGTCATATAACGTCGTTTAATGTCGTTTAACGTCCAAACCTGTTTCCATAGTGTATGACGGGTCACCGTATGTTTCGAGCATCCCTGCTGCCATCAACGGACACATGCCTGATTCTGCGGTTAATGCCTTAGATCCTTTACCAACCCCAATTGTCGACCGCTGCCCTGGTCATGGGATGACTTTGCGTCCCTGGTCAGGGGCTGATGGTGCTGCATTGCGTGTGAAGGTACTGGGCGGGTGGGATTCCGAAGTTCCTTCAGACAGTGATTTACCCGAATCTCAGGGGGTCGCCAGGCCCTCCTCTGCGCCACGTTCCGTCGGCGAAGCTCTAGGATTAAGACAGCCTCAGGTCATAGTGGAGCCTGTCATAGGTCCATTGTCTAATAGTCACCAACCCCCGGCCACCTGTTCGGATGGCTCGCATGCGTTGTTGATCCCTTCGCCTCCTGCCGTCCCTGGTGGGTTACACCGGACAAGGCCATGTGATGACGTAGCCGTCACCGAAAGTGTGAGTGATGACCTTGAACACTGGTCTGGTTCCGATACTGCGTATGGCTGGGGTGTACCGGTCGACCCTGGATTCGTTGATGTAGAGGCAAAGAATGCCGGCCTTGTTCAACCAGGCAGTAGTTCTGCACTGGGGGCTGTACTACCTGTTACTGCTGATATTGCTGATACCCCTGCTGCTCATGTACAAGTAAACTGCTTGTACGTGGGGGCATTTATTTCCACCTCCGCTGAACTAATTAACCTATAAAGCTGCCATGCTTCCTTCCAACCCTGACAGGGATCAGTGGCTACTTGCTATGAAGGATGAGATGGCGTCCCTACATGCCCATGGTACTTGGGCACTCACTCCACAGCCTCCTAAGCAGATCTAGCTGATAATTCTCATCTTGCGTAAAAAGATTGGCGCGTTTGACCGCTGCAAGTATCTCTCCACTCTTGAAGTGTATAAGCTGATAGGTTATCGGGCTCATCATGGTACCACTGCTTTGCAATGCATCTTCCGCGTCGTCCTCTCCTTGGCTTCGACAAGCTTCATTCTGGAAGTTCCGAAGTTGACATGACGACAAATTGGCTGATTGATCGGGCGCCATCGGCCTCTGCTTGCAGTGGTGAGAATCCTTCCGTTGTTGTGGAAGCCACACCCCCTGTGCATTCACCCCTCCTAGCCACCTTTTCCCCTACTGTCCGTTGCCTCTCCCCGGCTGTCGAGGATGACTGTGACGTGCAGACTCAAGTCGGCGACTAGCCTGGACATCGGTGGAGGTACCCCGTCTTCGTCTGCTCGTGTCCTTGACGTCGCTATCATATCTCCGGTGTTTGAGGCTCTGCCTGCGAAACCGGAGGTTGCCAAGCCGACCAAGCTCCCTGCTGATGTTCCACTGTCTACGTCGTCTGTGACCACCTTTGCTCTGCCCAGCCGACGGTCGGCTACTGGCATGAGCTTGCCCTCTAGTGGCTCTGTATGTGCTACCTTCTGGAGAATTTTTCGATCAAGATGGCGGATCATCAGCTCAATCTGGAGGTGGTAGGAAGCAGGGGGGTACGGACAGCACCACTACGGGTGCTGCTCCCTCTACCCCCCAACCGGGTAAGTCGAGAGATAGAGGGGGAAATTTGGGATTGACTGATCGTCAACGGCAGGATATTAGGACCTCTACATGCCTCGGCTCTGCTCTTCGCATCCTAGCGATAAATTTCCGAACTCTGCACTTGCGACTTTCTACACTTGCGACTTGCGACTTTCATCCACGTCTCCATTCTCCCATCATACCTCAAATCTCGACCTATCCCTAACGCTTCCCCACCTTCTGTGATCCCAGGTTTCGCAGCGCCGGACATCGCCCATGCTGGGGGCCGAAGTGGAGGCCGTCATGGCCCTGGTCCAGCAGACGTGGAGATTCTCGCTTGATGCGCAAATATTAGTTACATTGTAAGGTTCCCGCCTATGCTTATAAAAATATTACAAGGGGCTCATGTCCTAGCAGTGAAACAACACCGCCCTACAGTCGGACTCGAGAAACCACCCGCCGTCTTCCGGCAGCGGGGCTCGAACTCCGGTGGCCGAAGCCGTAACCACCGGGTCCGGACCATACCGCCCTCCAGACTGGGCAATACTTGTGGAAGAAAGAAAGATTACAAGGGCCTCGTGTCCTAGCAGTGAAACAACACCGCCCTAAAGTCGGACTCGAGAAAACACCCGCCGTCTTCCGGCAGCGGGGCTCGAACTCCGGTGGCCGAAGCCGTAACCACCGGGTCTGGACCATACCGCCCTCCAGACTGGGCAAAAAATGCTTATGAGTTTAGCTTTCCGGAGCGATATGTCTTGAGCACTCTCACAGGGAATGGACTAGGGCTTGTGCTTACAATCGTGATAGCATGTCAGGCGACATGCTAGGTATAAGAAGGGAAAAAGGCGACAGTACCTCAGGGTACTGCCGCCGGTAGGTGCCGGCCCTAACGGGCAGAGGCACTACTATGGAAGCTTCCAGGCGGAAGGCCTGGCGCCCCAAGACACTCTAGCTGAACCGGGAGAACCGGTCTATAACATCCCCCCCAATTCCTGGTATTCTTCATTCATAATAATTCCTGGAATTAGGAGGTTCTAGGGGAAGGGAAGCTAGGGTGAAAATAAATAACTGGTGCATAAGAGAGCCCAGGGGTATAGGCTTCTGGTTTGGCCAGTGTTCATCAATGAACGATACTTGACCTTGTGGGGCATATGCAAGTACATTTAGAAGGGAACAAGGGGCAGAGGCAGTACAGTGTAACTATTATCCATTATCTAGGTAGGACTGGATTCCAGCTGTGGAGCTGCCAAGAAGGTGCAGCCATAGGGCCTTGTTCAGTTAAAAAGGGCTGGATAGCAATCTGTTTGATTTCCATTAGTAAACAACTTTAAAGTAGACGTCCCCGCTAGCTCATGATTACCAATCCAGATGGAAGGATATGGTGAGGTACTTCCAGTATCATCTATAAAGTATCATAAGTCAGGAACTCCAGATAATAATATGCTATGGGGAACTGTGGGGCCAAGTGGTGAATTAGGGATGGACGGTAAGGGAGCTGCAGGAAGCTGCATGGTGGAAACTTTGAAGGCAAGTGGCTCCCCATGATCAAGAATATGAATGATGCCATATCAGAGGTTCTTGGTCAGAGCTTCTAGAGTTAGTACACGTTTAGCTTCCCAATGCAGCCAATCTTCTCTCTGAAGTCACAGAACTTGGCCCTGGGCAGAGCTTTGGTGAGCATGTCAGACATGTTGGCAGCAGTTGGGATCCAGTTCAGTTTGATACCTTCTTTCTTGGACTGCTCCTTGAGGAAGTAGAACCTGGTCTCCATGTGCTTCAGTCTTGATGACAGCTTCTCTTGGTTCCAGGCACTAAGGGCAGCTTGGTTGTCACCATTAATGGTGAGAGCAGGGGGGACTGTGCCTATGGCAGAGTGTTGTAGTTTTCTCAACCACATTCCCTCTTGGGCTGCAGAGGTAGCTGCCATAAACTCAGCCTCTGTTGTGGACAAGGCTGTAGCAGATGCCTGGATCTTGGATGCCCATGAGATTGCTCCCCCTTGGTTGAGGAATACAAAACCTGTTGTGGATTTCCTTGTGATTGGGCAGGCAGCATGGTCAGAATCACAGTAACCAATGAGGGGCTTGTTGGAGAAGGTGTAGGTGATGCCATGGTCTGGTGTATTAGACAGATACTTGAGGATACCAGTGGCAGCTTCCATGTGATCATGCAATGGGTGTGCACTGTGCCTGGCCAATCTGTTAACTGCTTGGGCAATGTCAGGCCTTGTGTTAACTGCCAGGTAGTTGAGGGAGCCCACAATTTGGGCAAGGGGAAGGCCGGTGGCTGGGGTATCTTTGTCAGCATAGGGCAGGAGAGCATCTGGTAGGAGAGGCACAGGGAATCTGGTGCTGTTGGGTTCAGGAAGCATGTTGTGGGCATGCAGCAAGTCCTGGATGAACCTGGACTGGCAGATGTGTAGGGTGCCAGTTGATTGATGCATTCCTGGTGATCTCATAGCCAACAAAAACTGAGGGGTCACCAAGGTCTCTAGTCTTGTACAGCTTCATGATGGTGTTTTTGTACTTGTCTAGGATGCTTTTGTCAAAGGACAGCATGAGGAAGTCATCAACCCAGAGAAGGACCCAGATTCTGGGCTTGTTGGCTGAGTTAGGTAGCACAAATAGACCTTGGTCTACGTCTACCTCTCTGAATCCTATACCAGTCATATCTTCTTTGACTTTGAGGTACCACTGGCGAGAAGCTTGTTTTAGGCCATAAAGGCATTTCCACATGCGGCAGACCCTGTGGTCTTGTTCGAATCCAGGTGGTTGGGTGCAGTACAGTTCTTCTTCAACTATGCCATTGAGGAATGCTGTGGAAACGTCTAACTGTGCTAGGTATGCCTTGGGGTTGGCTGCCATTGAGAGGATGTAACGAATGGTAGCATGTTTGGCCACTGGTGCAAAAACTTCATCATAGTCCATGCCTGGGCGTTGGGCATACCCTTTGGCAACTAGTCTTGCTTTGTACCTGACAATTTCTCCATCAACTGATTGTTTGATGTCGAAGACCCATTTGGTTCCTATATATAGCCTTGGCTCCTGATGGGAGTTCTGAGAGGGACCAGGTGTTCATCTCTGCAAGTGCTGCTAATTCTTCTTGCATAGCAGCTTTCCATTATTTAGCTTGGGGACTAGAGAGGGCTTCTTTCTCATTTTGGGGGATGATAACTTGGTCTGCAGCTAGGAATGCTAGGAAGTTTGGTGAGTGTCTGTCTCTGCCAGATCTTCTAGGTTCAACTAGGGATGGGTCTACTTCTGGTGGTGGTGGAATGTCAGGGCTTGGAGGGGTGGGTAGCTCCTTGTGTGGTGGGGGTGGGGGGTTAGGGGGATCTTCATCTTCCTGAGGGATGTGTTCATCTCCTTGTTCAACAGTTTGGTTATTGGGTGTACTGGCTGCTGGTGTGAGGTCGGATGCTGGTGTTGTGAAGGTAGGCTGGTATACTGTGTCAGGGTTAGAAGAGAGATTGTCTGGGAGGCCCCACACTTGTGGGTTGGTTTGACACTTAGCTTGTCTGGCTAGGATGTAGTCTCTTTCTATGAGTTCAGACTGAGTGGGGACAGTGGGTACAGGTGGTATAGGATCATCTTCATCAACTTCAACTGGGATATAATCTTCATAGTTTCCTAGTACCACAGCATCTGCACCTGGGAATCCTTTTTGACCTGCCAGATTTTCAAATTCATTGAAAGTTATGTCTCTGGCGTCAAATTTTTTGTGTGAGGAGTCTACCACTCTGTAGGCTTTTCTTGAGTCTGAGTATCCAATGAGTCTGGTAATTTTGGCTGAGGGTGAGAACTTGAAAGCTCTTGACTTAGGTGGGACATGAACATATGCTGTGCAGCCAATGGTCTTGAGGTGATCTATCTTAGGCTTGGTGCCATGGAAGAGTTCATAGGGTGTTTTGTTGGATTCAGAGGTTGGTGAGAGGTTCCTGAGGATGCTTGCATTTTTGACCATTTCTGCCCAGTACCTGTTGGGGAATTTGGATGAGAGGAGGAGGGCTGTGGATCTGTCATGCAGGGTTCTGTTCAGGCGCTCTGCTGCACCATTTGTAGATGGGTTGCCTGGAACTGTGAAGTTCAGGGTGATTCATTTCCTTTTGCACCAATTTTTGAATCTGTTGCAAATGTATTCAGATCCATTGTCACAAAAAATGGTTCCAATTTTGTTCTGGGTGAGGACTTCATACCGTTCGAGCTCAGTGATTGTTGCACTGGCTACTGCATCCTTGGTTTTGTGAAATGTAACAACGGAGTATTTGAAGTAATCATCTAGAATGCCTTGGAAGTAGAGGCTGCCATTCAGGCTAGGAATTTTCATTTTTCCACTCATGTCAATGTGAATGATACCCATTGGTCTGGTAGCTCTGGTGTGAGATGTGGGAGAGGGGTTCTTGTTCATTTTTGAGAGAATGCAGATCTCACAGGTTTGCTTACTCATTTTATTGAATGCCGATGAGGTGATGTCGTTTCCGATGACCATGTCTTCTGAGGCCATTATTGCTAAAGAACTGTAGGCTAGGTGTCCTAATCTGATGTGTTGGAGTTCAGCTGTCATAGGGGTCTTTCTGGAGACGGCTGCCATTGCTACAGCTGTAGTGTATTCTGATCCCCTGATAAGTGTATGATCATGTTTGACTACAGGGACTAGGTAGAGGTTACGTTTCTTTGATCCTGAGATGATGACTTTGTTGTTGATGGTCATGGTACCTTCGTTAGAGGTGAATTTGATTTCCATGTTGGGTACATTTTTGATAGCTGATGCCATTGAGAACAAGTTGGGTGTTTTCTGGTCTGAGTTTAGGTGGACATTGAGGAGGTTGTGAAGTTTGCCATTTTCTCCTCTGATAAGGGCTGTGCCAGACTTTGTAATGTAGGTATGGCCAGAGGCTGTGAGGACTTTTATTGGGTTTATGTCTTTGATGCCATATAGAAGGCTGGCATCTCCAGTCATGTGTGAGGTTGCACCTGTGTCCATGATCCAGTTTTTGTATATGCTTCGTGTGTTTTTGGTTGCATTCAGAGCATAGTGAGTACTGGGTTTGTTGTCTGGCTGTGGTTGTTGAGGACTTGTGCTGGCGTTTGTAAGAGGCTGTAGTGACTCCCCATCCTTGGTTTTGTAACAGGGTTCCATGTTTAGCCATGGGAATGGCCAAGGATCTGTGTAAGGGTCCTTTACCTTCTCAAAGTACCAGTCTGCATAAACATCTTTGAGCCAGTTCATGAGGTCTGTGGACATGGAATCCTTGTACTGTATTCTGAGTGCCGGGGACATGTGGTGCATGATGTAGATCTTATAATTCTGTTTTATTTTAGTTAGGGGTAGGCCTATACTCTCTTCCTCCATCACCTTAATATCCTGAGAGATGTCCTTCAGCCACTGGTGAAATGCTGTAGCGTTGGACTCCGACAGTGCATCCATTTAAGAAGGGCTGGGATGATCCAGGATAGGAGTGGGGAGGGGGGGGGGGGGGGGGGTTACAGTTTGGCTTGCGGGGCCGATGGGGGTAAGGAGTTGGCGGAAGGGGAGGAGAGGGGAACGATGGGTAGACGCAGTGGGAGGGGGGGGGGGGGGGGGGGGGGGGGGGGCTGGTGTTCCAGCGGGGTGCCTAGCAATCAGAGAAGATTCTGCAACTGAGATCCTTTTCCTTCGGTTGTTGCGGCGGCATCTGTAGAAGGCACTGCAGGTGCGCGGGAGCTCGGGATCTACGGACAGGGTAACAGGCTTGATGCGCTCAAGTCTGTTGCAGTGGAACACGTTGCGGCGTTGATGAGCGATAACCTAAAGCTTTCCGGAGCGATATGTCTTGAGCACTCTCACAGGGAATGGACTAGGGCGTGTGCTTACAATCGTGATAGCATGTCAGGCGACATGCTAGGTATAAGAAGGGAAAAAGGCGACAGTACCTCAGGGTTCTGCCGCCGGTAGGTGCCGGCCCTAACGGGCAGAGGCACTACTATGGAAGCTTCCAGGCGGAAGGCCTGGCGCCCAAGACACTCTAGCTGGACCGGGAGAACCGGTCTATAACAATGAGAGAGAGGGTTCGTCACATAAACTCAGCAAATCACTGCCGAGACTGGACAGCAGCACAGCCTGCCGACCATCCAATTTTATAACACGATGTACGAGGGTTTTTGAGGCACCCCCACAAACCTGAAAACAAACTAGGTGAAGTCCAACAAAAGGAAACAACCAGAGGCGGAAAGGAGAGCGGAAAGGGGAGCGTAAAGGGGAGGGATGCCGAGGCAGGCAATCCCCAGCACCAAGCCCCCAAAAAACAAGACATGAGGGCAAAGCCAAAAGAGCTAAAGACTAATCAAGGGCACGCGCTATAAGCACCTGAATATGCAGCGATAATGCCCCTAACAGAAAAAAGCGCGAGTCAACCCAGCACAACCATCTAGCATAAAAGGACCTGGATGCCAAGAAGGGCAACCATAGGCACCCCGAGCAGAAAAGGGCGAGTCCAGACGAAGAACAGAGAGTCCAGAAACCAATCCGAGCAAGACTCAGCAAGCAGGCACACATGACAGGGGCAAGAGAATCCACCACATAGGGCAACCCTGTTGGCTGTAAGCATCCGATTAATGATGCAGCCAACACGAAGCCCTGCCCGAACACCAGAAGCCACAAGCAAGAGCGTAAACTTGAGAAGCGAAACCAACAAACTGTGCAAAGCTGGGCTATAGGGAAAGAGAGGCAGAAAGGAGGGAGGGGGGGGGGGGGGGGGGGGGGGGGGGGGGGGACCAAAACAGAACGAAGCGCCATGCCAAAACAACACAGGGGTATCCAAAGACTCAAGATAAAGGGTGCCCCTTAATTCTCAGGTAAGCGGCAGAGGTGGGGCATGTGAACCCAATAAGCAGTCTAGGAGGCCAGACCCGAAAAATCCAGCATACCTATAGCCAAATACAGACACCGGGTCAAGGACATGCTATCTAAGTACTAGAGGACAACTATATATGCCTTAACCGAGAGAACTGACACCTTGGAGGGTTGACCAAGGCAGGGCACGTAGCTTGCATGACACACACTTAGACTACATGCCCTACCCCATTCAAAGGGGTGCTAGTTCTCAACAAGGCAAACAGATTCCACTGGGGGACTAGGGCATGGATGACCACAAGAAACAAGCTAACAAAACGAGATCAGGTGGGGAGTACGAAGAAAAGCGAGCCAGGGGGGCATGAAGAGCAAGAATCCGAAAGAAGAGACACCTAGACTGAGCAAACTAAGTCCACAGCTAGAACTTGCCAAGTCCAAGCAGGGCGAACAGGGTCATCGAGATGATCCACTATGATGAAGGCAGGTCTTCCCCAGCGATGATCCAGGGCAATGCCATGCATACTCATGCTGCCCTCCAGCAAGGAGACACCGTAGAGGGACGAGGCCAATCCGGAGTAAAGGGGCAGACAGAAATTGGAGGTGCTCAGAGAGGAGGCAGAGGAGCTCGACCGAAGAATAAAGCTCCTCCAGAAGTACTGCTTGGCTCTGTACCTCTTCGGCAGCCTCCAGGAATTGGCGCGAGGCCAATCCGGAGTTAAGGGGCAGACAGAAATTGGAGATGCTCAAAGATATCTTGTCACGATTGCTGTGGTGTATCATACGGATATAACCATAAGATTCCCCAATCGGACAACACGATTTCCTCTTACACCACATTTGCTTCAAGAGTGGGTCTGAAATGTAATTAATAGCAAGTTCATCGACCGATTCAGATTCCAAGTGAACCCAATCGTCAGGTCCTATTCTCGTTCGCTCGCGTTTTTAATCTTTATTCGCGTTTTCAATCTTTATCTCGTCCATACCCGTCCTTCATTTATTCCTATTACAATAGGAGGCTTAGGCAAGTATGGAGACTCCAAGCGAAGAAACGAGGGTGACAAGGTTGCAGGCTTGCAGCCCCGTCTACGTCGGAGAAGCACCTAAGTTGGTGCCTTAAGGCACAGGCACCTATTGAGAACCATGCGCCGATAAATAATTTGACTACTGCGGGCCGGAATGTTGTCCCGCCAAATAATATGTGAGTTCAGGCCCTTGCACTCATCGATCATATACCTAGGCGCTAACTGATGCCGTCCATTTTGCACACCAACTCGCTCATTCGCATTCTTACATCCAACATTCCAACCTTCATAAGGTTTGAGTCCTCACCGTCACTTTTTTAGTGTAAACCAAGAGCACTTTTCCCGAGACTTTCCGAGACTCTCCGAGACGCGTCTGTCCGGAGTAGACTCATGGTATGTGTTACGGCACACTTTGCTATACAATGCCGCGTCCCTTTGCTACGGTGTCGCGTCCACTATTGCGGTTTCTTATCCTGATGTAAGCGTCACCAAGCTTGTCGATTGTTTGTACTGTCCTCGACTGCCCCCCTACTTTGTTCTGCTGCCTTCGTTTTTTGCGCTTCGAAGGTCGTCACTTCTTCCTGCACGCAGATTATTCCCGGAATTGTTGCTCGCCCGCCCGAATCCAACTTTTACTACAGCTCCACGCCCACTTCTACAGCCCCACGCCCACGCCCCCTCATCACTAGTCTCCCCCGGCCGGGCACGAGCCGATTGTTCCCTGATTGTTGCAACCAATATCTTATTTTGATAAGAGTATGTGACGTGATCAAGTTTCCCCGACGAAACTATACCGGACGAATAGAGTATCAAGTATTAGAGTGTACCACTAGAGGCTGGCTTCCGTAGATTGTCCCTTTTATTTATTTACCAATATCTTTGTATCACGTTTATAAGTGATACATGTAGGTTACGTGGCTAGACTAGTAGCACTACCAGATATTTTCGCTGGAGCTGCCAGCCAGACTACCGAATCCCAGTCCCGAGCATGTACCGAGGAGGCAAACAATTTATGTGGAAACACACTATATGCCAGGGCGGAGGTTGTCGACACTCGACAGGGGTACAAAAGCATGTGGCGGAGCTGGTGCAAGTAGGGGGGTGGTGTGGGAGGAGCCAAGGGGGGAGGCGGTTGGAGATCAAAACAAGAAGAAGCAAACAACCCCGTGATCAGTTAGCGAAAGAATGGTCGATTAGTACTCCTGGTGGATTTCTTCTGCACTTGGGATTGCGCTCGAGATCTGCTGTTGCTCTCGCTGCTGACTAGTCACCATCACCTTTCGGAGCAAGGCGTTTTCTTGTATCAGATTTAGATCGAGGGCATCCAAGATCTAATTGATATATATTTGTATTGCAGCGCTTAGTAGGTCGGACCTATATATACCCTCTACTACTCTTCAAGAAAGATAAGAATTATTTCTTGAACTGGTTTGAAACATGCTGTAAGTAGTTGCACCGATTGCAAAGCCAAACCGGTCTGACAGTGTCCGATAGTCAAGCAAGCAGCTATGAATTACATCCGAAAACTCACGAGCTGCTTCGCACTCATGGATGAGCCATCACTCAAGCCATTCAGCGCTTCGGTGAGTTCCCTTCGGCAGCCTGCACCTTTCAGGTTGTTAAACAGGTGTTCAGGGTGTTTCATTGCGCGCGCCTGGTACTTCACGCTTACGGATTTCAGATGCTTGGCTTGAGCGCTGCGCTGCCTGATACTGAATGTTGACGGCTTCAGATGCTTGGCGTAAGCATTGCGCTGACTGATACTTATCGTTTGCGGGTTTCATATGCTTGGCTTGAGAATTGCGCTGCCTGCTACTTATTGTTTACGGGTTTCACATGCTTGGCTTGAGCATTGCGCTGTCTGAGACTTATTGTTTACGGGTTTCAAATCCTTGACGTGAGCATTGCGCTGCCTGATACTGAATGTTTACGGGTTTCAGATGCTTGGCTTGAGCCAGAGGGCCCTCTGACTTGAGCCTTGCGCTGCCTGATACTTCATGTTCACGGATTTCAGATAGATGCTTGGCTTTAGGTCTGTGTCATTCGGGCTGAATGCACCTACAGTCCGTATGCGTACGGTGCGTCATATATACGGACTGAAAAATCCTTTGATTCGCCTCATTTTGTGTTCAATGAATAGGAGAAATCAGTAATGCCCAACCATGTTCTAACAGGTTTATTCGGGCACTCTCAACATTTGTTGACAATGGTGAGCGCTGCAAAAGTGCTCATTTGTTCCCATTATGCTGATGTACCTTATCCGATTAACAGTTCGATAATTTGAGAGACCCTTGCTTGCATTTTAACTCAACGTACGACATCGTAGTCCGCTAGTCAGTAACATGTACTTGGCAAGGTAACGTTCGAACAGCAGCCATGCGCGTTTACTAATGCTAATTAACGACACATCACTGCGAAATGCGTAAGACTGTTTCACTGCGGAGCGAATATCACTGCGGAGCGAATATCAACTTCTCAGCGCCTCGCAACCGTTCCGCCAGCCAGCCTGCCTGCCAGGAAGTTATGTGCACTCCCTCACTCACGCAGTAGTTCACTCGCTATTTTTGTCATTCAATCGAGCATTGGAAGTTGCAGTCCAGACCATCCGCTGAATTAGAAAAAAACATCGTCTGCAGAAGGAGTAGCCCAGGCCTCCAAATTTTCACTGAGGCTGATCTATTTTTTTTACTAAGAATGGCATGATTCATGGCTATGAGTTGGCCCACTTTCCAGGTCATTCTGAGCACCTCATTTGGGTGGGGTGTGTGTGTGTGGTGGTGTGTGTGTGTGGGGGGGGGGGGGGGGAGGGGGGGGGGGGGTCAGCCCTCCTCAGGTTTTTTGTTATCTTTTTACTCATACCTCCAAATGACATTCTGGGACCACCATTGCGATTGTTGACAAAAGCAGTTCATTGGCACCATTTAAGACCCAGGGTGGGTGTATGGGCAGGTGGATCATGTGGATGGGTAAGGGTTGATGGGTATGGGTGGGTGTGTATGGATGGCAAGGATGGGTATGGATGGGTGGGTGAATGGGTGAGTATGAATTGTATGGATGGGTGGGTATGGGTGGGTAGAGTGTGTGTGTGAATGGGTGGGTGAATGGGAGAGAATTTTGACTATCAATCCCTGTTAGGGAATTCTGAGGATGCCATTGTGTGCGCCATAGTGTAAAGACCCAGAATCCAAATCTAATTTTCAAGTTGTGCCTCTTATTTCTTTTTAAGAGGAGGGGGGGTGAGGGGGGGTGCAGCCCTCCTCAAGTTTTTTAGGCGGGGGGGGGGGGGGGGGGGGGGGGGGGGGCAGCCCTCCTCATTTTTTCGACTTTCAACTCCTACAGATGGCCAACTTGTATGATCCCCTCCCTCTTCAAGTCACCACACACTCAATGCCTTCCCCCGTCCCCAGTGCCCCCTTGAAGGTAGTGTTCAAAACTAACTAACTTAACAACTGACTAACTGACTAACTGCTTGAAGCACCAACTAACTCCCATGTCATTCAACACCTTTTTCTTTCAACTCCTACAGATGGCCAACTTGTATGATCCCCTCCCCCTCCAAATTACAATCGGCACAATTCCGTCCCCCGGTGCCCCCTTTAAAGTGGTGTTTCAAAACATTGCAAGCTCCACGTACTTTGGCCCCCTGGTGTGTCCCACCCAACAAACTCCGCCTTTCGCTGAGGCCTTTCTCTGGGAGCAGCTCCTGGGCACTTCAGGCAGCAAGAGGTGGGAAGAGCTAGTGGCTGAGATAATTCAAGTGGTGCAGATAGGGGAGGAGTGGACGCAGGCCGTCTCTATGGTCACACTTGTAACTCCACACCCCGTCGCAAAAGGTACGATTTTTCAATTTTGTAGGCAGTACATGCATATGTTGTAGATAGGCACTGTTTCTTTACCCTAAACTTCCCTTCTTTACCCTAAACCCTTCTTTACCCTAAACTTACCCTTCTTTACCCTAAACCCTAAACCCTAAACTGATTCTGAGCCATTTTACTGAATACACGACACCTACAACGGTAAGTAAATAAACTACGGTATGTATTTATTTATTTGTTTATTTATGCGCTGGGGCCAACTACTAGTACTACTTCTGAGCCATTTGACTGAATACACGGCACATCCATCCATCAGGCGGCAGCACTAAGTAAAGTAATCTTGGGAATTGAACATTGGTATGCCTTGCCACGGGGTGTGAGGTTGGAGGAACCTTCCTGCTTGCTTGCAGTAGAGTAGGGGAGGTTACTGTGGGTTTCGCTTTTGCAGACCGCAACTGCGCCTGGGCTTGTACTGCCGCACTACAGCATGGAGGCAGAAAGTAAATGTGTGTATGTTACAGTCCAGGGGTAGGCCCAATAGGCTAAAGGGACTTGCCCAACCGTGACAAGAAGGGCTAACAAGAAAAAGCATTGATGAACTGGAAAGAAGTAAAGTATTGATGAACTGGAAAGAAGTCAAGTATTGATGAACTGGAAAGAAGTAAAGTAAACAACTCAATCAGGCCTTTGTTCCACTATTTCTTATTTGGGCAAACGCTATCATCACACCTCATTTCATCAGGTATGATGTCAAAGCACGCACAGCACAGCGTGGATTTTGAATCAAAAGACCGTGGGCATAACCGTGGACAAGACCGAGTACAAAACCTTGGAGGCGACCGTGGAAAATATGAGACGGAGTCTACCACTGACAGCAATGTCATAGAAGAGTCACCGAGTTCAGGCAGTGTGAACAGGAAGGAAACGTACTCGGTGATGCAGCTCATCAAAGTCACTGCAAGGTCTTGGGTAGATGAAGAAAGTGGCCAGTGAGTACGTGACTGTGCTGTGTCCTGCACTGATTTCTAGATTTGTGAATTCAGTCCAACCAAGCCAAGCCAAGTGTTGAGTCACCGAGTTCAGGTAGCGTGAACAGGAAGGAAACGTACTCGGTGATGCAGCTCATCAAAGTCACTGCAAGGTCTTGGGTACATGAAGAAAGTGGCCAGTGAGTATGTGACTGTGCTATGTCCTGCACTGATTTCTAGATGTGTGAATTCAGTCCAGCCAGGCCAAGCAAAGCCAAGCCAAATGTTGAAAGTTGCAGCTTGTTCAAGTGACTTCCAAGACTTGGCTAAATGAAGATATTGGCAAGTTGGTGTGTGCCACACTAACTTTCTATCTGTGTGAATTCAGACCTACAAAGCCAAACCACACGAAACCAAACGTTGGGTGTTGTAGCTGCTCCCAGTGAGTGCCAAGGCTTGGCTAGATGAAGCGGGTGGACAGTGAGTGCCAAGGCTTGGCTAGATGAAGCGGGTGGACAGTGAGTGCCAAGGCTTGGCTAGATGAAGCGGGTGGACAGTGAGTGCCAAGGCTTGGCTAGATGAAGCGGGTGGAAAGTCAGTGGGTCAAAGCAAATTTGAAGGCTCTGCTGCGCCCTTTTGCATTGACCCACTAACTTTCCACCAGCTACATTAAATTTGCATTTGCCCACTAACTTTCCACCAGCTGAAACTGAAGCTGGTGGAACGTGAGTGGGTCAATGCAAATTTGAAGGCTCTGCTGCGCCCTTTTATTGGCTTGGAAGGGTGCATTCTGGGTGGGAAGGTTGACGTAGGGGTGCATGAAAGGGTGCTGAAGACCCCTTTAATTTGTTGGCTTGGCTTGAAAAGGTGCATTCTGGGTGGGAACCCTTCAAATTTACAGATTAGGGTCTTTGGAACCCTTTTCTGCACCCTACGGCACCCACACTCACTCTCTATCCTACACATGCTATTTCCTGCCTGAGTTCAGACCAACCAAGCCAAACAAAAGTAAGACAAGGAAAAAAGAAAAAGAAAAAAGGCATGGCCAAGGCAAGCCAAGCCAAGCCGAACCAAAACAAGTTAGGAAAAAGGAAAAAGGAAAAAGGAAAAAAGGCCTTAGCGAGTCAATCCAAGTCAAGCCAAACTGAATAAACCGTTTGTATTGCGATGCAGGACTTTGTTGGCGATCACTCATACAGACGTCACGAAGGCCGAAGTGACATTCGACAAGCTGGAAAGGATCACGGAAGCGCAGCTGTCAATATTGGCACAGGTGGGTGGTGGCAGTGGTGGTGATGATGATGATGATGATGATGATGATGATGATGATGATGATGATGATGAACACACAAGCGCTTCCAAAAACACACCAGAAATTCCTAAATTTCCCTACACACACCACACCACCCCCCTACCCCCACCCTCCAGAGCTACCCAAATTTACCTATACACCCCAACCCACCGCACCTTCTTACCCCCAGCCACCAGAGCTACCAAATTCCCATGTACACATCACACCACACCACACCACACTCGTACCCACTGGAGCTACCAAACATTCCCTATACAACCCACCCCAACCACCCTCCTACCCCCACCCTCCAGAGCTACCCAAGTTACCATGTAAATACCACACCACTCCAGTCCTTACCCCCACCCACCAGGGCTACCCAAATATCCTTATACGCCCGCCCGACCCCCCCTACCACCACCCACCAGAGCTACCCCAACTCCCTCATACACCCCACACCACCCCACCCCCTACAACCACACACCAGAGCTTCCCAAATGTCCCTATACACACCACACTACCCCCCTACCCCCACACACCAGAGCTTCCCAAATGTCCCTATACACACCACACTACGCCCCCTCCCTCCACGCACCAGAGCTTCCCAAATGTCCCTATACACACCACACTACGCCCCTACCCCCACGCACCAGAGCTTCCCAAATGTTCCTATACACACCACACTACGCCCCTACCCCCACGCACCAGAGCTTCCCAAATGTCCCTATACACACCACACTACGCCCCTACCCCCATGCACCAGCGCTTCCAAAATTCCTTAATACAACCCACCCCACCCCCCTACCCCCACACACCAGAGCTACCCAAATTACCCTATACACACCACACCATCCCCCTACCCCATCCCCCCACACCAGAGCTTCCCAAAGCACGTTATCGACTACATGTGCGGGGACCGTGAGGAGCAGGGAAAGACGTACGGGTCGCATTACTAATTTGCAAATTTGTCTTGTCCACACCAGAGCTTCGCCAAGTCAGACAAAGATCTCACTCACAACTAACTTGTAAACATTTCCTCCCCCCCCTCCTCCTCTCCCCCCCCCCCCCCACCACCACCACCACCACCACACACCAGAGCTTCCCAAAGCACGTGATTGACTACATGTGCGGGGACTCGGAGGAGCAAGTCAAGACGTATGGATCGCTTGCCCGATCTCACAAGGAGGTCACCATTCTCTTCATGGACATAGTTGGTAAGTAGTTGACAATCGCGCCCACGGCACCTGCCATTACTCAGGATGGCGGCTCTTCATGGACATAGTTGGTGAGTAGTTGACAATCGTGCCCACGGCACCTGCCATTACTCAGGATGGCGGCATAGTTGGTGAGTAGTTGACAATCGTGCCCACGGCACCTGCCATTACTGCGGATGGCGACTCTTAAGAGGAGCTCGCCCCGGGATCTGGATTCTTGCCTCCATTATTTAAATATACACATGGACTCTTATGTTTTTTTTTTTTTTTTTTATCTTTTTTATCTTTTTTTTTTTTTTTTTAGGAGTGGCAACACCATTCGAACTTATTTTTTTGTAGGAGTGGCAACACCATTCGACCTGACATTTTTGTACGAGTGGCAACACCATTCAAATTAATGTTTTGTAGGACTGGCAACGCCATTCGAACTGAATCCTCGGTGTCGCTGGTTTGAGTTGGGAGACCCACCTCCTGGGGTGAAAATCCTTTCACAACTTAAAAAGCAAATAAGGGAATATATTGTGAATTGTTGTGCCTCCCTCATTGACATGCTGATTTTATCTCTCCCTTGCAAGGACTACATGTACTGTATAACTGTATGTATGTAGGACTGTATGTACTGCATGTTTGTATGACTGTATGTACTGTATAACTGAATGTCTGTATGACTGTATGTACTGCATGTTTGTATGACTGTATGTACTGTATAACTGAATGTCTGTATGACTGTATGTACTGCATGTTGTATGACTGTATGTACTGTATAACTGAATGTCTGTATGACTGTATGTACTGCATGTTTGTATGACTGTATGTACTGTATAACTGTATGTCTGTATGACTTTATGCCTGTATAATTCAATATGACCCTTGGTGCAAAGATTGACATGCCGACTGTATCTCTCCCGTGCAAGGATTCACGAACATGGGCAAGCGTGTGGCATATGTGAATTGTTACATGGTTATATATATGCGCCTTCAGGTGCCTAACAGTCTGTATAGTACAATATGTACTTGGTGCAAAGATTGACATGCCGACTGTATCTCTCCCGCGTCAGGATCCACGACAATGAGCAGGCTTTTCTATTTTGTGGTTGGTCTATGAATTTGTTACATGTTGTATACATGCGTTCTATCAGGTGTCATCAACTGTCTGTTTATAATACAACACCGTATTCCTTGGGGCAAAAGATTGACATGCTGGCTGATCTCTCGACTGAGATTCCACCAGGATTCCGGCCATGGGCAAGAAAGGTGCAACTTGTCTATGCCATGCTCAACTTCCCTTCTAACAACAGCTTCCGCACTAGTTTGCACACATTGCGATGGCTGCCAACCCTACATGTTGTCGTATGCAAACTTGGGTCATGCTGGCGTAATCTCTTCTAGTGTCGGAGGCCACGAACATAACAAGAACACCGGTGGCATCGTGCTTGCCCGTGCTCATCTTGGTTAACACTGGTGTATCAACCAATCTTGACTTATCCTGCATCAAACCAATCAGTCTTTTCGTACACTCCCCGCATAACTCATACTGCTTTTGTACTCAACCAAAAATCTTGTCCCTATCCCACGCATCATCCATACTCTTTACCTCTCCTCAATGCATCACTCCAACCTCTTTGTACCTCTCCCGGATCAACCAAACTGTTGATCAAACCAAATCTGTACCTATCCCCAATCAACCAACGTGGTGATCAAACCAACTTGTATTCAACAAAAATCTTGACCTCCTCCCCTATATCAACACAAGTGATGTATCAACAAATATGAATCTCCCCTCTCAACCAAATGTTGTACTCAACCAACTATTGTATCTCCCTATCAACCAACTGTGTCTAAAACTCTTGTACTCTCCCTATCAACCCAACTGGTGTATCAACAAATATCTGAACCTCCCCCTATCAACTTTCCAATGTCGTTCAAACCAACTTTGTACCCTCTCCATAAGACCAACGGGGTAATCAACCAACTCTTGTACTTATGGTGCATCCATGTCCGGTACTAATAACCTCTTGAACCACCTCTACCCCTGTTTAGCAAGGCATTATTACTATACACCCTTTTAAGACAAACATGAGCAAGATGGTGGAATCTGCTGCGTGCTCGACTTTCTCAACCAACTCTTTCTCAATCTTCGACAACCTGTGTGACAACCACCAGGTGCGTTGGTGTGTGTGGGGGGGGGGGGCAGGGGGGGGGGGGGGGGGGCTAGGTGCACAGAGGACCACCACACCTGCGTTTGTTTTAGAAGGCAGTGGTGTGTATGTGTGTGTGTTTGTGCTTGCCTGTGTGTGTGTGGGGGGGGGGGAGAGGGTGAGGGGTGGAAAGGGTGTGTGCGTGTGTGTGTGTGGGGGGGGGGGGGGAGGGGGGTACATGGTGGGAAGGGAGAGGGGGGGAGGGGGAGGGGAGGAGAGTGTGGCATCTGCTGATGTAACCATCTTCCATACCCACCAAGCACCCGCCCTAATACAACCCACTGTACACACACACCTACACTATTGATAGGTGCACAAGGTGGGGACGGCCGGAGACTGGTACATCGAATATTATGGTAACATTGAAGGGAAATTGAAATTGAAATTGTTACATCCGTGTAATACAGGTACTCACAGGACGTGATGTTAAGGACACCACAGCGTAAGCCGGACCTAGCTATAGTCACCGTATTGAAGGGATGACTATGACCCACCCAACCAACCAACCAACCAATTACGAATGTTGTACAGAAGATAGTTACAGTGATAGAAACTGAGCAAAGAGACAGTACTAAGCAGTACATCGGCGAAGCTGCCCAATAGAGCAGTGGAGTCAAGGGCTGCTCAGATGCCTAGAAAGCCAATATTGTGGTATCATAGAAGGGACGACAATGAACCAACCAACCAACCAACCAACCAACCAACCAACCAAAATTATCATAGAAGGGACAACGATGACCCAACCAATTAATAACCAACTTTATGGCATCATGGAGAGTGACGACATTGACCCAACCACCCAACCCTCCAACCACCATCTATTGGCAGCATGGAGAGGGACGACAACGATGGCTTTGTCAAGGTGTCCTCTGAACATGACCCACTGTAAACCCACCCTCATACAACCCACCAGACACCCACACTCATACAACCCACCATACGACCACCAAACACCCACACTCATACAACCCACCAGACACCCACTGATACCATATTGATAGGTGCACAAGGTGGAGACAGCCGGAGACTGCTACATCGTATCTTGTGGCATCATGGAGAGTGACGACAAGGATGGTTTTGCAAAGGTTAGTTTTGCAAAGGTTACACTATCTGATTTCCAATGGCGGTTGACAGCGACCGCAAACACTAATCGCACCCGTAGGGATTCGAACCCCATACCTTCTTGTTTCAACGAGCTCTACCATTGCGCCATTCGTCGAAACAGGATAACAGGTTAGTCAAGAGATAAGAGTTTAACTGTATAACAGGTAATGATAACGCCTAGTGGGGCGTGGTGTTAAGGGAACCCGTCGTACGCGGGTAGGGAGCGGTCTTCTACCTCAACTGGACAAGCTACCATGGCCGTTGACGACGACCTGCAACTCCAAGAGCGACCAAAGGGGGGATCGAACCCCCGACTTTTCATCCTCAGAGTGATTTGGTCTACCACTAGACCAATGTATATCACTGAAAGGGGCAAACTGTATTACTGTATTACTGCCGCCTGATAATGTCCATTTGACGAAACTAGTCGCTGCTTTTTTTAATTATTTGTCTCTACCTCTTGTCTCCTCTTATTGTTGATTCCTCTTTTCGAAAATTTCAACTTCGATCCCTAGTACTCACTGCCCAGAAAGAAGCTTATATGTGTCACCCCACCCCACCCCGTCCACCCGGCCACCCCACCCCAAACCAAACCTAACCAAACCAAACCAAGCCAAACCAAACCAAAGCAAAGCAAACCAAACCACTCCACCGGACTCCACCCTACCTCACTTCACTTCACTTCACTTCACCCCATCCCACTCCACCCCACCCCCCCTACCACACCACTCCACCCTACCTCACTTCACTTCACTTCACTTCACATCACTTCACCCCATCCAAGGTGTGCACTAAACACGATCCTGCAAAGAGTGCTTCAAAAGTTCTGGACTTCGCCAAGGACATGCTGAGGATCTCGAAAATGGTGAATATGCCGCACGACAACAAGCCCGTCACCATTCGCATCGGCATTCACACGGGCCTCTGTTGTGAACTGGAGTCATTGGCACCAAGCTACCCAAGTTCTCTGTGTTTGGGAGACACTATGAACAACGGCTTCCAGGTGTGTAGGCAGGGTGGGTGGGTGGGGTGGGTGTGTAAGCATTTTGGGTGGTGGGATGGGGGGGGGGGGTTGGTGTGTGGGTTGGGAGGGGTAGGGGGGGGGTGGGGGGGGTAGGGGGGTATGTGGGATGGGTGGGTGAGGTGAGGGTGTGGGGGTGGGGGGGGGGGGGGGGTACCAGTGTGGGTTGGTTGTGTGTGTTAGTGTGGGTGTGTTGGGGGGGGAGGGGGGGGTAATGTGGATGGGTGGGTGGGTGGGTTGGGGGTTACCTATTTTGGGGTGTGTGTTGTGTTAGTGTGGGTGTGTTTGGGGGGGGATGGGGGGGTATGTGGATGTTTGTTTGTGTGTGGGTGGGGGGGGTGGTTCGGTGGGGGGGGGGGGGGGGGAGGTACCCGTTTGGGTGGTGGGTTGGTTTCGTTGTGGGTGTTTGGGGTGGTATGGGGGGGGGTCTGTGGCGGATGGTGGGTGGGGGGTAGTGTGCGTGGTGGAGGGGGGGTACCAGTGTGGTGGTGTGTGGGTAGCGTGGGTGTGTTGGGGGGGGAGGGGGGGGTACGTGGATGGGTGGGGGGGGGTGGGTTGGGGGGTTGGGACCAGGTGGGTGGGGGTGGGTAGTGTGGGTGGGTGGGGTGGGTGTGGGGGGGGGAGGGGGGGGATGTGGATGGGTGTGGGTGTGGGGGGGGGGGGTGGTGGTACCCGTGGGTGGTGGGTGGTTAGTGGTGGGTGGGGTGGGGGGGGGAGGGGGGGGGGTAGGGGGGGGGGGAGGGGGGGGGTAGGGGGTATGTGGATGGGTGTGTGTGGTGGGGGGGGGGATGGTGGTACCAGTGTGGGTGGTGGGTGGGTGGCTGGGTGTGGGTTGTGCATCATCCATCGACAACCATCCAACAACGTTCACCATCCATGTGGACGTGTTTGAAGTCATTGGCGCCAAGCTGGCCAAGAGCTCTGCGCTTGGAAACACCGTGCGTATGGCATCCAGCTGTGTAGCAGTGTGTGTATCAGGACAACCCCAAACTCCAATAAAAGTGTGCATCATAAGTGTGCATCAAAAGTGTGTGCAGCAAATGTGCATCAAAAGTGTGCATCAAAAGTGTGCAGCAAAAGTGCATCAAAAGTGTGCAGCAAAAGTGTGCATCAAAATTGTGCATCATGAGTGTGTAGCAGTGTGTGCATCATGACAACCCCAAACTCCAATAAAAGTTAGCATCATAAGTGTGTGCAGTGCGTGCATCATAAGTGTGCAGCAAAAGTGTGCATCAAAAGTGTGTGCAGTGTGAGCATCGAAAGTGGGCAGCAAAAGTGTGTGCAGTGTGTGCATCAAAAGTGTGCAGCGAAAGTGCATCATAAGTAAGCATCATAAGTGTGTGCAGTGTGTGCATCATAAAAAACCCTAGGACTGAATGGTTGCTGATGATAGCAAAACCGTAAGACTAAGTTCTATGCAGCGTTGCAAGCGATGCTAAAAAATGGCAGAGAGTGTGTGTGTGTGTGTGTGTGTGTGTGTGCTTGTGTGAGTATGTGTGTGTGTGTGTGTGTGTGTGTGTGTGTGTGTGTGTGCTTGTGTGCTTGTGTGAGTAGGTGTGTGTGCATGTGTGAATGTATGTGCATTTGCATGTGTATGTGTCGGGTGTGTGGGGGGGGGGGGGGGGGGGGGGGGAGGATGTGAGGGGGTTGGGTGGAACGTAAGGGTGGGTGGGTGGGGTTGGGGGGGTGGACAGCGTGTGTGTGAGTGTGTGTGTGCATGTGTGCATTGCAGCAAAGCAACAGGTGGAAAGGAAGCGAGTTAGTTAGTTACAAGACCGCTGGCTGACGATGTCAGGCTTCTCCGGTCAGGGACAGTCACCATGCCACAGACGGACAACAGGGGGACACCCGGGGGCCTCCCGCCCCCTGAACAGGGGGGCCCACCCAAACCAAAATACTGACACCCAAAGCAACTAACCACGGAACCACTAACCACCTGACACCCGTTTTTGCCATCAAAGCACTAACCACCTAAACCCGCCTAACCACGTACTCCAACCAAAGCACAACCACCTAACAACCGAACACCTGACACACCGCGTGTGCCAATCCAAAGCACTAACACCTAACCGCTAACCAGTAATCAAACCCAACGACCTAACCATCCGAAACCAACTAACACCTGACCACCGTTTGCCAATCAAAGAAACCCTAACCACCTAACCGCCCCTAACACCCCGTACTCCAACCAAAGCACCTAACCACCTGGCCACCTAACCACCTGACCACCGTTTGCCAATCAAAGCACCGAACCACCTAACCGCCTAACCACCGTACTCCAACCAAAGCACCTAACCACCTAACCACCTAACCACCTGACCACCGTTTGCTAATCAAAGCACCTAACCACCTAACCGCCTAACCACCGTACGCCAACCAAAGCACCGTATGAAACCGTACTCCAACCAAAGCACCGTATGAAACCGTACTCCAACCAAAGCACCGTATGAAACCGTACGCGAATGCGGATGCAAAAATGTGTGGCCCGAGGGTACCAGGTATCATCATCCACCGTTCACTATCCACCATTGCCGGCCACCCACCCACCCACCTAACCACCTAACCACCTAACCACCTAGCCACCTGTCGGCCACCCACCCACCTGACCACCGTACCTTGATTTCGAAGGATGAAGTCTGAGAGGATGTATACAGTCAGCACTCACTATTACACCACCCACCTAAGCACCGTACCTTGACTTTGGAGGATGAAGTCTAAGAGGATGTGTACAGTCAGCACTCACTATCAAACTACCTGGCCCGGCCCTTCTCTGCCCTGACATAGCGTGACAAATCAGATTCGCTCGCAGCGCGTGGCAGAGGCAGGAGGTTGTAACCCAACCACCCAACCACCCATGCAGGATGCAGAGCACTGCCAACCATGGAGGCAACCAAGTATCTACCCAACTACCCAACTACCCAACCACCCAACCAACCACCCAACCAAGTATCACACTACCTGGCCCAGCCCTTCTCTGCCCTGACATAGCGTGACAAATCAGATTCGCTCGCAGCGCATGGCAGGGGCAGGGGGGGGTGAATCTCACTACTCCATTTAAAACCAATTTGCCTCGTACTGGGTGCCGCTCGCGCCCTTGGCTCCAAAACACTGGCGAGAAGACTACTAAGATGAGGGGGTCGCAGGGCGCAGATGAGGTTATACCTACTATTTGAAATTGAAATTGCGGCCCCGTGTGTTCTAAACATCTTTCCTGCCCTGGCACAGTCAGGCAAATCAGAAAGGCTCGCAGTGCGTGGCAGGGGCAAGAGGTTGTAGCTGAGGGTGTAGCTGAGAGTGTAGCATCCAAGTATCTACCCAACCACCCAACCACCCATGCAGAATGGAGAGCACTGCTAACCATGGAGGCATCCAAGTATCTACCCAACCACCCAACCACCCATGCAGGATGCAGAGCACTGCCAAGCACCCAACCACCCAACCACCCATGCAGAATGGAGAGCACTGCCAACCATGGAGGCATCCAAGTGTCTGCAGATACCTTCAACTTGCTTCAGTCAGCTGGCAATACTGACTCTTGGAAGAGTACTGGCGGCATCGAGTTGAGCGCCCCCATGTACTGCCTCATGAACTGCCCCAATGCAATACTGAATCTTGGAAGAGTACTGGCAGCATTGAGGTAAGTGCCTCCATGTACTGCCCCCATGCAATACTAACTCTTGCAAGAGTACTGGTGGCATCGAGGTGAGTGCCCCCTTGTACTGCCCCATGTACTGCCCCCATGCAATACTGACTCTTGGAAGAGTACTAGTGCCATCGAGGTGAGTGCCCCCTTGTACTGCCCCATGTACTGCCCCCATGCAATACTGACTCTTGGATGAGTACTGGTGCCATCGAGGTGAGTTCCCCCTTGTACTGCCCCATGTACTGCCCCATGCAATACTGACTCTTGGATGAGTTCTGGTGCCATCGAGGTGAGTTCCCCCTTGTTCTGCCCCTTGTACCCACCATCCACCATATATACATACACACATACATCCCCTGAACTACCAGGTGAAGGGAAAGGGCATCATGCAGACCTTCCACATTCAGATGAACAAAGAAGCCTTTGACGTCAACGCGATCAAGAGAGACTACAAGCATGAAATTGAGAAGGCTGATGACACCATGGACCACCCAAGGTAAGAATCATGAGTGTATGTATGTATGCACTCTAGGATTCACTCATTCTGTGGGTGGGTGGGTGGTGGTGGTGGTGTGTGTGGTGTGTGTGGGGGGGGGGGGGCATACTGACGTCAACGCGATCAAGAGAGATTACATGGATGAAATTGAGAAGGCTGATGACACCATGGAGAACCCAAGGTAAGCATTATGTATGTATGTGTTTGTTTGTCTGTTTGTTTGCATGTTTGTTTGTTTGCATGTTTGTTTGTTTGTGTATGTTTGTGTGAGTGTGTTTGTGTATGTTTGTTTGCATGTTTGTTTGCATGTTTGTTTGTTGTGTATTATTTTGTGGGTGGTTTGTGTATGTTGTTTGAGTTGTTTTGATGTTTGTTTGAATGCTGTATAGATGGATGGAGATGGATGGATGGATGATGGATGGATGCTATGCATGGATGGCTGGATGGAGCATGGCGGTGGATGGATGGAGGAGGGATGCATGGAGGCACTGGATGGATGGAATGCATGGATGGATGGATGGTTATGGATGAGGATGGATGGATGGGTGCATGGATGCATGAATGGATGGATGGATGGATGGATGGATGGATGGATGGATGCATGGATGGATGCATGGATGGATGGATGGATGGATGGATGGATGGATGGATGGATGGATGGATGGATGCATGGATGGATGCATGGATGGATGGATGGATGGATGGATGCATGGATGGATGGATGGATGGATGCATGGATGGATGCATGGATGGATGGATGCATGGATGCATGGATGGATGTGTGTGTATGTTTGTATGTAGGTATGCACTCATTTGTGTCCAGACACACATTTCACTCTGTCGCCATTCCGTCGCTGCATGGCTGCGCATGTGTGTGGCTAAACTACTCAGAATGGCCCCTCGAACCCCTCTGAGCGCAAAGCGCGGGGTCACACTGGGGTACCACCGTGTCACTCCATTTGTCATGTGCCGAACAAAAACAAAAAGTGTAACTAACCTTGACAAAGCCACCATTGTGTCCCTCTCCATGATTCCATAAGATATGACAGTCTCCGGCTGTCTCCACCTTGTGCACCTATCGATAGGGTGTTAGGATCATGTTGCACTGCTCACTGTGTATTGTTCCCTAACAAATGGTTAGCAACAACAGCTTTCCTCACCCCCTCTGCACCCCACCCATCCCACATATCCCTCTCAATCCAATCCAGCAACAACAGACCCCCTCCCACCCTCCACACCACACCCATCCCTCTCAATCCAATCCAGCAGCTTCCCTCCCCCCCCTCCAACCCCCCACTCACCCCACCCATCTCTCTCAATCCAATACGCAGCTACCCTACACCCTCCACCCCCACCCCCCCCACATACATCTCAATCCAATCCAGGAACAACAGGCCCCCTTCCGCACCCTCACAACACACCACTCCCTCTCAATCCAATACAGCAGGCATACCTCCCCCCTCACCCCCCACCACCCCACATACCTCTGTCAATCCAATCCAGACAACAGGCCCCTCCCACCACAACACCCCACCCACTCTTCTCTCAATCGCAATCAGCAGCTACCCTCCCACACATCCACCCACCCACCCCACAGATATCCCCTCCATCCCCAATCCCCAGAAACAACAGGCCCCCATCCCAACACTTCCACAACCACACCCATCCCTCTCAATCTAATACAGCAGCTACGCCTCCTCACCCGCAACACCACACCCCTCCCCTCAATCCATCCAGCAACAACAGGGGGGACCATTTCCCCACTTCAAACCGCCAACCACCCCACCCAACACACCCATCCCTCCACCCAATCCAGCAACAACAGCCCCCCTCCACCCCTCAACATAACCCACCCACCCCACCCATCCCTCCGAATCAATCCAGCAAACAGCAGCCCATTTCCGCCATCCACACCCCACCACCCCACCAATCCAAGCCAGCAAACAACAGCCACACTACCACCCTCCACACCCCACCCACCGCACCCATACCCTCTCAAGGCTATCCAGCAAAAAGCTCACCTACCCCCCTCCAAACGCCCAACCCCACCCCACCCAGCCCGCCAATCCAAGCCAGCAACAACAGCCCCCCCACCCACCCTCCGACACCCCACACGCCCACCCATCCCTCCAATCCAATCCAGCAAGAAAGATGTCCTCACCAGAATGCAAAATCAAAATTTAGATTAAATTTACAAAAACCATTGTGAACTCGCTGAGAGCTGGAAATTCAGTTGGCTGCCTTTCATACTGACTAGGGTGAAATTCCTTTCACAATTAAAAAATAAAAGACTCGTCCAGTCTCATTAAGGAGTTTTCTTGCCCATGGCAAACATAACGGAAAATTCAAACTCGAAATTCAAACTCTGGGAGCTGACATCACTCTACCTGTCTTTTGTACTATAGTACTTGTTTTTTCTTTTTAGCCCTTCCTGTCACGGTTGGGCAATTCCCTTTAGTCTATTTGGCCTACCCCTGGACTGTAACATACATAAATACATCGTACATACGCAGCCAGCCTCAAGAAGGAGCGATGAGCATCCTGGCCATGATGAATGTTCTGGCCACTGATGAGATTTTGAAAGTCAGCTCAACGAGGCAAGTAGTTGCACCTGCACCAGTTTTTTTTTCTTGTTTCTTCTGTTTTTCATGATGTTCATAAGTCCCACTTGATTCCGTCAAGCAGCGGGCACATTTGGAGTCCAGTAGGGAGCCAGTAAAAATGACACCATCATCATCATCACCATCATCATCATCATCATCATCATCATCATCATCATCATCATCATCATCGTCGTCGTTGTTGTCGTCATCATCATCGTCGTCGTCGTCATCATCATCGTCGTCGTCGTCGTCGTCGTCGTCATCCTCATCATCATCATCATCATCATCATCATCATCATCATCAATATCATCATCATCATCATCATCATCATCATCATCATCATCATCATCAATATCATCATCATCATCATCATCATCATCATCAATATCATCATCATCATCATCATCATTCATCATCATCAATATCATCAATATCATCAGTATCATCAATATCATCAATATCATCAATATCAACAACACACATAGCATAAAAAGGGCGAGCAACCAAATTGCTATTCCCATGTGACCAAGCTCAATATCAAGGAGCACAAGTGAGAACTAATGTACCTTTGTGTTTTGGGGGTTCGAAGTTAGAGCCATTGGGGTTAGTGTTTTGGGGGTTCTAAGTTAGAGCCATCGGGGTTTGTGTTTTGAGGGTTCTAACTCAGAGCCATTGGGGTTTGTGTTTAGGGGTTTTCTAACTTAGAGCCATTGGAGTTTGCTTTTGGTAGCCAACAAAGATGCTAGTGAGGTTTTTTTTAAATCTGAAATTCAGGCTGAAATTGTTTTTTTTCTAGCTATATGGTTTGAGGCCTCCTCCAGGGAGAGCGTTTTAGTGTTTTTTATAGTTTTTTTAGCTTTTTTGTAAAGCCCTGGACAAAGCTAGTAGCACCCCAAAGGCTGCTATGAGCACCATGATGCTATGTTAATAAGTACATACATGTTGCACCTTAAGGTGATGCGTGAGGTTGAGGGGGGGCAGCCTGGTTGCTGACGCTAGGGCCAACTACCAATAGTGCTTCGTAAAACACACTGGTTCCTTTCCTTAGACAATACGATGGCCTGCACTGTTTCTGGCTTTTGCTTTGCATAGCAGCTTCTAGGCAGCTCCCTTTCTGTCTTTTGCTAGCATGCCGAGCTCTAGGCCGTCCTTTCTGTTTGCTTTATGTATAGCCGTTCTAGGCAGTCCCTTTCTGTCTTTTGCATGATAGCAGCTTCTAGGCAGCTCCCTTTCTGTCTTTTGCTTTGCATAGCAGCTTCTAGGCAGCTCCCTTTCTGTCTTTTGCTATGCGTAGCAGCTTCTAGGCAGCTCCCTTTCTGTCTTTTGCTATGCATAGCAGCTTCTAGGCAGCTCCCTTTCTGTCTTTTGCTATGCGTAGCAGCTTCTAGGCAGCTCCCTTTCTGTCTTTTGCTATGCATTCGCCGTTTATGGCAGCTCCCTTTCTGTTTTTGCATGCATTAGCAGCTTCCTAGGCAGCTCCTTCGTCTTTTTTCTCTGTAATAGCAAGTTCGACGTGCAGCTCCTTCCTTCTGTCTTGCCTTGCCTAGCAGTTTGGCAGCTCCTTTTGTCTTTTGCTATGATCGCGTGCTTTAGGCAGCTCTCCCTTTCCTGTCTTTTGCTATGTATAGCAGCTTTAGGCCGCTCCCTTTCTGTTTTTGCGATGCATGAGTTTAGGAGATCCATGGCCGGAAATGCACGACTGGGCGGTTTAAAAAAAGAGGAAGGGTAGGCCAAGGCAGCTGCAAAACAGAAAAACAATCAAAGACTGAGCAACAAGCGAAACAACGAGAGGCCTCCTCGTCCACGCACAAGCCGAAGCCCCTCACCCACACCGCCATACAACAGTCCCAGCCTCCGTGCTTGCTCCCCACCCAACCAATACGAAGACGCAACCATGACACTACAAAATCGACGCCCTTCACTAACTCTCCCTCACGACACCATTCATCCTTGTCCTAAGCACTCAAGACTGCTGAGGAAATCATAGTACTCGGTTAGGTGTCTGACATCTACACGGAACCATAAGCCCATCTTGCCTCGCTGCTAGTTACCATTGTAAAAATAAACTTTCTACAAGCAACGCCTACCAAAGTCGTTTGCACAAGCTGCACGTTTGATCATTTCTTCAGAAGTTGGTAAATCTTTTTCGTGATGACAGGGGGAGCAAGAGCCATACTAAAACTACAGCCTTAAACCCTAAACCTTAAACCCTTACCACATCCAGATCGCCTGACGGGCATCTCATGGCAGTGGCTGAAACTACAGCCTTGACCCTAAACCCTAAACCCTCGCAACCTCCAGATCAACTGACGGCATCTCATGGCAGTCGCTGAAACTACAGCCTTGAACCCTCAACCCTCAACCCTCAACCCTCACAACCTTTAGATCGCCTGAAGGGCATCTCATGGCAGTCGCTGAAACTACAGCCTTGAACCCTAAACCCTAAACCCTCAACCCTCACAACCTCCAGATTGCCTGACGGGCATCTCATGGCACTCATTGAAACTACAGCCTTGAACCCTCTACCCTCAACCCTCAACCCTCACAACCTTTAGATCGCCTGAAGGGCATCTCATGGCAGTCGCTGAAACTACAGCCTTGAACCCTAAACCCTAAACCCTCAACCCTCACAACCTCCAGATTGCCTGACGGGCATCTCATGGCACTCATTGAAACTACAGCCTTGAACCCTCAACCCTCAACCCTCAACCCTCAACCCTCACAACCTTTAGATCGCCTGAAGGGCATCTCATGGCAGTGGCCGGAGGTTCAGCCGCTCGCTTCATTCCAGTCTCTCGCCTCTCGCCTTTCATTTCTCCCCCCCTTCCAATTCCAACTACAAACTCTCGCCTCCTTCCGAGTACATCCACTTGCCTCCTTACAAAAAGGAAAAGCAGCACAGCGTCCGCAGCCGCTTTGAATGACATGCTGCTCATTGGCTTTCGTGGACCAGTGTCCACAGGAAACTGAGAGCTTTCACATTCACACCATAAGGCCTTTACGTGCTTCAAAGGAATGCTGATGGGCTGAGAAGGATTCCCAACTCGCAAAGAGTATACCCCTGCGAGAAGTTACCTCTCTGCCTGGCACGAGAAGGGAATCCTCAGCATGAGTCGAAGTCCTGTAGCACGGAGAAGGCCTTACCTGTGAGGAAAGGCGCTTTCCTCCTGCCGAGAAGATTACGGGTGGGAACGAGAAGGAATTTCCCTGATGTAAGAGGACTTTCCCGCTGGCAAAGAATAACGCCTAACCCATGCGCAATAGAAGGTAATTCACTGGTGACCACGACAAAAGCATAACCAGGGGAGAGAAGGACCGCTTTCTTGCAGCACGAGAAGGATTTTCTTGCTGGTCAAGAAGGCTAACCCTTTGTGCATGGGGAAGGACTTCTGATGCCAGAGAGGCTTTCCCAGGGCGAGGAATTTCCAGCTGGCCCCCACGAGGCCTAACTCCCTGATGCCATTTGAGACGGACTTCCCTGCTGCCACGAGAAGGCTTTACCCCAGGGAGCATGACTTTCTAGTGGCCACGAAGGCCTACCCCCTGTGCCATTGAGAAAGACTCCTGCTCACGAGAGGACTTGTAGCGGGAGGCTAAAGCTTCACCTGCCCAAGAATGGGCCCAAGAAGGCTGTACCCCTGCTGGCATGAGGAGGACTTCCCTCAAACAGGAGAAGGACTTTCCAGTTGGCCCAAGAAGGTCTTACCCCTGCTGCCATGAGAAGGACTTCCCTGCTGCCACGAGAAGGCCTTGCCCCAGCGGAGAAGAACTTCCCTGTTGGCACGGGAAGGCCTTACTCCTGCTGAGAAGGACTTCCCTGTTGGCCAAAGAAGGCCTTACTCCTGCTGACAAGGACTGCCCTGCTGCCACAAGAAGTACTTCCATGTTGGAACGAGAAAGCCTTACCCCTGCTGAGAAGGATTTCCTTTCTGCCATGAGAAGGACTTCCTTTCTGCCATGAGAAGGACTTCCTTTCTGCCATGAGAAGGACTTCCCTGTTGGCACGAGAAGGCCGGCCTTGCCCCTGCTGAGAAGGATGCCCTGCTGCCATGTATACTGTTTCTATATGACAGGTCAGCAAGACCTGAAGTATACGTATGCTGTTTTTATATGACAGGTCATCATGACCTGGAATATACGTAAGCATGACATGGAGAAACTCTGGGGTACAACTCACCTACATATCAGCTACAGAAAGCTGCAGATCAGAGGTTACACAAATCCTTAATTAATGTGGTTCCGTGTTCCGCCACCGTCGCCCATGATTGCAAAATATCTTTAGGAGTGGCTGAACCTACTTATCATTGACGAATGTCATTTTGTTTCATTCTTGACTTCACGGTTTCTTATTTGAGCTCCGCGTAACAGCTTCTAGGCAGCTCCCTTTCCCTTTCCTCGGGCCAAACTTGAAGCTAGCCAGTGCACTTGGAAGCTGTCTGACAAGCATTCCAATGCAGCTGAAAGCTTTGGGCTTGTCCTAGTGGCTGGTAAATGGAGCTGGCTGGAAGCTGCCATGTGTAGCTCCAAAACGAAACAGTGTTGACTTACCAGGGTGGATTGGTTGTTGGCCCCACTGAAAGCAAACGGGCTGGCCTCCTCAACCTTATGCCTCGTAATAAGGCGTACTCTTTATTTATTTATTTAGTTAGTTAGTTAGTTAGTTAGTTAATTAGTTAGTTAGTTTGTTTGTTAGTTTGTTTGTTAGTTATACCAGGGTGGAGATCAACCATAGCCCAAAATATAAACAGTGTTGAGCTGCCAGGGTGGAGATTAACCATAGTTTTTTGGCGGAGCCCCCTCTTCAAGGGGGTAGGAGACCCCAGGGTTACCCATTTTCCGTCCGACCGACGGACCAACCGACTGACCGACAAACCGTCTGACCGTCTGACCGAGACGAAGCCTGACACGTCAGCCAACGGTCTCGTAACTAAATCGCTTCCGATGCCACCTGTCAAAAACTCTCCGCCAATTTTTAGCGTCGCTTGCGTCGCCGTATAAGACTTGTCTTTTCACCTACGAGCAGCAGCTTCTAGGCAGCTCCCTGGGCTCTCTCTTCATCCAAACCTAAAGCAACCTAGGCACCTGGGAGCTGACATCGTCAGCTTTCCAGTGCTCCTGGAATCTTTGGGTTTGGCCCAGTGGCAGTCGCAGGGAGGTGCCTAAAACCTAGTGCTGGTAGCCGAAAAGAAGAACAGCGACATCAACCGGTGCCAGGGCACCACATTTAGTCAAATTAGTCGGCGCTTAAAGCGTACAAATGTCAGATTTGTCAGTGCTTTGTAGCGCAAAAAGCACAAAAACTGCGCGCTGCGCCCACAGGGGGTTGAAAAAACTGCGCAAAAGGCGCAGTGGGGCTCAAAACGCGTGCACGAAGTCGCACTGCTGCGCGCGCTTTGTAGTACCCTGACCGCTGCACTGATTCTTGGAGACTTTTCTTCTTTTTCTTAGATGAAGAGCGATGAGCTCAGTATTAACATGCTTTACATGGGAGGTCACAGACTGAAGTATCAAATCAGTGACCGATGGTAGGCCAGGTTAGGTTCTAGCCTCATGGCTCATCGGGCGGCGCCCGTTCCATAGCCATAGCTGGCACTGGCCTAGTTGCCGGCAGGTAGTTGCCCTGCCGGTCACACGGCCCCATGTATCACGTTGTGCCACGGCTACATGCCGTAGCATGTCATCAGAATCATCAATGTTTTGGGGTATTTTCTCCTAATGCCACAACCGGTGCGTGCTGTTCTAGCATTCAAAGATATCATCGTGTTTTTCTCCAACAAAATTAGCGACAAATAATTCACAAATACGTGCCACACAATAAATCACACAATAAATCACAAAAACATGTTATAGCTTAAGTGGGGGCTAGCTTCCCCTTACCAGTGGGATGACGTTTTGAACCTCTCCACGTAACTGATTACATGTTCGGGATGCTCCATTCCTAGGTAGGGGTGTAGCACTAGCTGGTTGGCCCTGGTCGACCAATGCTTTGCTACCAACAACCCTAGTTCCTTGGGTGGTTTTTAAGTTGTTGGTTCCTTGGATGGTGTTGGTTGTTGGTTCCTTGGGTTGGTTCAGATTGGTTAAAGTTGTTGGCTCCTTGGGGTTGGTTAAGATTGGTTAAGGTTGTTTTCTCCTTGGGTGGTGTTAATGTTTAAGGTTGTCGGTTCCTTGGGTGGTGTTAAGGGGTTTCTTCGCGGGACCTGTCGCATATGCAGTTGTCATGTCGGCCGCATGTGCAGCTATCACCGCTATCACCATGCTAATCCTCCGCTTACAATCACACCGACATCATCGAAACGTGCAGCTATCACCTGACAATGTCCCAATGTCAGGCTGATCAATGCACCGCTCATCACCGCTAAGCACTGCTATCACTAGCGATCACCTCACACAGCGATCACTAAGCTATCACACCACCGCTATCACCTGACATCGGCCGCATGTGCAGCTATCACCGCTATCACCAGCTATCACCGCTATCACCTGACATCGGCCGCATGTGCAGCTATCACCGCTATCACCAGCTATCACCGCTATCACCAGCTATCACCGCTATCACCAGCTATCACCGCTATCACCACTAATTCAACACACCGCTATCAAACCTGACATAGGCCGCCCCCCCCCCCCAACCCCAGGCCCGCATGTGCAGATACCAACGCTATCACCCACCGCTATCACCAGCTATCATGCTATCAGCTGACATTCGCCCGCAGGTGCAGCGATCACGCTATCACACCCCTATCACATCACCGCTAGGCATCTGACATCGGCCGCATATGCAACTGCCACCTGCTGGTATCAGTCTTGTCGCCCCTACTCACTACTCGCCAGACAACATGTCCATCCCCCCTCAAATACACACACTACCGGGCACCGTTCAGGGGGCCCCGGGCAATGGTATGTTCAGGGAGGCCCAGGCACTCTGCAATTTCAGGGGGCCCCGGGCACTCAGCTATTTCAGGGAGGCCCGGGCACTCTGCTATTTCAGGGGGGCACGGGCACTCAGCTATTTCAGGGGGCCCCGGGCACTCTGCTATTTCAGGGAGGCACGGGCACTCTGCTATTTCAGGGGGCCACGGGCACTCTGCTATGTCAGGGTGCCCCGGTCACTCTGCTATGTCAGGGTGCCCCGGTCACTCTGCTATCTCAGGGGGCCCAGGCACTCTGCTATTTCAGGGCGGCCCGGGCACTCTGCTATTTCAGGGTGCCCTGGGCACTCTGCTATTTCAGGGAGGGCCGGGCACTCTGCTATTTCAGGGAGGCCCGGGCACTCTGCCTTCCAGGGGGCCCCGGGCACTCTGCTATTCCAGGGCCCACCCGGGCAATCTACTATTTCGACTTTGAGGTAGTGGGATGAGGTTCTGAACCTCGCCACACTCAGTTAACGTGTTTGGGATGCTCCATTTTAGGTAAAATAATAAACAATGATAACACCTGGTGGGGCGTGTATTAAGGGAGCCCCGTCTTACAACGGTACAGAACAGAATGCTACTTCACCTGGACAAAGCTACCATGACGGTTGACATCCAGAAAAGGCCCCTCACCCCATAGGGGGTCCCTACGGGGACAAGGGCCGAACCCTTTAGGGTCCCAGAAAAGGACATCGACCACAAACACTAAAGCGCACCCGTAAAGATTTGAACCCCTCATCCTCTTGTTTCAAATAGCTCTACCAATGAGTCATTCGTCGAAAAGGAATATCCATAGGGGTAGTGGTGCACATTCGTTTGGTTGTGGGTCGGTATCTACCTCCGACCCAAAGTGCGCCTACTCTTTTGCAGGAGTGTCAACACCATTCGAACTGAATCCTCGATGCTGCTGGTTTGTGTTGGGAGATCCACCTCCTGGAGTGAAATTCCTAAAATACCTACTACCTAAAATACAAAAATCATTCCGTGTCTGGGGTGTTACACATGGAGGGCCTCAAGTCCCCATGCAAAACAAACAAGTAAACAGTAGCAAACCGAATGAATACGGCTCATACCCTCCTTATAAATGCCACTTTCGAGTGGAGACCCCCCTTCTGGGGGGCGGGAGCCCAGAGGGACACCCCGTTGACAATCCGACCGACTCACAACCGACCCGCCGACCATCTGGACAGCAGTAACCCCTGAACCTAAGTAGCCCCTGGCTGTGGCAGTAGGTCCTGGTGATGTAGCAGTTGGACCTGCGGCTGTAGCAGTCAATCCTGAGGCTGTAGCAGTTGGACCTGAGGCTGCAGCACTTAATCCTGAGGCTGTAGCAGTTGGTCCTGAGGCTGTAGCAGTTAATTCTTAGGCTGTAGCAGTTGGACCCCAGGCTGTAGCAATTAATCCTTAGGCTGCAGGAGTTTGTCCTGAGGCTGCAGCAGTTGCAGAGTCTCCCCACCAGTAGCGCTGCTTGGTACCACCCATATACTGCCACCTGGTACGACCTTGGAGGCATGCTTGAAAGTGGTTGCGTCTCAAGAAGTAGATTTTGAAACAGGCTGCAGATTTTAGCGCCCCCCCCCCCCCCCCCCCCTCTCTTTGGTCAACGCTGATCCTGATGTGATAAGTCTACATTTTAGTGAGGTGTAACGAACATGGCTGCACTGATAAAACTGTATAATCCGCTTAGTATGCTTCCTTGTTGATGTGGTTATCGCCTTGGGGGAATTTGACTTGGAAGATGTTGAGCAGCCCAGAGTTGGCTGAAATACTACGTAACAATTCAAATCCAAATCCAAATGGTGGGCAGCCCAGAGTTGGCTGAAATACCATGTAACAATGCATATTCAAATTGTAAGACGCCTACGTTTGCTGCAATACCTTGTATCGACGCGAAATGAAAAATTAAAACAAATGCAAAAGAAGGAAAAGAGTGATTAGTTCGCGATCACATTTCCTGGTAATAATGTTTACCGTATCGAGACTATTGACTGCCCAAGACGGGGAGCAACCAAATTGCTGGCCGAAGCTATGTAAACAAGTTCAAGTTTAAATTCAAATACCGACCCAAACTAGGACGCTCCTAGCTGCACTGATCAATCTACAATTTACTGGAGTGCCCCCGTTGTGGTAGAGCGGGTTATATATAATCTACAATACAACTCTCGATATAAGTGTACAAATTATGTTGTAGAATTAAATGATCACTGTAGCACGAATTCAGGGCCCCCACCAGTAAAACGAATGTTTGTGATCCACTTCATCAGCGCCTTTTCTTTTAAAGCCTTTCCTATCATGGCTGGGGCAAGTCCCTTCAGCCTATTTGGCCTACCCCTAGACTGTAACATATATACAAACCAGTGAAGAGTTCGAATCCGCTTATAATGCTCCCTGGTTTCCGTGGGTCGCTCAGTTGAACTGCGACTTGCAAGGCGGTGAAAGGGTTGAAATACCCACGATGGCTGAATACCCACGTAACAACTCAACTAAATTTAAATACTTCGGTACAAAGTCAGAAAGAAAATAAATAAGCAGTAGAGTACACGAATTGCATATGAATGGCGAATAAATCAAGAACCCACGTGTTAGTGGGAAGATACCGGTAGACAACACTCCAGATCCCAGATGAGACGATGATTCAATTATACTGTATAATAAAATGATCACTGTAACACAAACTCAGGGCCCCCGTCGGTAAAACGATTGTTTGGGGTTCAGTGCACCAGAGCTTTTTCTTTTTAAGCCCTTTCTATCACGGTTGGGCAAGTCCCTTTGCCTATGTGGCCTATCCCTGGACTGGAACATACATACATACATACATACACTCCAACCGCAGCTATAATAAATGATAAAATAAATGTGTACGCCTCTGCATCGACTTCTGGGAGTTTGTCTGGACAAGTCTTTCAACTGTCTAATCCACTTAGTGTGCTCTCAGGTTTCCATGGGTATCGCATGGGGGGACTTGGAATTGGCAGAAACTGAGCAAGAAGCTGCTGCTGCCAAGTAGTTGGTGGCGAATGGGGGAGGGGGAGGGAGGGGGGGCAGAAGAGAGGAAGCTGCCAAGTAGTTGGTGGCAAATGGGGGAGGGGGACTGGGTTCCAAGAGCAGTCTAAAAAGATGAATCGTTGCCGAACTCGTTCTGGTTCCAGGACTGAGATACAGCGTATGGGTTGTAGCTTCCATTGGGGTGCAAGCTGTTGACACTAGAAGCAGGCAGTGAGCGGGTGCCGGTGTGCACTACATTGCCCGATCCAATCCATGCGCAAACCTCATCGGCAAGACCTTGCATGCCATCGGTAACAGGGCCACCAACCTGCAAACACCGGGGCATGACGTGCTTAAAATGCTGTAAAAGGCCTGTACAAATGCCTGTACAAATGCCTGTACAAGGCCTGTACAAATGCCTGTACAAATAAAAAATGAGGGAGTCTTGCATGCCATCGGTCTTGCATCCCAATCACCCCATAGGCTCCCCTCACCACCAAAGCGACCTGCCATGCCAACAAATCCCTTAGAGACTTTGGTCAAAGACAACTCCCTGGGGACCCCCTCCTCTCCCCCCCTGGGGACCCCCTCCTCCTCTCCCTCCCCCCCCCCCATCCTCCTCATCCCCAACCCCTCCTCCTCGCCCCCCCCCCTCCCTCCTCCCACGCCCCCCCCCCCCCCCCTCACCCCCACCCTCCTCCCCCCCCGCCCCCCCCCTCCTCTCCCCCCCCCGCCCCTCCTCCTCTCCCCCCCCCCCACCCGCCCCTCCTCCCTCTCCCTCCCCCTCCTCCTCTCCCCTCCTCCTCTCCCTCAACCCCCCCCCCCTCCTCCTCTCCCCTCCCCCCTCCTCCTCTAGGAACCCCCCCCCCCCTCCTCCTCTACCCCCCCCCCCTCCTCCTCTTCCCCCTCCCCCCTCCTCCTCTACCCCCCCCCCACTCCTCCTCTACCCCCCCCCCCCCCTCCTCCTGCATCCGCCCACCCGCCTAGTGCCTCCTCCTCCTCCTCCCCCCCCCTCCCCCTCGCCCCCCCCCCCCCCCCCCCCTCTCTCCCCCCCCCCCTCCTCCCACCCCCCCCCCCCCCCTTCCCTACCCCCCCCCCCCATCCTCTCTCCCCCCCCCTCCTCCTCTCCCCCCCCCCTACCTCGCTCCCCCCCCCCCCTCCTCCTCTCCCCCCACCCTCCTCCTCTCTCCTCTCTCCCTTCCCCACCTCCTCCACCATCCCGCTCCTCCTCTCTCCCTCACCTCTACTTCCCCCTTTGCCCCCACCCCCCCTAGTCTCACCTCACCACCCGAATTAACCATTTCAACACATCCCGTTGCGACTGTGAGTCAAACGCAAGTACCTTGGGACCCGCTCCTCTCTCCCATCCCCTCCTCCTCTGTCTTCTCTCTCTACCCCTTTCCTCCTCCCCCTTCCCTCTCCTTCCTCTCTCCCTCCCCTCTTACTTCCCCCTTGCTCCCACCCCATAGTCTCACCTCACCACCGAATAAACCATGTCAACAAATCCCTTGCAGACTTGAGTCAAACGCAAGTCCCTTGGGACCCGCTCCTCTCTTCCATCCCCTCCTCCTCTGTCTCTCTCTCTTCCCCTCCTCCTCTCCCCCTCTCCTCCCCCTCCCTCTCCTCCTCTGTCCCTCCCCTCTTACTTCCCCCTTGCCCCCAACCCATAGTCTCACCTCACCACCGAATAGACCTGCCATGCCAACAACTCCCTTGGAGACTTCGGTCAAAGGTTCACTTGCCTGTGGCATGCCCATCTGGTTGGCGGTAGTTGCCATTCGGCCTGCACACATGCAGTGAAGGAGTGCCATGCTTTAGTTGAGTAGACCATTATTATTACTATTTATTATTACTACTACTATTACTGCTACTACTACCACCACTGCTACATTACTACTTCTACTACTACTACCTATTCTTCTTCTTATTAGTACTATTACTCTTCTTCTTATTATTATTATAGCTGGCAAGTTGCCAATAGCTGGCACGTCGCCCATAGCTGCCAATACCTCTGTAGCTGGCAAGTTGACGATAGCTGGCACGTCGCCCATAGCTGGCAAGCTGGCCATAGCTGACAAGTTGATCACCCTTGGGAAAGGTACAGGCGGCAAATAATAAGATTCCAGTATATTTGACCCCCCCCCCACCCCACCCCCACCCCCCCCACCCCCACCACCCCCGCTGGACAGCAACACACCTCATCCGCACACCTCATTTATGAAACATGCTCATCATCACTATCACCTCATCCCATTCATTAAAAAGTACACAATATCACTTCCTCCCATTCATTAATACCTACACAATGACACTTTCTCCGATTCATTAAATTAAATTTAAGCGTACACAATATCACCTCATCCCATTCATCAATACCAGCATTACTTCACACCATGCCATTCATTGATACACAATATCACTTTCTCACATTCATTAATACCAGCACTACTTCACTCCATACCACCTCATACCATATGTAAATACCAAGACTAAATTACTTCAAACCATCGTTTAACACCATCACTAAATCACCTCATACCATCCATTTGTTCTTTCACTAAATCACCTAGCACCATCCAATTACACCATCACTCAATCATTTCATCCCATCCACTAATACCATCGCCGAATGACTTCATACCATCCATGAATACCCACACAACATCTCAATACCATCCTTGGATACCAACACTACATCACCCAGCACCATCCCCTTACACCATCACTAAATCATTTCATCACATTCACTAATACCATCACTGAATGACTTCATACCATCCATGCATACCAACACAACATCACTCGATACCATCCCATAACGTGCAACACACTCACCCATCAACACACAACAATAGAAGGAGCACACTCACACACACACATGCAAACACGCATACATTTACACACACATGCAAGCACGCATACATTTACACACACAAACACACTCACACACACACATGCAAACACGCATACATTTACACACACTCACACACACACATGCAAGCACGCATACATTTACACACACAAACACACTCACACACACACAGGCAACCCCATACATTACCACACACACACACATGCAAACAACCATACAGTTAACACACACTTCACCCCACATGGCAAGCACACATAACATTTACAAACACACAAACACACTCACACCACACAGCAAACACCATACTTTACACAACACTCACACACAAACACAGCAACACGCATACATTTACACACACAAACACACTCACACACACACATGCAAACACGCATACATTACCCCACACATCAACTGGCAACACCATCCATTACCACACCAAACACACCTCACACACCCAGCCACATGCAAACAACGCTACATTTACACACAAATCCACTCACACATGCACAAGCACGCATACATTTGCACACAGCACCACACTCACACACACACATGCAAACACGCATACATTTACACACACTCACACACACACATGCAAGCACGCATACATTTACACACACAAACACACTCACACACACACATGCAAACACGCATACATTTACACACAACTACACCACACAATGGCAAACACGCATACATTTACCGCACTCACAACACACATTCCATCACGCATACATTTACACACCAACAACTCACACACACACATGCAAAACGCATACATTTACAACCACCAAACACCAACATGAAACAGACACGCATATCATTACCCACACAAACACACTCACACACACACATGCAAACACGCATACATTTACACACACAAACACACTCACACACACACATGCAAACACGCATACATTTACACACACAAACACGATCACCAATCAACATGCTACAATAGAAGGAACACACACTTACACATATGCAAACACACACATTCACACTCACCAATCAACACGCAACAACAGAAGGAACACACACAAGCAAACACACACATATTCACACACACAAACACTCTGACCGATAAACATGCAACAATAGAAGGAACACACACACAAACACACTCACCGATCAAGTCTCCACTCATGTACACATGCACAAACACACACAAACACACACACTTACCGATCAAGTCTCCAATTGTGTACACATGAACACACATGCACAAACACACACATGCACAACACACACTTGCACTAACACACATGCACTAACACACATACACACTCACCGATCAAGTCTCCACTTGTGTACACATGTACACACACACACATGCATGGACACACACATGCACACACATGCACACTTACCGATCAAGTCTCCACTTGCGTACACTTGTACACACACATGGACACACACATAAACACTCACCGATCAAGTCTCCTCTTGTGTACACATGCTCACACACATGGACACACGCACATGCACACACACTCACCGATCAAGTCTCCACTTGTGTTGACATGAAAACACACGCATGCACACACACATGGACACACACACACTCACTGATCAAGTCTCCACTTGTGTACACATTCACAAATACATGCACAAACACACACGTGCACAAACACACATATACAAACACACAGACATGCACACACACACATGCACACTCACCGATCAAGTCTCCACTTGCTTACACAAGTACACACACACGTGCACACACACACACATGCACACACACGCACACACACTCACCGATCAAGTCTCCACTCGTGTTCAAACACACACATGTACACACACATGCACACTCACCGATCAAGTCTCCACTTGTGTACACAGCTTGGTTGGCCAGGCGTGCAACCTCAGGAGGCAAGTCTACAAATGCCTGCAGATTAGTAAATGGAAATTTGAACAATTAAGCATGGGCTTGGTTGGCCCGGCATGCAACCTCAGGAGGTAAGTCTACTATTGCCTGCCGAGGGGCGGTTGAAAAATTGAAAATTTCAGCATAGGCCTAGGCTAAAAACCTAAGCTAAGCCTAGACTAAACTGGTTGGCCAGACGTGCGACCTCAGGAGGCAAGTTTGCAAGTGCTTGCAGATTGATGGACGGAATTTTAAAAACTAAGCATGGGCTTGGTTGGCCAGGCATGCAACCTCAGGAGGCAAGTATACAAGTGCCTGCCGATGGATAGTTGGAAATTTGAAAAACTAAGCATGGGCTTGCTTGGTTGGCCAGGCGTGCAACCTCAGGAGGTAAGAGGTTGCTATTCCGACATTGCATGGCAATGCATGGGTCGGGCTTAACTAGCCAGAAATGCCCCCACCCCCTCCCCTCGCAACCACCCAGGCTCCATGCTTCGCGCTCTGCGGGGTTAGGGGGGCAGTGCGTTGCACTGGGGTCGCACCGAGTCAGTCAATATGCCCTACACCCCATAGACGCCCCATAGCCCTACACCCCATAGACGCGGGAAAAAAGTGCTGTCCAAGACAATGACTCGCCAGTGTTTCTTTTTTCGACGACGCGTCGCCATTCCGTCGCCATTCCGTCGAATTCTTCACCCCCCGGACGCCCCGATATCGGGAAGCGCTGCCCCCCGACCCCCCCAGGCTCCGCGCTTCGCGCTCTGCCATGTGATGGCTACGCTACTATCCTGAAATCAGGGTTGAGTATCCCAAGTAGCTACTCAACCAGGACTACAGAAATCTAAAATAAAAAACACTGTGACTCGCCAAGGAAACAAATCAAGGTTCATATCATTGTGACCGCAATCCTGACCTCTCCCTGGAAAATGGAAAATGGAAAATTAGCCTATTTGGCCTACCCTGGACTGTTACGTACATGTACAATTAATTGAGAATTTGTTGGGTGAGCTGAGCCCCTTGAGTTACACCCAGAGCAGGTATATGGTTGGTATATGGTTAGATATGGCTTGAACCAACCTGTAGCCAAGAGGAAAGGGTAAGAAAAAGAGTCTGAATTAATTGAGAATTTGTTGGGAATTGTTGAATTTGTGATAAACGTGCTCGCACCAATGCCGAATGAAAATTATAAATAGCACAAGCTGCCAAAGGATTTGAGATTGAATGAACCCTCCCGTTTGCATGTACCGCACATAATGGAAAATGGCTACTTTGTTGGGTTTATTTGGTTTAGCAGACCGCAACTGTGCCTGAGCTTGGACTACCGTGCGACAGCACGGAGGGAAGGTCTCTACCTCTTCCAAGGCAGCAAGTCTGAAATGTGTGAACCTGGCCAGGGCTCGAACTGCAGGCCCGTCCGATTCATGCCGGGTAATACTATACCTTAAGCCAGAGCTCGATACCTCTCCCTGGATATACATCAAACTGTTGATTGATGTTTGGCCCCAGTGCAAGCAATATGAATTTGAATTGCTATAAGTTGTTGTGGTCACCATATCCAGAGATATTTGTCTTGAATTCGAATTTGAATTTGAATTGCTATATGTTGTTGTGGTCACCATACCCAGATGTATTTGTCTTGCTCTGTTGGTGGTAAGCCCCAGTGCAAGCAAACGGTCTGGCCTCCTCAACCTCACCCCTCATAATGAGGCGCACAATTTATTTATATATTTGTAGTAAACATTTAGGTCGTAGCAACTTACTTGATGCATGGGGCGGAGATGGTCACCATGCAGGGTGCGCACAGACAAATCAAGAGAATTGCTCATTGCCATAGAGCTCTGCAAGCAGAAGGGTGGTTGGCATGCTTAGTGGTGGTGGTTGGCATGGTTAGTGGTGGTGGTTGGCATGGTTAGTGGTGGTGGTTGGCATGGTTAGTGGTGGTGGTTGGCACAGTTAGGCTAGCACAAGGGTGGTTGGCATGGTCAGTGGTGGTGGTGTTAGTGGCCGTGATGTTCATGGTGGTGGTGGTGGTCACCATGCAGGGTGTGCACAGATATGTCGAGAGATGTGCTCATTACCATAGAGCTCTGCAAGCAGAAGGGTGGTTGGCATGCTTAGTCGTGGTTGGCATGGTTAGGCAAGCACAAGAGTGGTTGGCATGGTCACTGGTGGTGGTGGAGGTGGTCGTGGTGGTGGTCACCATGCAGGGTGTGCACAGACAAGTCAAGAGAATTGCTCATTGTCATGGAGCTCTGCAAGCAGAAGGGTGGTTGGCATGGCAAGTGGGTGGTTGGCATGGTTAGTGGTGGTGGTGGTGGTGGTGGTGGTGTTTGTGGTGGTCACCATGCAAGGTGTGCACAGACAAGCCAAGAGATGTGCTCATTGCCATAGAGCTCTGCAAGCAGAAGGGTCCTTGGTATGGTTAGGCAAGGGCAAGGGTGGTTGGCATGGTTAGTGGTGGTGGTGGTGGTGTTCGTGGTAGTGGTGGTGGTGTTTGTGGTAGTGGTGGTGGTGTTTGTGGTAGTGGTGGTGGTGGTCACCAGGCAGGGTGCACACAAACAAGCCAAGAGATTTGCTCATTGCCAGAGCCCTGCAAGCAAAAGGGTGGTTGGCATGGTTAGGCAAGCACAAGGGTGGTTGGAATGGTCAGTGGTGGTGGTGGTGATGGTGATGGTGTTCATGGTGGTGGTGTTTGTGGTGGTGGTGGTGGTCGCCATGCAGGGTGTGCCAAGACAAGCCAAGATAATTGCTGGTCACCATAGAGCTCTGCAAGCAGAAGATTGGTTGGCATGGCAAGTGGGTGGTTGGCATGGTTCGTGGTGGTGGTGGTGGTGGTCACCATGCAAGGTGTGCACAGACAAGCCAAGAGATGTGCTCATTGCCATAGAGCTCTGCAAGCAGAAGGGTTCTTGGTACGGTTTCTGTATTTTTTAAATTATATTTTGACTTTTTTTATTGTTATTTTGTACTTGTATTTGATGGTGTAGATGTATTGGCGTAGGTAATGTTCTGATTTGTTTTGTTGTGACTATTCACTAATTTGATGTGGTTGTATTCGCACAGGTATTACTCTTCCTTGTTTTGTTTTGACTATTCACTAATTTGATGCGCTCTGTTTGGTTGGTTTAGCAAGGCTTGACTTGGCTTGGCTTTGCCGTCTACAATTTGAATCATCTTAGCTTGGGCCTTTCTTGGCTTGACTTGGTTTGGCTTGGTTTGGCTTGGCTTTGCCGTCTACAATTATAATCATCTTAGCTTGGGCCTTTCTTGGCTTGGCTTGGCTTGGTTTGGCTTTTCTTTCTACAATTATAATCATCTTAGCTTGGGCCTTTCTTGGCTTGGATTGGGCCTTTTTTGGCTTGGATTGGCTTAGCCATCGTCGATTTGAATCATCTTAGCTTGGACCTTTTGTTTCTTTGCAACACTTAGGTCTGGTTCCTCTTGGCTGGTGTATACTAAGTGTGACTACGTTCGTGTGTTGGTATAAGTGTGTGCGTGTGTGTGCACATCTTATACACAGATCCGGGCGTGGTGCAATGGTATGAGTGTGAGTGAGTGAGTGAGTGAGTGAGTGAGTGAGTGAGTGAGTGTGTGTGTGTGTGTGTGTGCATCTAATATGCAGTTCCGGATGTGGAGCAATGGTATGAGTGTGTGTATGTATCTAATATGCAGATCCGGGCATTATGCAATGGTATGAGTGTGTGTGTGTGTGTGTGTGCATCAAAAACGCAGATCCGAGCGTGGTGCAATGGTATGAGTGTGAGCGTGTGTGCGTGTGTGCACATCTTATACGCAGATCGGGGCGTGGTGCAATAGTATGAGTGTGTGTGTGTGTGTGTGTGTGCACATCTAATATGCAGATCCGGACGTGGTACAATGGTATGCGTGTGTGTGTGTGTGTGTGTGTGTGTGTGTGCGTGTGTGTGTGTGTGTGTGTGCACATCTAATATGCAGATCCGGATGTGGTACAATGGTATGCGTGTGTGTGTGTGTGTGTGTGCACATCTAATAGGCACCTGCAACAGCTGCGCCCACCCACCCACCCACCCACCGCCACTCACTCAACTGCCTGAGTGTGTGTGTGCATGTATGTGTGTGTGTGTGTGTGTGAATGTGTGTGTGCACATATCTAATATGCACCTGCAGCAGCTGAGCGAGGGAGTTGCACTCATCCATGCTGTCATCCTTGAAGCGCAACAAAAGGTTGCGAGGCACCACGTAGTATGAGCGGATCAGGTTCTTGGTCTCTTCAGGAGAAGGGGAGAACTCTTGGCGTCCCTGCACAATAATGAGTAATATGTGTGTGTGTGTGTTTGTGAGTGTTTGTGTGTGTGTGTTTGTATGTGTGTGTGTGTGTGTGTTTGTGAGTGTTTGTGTGTGTGTGTTTGTATGTGTGTGTGTGTGTGTGTGTGTGTGTGTTTTTGTGTGTGTTTGTGAGTGTTTTGTGTGTGGTGTTGTTGTATGTGTTATGTGTGTGTGTGTGTGTGTGTGTTTGTGTTTGTTTGTGAGTGTTTTGGTGTGTGTGTGTGTTTGTATGTGTATGTGTGTGTGTGTGTGTGTGTGTGTGTGTGTTTTTGTGTGTGTTTTGTGTGTGTGTGCACATCTGTTACGCACGGCATAGTATGAGCGGATCAAGTTCTTGGTCTCTTCAGGAGAAGGGGAGAATTCTTGGCGGCCCTGCGTAATTATGAGTTTAGGGTTTAGGCTCACTGAGGGCAACCACCAATTAGGGTTTAGGGTTTAGGGTTTGGGCTCTCTGGGGCCAACCACCAATGCGCAATAATGAGTAAAACATTTAGATTTTACATTACATTACATGACATTACATGACATTACATGACATTACATGACATTACATGACATTACATGACATTACATTACATTACATACTCCCGTTTTGACAAATGGCTCAATAGTAGAGCCTGGCCCAGTGCAATGATGAGTAATAAATAAATAAATAGTACGATTTTTTACAAGGCGCGAGGTTAAGGGGGGCAGCCTGTTTGCTTTCACTGGGGCCAACCACCAATGCGCAATAATGAATAGACATTCATGCTTTACATTACATTACATCCTCCTGTTTTAACGAATGGCTCAATGGTAGAGCTCGCTGAAATGATGAAGGTGCGGGGTTCGAACCCCTATGGGTGTGCTTTAGTGTACGCGGTCTCTTTCAACTGCCATGGCAGATTTTTCCAGGTAAAGTAGCAGGTTGTTGCCTACAGACATTGTATAGGGCTCCCTCAATATCATACCCAACCAGGCATTAGCATATCATTACATGTCATATCATATCATTTCATAACTTTGTCATAGACGGGCCATACCCCCCCACCACAACCCACCAGGGCTACCCAAACTCCCACATACACCCCAGACCACCACACCCCCTACAACCACACACCAGACGGGCCATAGTTTACCCAAACCCTTCACGTCCTGTGAGTAACTGCATAACACGGATGTTGCAATTTCAATTTATCCAAAACAAGCCTGCTCCACAACATCCGGGGGGTCTTCCCACCATCCTTAACATCACAGAGTACACGTACACGGTGGCCCAACGGGGGGGTGGGGGTGGGGGTGGGGTGGGGGGATGATGATGATGATGATGATGATGATGATGATGATGATGATGATGATGATGATGATGATGATGATGACTACGATGATGATGATTGTGATGGTGGCAGTTGTAGTTGTAGTGGTGGTGGTGGTGGTGACAGCAGCAATGATGGCAAAGATGGTGCATTGCAACCATCAGTACGCCCACCCCACTCTACTCCCACCCCAAAGATGCAGCCTTGATACCATCAGTACTTTGACTCCTGATTCCTACCTGGGCAACAACCAAGAACATAGGGGCCAGCTGCTCCATGAGGGGAGTGACCTGCCTGATTAGGCTTGGGCTCCTCCCCCCCCCCCCCCCCCCCCCCCCCCCCCCACACACACACACACACACGCAAGCACACACTCCTAATTCCTACCTGGAGTGGGCAACATCCAAGAACATAGGGGCCAGCTGCTCCATGAGGGGAGTGACCTGCCTGATTAGGCTTGGGCTCCCCCCCCCCCACACCCACCCCCCCACACCCACCCACCCACCCACACTCCTAATTCCTACCTGGAGTGGGCAACATCCAAGAACATAGGGGCCAGCTGCTCCATGAGGGGAGTGACCTGCCTGATTAGGCTTGGGCTCCCCCCCCCCCCCCCCCCACACACACACACACACACACACACACACACAAGCGCACACTCCTAATTCCTACCTGGAGTGGGCAACATCCAAGAACATAGGGGCCAGCTGCTCCATGAGGGGAGTGACCTGCCTGATTAGGCTTGGGCTCCCCCCCCCCCCCCCCCCCCCCCCCCCCCCACACACACACACACACACACACACAAGCGCACACTCCTAATTCCTACCTGGAGTGGGCAACATCCAAGAACATAGGGGCCAGCTGCTCCATGAGGGGAGTGACCTGCCTGATTAGGCTTGGGCTCCCCCCCCCCCCCCCCCCCCCCCCCCCCACACACACACACACACACACACACACAAACACACACACCCACAAGCACACACTCCTAATTCCTACCTGGGCAACATCCAGGAACATAGGAGCCAGCTGTTCCATGAGGGGAGTGACCTGCCTGACAAGGCTTGGGCTCCATCCACGAATGGTCTCGATCACACTCTGCATTCATGCAAGGGTTTAGAGTTCAGGTTTTAGGGTTGCGAAGGAGGAGTCTGGGTCTCTGGGATTATAACTATATGTGTTGGTATGAGCAAAGAGAAAGCAGAAAGAGTGAAAAATGAGCTAAGAGAAAGCAGAAAGAGTGGAAAACGGGCAAAGAGAAAGCAGAAAGAGTGAAAAACGAGCAAAGAGAAAGCAGAAAGAATGGAAAATTAGCAAAGAGGAAGCAGAAAGGGTGAACAAATGAGCAAAGAGAAAGCAGAAAGAGTGAACAAATGAGCAAAGAGAAAGCAGAAAGAGTGAACAAATGAGCAAAGAGAAAGCAGAAAGAGTGAACAAATGAGCTAAGAGGAAGCAGAATGAGTGAACAAATGAGCAATTAGACAGCAGAAAGAGTGGGAAATGAGCTAAGAGGAAGCAGAAAGGATGAACAAATGAGCAAAGAGCAAAAATGAGCAAAGAAAAAGCAGAAAGAGTGAAAAATGAGCAAAGAGGAAGCAGAAAGAGTGAACAAATGAGCTAAGAGGAACCAGAAAGAGTGAAAAATGAGCAAAGAGGAAGCAGAAAGAGTGAACAAATGAGCAAAGAGGAAGCAGAAAGAGTGAACAAATGAGCAATGAGACAGCAGAAAGAGTGAAAGTTTGTGCACCAGTCACTGCCGGGAATTTCCTCTTCTCACACACAAAAACACGCTGACACACACTGACACACACAAACAAACGCACGCACATAAACTTACCCCCCCCCACACACCCCACCCCAAATCACCCACCCACACACAAATCTGATAGTGTGCTCGGAGGAACTTGGAATTTGAAGGCGGTGAGCAGCCCAGAGTTGGCTGAAAAAACATGTAACAATTCAAATTCATAACTACCAACCTCAACAGTGGATCGGACGGGGGAGACGCAATTCAAATTCAAATTCAAATTCAAAACTGCCAACCTCAACAGTGGCTCGAGCAGGTGGGAACACAATTCAAATTCAAATTCAAAACTGCCAACCTTAACAGTGGCTCAAACAGGTGAGGACACAATTCAAATTCAAATCCAAAACTACCAACCTCAACAGTGGCTCCAACAGGTGAGGACACAATTCAATTCAAAACTACCAACCTCAACAGTGGCTCGAACGGGTGAGGACACAATTCAATTCAAAACTACCAACCTCAACAGTGGCTCGAACGGGTGAGGACACAATCTGGTTGAGAAGGGGTCCAACCAATCGAGCTGAGGGGGCGATGAGAGGGGAAAGGAAAGGGATGACGTCTGTAGCAGGGCGGTTGTTGTAGGACAACAGGACATTGCCGGATCTCTGCAATGCAGGACAGAGGCAGGTGTTTAGTATTGGGGTGTCTGGCATTGGGATGTTTTACCGAGAGGGCTGAGAGAATAATGAGGGGGGACAGGAAAGGGATGATGTCTGTAGCGGGTCGGTTGTTGTGGGACAACAGGACATTGCCGGATCTCTGCAATGCAGGACAGAGGCAGGTGTTCAGTATTGGGGTGTCTGGTATTATCAATGTGTTGCTGAGTGGTCTGAGGGAGCGATGAGAGGGGGCAGGAAAGGGATGATGTATATTATATACGCTATATATATGATGTATGATGTATAGCGTGATGGTTCTTGCAGGACAACGGGACATTGCCTGATCTCTGCAATGCAGTCAGAGGCAGGTGTTCTGTATTGGGGTGTCTGGTATTTGGATGTTTTACCGCGTGGTCTGAGGGGGCGATGAGAGGGGAAAGGAAAGGGATGACGTCTGTCGCAGGTCGGTTGTTGTAAGACAACAGGACATTGCCTGATCTCTGCAATGCAGGTCAGAGGCAGGTGTTTAGTATTGGGGTGTCTGGTATTATCAATGTTTTGCTGAGTGGTCTGAGGGAGCTAAGAGGGGGCACAGAAAGGGAGGATATATGATATACATACATATATAGCGGGATGACTATACCCCCCCCCCCCCCCCCCGCCACACACACACACACACACACACACACAAACACACACACTATGCCCCCCCCCCCCCCACCCACACACACACTGTACACAAAGGCACTATACCCCCCCACGCACCCACACACACACCATACACACACACATATAGGAAGAACCCGCTCACCTTGACAGCATATCTTGCTGACACAAGGAGATGGATAACAGATCCCAAGGCATGGCCCACTCCATCTCTGGGCACTACCCCCCCCCCCCCCCCCCCCCCCCATACACACACACTATACCACCCCCCCCCCCACACGCACAAACACACACTATGCCCCCCCCCACCTCCCCCACCCCCACCCACACACGCACGCACCACACATACACTAGACACACACACAGGAAGAGCCCACACACCTTGCAGAGACCAGGAGATGGATGACAGAGCCCAAGGCATGGCCCACACCATACACACACACTACCCCCCCCCCCCCCCCCACCCCTCCACCCCACCCCACCCCACCCCACACAAACTATACCCCCACACCCCACACCCACCCACCCACCCCACACAAACTATACCCCCCCACCCACCCCACACCCACCCACCCCACACACACACTATACACACACTACCCCCCCCCCCCACCACCACCACCACCCCCCCACCCCCCCACACACACCCCACACACATTATACACACACTACCCCACCCCCCACCCCCCCCACACACACTATACTCCCCCCCACACACATACTATACAAACACACACACTGGAAGAGCCCGCGCACCTTGACAGCATATCTTGCAGAGACCAGGAGATGGATGACAGAGCCCAAGGCATGGCCCACACCATACACACACACTACCCCCCCCCCCACCCCTCCACCCCACCCCACCCCACACAAACTATACCCCACACCCCACACCCACCCACCCACCCCACACACCCACTATACACCCACTACCCCCCCCCCCCCCAACCCCCCACCCACCCACCCACACACACTATACACACACTACCCCCCCCCCCCCCACCCCCCCCCCCCCACCCACACACACACACCATACTCCCCCCCACACACATCCTATACAAACACACACACTGGAAGAGCCCGCGCACCTTGACAGCATATCTTGCAGAGACAAGGAAATGGATGACAGATCCCAGGGCATGGCCCACTCCATACACAGGCACTACCCCCCCGCCCCCTTACCACCACCACCACCACCACACACACTATACCCCCCACACACACACCCCCCCACACACAAACTATACCCCCCACTCACACACACACTATACACACACTTTACCACCCCAACCCCCCCCCACACATACACACCATACACACACACTATACCACCCCAACCCCCACACAGACACATAGGATGAGCCTGCTTACCTTGACAGCATATCTTGCAGACACCAGGAGATGGATAACAGATCCCAGGGCATGGCCCACACCATACACAGGCACTACTCCCCCCCCCCACACACTCAATACACACACATAGGAAGATCCCAAGGCATGGCCCACTCCATACACACACTATACCCCCACCCCCCCCATCCCACACACACTATACCCCCCCCACACCCCAACCCCACCCCAACCCCACCCCACACACAGTAAGAGCCCACACACCTTGACTGCATATCTTGCTGACACCAGGAGATGGATGACAGATCCCAGGGCATGGCCCACACCATACACAGGCAGGCTGGCAGCCTCGTGGCCCAGGATTCGAATGCAACGGTCAAACTTGTACTGGCACTCATCAGCAATACGCAGATGGTCAAAGTTAGTTCCGTAGGGGGTGGCAATGACCTGCACAATAGGATTTACGATTTAGATTACCGATTAAGGTTACAATTCACGTTTAAATTAACGATTAAGGTTACAATTTACGTTTAAGATTGATGATTAAGATAAAATTAAACTGACTGAATTAAATGAATATGACGATTTGAAGTGTTAAAATGAGTAAATAAAGCATTTAAATGCAGAATAAAAATTAAGCGCTACAATTAAATGCATTGTGAATTGAGGCTAAGAATGGCAATGACATGCAAGATGATGATTTACGTGTTAAAATTAAGATAACGATGAAGCTTAAATTTAAATGGCTGAATTAAAGGAAGGTGACGATTTAAGTGTTTAAATTATTAAATAAAGCATTTAAATGCAGAATTAAAATTAAGCATTAAAATTAAATGCATTGTGAATTGAAGTTCAGAATGGAGATTGAGACGTGCCAATGGCAAACATCAGTGCCATGCTATATCCATCAGGGATTCTGGCCCCAATTATCACTATACCCCCCCCCACACCACCACCACCTCCCCCCATTAATGGCCCTTAAAAGCTGTGAAAAGCTGTCCCTGGAGGAGGCCTAGAACCATGAAGCTGAAAAACAAAACTTTCAGATTTGAAAAAAAAAGCATTGGTACCCACGGTGCCTAAAACCAAGGTATTTAAAACCAACGAGGTATTCGAAATCGAGGTATTCGAAATCGAGGTATTCGAAATCGAGGTAATCGAAATCGAGGTATTCAAAATCGAGGTATTCAAAATCGAGGTATTCAAAATCGAGGTATTCAAAATCAAGGTATTCAAAATCAAGGTATTCGAAATCGAGGTATTCGAAATCGAGGTATTCGAAATCGAGGTATTCGAAATCGAGGTATTCGAAATCGAGGTATTCGAAATCGAGGTATTCGAAATCGAGGTATTCGAATCGAGGTATTCGAAATCGAGGTATTCGAAATCGAGGTATTCGAAATCGAGGTATTCGAAATCGAGGTATTCGAAATCGAGGTATTCGAAATCGAGGTATTCGAAATCGAGGTATTCGAAATCGAGGTATTCGAAATCGAGGTATTCGAAATCGAGGTATTCGAAATCGAGGTATTCAAAATCGAGGTATTCAAAATCAAGGTATTCAAAATCAAGGTATTCAAAATCGAGGTATTCAAAATCGAGGTATTCAAAATCAAGGTATTCAAAATCAAGGTATTCAAAATCAAGGTATTCAAAATCAAGGTATTCAAAATCAAGGTATTCAAAATCAAGGTATTCAAAATCAAGGTATTCAAAATCAAGGTATTCAAAATCGAGGTATTCAAAATCGAGGTATTCAAAATCAAGGTATTCAAAATCAAGGTATTCAAAATCAAGGTATTCAAAATCAAGGTATTCAAAATCAAGGTATTCAAAATCAAGGTATTCAAAATCAAGGTATTCAAAATCAAGGTATTCAAAATAAAATGGCTTCCAAAATAGCGGTACGCAATAATTCATTATAATTATATATTCAGGCCGGTGGCTGGCCCCAGTGAAAGCAAACGGGCTGGCCCCCTCAACCCCATGCCCCGTAATAAGGCACACTATATATTTCTTTATATTCCGGACGCACCAGGATGTTGCGGTTAGCCATGGCCTCCAAAAACAGGCGGTACGCAATTTGTGGGGCAGCCCCGACGAAGGCTCCGCCAATGAAGTGCACTACAGCCTCGGGAGCTTTCTGGTTAGGAGGGTACAGCACAAACACTCCCTCTACCTGAACACAATCAAGGTTGTAAGGGTTTAGGGTTTAGGGCTTAGGCTTTAGGGTTTAGGGTTTTAGGGTTTGGTGATGAGGATGATGCTGATTTTGATCCTGACAATTATTATGGTGGTGGTGGTAGGAGCACACTGGTTAGGGGGGTACAGCACAAACGTTCCCTTTACCAGAACAAAATCAAGATTGTGGGGGTTCAGGGTTTTAGGGGTTTGGTGATGCTGATGAAGTGCACCACAGCCTTGGGAGGTTTCTGATTGGGAGGGTTAAGGACAAACGCTCCCTGTGCCTGAACAAAAACAAGTTTGTGAGGGTTAAGTTTGAAGGGTTTAGGGTTTTGGGCTTTGGTTATGACGATGATGATGATTTTGATCCTGACAATTATTATGATGGTGGTAGGAGCACGCTGGTCAAGAGGGTACAGCATGAAGGCCCCCTCTTCCAGAAAAAAATCAAGATTGTGTGGGTTTAGGGTTTTAGGTTTTGGTGATGCCGATGAAGTGCATCACAGCCACAGGTGATTTCTGGTTGGGAGGGTAGAGCACAAACGCTCCCTATACCTGAACAGGACCGATGTTGTGTGGGTTTAGGGTTCACGGTTTAGGGGATTGGTGATGCCGATGATGCCGATTTTGATCCTAACGATTATTACGATGGTGGATGGAGCACGCTGGCAGGGAGGGTACAGCACAAACGCCTCCTCAACTTGAATTAAATGTGATGAGAAGGGGTCAGCAAGCACACAAAAAAATCCTTAAAGTGAACTTGGTTACTCGATAAGCTGTAAAATGGTGGTTGAAGGTGGAAGAGTGGTCGAAGATGAAATGCATTTCATATTAGAATGCCTCTTATGCGCTGAGGATAGAAAAAATATTTACGAGAAATAGAAATTGAACCTGAATTGGTGGTCATAAATCGTGATTCCTTCGAAGAATGGAAATCCTTAATACAATTTATAAAAATGCGATCATAATCGCACAGTTAAATTTTCACCCCAGATGAGATGATTTAATTATATTGTAGAATTAAATTATCACTGTAGCAAAAACTCAGGGCCCCCGTCAGTAAAACGATTGTTTGGGGTTCAGTTCATCAGTGCTTTTTCTTTTTAAGCCCTTCCTACACAGTTGGGCAAGTCCCTTCAGCCTATTGGGCCTACCCCTGGACTGCAACATACATGCAAACAAAAAATCCCATTAAGATGAATCAGTAGAAGGCACCTACACAAAGACCGAGGTTGTCTGCGTCTGCGTCTATGCTCATGTCTCAGTATGTCTGTGCCTGTGTCTATGTCTGTTTCTGTATGCCTATGCATGTGCCTGTGTCTATGCCTATGCCCCTGCATGCCTGTGTGTGTCTGTGTCTATGCTAATGTCTCTGAATGCTAATGTCTCTGTGTATATGACTCTGTATCTGTGTCTGTGCCTATTTCTCTGTATGCCTGTGTCTGCACAGAACACATCTAACCCAATGACCTGATAACCACCCAGGCCAGGATGCTTGGCCTAGAAGACAGGAATCCTTCCTTAGAAAGGTCCTTGCCGGTTCTGAATTTTCATAATGCCATTGGCATTCAAACCACTACGATGTGGAGGTTAGAAGTAGGCTCATGGGCATGACGTGACGCTGGAGCCACCTCATGTAGTCCAGCTGTCATCGGCGTCCCTTGGGTTTCTTTGGACGCCAGTGGGGCTTGGCAAGCCCATCGGCACGATACTGCCCATCATTCGGGCAATTCGCTTCGGAATCCTCCATGAGCGCTCGAGCATTGATCTACGATGCACTATAGCCCTTCTGCATCGTGGCTTACCTCCTTCCAATCGTTGCGCTGTCCAGGCTGTTGCGAGTTGAACGTACGCTGGATGGCAAGCTCAACGGATGAGAAAACATTGTTGTCGGACTGGGGCAGGTTGGGATTCCCGACGGGAAAGGAAGTGGTGGGAGCTCCAGTGATAGCAGTGCCGATGGGCTGGTAAGGTGGGGGGGACTGGTAGGGTGGGGGCGACCGGTAGGACTGGGGAGACGGGGGGGCATTGGGTCTGTACTCAGGCTGGTAGCTGGCGGACACCCTCAGGCCAACGCGTCCCACGACTGAAGAGAAAAATTGGCAACGCATCAGAGAGTTTATGTCAGATTCGCAAGGGGTGGAGTTGAGCAAAGGGCACGATGGAGGCGGGGGGGGGGGGGGGGGGGGGGGGGGGGGGGGGGGGGCATGTAGAGGTATGATCGCGCATGATTCGGGCAAGATTTGGGAGATTCCTGACAAGAAATCCTCGAACGCTGTTGCAGCGTTGCTCAAGCGATTAATTCGCAGCAGCAGGCATCCGATGCAGCATGGGGGCAAGCAAGCACGCTAAACGGGCACGCACCCTTGGTCGAAGCACGAAGAGCACGAGGCCTAGCAGTGACATTAGAGGAGAGACGCATAGTAGCAGGAATACAAAGTCAGAAACGGAGGTCGGGTAACTGTCGTTAGAAGCATCAGTGCAAGTGGGTGCCAAACCCTAAAGCGCAGGCAATACACGCATTCTGTCTGGTTCGTACGGTTTCGTAGTCCAAAAGCAACCGTTCCATGTCACATGTCCGAGCCGCGGACACCGCGTCCGCTGTCCACCCTGGCACCAGAGGTCCCTTGCCTGGCACTGTCCACTTGCCTGGTCCACTCCTGTCCTCACCTGACCCGGGCATGTGAGGACCAGGGTGAGGACCCTCCCCCACACACCCACCCTCCCCACACACGCACCACCTCACCCCACCCCACCACCCTAGGTGGTGTCCGAGGAGCCCCTTTGGTCAGCTTCCTTAATTCATGCCCACTTATTTATGCTTTTTACTTGCGGTTGTCTTGAAACCGTTTACACCCCGCGTTATAACATTTCCCCCCCTGGGTGCGTTGTAGTAGAGCTTGTACTTCCCATGGGCACTGAGCAGGGTAATTCAAAGCGCGCGCTTTTGCGCTTTTGAGCGCTGACTTTTAGACCCCCTCTGCGCTTTAAGCGCAGTTTTTTGCAACCACCTGTGGGCGTAGCAAGCAATTTTTGCGCTTTTTGCACCAAAAAGCGCAGTTTTTTTGTGTTCAAGTGAGCTAAAGCGCTGGCCAATTTGGCCATTTGAAGTACCCTGGCACTGAGCCCACAAATGGTGAACAGTATTGAGGTATGTCGAGCAAATCATCAGTTATTCAGACAATTCCGGTTTCTTCTTTGTTTTCGAATTTACAGTGGCATGTACCGGTAATCAACCAGACAATCTGGTGGTATCCTTAAATACCAGGGTTGTTCGTGAAGAAAGGAGCCAGTGTTTTTATGTAGCGCCATGGTGCTCCTCGTAATCTTCAGAACTCCCCTGGCAGCTTTCTTTGGCAAAAAATCAATCCTCAAAGGCTGTAACGTAGCACCCCCAAAATACCAAGGTTTATAATTTAGCTCTTGTGCTACAACCTTGAAGATGTCACACACAATCATTATCTCTCCACGACCATACAAAGTATTGGTAGACGCCGGGTCGACGAATTTGTTGTTCCAGCCCATACCTTTAATTAGGACTGAGAACGGTTAGCTAGACAGGGTACAACCTGTCTAACAAAGGCCAAACGGGCCTTTAGGAAAACTAATTGACAGCGGTCGGCTGAGTCAAACTCGTGCAGAATACTGATGCACTGTCCTGCCTATCTGTTAAAGGAGGTTACGTCCTGCTCCCACCTGGGTGATTTATTGATTTCGTGTTTTCAGACTCGTGAGTGCGTGACAAAAAAACAAACCACACACATTATTCAAGGGCGGTGCGTGCAGGGTTGTTCAGGACGCTGCGTCCTGTGTCGCAATTACAACGTCGAAGGTGCCGTCCTTTCCGGAGACGCAATGTGGGGAGGGTCCGCCGCGAAGCAGACACAGCTTCAGTGAGTGGGTTTGATAAGTCGCAAGATGCAGGCTATGGGCCGGTTATGGGTCCGTTGCGTCTCAGGACGCAGGCTATGCAATTGGTTGCATCTCAAGATGCAGGCTACAAAATTGGCTGCGCCTCAGGAGTCAGGACGCAGAGCTGGGGGTCCTCCTGAACAACACTGCGCACTGCGTGAGGTCATCCACATATTCAGGGGGTGAATATACACCGATGCTGGGTTGAATCTGCTGTGCACCTCAGCCTCCCTACATTCAGCCAATTTTTGTATTGTAATTTAGAGGATTTTAACCACAGAAAGTGGGACTCCGTGCACAAAACAGCGCCCAATGAGGATTCAAAAAAAGGCGGATAAAGTCCTGCAGAAGTAGGAAGCTCACGCTGGAAAGATGGGGAAAGCTGTATAGTGTTCATGCACGCTAGTGTTAAGGGCAATCATTATAATATTAATACGAATGTTAATATGAATGTTCGTATTAATGTCCATACAGTGTCCACTTAGCCAGAGCAAACGCTTGGCAGCAAGAGGCTGCCAGACCACAGGTATAATCTGTAATTCAAGTAAAATGTAATTAAAACTGGATCCTAAACCCTGCCAAGTATGCAATGGAAAGGTCCAGGCCTACTCCAATCTGAATGAATTAAAACCTGCCTCACAAACACAAATGCATAATTTTATTTCCCCCCTCGGTCGGCCCTCAGTTCACTTATCGGCCATACCTTAAACTATGCTTGTAAGATCATTATGCAAGCTCAACCTCTGGATAAGTCCATCCAGCCTATCTGACTACCCCTGCAAAACCTGAAGCTAGCTATAGCGTCTAGAAGCCGACATGACGGGCATTCCAATGCAGCTGGCAGCTTTTTTCTTAACCCAGTGTCTGGCTCATGGAGCTGGATGGAAGCTGCCATGCGTAGCCCCAAAAAGAAACAGTGACTCCAGCCATGCAGCATACGAGTCATATTGCCCGATGCTCCTTTAGTCATGTACTCTATTAGTCATGTTCCCAATAGTCATGCAGTCCATTAGTCACGTAGCCTGATAATCCATGAGTCATGCAGTCCATTAGTCATCTAGCTTGATTCTCTCTTAGTCATGCAGTACATTCGTCATGTAGCCCGATACTTCATTAGTCATGCAGTCCATTAGTCATGTAGCCCGATACTCCATTAGTCATGCAGTCGTCTAGCTCTTGCCTTCTTGCTCCATTAGTCATGTCGCCCCATACTCCATTAGTCATGCAGTCCACTAGCTCTTGCCTTCTTGCTCCATTCTTTTGCACTCTGGCCGCCTTGGAGGTAATTTGTCTCAACATCATCATCCAAGGCTCTGCTCTGATCTAGCATATCCTCTGCAGGAAATAAAGAAACAAATAGGTTTTTATTTATTTTATATTGAAAGAACCCGTACGATTTATATGGCTTGAAACAGGTTGAAACTATGCTCACACTTTATTATAATGAATAATAAATACGAGAAAAATTGACTGTCTTGTGGGTTGGTGTGAACACACTGAGTGAGGTAGTTTGTCTCTACATCATCATTCAAAGCTCAGCTCTAATCCAGAATATCCTCGACAGGAAATAAATAAACAAAAAGTAAGGAAATAAATAAACAAAAAAATAAGGAAATAAATAAATAAATAAATAAATACATAAATAAAAAATACATTTGGAAAGAAACCCTTTGATTACTATGGGTTGAAACTATGCTCAAAACTTCATTCTAATGAATAACAAATACGAGCGAGTTTGACTTTCACGGGGGTTGGTGCGAACACACTGAGTGAGGTAGTTTGTCTCAACATCATCATTCAAAGCGCTGCTCTGATCCAGAAGATCGTTTGCAGGAAATAAATAAACAAACAAACAAACACAGTTTTATGTGTGTGTGTTGAAAGAACCCCTACAATTAATATGGCTTGAAACTATGCTCACAACTTTATTAGCTCTGCTCTGCTCTAGTATATGCTGTACAGGAAATAAATAAAGAGACAAATAAGTTTGTATTCTATTACATTTTGAAAGAACCCCTACGATTAATATGGCTTGAAACAGGTTGAAACTATACTCAAAAGTCAAATCTGTATTAGAATGAATAATAAATACGAGAGAAATAGACTGTCACGTGGGTAGGTGTGAACACACTGAGTGAGCCATAGGGCTACACCTTGGAATACAGCGCTTGGAGTACTGACAGGCAGCACAAGGTAGAAATACTATCATTATTGTTTCCTTTCCAAGGATATGTATCATCACCCCCGTGGCCCCGTCACCGCACTGATCATCATCATCATCATCATCATCATCATCATCACTATCACCCCCATCACTGCATTGATCATCATCATCATCATCATCACCCCCGTCACCGCACTGATCATCATCATCATCATCATCATCATCACCGCATTGATCATCATCATCATCATCATCATCATCATCACCCCCATCACCACACTGAGGCTCTTTCAGGCTGTTCGGGTCGTTTCAGGCTGTTTCGGGTCGTCTTAGGTGAATATGGGTTATTTCAGGCTGTTTCCAGTGGTATCAGGCTGTTTCGGGTCGTATAAGGCAGTTTCGGGTCATTTCAGGTCATTTCAGGCTGTTTCGGGTCGTTTCAGGCTTGTTTCAGGCCAAACTCACCAATTGAGCTGCAGATAATGTCTTTAGGGTTGGAGGATGCCATGCTGGCTGGGGGCTGGTACAGAGGTTTGGGAGTCACGTACTTCCGTACAACATGAAGGGCCACGGCTGCCACCAAAGCAGAAACGATTAGTGCAAGGATGAGCAAGCTAACAACCTGAGGAGACGAGGTGGTGGGTGGTGGTGGATGGCGGATGGGTGGTGGTGGGTGGTGGTGGTGGTGGTGGTGGTGGTGGTGGGTGGGTGGGTGGTGGTGGATGGTGGTGGTTGGTGGGAGCTGCTGATAGGATGAGCAAGCTCACAACCTGAGGAGACGAGGTGGTGGTTGGTGGTGGATGGTGGTGGTGGATGGTGGTTGGTGGTGGTGGTGGTGTGTGGTGGGAGCCGCTAAGAGGATGAGCAAGCTCACAACCTAAGGACGAGGTGGTGTGTGGTAGTGGGTGGTGGTGGTGTGGTGGTGTGTGGTGGTGGTGTGTGGTGGTGGTGGTGGTGGTGGTGGTGGTGTGTGGTGGTGGTGGTGGTGGTGGTGGATGGTAGTGCGTGGTGGTAGGTGGTGGTTGGATGGGTGGGTGGTGGTGGGTGGTGGTGGTGGGTGGTGGTGGGTGGTGGGTGGTGGTGGTGGGTGGGTGGTGTGTGGTGGTGGTGGTGGTGGTGGTGGTGGTGGTGGTGGTGGTGGTGGTGGTGGCAGTGGTGGTGGTTGGTGGTGGGTGGTGGTAGTGGATGGTGGTGGTTGGTGGTGGTTGGTGGGTGGTGTGAGCCGCTGCGAGGATAAGCATTGGAGAGTGACCGGGTTGTATGGAAGGTTGGAACAACAACATGAAGGGCCACGGCTGCCACCAAAGCAGAAACAATGAGTGTGAGGATGAGCAAGCTCACCCGCCCACCCACCCAAACATACACGTACCTAGTTGGCGGTGTGGTGCGATTCTTCCATGAGCTCCAAATCTTTGGCGTCAAGCTTAATATCGAACTCCTCTTCAAGGGAGTCTCCTGGTCCCTCGGCAATGGCTCAGGGACACTTCTTCCCCCCCCCCCCCCCCCCCCCCCCCCCCCCCCCCCCACACACACACACACACACATACAACATGGCTTCTGGGACACTCCCCCCCCTACACACACACAAACACACCAGCACACATACACGTACCTGGCCGGCGGTGAGGTGCGATTCTTCCATGAGCTTCAAATCTTTGGCGTCAAGCTTAATATCGAACTCCTCTTCAAGGGAATCTCCTGGACCCTCAGCGATGGCTTCCGGGACTTTCCCCCCCGCCCCATGGCCCTTCACTTCAGCCCCAGCAGGCGGGTGAGGATCCAAGTAGTCGTACTCTCCTTGCTCCTCCTCCTCCCCCTTCCCGTCCACGTCTGTCTCCTCCTCAGGCTTCACCACCACCAGGGGGGCCTTGCCTCCTGCAGAGGGGGGCAGCTGGACAGCACCAACACCACCATGTGAGAATGGTCTGTCTGTCTCCTTGTCTGGCTTCACCACCACCAGGGGGGCCTTCGTTTTGAGAGGGCCAGGGGGCTTGCCTCCAACAGGGGGAGGCAGCTTGACAGCACCGACAGCACCAACACCACCATGTGAGAATGAACCCACAATCTTTTCCTTGGCCCCCTCCGCTTCAGCAGGGCCTGCGGCAACCGCAGGTGGCTTAGCCTTGGCGGGGGTGCCTTTGGAGGCAGTTCCCATGCCTGCCGCACCTGGTGTGTGTATGTGTGGTGTGTGGTCTGAGTGTGTGTGGTGTGAGTGTGTGTGGTGTGTGTGTGTGGTGTGTGCGATGGCTTTGGAGGCAGTTCCAATGCCTGTCAGATCTGGTGTGTGTGTGGTGTGTGTGTGGTCTGTGTGTAGTGTGTGTGTGTGTGTTTGTTTGGTGTGTGTGTGTGGTGTGTGGTGTGTGCGATGCCTTTGGAGGCAGTTCCAATACCTGTTGCACCTGTTGCGTTTGTGCATGTGTGGTGTGTGTGTGTGTGTGGTGTGTGTATGATGTGTGGTGTGTGATGTGTGGTGTGTGTGTGTGTGTGATGTGTGGTGTGTGATGTGTGGTGTGTGTGTGTGTGGTGTGTGTGTAATGTGTGGTGTGTGATGTGTGGTGTGTGTGTGTGTGGTGTGTGTGTGATGTGTGGTGTGTGATGTGTGGTGTGTGTGTCTGTGTGTGTGTGTGTGTGTGTGTGTGTGTGTGTTGTGTTTGTGGTGTGATGTTTGGTATTGTTATGTGTGGTTGATTACATGTAGTGTGTTTGGGGTGTGTGAATGTGTGTGTTTGGGGTGTGTGTAGTGTGTGCGATGTGTGTGGTTTATGTGTGTGTGGTGTGAGTGTGTGGTATGTGTCCGTGTGTGTGTGGTGTGTGTGTGTGGATGCGTATGGCGTGTGTGGTGGGTTTGGTGTGTGTGGTGCATGTGCATGTATGTGTTTGGGGTGTGTGTATGTGTGTGCGATGTGTGTGGTGTATGTGTGTGTGGTGTATGTGGTATGTGTGCGTAGTGTGTGTGTGGTGTGTGTATGTGGTGTGTGTGTGGTATGTGTGCGTGGTGTGTGTGTGGTGTGAGTGTGTGAGTGTGTGTGTGAGTTCGCATGTGTGTGTGATGTAATGTGGTTTGTTTATTTTATGTTGTTTTGGTGTGGTGTGGTTGTGAATGTGGGTGTGGTGTGTGTGTAGATTTTGGTGATGTGTGTGTTGTGTTGTGTGTTTGGTGTGTGTGGTGTGAGTGTTGAGTGCGATGTATGTAATGTTAGTTCGTGGTGTGTTGTTTTGTGGTGGTGTGTGTGTGATGTGAAGTGTGTGTTTGTGTGTGGTGTATGTGAAGTGCGGTGGTGTTGGTGTTTGGTGTGGTTGGTGCCGTGTGGTGTGTGTTGTGGTATGTGGCGTGGTTTGTGGTGGTGGGTGAGTGTGTGGGGTGTGTGTGAGTTCGCGCATGTGTTTGTGTGGTTGCGCATGTGTTTGGGTGATGTATGTTGTGTGTGTGAGGTGTGAGGGGAGTCGTGAGAGTGCATGGTTTGTGTGTGGTGTGTGTGGTTAGATGTGTGTGTGGTGTTTGGTGTGTGTGTGTGGTGTGATTGTGTGTTTTTGGTGTGTGTATGTGAGTGTGTGTTGTGTGTGGTGGGTGGGTGGTGTGTTTTTTGTGATGTGTGTATGTGAGTGCGGTTTTTGTGGTGTTTGTGTGTGTGTGTGTGTTGGTGGTTTTTTTTTTTGTGTGGTGTGTGTATGTTGGATGTGCCGTGTCTGTGTGTGGTGTGTGTTTGTGTGTGTGGTGTGTGTGATGTGTGAGGTGCGTGGTCTGTGTGTGGTGTGTTTTTGTGTGTGTGGTGTGTGGTGTGTGTGATGTGCGTGGTCTGTGTGTGGTGTGTGTTTGTGTGTGTGGTGTGTGTGATTTGGTTGGGTGTGATGGTGCATGGTCTGTGTGTTGTGTGTTTTTGTGTGTGTTGTTTTGTGGTTTTGATGTGCGTGTCTGTTGTTGGTGTGTGGCGTGTGGTGTTTGTGTTTGTGGTATTTGTGTGTGTGTGTAAAGGGGGGGGGGGGGGAGTAACAAATAAAATTATTTCCGGGCAGCGAGTACTATGGAACTTAGTTGAATTTTGGGCGAAGCCCCCTCTTCAAGGTGTGCAGAAGGTGGATACTAAGGGGGCAGAATAGCCGAAATCAGGCTTCACCTCCATACACACCCACCCAAATCCTCTCCCATACCCACGTGCCCTCACCCACACCCCCACCTCTTCAAGGGGGCGGGAGCCCCCATGTTTACCCATTTGTCCGTCCGACCGACCATCCATCCATCCGCCTGACTGCGATGAAGCCTGAAACGCCAGCTAACGGTCTCGTAACCAAATCGCTTTCGTTGCCACATGTCGTTCCATCGCGATCACTCTCCGCCAAATTTTAGCGTCGCTGGCGACGCTGCATAGAGCTTGCTCAAAAGGAGAAATCAACAGTAAGAGAAGACGAGTGAAAAGGACAATTTTTTTTTTTTTGAAAAAACTAATGAACAGTAAGAAAAGACGAGAGAAAGGGGCAAATGATTCTGAGTTGAATTTTTCAAAAAGAGAAATCAGCAGTAAGAGAAGACGAGAGAAAGGGGCAAATGATTGCGACAGTCCAGGGGTAGGCAGATAGGCTAAAGGGACCTGCCCAACCATGATATCAGGAAGGGCTAAAAATAATCGTTTTACCCCAAATAATAACGGGGCCCCTGCCTCTGTCCCCAGCCCCCTAAGACGCACCTGCCCTTGTTAGGCAGCTCACCCTGAGCATAACCTGTCCCTCTCCCCTCCCCTCTCCTCTGCCCCTCGTCCCCAGCCCCTGTCCCCAGCCCCTGTCCCCTGCTCCTGACCCCAGCCCCCCAAGACGCACCTGCCCTTGTCTCCTGCTCTGCTATTTGTTTTGCCAGCTCAACCTCGTTGTCAGGCAGCTCACCCTGCGCAGACCCTTCCCCTCTCCCCTGCCCCTCTCCCCTGCCCCTGCCCCCCAGCCCCCCAAGACGGTCTGCCCCTGTCCCCTGCCCCTGTTCCTGTCCCCAGCCCCCCATGACGGCCTGCCCCTTCCCCTGTCCCCAGCCACCGAAGACACACCTGCCCCTGTCCCCTGCTCTGCTATTTGTTTTGCCAGCTCAGCCTCGTTGTCAGGCAGCTCACCCTGAGCAGGCCTCTGGGGAATGGCCATGGGTCCAACATCCTGCGCAGACGTGCGTGAAAAATCTGATAAATCACAGTCAACGTCTAGGGATGCAACAAGTATTTGTGATTTTGATTTCAAATATATGCAGTAACAGGGAATGGGCAGGGGGCACAAACATCTGCACAGGCGTGGGTGAAAATCCGCCAAATCACAGTCAACGTCTAGGGATGCAACAAGTATTTGTAAGTCCCTATAGCTTACTTGGCCTACCCGTGGACTGTAACATACATACATGCATACATACATACATGCATACATACATACATACATACATACATACATCCATGCATGCATACATACATACATACATACATGCATGCATCATACATACCTACATACAGCCATACAACATTCATGCATGCAGCATGCATACATACATACATACATGCATGCCATGCAATAACAGACATACATCCTCCATCGCATCCTCCATGCATACATACATACGATACAATCATCCATCATGCATGATGCAAACATACATACATACATACATACATACATACTGGCTGCATACATACAGACCTACAGACATGCATGCCATACCTACATACATCATACATCATCATACAATACATACATGCAGGCAAGGCATGAATGCATACATACATACATACAACATACATACATACATACATGGCATGCATGCATGCATACATCTACATACTAAATGCATGCATGACTGCAATACATACATATAATACGCTACATACATAGCATGCATGCATACATACATACATACAGACTAACATCTGCATGCATGCAGGCATACATACATCATACGAACATACAGACATACATACATGCATGCATGCATGCATACATACATACATACAAGAACATACATAATGCTGCGATGCCTGCATGCTGCATACATACTACATACATACGATACTACTACATACCTGCCATGCATGCAGCATACAACATACATCCATGCATAGCATCAACATACTGCTGGCAATACATCATACAACATACATACAACCTACAATACATACAGACATGCATGCTGCATACATACTACTCATACTAAGACAGACATACATCATCTATACAAGCATACATCCATGCATGCATAAACAATACATACAGACATCATACATACACATACAGACATGCAATGCATGCAGACATACATACAGACAACGACATCCATACGACATACATACATCATGCATGCATACATACATACTACATCTACAGCAGCATACATACATACTACAGACAGACAATTTGTGATGTTTAATTTCGTCGACTTTGATCCCACTATGACAGGAGTACGGCAGTAACAGGGATGGCAATGTGCTCAAACATCCTGGGTGGAAAATCCACTAAATCACAGCCAACTTGCATGGATGCAACAATTATTTGTGATTCTAATTTTGAATGTAATCACCACTAGAATCAGGAGTCGCCGCAGTAATAGGGAATGGGCATGGGGCACAAACATCTGCACAGATTTGGGTGGAAAATGCAATAAATCACAGTCAACTTGTACGGATGCAACCAATATTTGTGATTTAAATTTTGAATATATGCAGTAACAGGGACTGGGTATGGGGCCAACTTCCTGCGCAGACGTGGGTGGGAAACCCGCTAAATCACAGTCAACTTGTAGGGAAGCAGAAATTATTTGCGATTTCAGTTTCAAATAGTATCACTTTTCGAAATACTAGACTAGATTAGAAGCAGCATCCGCTGCTGTAATAGGGAATGGGCATGTGGCTCAAACATTCTGCGCAATCGTGGGTGGAAAACCTGCTAAATCACAATCAAACTGTAGGGATGCAACCATTATTTGTGATTTTAATTTCGATTATATTATCATGAGTATCAGGAGTCACTGCAGTAACAGGGAATGGGCATGGGGCGCAACATCCTGCGCAGACGTGGGTGGGAAACCTGCTAAAACAGTCAACTTGTAGGGATGCAACGTTGAGCATTAACCTCAGAAAGCCAATCTACAAACCATTTGACAAGTAACTCCTAAGTGGGAAATCCGCTAAATCGCAGTCAACTTGCAGGGATGCTACGTCAACTTGCACGTATGCTAAGTAATTGTGATTTTAATTTTCATAGTATCACCACTAGAACCAGCAGCCGCTGCAGTAACAGGGAATGGGTATGTGGCTCAAACATCCTGCGCAGTCATGGGTGGAAATCCACTACATCACAGCCAACTTGCATGGATGCAACGAAAATTTGTGATTTTAGTTTCGAATAGTATCACCACTAGAACCAGGAGTTGCTGCTGTAATAGGGAATTGGCATGGAATTTTTTAAGCCCTTCCTATCACGGTCGGGCAAGTCCTTTTAGCCTATTTGGCCTACCCCTGGACGGTCACATACAGTCAGACAGACAGTGGCAACGCCATACGAACTTTTGTGTGGAAAGAACCACCGCCTGGGGTGAAGTTACGTTCACACCTAAGCAAGCCAGTTTGGTTTGGTTTGATTACATGGTATGTCAGCCTTCAGGCTACTCACACATACAGGGAATGGGCATCGTATGTTGTCAAAGTCCAGGGGTAGGCCAAATAGGCTAAATGAGCATGTGGCACCATTATCCTGCATAGACGTTGCAACGCGCCACAGCCTGTCTCACAGACATAGACAGACGTGTACACATACGCACACACATACACATAGACACGCAAACACATACACATACACATGCGTACACAAACTCAAAACACATACACATGTGTACACATACCTGCCAGGTGATGGGAGAGGCACGCCTGCTGGCATCAGGATGAAACGTCGCAAGGCGCTACAGCCTGTCTCACAGACATAGACACGAGTGTACACCTACGCATACACATACACGCGCAAGCACGTACTCAAAAACGCATACACATGCGTACACATACCTGCAGAGCCTCAGGTGATGGGAGAGGCACGCCTGCCGGCATCAGGATGTATCGTCGCAAGGCGCCACAACCTGTCTCACAGACAGGTGCAACATAGAGGGCGAACAACCGATCCCCAGCTCCTACAGTAGCACAGCGGGGGTGGTTGTGGTGGAGGTGGTGGTGTGTTTGGGGTGGTGGGGTTAGTGGTGGGGGTGTGGGTGGTGGTCGTAGGGGTGGTGGTCGTAGGGGTGGTGGGGGTGGTGGTGGTGGTGTGTGTTTGTGTGTGTCAGTTCCTACATTTACACAGCGGTGATAGCATGAGGACCAGGACAGGACACAAATGCAACACGTTCGAAAGTACATCTTTCTAACCTGTACATGCAACAGGTTCAAAAGTACATCTTTCTAATCTGTAAATGCAACAGGTTTAAAAGTACATCTTTCTAATCTGTAAATGCAACAGGTTCAAAAGTACATCTTTCTAATCTGTAAATGCAACAGGTTCGAAAGTACATCTTTTTAACATGTACATGCAACAGGTTCAAAAGTACATCTTTCTAATCTGTACATGCAATAGGTTCAAAAGTACATCTTTCTAATCTGTAAATGCAACAGGTTCAAAAGTACATCTTTCTAACCTGTGAAAGCGACAGGGGCGGCCCCCAAGGCGATGTCGTGTGGGAAGTTGTTCTTCATCTCGGGGATCGTCCAAGCAAGTGAGTTGTCCTTAAGGTTCACCAGTTTGGCATCCTGTGTTTGTTTTTAGAAAGGATGTGGTGTGTGTGTGTGTGTGTGTGTGTGGTGTGTGTGGTGGGGGTGGTGGGCTAGGTGCACAGAGGACCACCACACCTGCGTTTGTTTTTAGAAGGTAGTGGTGTGGTGTGTGTGTGGTGGTGGTGTGGTGTGTGTGTGTGTTGTGTGTGGTGTGTGTGTGTGTGTGGGGGGGGGGGCTAGTTGCCACAGAGGACCACCCACACCTGCGTTTGTTTTTAGAAAGGCAGTGGTGTGTGTGTGTGGTGGTGGTGCGTGTGTGTGTGTGTGTGTGTGTGGGGGGGGGGGGGGGGGGGGGGGGGGGGGGGGGGGGGGGGGGGGGGGGGGGGGGGGGGGGGGGGAGGGGCTAGGTGCACAGAGGACCACCACACCTGCGTTTGTTTTTAGAAAGGCAGTGGTGTGTGTGTGTGTGTGTGGTGGTAAAGGTGCACAGAGGACCACCACACCAGCGTCTAATACAGCTCGAGAGTTGTGTTGTCCTTCAGGTCTAATACAGCTCCGTTGTGTTGTGTCAGAGTTGTGTTGTACTTCAGGTCTACCAGTTTGGCATCCGGGGGTGGGGGGGGTTTAGGGTTTAGGGTTTAAGGGTTTAGGGTTTAGGGCGGTGAGGGGGGGGATATGATAGGCACTATTTACAAATCAGACCACAAGGGCCATGGGAGAGAAATTGTGGGCAGCTAAGTTTGTTTGTTTGCTTGTTTGCTTGTGAGAGTGAATGAGCGCGTGGGTGTGGGCATGGGTGCGTGGGTGCGTGGGTGAGTAGGTGAGTAAAAGAGTGTGTGTGTGTGGTATATGTGATTGGCATCCTGCGTTTCTTTAAGCATAAGAGCGCAGCAGAGTGTGTTAAATTCCAGGCTTTCCAGGCTAGCACCAACACGTGGACCACACCCAATCCAAGCTAAGCCAAGCCAAGCCAACTCACCTTGCCTGGCTTCCAGGCTAGCACCAACACCTGGCTGTAAGGGCCCATGATGATGGACCACACCCAATCCAATCCAAGCCAAGCCAACTCACCTTGCCTGGCTTCCAGGCTAGCACCAAAACCTGGCTGTAAGGGCCCATGATGATGGACCACACCCAACCCGCCGCGCCTAGTGGCCAGGTGCCCTTCATCGACATTTTTTGCTTGTAGTCAAATGCATACACAGTGCCATCCTGGCGAGATAGTGCGTAGACCGTGGTGCTGCACTCGTCAACAAGGACACTGTGGATGACCTGAGGGGTGTGTGGTGGTGTATGTGTGGGGGGGAGAGTGTGGGTTCATGTTTGTGTGTATGTGTGTGTGTGGGGTGGGGAAGGGGGGGAGGGGAGAGGGTTCGTTTGTGTGTGTGTATGTGTGGGTGAGAGTGTGTGTGGGGGGGTAATGGTAGTGGTGCTTGAGCATGAGGAAGGAGAAGTATGGAGGGGTGCATACACAGTGCCATCCTGGCGAGATATTGCGTAGATCAAGGTGCTTTTTTCCCACTCATCAACAAGGGCACTGGATCTATGATGGTGATGATGATGATGATGATGATGATGATAATGATGATGATGATGTCATTTTTCCTGGTGCCCTACTGGACTACAAATGTGCCCTCGGCTTGATGGAGTCAAGGGGGACTTATATAGCAGAAGCAGAAGCTATAGCAGAAGCTCATCACCCTTCACCCACAGCCACCCAGAGGCAGGGTGGTCCCTGAGCACCGGAAGGAGATACATTGAGACGTGCAAGAGTAATCAAATACCATTAATCAAATACTCGTCAAATACCGTATCAAAACTATTTCATGTTGTTTCAATTTCAAAGGGTGGTGCTGGAGCATCGATACAGAGACATGTGTTTTGATTTACTTTCTTTTTTCTTTTCGATTTGGTTTGCATTTTATTATTGTTCTGTAACGTTTAAACTCTTATACTTGAATAAAATACAAAGGGAGGGAGACATGCACATAGGGGTCAAAAGTAGAAGCTCATCACCCCCTTTATGCAAAAAATGGAAATTTGTACGCCAGTGTTTTTTATTTCAGATTTCTGTAGTCCTAGTTGAGTTGCTACTTGGGCTACTCAACCCTGATTTCAGGATAGTTGCGTAGCCATCGCATGGCAGAGCGCAAAGCGCGGAGCTTGGGGGGGTCGGGGGGCAGCGCTTCCCGATATCGGGGCGTCCGGGGGGTGAAGCATTCGACGGAATGGCGGCGGAATGGCGACGCGTCGTCGAAAAAGAAACACTGTCGTACGCCCTGCCACGAGGCGTGAGATTGAAGGAACCCTCCCGTTTGCATGCACAGTATATACTGGAGAATGGCTACTACGTTGGGTTTTTGGTTTCGTAGACAACGTTGGTCCTGAGTTAGGACTATCGCGCGACAGCACCACTTTGCATGCGCCATTGCATGCACCATACTTACTAGATAACGGCTACTTAGTTGGATTTATTTGATTTTGATTGCGCCTGAGCTTGGCCTATAGCGCGACAGCACGGAGGGAAATTCGCTACCTCTTCTGAGGCGGCAGGTCTGAAGTTCATTAACCTGGCACCCCCTTTATACATACTGCTAGAGAAAAGAAATATAATACCAAAAATTAAAAATTCAATTTACCATTTATATACAAGATCATATGATGCAGTTTGTACGATATCATATGTTAACATGTTATCATATGATATCAAATGGTGCCGGCAGTCTGACCAGGCTAAAGTTACCATTTATATACAATCTCAAATAACACAGTTCGTATGATATCATACGATAACATGTTATCATATGATATAATATGATGCCGGCAGTCTGAATAGGCTGAAGTGACCAATTATATACTCGATCATATGGCGCTGTTTGTATGATATCATTTGATATCATACTCGCTTTGAGTCAACATCATATGATATGCCGGTTCCTGCATAAGCACAGCTTCGACAAGTTCTATGCAGCGGCGCTAAAAAATGGCGGAGAGTGATCGCGACGGAGCAACAGGTGGCAACGGAAGCGAGTTAGTTACGTTAGCTGACGTGTCAGGCTTCATCACGTCCAGACGGTCGGTCGGTCGGACGGACGAATGGGTAACTCTTGGGGCTCCCGCCCCCTTGAAGAGGGGGCCGCCAAAAATGGAGCTTACTTGAGATCAATACAAGACTAAAAGGGTCTGACATCACACTCACCTTTGGTCTACATCATTTGATATGCCGGTACCTACATATATGGGACGCACCTGACCGTTCCGAACCGCAGCCTCGACGGGAACGCACCTGACCGTTTGGAACCGCAGCCTCGTCGGGGACGCGACTGACCATTCGGAACCGCAGCCTCGTCAGGGACGCGCCTGACCGTTCGGAACAGCAGCATCGTCGGGGACGCACCTGACCGTTCGGAACCGCAGGCTTGTCGGGGTCGCACCTGACCGTTCGGAACCGCAGCCTCTTCGGGGACGCGCCTGACCGTTCGGAACCGCAGCCTCGTCGGGGACGCGCCTGACCGTTCGGAACCGCAGCCTCCTCGGGGACGCGCCTGACCGTTCAGAACCGCAGCCTTGTCGGGGAAGCACCTGACCGTTCTGAACCGCAGCCTCCTCGAGGACGCACCCGGGGGACGCGCCTGACCGTTCGGAACCGCAGGCTCGTCGGGGACGCACCTGACCGTTCGGAACTGCAGCCTTGTCGGGGAAGCACCTGTCCGTTCTGAACCGCAGCCTCCTCGAGGACGCACCCGGGGGACGCACCTGACCGTTCGGAACCGCAGGCACGTCGGGGACGCGCCTGACCGTTCGGAACCGCAGCATCGTCGGGGACACACCCGGGTGACGCGCCTGACCGTTCAGAACCGCAGGCTCGTCGGGGAGGCACCTGACCGTTCGGAACCGCAGCATCGTCGGGGAAGCACCTGACCGTTCGGAACCGCAGCCTCCTCAAGGACGCACCCGGGGGACGCACCTGACCGTTCGGAACTGCAGGCACGTTGGGGATGCGCCTGACCGTTCGGAACCGCAGCATCGTCGGGGACGCACCTGACCGTTCGGAACCGCAGCATCGTCGGGGACGCACCTGACCGTTCGGAACCACAGCCTCGTCGAGATACTTTCCATCCTTGTCAAAGTAGACCACTCTGTTGTTGCAGTAGCCATCTGACACAAAGAAGCTGCCATCCCTGTTTCACAATAGAAGCACAAGCACATGGTTAAGAGTGATACATGTGGATAGCATCTCATGCGGATGGTAGAAAATGATGCTTGAAAATAGCAGCACAGGCAGCAGGTTGACAATGATGTTTGTGGAAAGCAGCACAAAAAGCTGACACCCTGTTTGAAAAGAGCAGAACAGGTAGGTGGTTGAGAGTGGCACAGGTGGATAATAGCACAAAGAAGCTGCCATCCCTGTTTGACAATAGCAGCACAGGTAGCAGGTTGAGAGTGATGCATGTGGATTGCATCACAGGCGGATGGCAGAAAATGATGTTTGTGGATAGCAGCAGAATTAGATGGTTGAGGGTGATGTTTGTGGACAGCAGCAAAGGTAGATGGTCGAGAGTGGCACAGGTGGATAGCAGCACAAAAAAGCTGCCATCCCTGTTTGACAATAGCAGCACATACAGATGGTAGACAGTGATGTATTAGAAAGGCAGCACAGATAGCAGGTCAGCACTGCTGTTTGCGAATAGCAATACAAAGAAGCTGCCATCCCTGTTTGACAATAGCAGCACATACAGATGGTAGACAGTGATGTATTAGAAAGGCAGCACAGATAACAGGTCAGCACTGATGTTTGCGGGTAGCAACACAAAGAAGCTGCCATCCTTGGTTCACATTAGCAGCACAGGCAACAGGTTGAGAGTGATACACATTGATAGCAACACAGGTAGCAGGTTGACACTGATGTGTGGATACCATAGCAGCACAAAGAAGCTGCCATCCCTGTTTGACAATAGCAGCGCAGGTAGCAAACATGTCATGCACAGTCAAGCACTGACATACATACACATCACGCAAACAACACACACACTCACACACACACACACACACAAGGGCACAAGCACACATGCACACACAAAACACCGGGCAGGGTCAACAACCACACCTGAGGACAGCCACTTGGGTAGGTTGACAAAATTGAGCTTTATCGTTACCCGGCGAGTTTGGTTTGCCGACAGTCATCAGAAGCTTCCCATCGGAATTGAACTTGAACACCTGTGTGTGAGTGATGTGTTGTGTGTGTACGTGTGTGTGTGTGCTGGGGTGTGTGTGAGTGAGTGATGTGCCGACAGTCATCAGGAGCTTCCCATCGGCACTAAACTCGAACAACTGTGTGTGCGTGATGTGTTGTGTGTGCGTGTGTGTGTGTGTGCTTGGGTGTGTGTGAGTGAGTGATGTGCCGACAGTCATCAGGAGCTTCCCATCGGAACTGAATTTGAACACCTGTGTGTGTGAGAGTGATGTGTGTGTGTGTGTGTGTGCTGGGGTGTGTGTGTGTGAGTAAGTGATGTGCCCACAATCGTCAGGAGCTTCCCATCGGCACTGAACTCGAACACTTGTGTGAGTGAATGATGTGTTGAGTGTGTGCGCGTGTGTGTATGTGTGTGTCAGTGTGTGTGTGAGAGAGTGATATGCCGACAGTCGTCAGGAGCTTCCCATTGGCACTAAACTTCAGCACCTGTATGTGTCAGTGAGTGGTGTTGTGAGCGTATTTGTGTGTGTGTGTGTGTGTGTGTTGCACGTTTGTGAGTGAGTGATGTGCCGACAGTAATGTTGAAGATCACAGAGCCAAAATCGTGGGTGGCACTATACCCGTGTCAAGTCCACGCGCACCACCATACACTCCCTCACTCTCCCCTCCTACCCCCACCCCCCCCCCTCTCTCTACCCCCACAAACTCGAACCTGATGGTTGCCAGCATCCACCACCCACACATTGCTGTCAGCGTCCGAAATAATGGAATGCGGCATGTTGAAGGGCCCCGAGCCAAAATTGGACAGCCCTTTGCACATGTCAGGGTCCATGCGCACCACCATACACTCCCTCTCTCTCCCCTGCCCCCCCCCCCCCCACCACCACCACCACCACCACACACACACACACACACTCACCACCCACAGAAACCCACCTGATCGTGCCCAGCATCTGCCGCCCCATGAGCACCACTACACACTCATTCACAATCCCTTGCTCCCTCCTAGCCCCCACCCCACCCCACCCCCCACCCTCCCCTCCCCCACCCCTCTCCCCTCCCACAAACACACAAACCTGATGGCTGCCAGCATCCACCACCCGCACATTGCTGTCAGCGTCCACCACCCACATACATATTGACTGTGTCTGGGTCCATGCGCACCACCATACACTCCCTCCCCCTCCCCCTCCCACCCCCCTCCCCCACCCACCCACCCGCTCCCTTTCCCCCCCCCCGCAAACACGTACCTGATGGTTGCCAGCATCCACCACCCACACATTGCTGTCAGCGTCCGAAATAATGGAATGCAGCGTGTTGAAGAGCCCAGACCAAGGTGGACAGTACTTTACCCGTGTCAGGGTCCGTGCGCACCACCATACACTCCCTCACTCTCCACTCCTACCCCCCCCCCCCCCCACCCCCACCCCACCCCCCCTCCCCTCGACCCCTCCCCCACCCACCCCCTCCCTCTCCCCTCCCACAAACACAAACATGATGGTTGCCAGCATCCGCCACCCACACATAGCTGTCAGCGTCCGAAGTACTGGAATGCGGCACGTTAAAAAGCCTTGAGCCAAAGGAGGACAGCACTGTGCCCGTGCCAGGGTCCATGCGCACCATCATACACTCCCTCCCTCTCCCCTCCTACCCCCCATCCCGCCCCCTCCCCTCCACACCCCACCCCACACCATCATACCCCCAACCCCACCCCACACCCTTCCCCCACCGACCCCCTCCCTCTCCTCTCCCGCAAACACACAACACTGATGGTTTCCAGCATCTGCCGCCCCATGAGCACCACTACACACTCACTCACAATCCCTTGCCCCCTCCTACCCCCCACCCTACCCCACCCCACACCCCTCTCCCTCCCACCCACTCCCTCCCTTGTACCCCCCCACCTACACAAACCTGATGGTTGCCAGCATCCACCACCCACACATTGCTGTCAGCATCCACCATTCACATACATATTGACTGTGTTAGGGTCCATGCGCACCACCATACACTCCCTCCCCCTCCCACCCCCCTCCCCCACCCACCCACCCACCCGCTCCCTTTCCCCCCCCGCAAACACGTACCTGATGGTTCCCAGCATCCACCACCCACACATTGCTGTCAGCGTCCGAAATAATGGAATGAGGCATGTTGAAGAGCCCTGAGCCAAAGGCAGACAGCAGTGCGCCCGTGTCAGGGTCCATGCGCACCACCACATCCTCGGGAATTGGGGTAGTGTCCACCATGTGGTGGTAGCCATCAAAAGAGTTGTAGTCCCAGTGTTGGCTGCCCCTGTTAGTGGAAGGTGGGAGGTGTGTGTGTTTGTGTGTAGGTGGTGTGTGTGTGTTCGGTGTGTGTGTGTGTGTGTTTGGGGGGGGGGGGGGGGCAGGGGGAAGTTTGGGGGTGTTTTGGGGGTAGTGTCTAGAGGTTGCTGGTGGCCATCCATCAGAAGAGTTGTAGTCCCAGTGTTGGCTGCCCCTGTTAATGGAATGTGGTTTGTGAAGCCGAAAAGACAGTCTCGAGATGTCAAGTTAGGCTAGTAGCAGGCTATCCTGCTACACTGCCCCCTCCTTTGAAAGGGAAGCGTCCTCGATTCCAGGCGCAGGTACACGATCCGGTCTCCGTCAGGACACAACCCTTGCCGGCCGGGCTCAGTCGGGACAGCAACCTCCGCCTACCGTGAACCGTCGCTCCTTCAAACCAAGTTCTCTTCGACCGTTCTTGATCGTACTTCCTTGACAGACTCCCGCCTACAACTGGACGTCGTACACACCAACTTTGCGTTGATGCATCGTGCGTGGTTGTTATGTGAATCTTATACTTCCGACTCGTAAAACACTACGGACTCTTGCCAGCAGTGAGATTCGACCCCCCCTTGATTTTCCTGTGACCAGGCTCTGAAATCAGTGAAGCCGAACTAGGCTATGGGGACATCGAAAAGACAGTCTCGAGCTGTCAAGTTAGGCTAGTAGCAGGCTATCCTGCTACAGTTTGGGGGTGGTTTGGGGGTCATTTGGGAGTGGCTTGGGGGTGGTTTGGGGGTGGTTTGGAGGTCGTTTGAGACTGGTTTGGGGGTGGTTTGGGGGTGGTTTGGGGATGGTTTGAGAGTGGTTGGGGGTGGTTTGGGGGTGGTTTGAGTGTGGTTTGAAGGTGGTTTGGGGGAAGTCTGGGGGTAGTGTCTCCCAAGGTGGTGGTGGCCATCAAGGGAGTTGTAGCCCCAGTGTTGGCTGCCCCTGTTAGTGGAGTGTGGAAGGGGTGTGTGTGTGTGTGTGTGTGTAAGTGGGTGGGTGTGTAGGTGGGGGGGGGGTAGGGAGTTTGAGGGGTGGTTTGGGGGTGGTTTGGGGTAGTGTCTAGGTGGTGGTGGCCATCAAGGTAGTTGTAGCCCCAGTGTTGGCTGCCCCTGTTAGTGGAACGTGGAAGAGGAGTGTGTGTGTAAGTGGGGGGTGGAGGGGGCAGTTTTGGGAAGGCAAGAAGGACCTAGGGGGGGGGGGGGGGGAGGGTAGCGTGAGGGTAGTGCCCATGAGGTGGTGGTGGCCATCAAAATAATTGTAGTCCCAGTGTTGGCTGCCCCTGTTAATAAAATGTGGAAGGGGGGGAGTGTGCATGTGGGGGGAGGGGGGGGGGGGGAGGGTATAAAGGCGTGACATACATAATCGGTCCCATTCACTCATGGACAACCACTAAAAAAACACTGAGGACCCCTAAAAGGGCCCTTTTCCGGGTTGGTGAGATCCCTAAGGACCCTTAAAGACCCCTAAAAAGGGCCTGTTTACAGTTTGGTGAGATCCCCTAAGGACCCCCTTAAGGACCCCTAAAAAGGGCCTATTTACGGTTTGTTGAGATCCCCTAAGGACCCCCCTAAGGACCCCTAAAAAGGTCCTATTTACGGTTTGGTGAGATCCCCTAAGGACCCCCTTAAAAGGGCCCTAGGAGAACCCCTAAGGACCCCTAAAAAGGGCCTCTTTTTGGTTTGGTGAGTTGCTCGCACATGTGAAGCACAAAACTGCACGTCCTATGATATAAAACCAACATCCATGGGAAGCCTGATCAGTTGCTCCAACTAGTAAAGCACCCACAGAGCCCCATCGGGGGCAATGGTGACGGAGGTGACGTCTCCAATATGGCCACCCTTGATGTTGGAAAGGGGGACAGGTCGGGTACAACATATTCCTATGATAAACACACCAACATAAATGGGATCAGTTGCTCCAACCAGTAAAGCACCCACAGAGCCCCATCAGGGGCAATGGCGACGGAGGTAACGTCTCCTAAGTGGTTACCCTTGCTGTTGGGCACCGGAGGCTAGCACTACTGCACATAGGACCCCAACAAGAGGGCCTATGCATGGTTTGATGAGTTGCTTGCACCTATATAGCACCCACAGAGCCCCATCAGGGGCAATGGCGACGAAGGTTACATCTCCTAGGTGGTTACCCTTGGTGTTGGGAAAGGAGACAGGTCAGGAACAACGTTTTCCTAGGATACACACATCAACATCCATGGGCACGTTCATCAGTTGCTGCTACCTATAAAGCACAGAGAGAGCCCCATCGGGGGCAATGGTGTCGGAGGTATCGTCTCCTTAGGGGTTACCCTTGCTGTTGGGCATGAGAGACTAGCACTAGCCTGCACTAAGGGCGCCTAAAAAGGGCCTGTGCATGTCTTGACGAGTTGCTCGCACCTGTATAGCACCCAGAGAGCCCCATCAGGTGCAATAATGTCGAGGTAACGTCTCCGAAGTGGTTTCCCTCGGCATTCGGCACCGGAGGCTTCTACTCAGGAGAAGGTCAGGAACAACATACTACTATGATACACACACAAACATCCATGGGCATGTTCAGCACTTATCCTTACCTATAAAGCACCCACAGAGCCCCATCAGGGGCAATGGTGACGGAGGTAACGTCTCCGAGATGGTTTCCCTCGACGTTGGGCACCGGAGGTTTCCAGAAGGGAGAGGGGTCAGACACAAAAGACGCGGCCCTGGGGATGTTCCCCGGAGTGCTTTCATGGATATCGAAGTGGTCGCCAGAGCACATTACGATATGAGGCTGGGGGGCGTATACCATCATGTACCTGCAGCGGTGGGGTGCAAGTGAGGGGTAGGCGGATGGGATGGGATGGGGATGGGGTTGGGGATGGGGTTGGGGTTGGGGTTGGGGTTGGGGTTGGGGTGAGAATAACAGTATGAGGCTAGGGGGTGTATGCCATCGTATACCTGCGGTGGTGGGGTGCTGGTGAGGGGTAGGCGGATGGGATGGGATGGGGATGGGGATGGGGATGGGGATGGGGATGGGGTTGGGGTTGGGGTTGGGGTTGGGGGTGAGAATAACAGTATGAGGCTAGGGGGTGTATGCCATCGTATACCTGCGGTGGTGGGGTGCAGGTGAGGGGTAGGCGGATGGGATGGGATGGGATGGGGATGGGGATGGGGATGGGGTTGGGGATGGGGTTGGGGTTGGGGTTGGGGTTGGGGTTGGGGTGAGAATAACAGTATGAGGCTAGGGGGTGTATGCCATCGTATACTTGCAGTGGTGGGGTGCAGGTGAGGGGTAGGCGGATGGGATGGGATGGGGATGGGGATGGGGTAGGGATGGGGATGGGGTTGGGGTTGGGGTTGGGGTTGGGGTTGTGGTTGGGGATGGGGTTGGGGTTGGGGTTGGGGTGAGATTAACAATATGAGGCTGGGGGGCATATACCATCATGTACATGCAGCGGTGGGGTGCAGGTGAGGGGTAGGCGGATGGGATGGGATGGGGATGGGGATGGGGATGGGGTTGGGGATGGGGTTGGGGTTGAGGTTGGGGAAGGGGTTGGGGTTGGGGTTGAGGTTGGGGTTGGGGTTGGGGTTGGGGTTGGGGTTGGGGTTGGGGTGGGGTGAGATTAACAATGAGGCTGGGGGGCATATACCATCATGTACCTGCAGCGGTGGGGTGCAGGTGAGGGGTAGGTGGATGGGATTGGACGGGGATGGGGATGGGATGGGGATGGGGATGGGGATGGGGATGGGGATGGGGATGGGGTTGGGGTTGGGGTTGGGGTTGAGGTTGGAATTGGGGTCGGGGTCGGTGTTGGGGTTGGGGTGAGATTGATAATATGAGGCTGGGGGGCATATACCATCGTGTACCCGCAGCGATGGGGTGCAAGTGAGGGGTAGGTGGATGGGATGGAATAGGATGTGGATGTGGATGTGGATGGGAATGGGGTTGGGGTTGGGGTTGGGGTGAGATTAATAATATGAGGCTGGGGGGCATATACCATCGTGTACCTGCAGCGGTGGGGTGCAGGTGAGGGGTAGGTGGATGGGATAGGATGGGGATGGGGTTGGGGTAGGGGTTGGGGATGAGGTTTGAGTTGGGGTGGGTATAACAATACAAGGCTGGGGGGCGTATATCACCATTGGGTGGGTGGGTGGGTGGGTGGGAGGGGGGATGCTATTGTAGCGGCAGCATCTTCTTACTTGTTGCACATCTCATCGTCATTAGTGGAACCAGCGAATACAGTCCGCATCATGTTTGACGAGTTGAAGTCGCAGGTGGCGGTGGGGATGTTTGTTTTCTGTTTCCCTTGTTTTCCTTTTTTTGTGGGGTGGGGGGGTGTCTGGGGCAGTGGGTGGGGTGGTGGGAGGGGAGGGGGTGGGGTGGGGTGTGTGGGAGGGGGGGGAGGGGGTGGGGTGGGGTGTGAGGGAGGGGTGGGGTGGGGGGTTGTCTGGGGCAGTGGTGTGGGGTTTGTGTGGGAGGGGGCGGGGGTGGGGGGGGTGTGTGGGAGGGGGAGGGGGGGGTGGGTGGGTTTGTGTGGGAGGGGCAGGGAAGGGGGTGGGGGGGGGGTGTCTGGGGCAGTGGGTGGGGTGTGTGGGAGGGGAGGGGGTGGGGTGGGGTGTGTGGGAGGGGCAGTGGGTGGGTTATGTGTGGGAGGGGGAGGGGTGGGGGTGGGGTGTGTGTGGAGGGGGAGGGGGTGGGGTGTGTGGGAGGGGGAGGGGGAGGGGGTGGGGTGGGGTGTGTGGGAGGGGGAGGGGGTGGGGTGTGTGGGAGGGGGGCGGGGGTGGGGGGGGGTGGGGGGATGCTATTGTAGCGGCAGCATCTTCTTACTTGTTGCACATCTCATCGTCGTGAGTGGAACCAGCGAATACAGTCCGCATCACGTTGGACGAGTTGAAGGCACAGGTGGTGGTGGGAATATTTTGTTCCTGTTTCCTTTTCAACTTTTTTGGTGTGTGTGTGTGTGGGGGGGGGGGGGGGGGGGGGGTGGGGGGGCTATTGTAGCGGCAGCATGTACTTACATGTTGCACATCTCATCGTTGTGAGTGGAACCAGCGTAAACAGTCCTCATCATGTTGGACGAGTTTGTGGTCGCAGTGGTGATGGGGATCTTTTTTTGGGGGGGGGGGGGGGGGGGGGGGGGGGGGGGGTCATCGTTCTGTCTACAGTCCAGTGGGTAGCCAGTTAGGACTCACATGTTGCACATTCTCATCGTCGTGAGTGGAACCAGCAAATACAGTCCGCATCATGTTGGACGAGTTGAAGTCGCAAGTGACCTTTAGCTTGTCACCCGGCCATATCATGGTTTGCTGCACCGCAACAAATCCCTGAGGGAGTTGAGGGCTCCGCTGGCCCAGGGTTGCAATACCTGCATGTGTGTGTGGTGTGTGTATAGTGTATGGGGGGGGAGATAGAGACAGGGAGGGACGAGGGGGGGGGGGGGACGGGGAGGGGGTGGAGAGAGAGACAGGAGAGAGAGAGAGAAGAGAGATAGAGAGAGAGATAGAGAGATTATATATATATAAGTTTGGTGTGGGGTTGTGTGTGGAGGGGGGGGGGGGGGTGGGGGGGGGGGGGGAATGTGTACGCGCAGTTTGATGTGGGCGTGTGTGGGTTAGGTATGGGTTTGTTGATGTGGGAGGTTTGTCGGGGGGGGGGGAGGGGGTGGGGGGGGGGGGGGGGAGTGTAGCCTGGCAATATGCGCACACATGAAGGACGGTAGCATCCGCACACCTGAGTGGTCAGATGTATTTACTGTCCTATAACATGACTTTCATGTGTGAGTGTTATTGAGTGTGTTTGCAAGTGTAGGTGGTGTGTGTGTGCGTGTGTTGGTGTGTGTGCGTGTGGTGTGGGTGCGTGAGGGGGGAAGAGGGGGGGGGGGACAGCAGCAGACAGACAGATTGTGTGAGTGTTGGTTATGTTAGTGAGCGTGTGTGTATGGTGTAGGTGTATGTGAGTGTGAGTGTGAGTGTGCGCGTGTGAGTGTGTGTGAGAGTGTGCGCGTATGCGTATATGTATGTGAGTGTGCGTGTATGCGTATGTGTATGTGAGTGTGTGCGCATGTGTGTGTGCGTGTTGGTGTGTGAATTATGTTTGGTGTGCGTGTGTGTCTGGTGGCGGTGTGTGAGCAGTGGTGAGTCATATCAGTTTCATGTAAACAGAATACCCAGTGTGAGCGAGGGTGTGGTTGTGTGTAGTGTGGTGGTGGTGGTGGTGTGTGTGGGGGGGGGGGAGCGGATGGTTGCTGTCTCACTTGAGTTGGTAAATAACTATACGGTTAATGTACAACACGCAATTACACAGCGTATGACGGTGAAGTGTGCGTGTGGGTTGCGTGAGTGCTGGGGTGCTATTCGCTGTGAGGTGGGGGTTGGCGAGAGGTGTGTTCTTGTTGTGTGTGTGTGGGTGTGTGGCGCGTCTTACCTGAGTGGTCATACAACTCCCGGTTCATGTACACAGACTTCCCCAGCGTGTGTGTGTGCGTGTGCGTGCGCGTATATGTGTGTGTGTGCGTGCGTAAATGTGTGTGTGTGTATGGGCGACTGGCGCGTCTTACCTGAGTGGTCATATAACTCCTGGTTCATGTACACAGACTTCCCCGGCGTGTGTGTGTGTGCGTGTGCGTGTGCGTGTATGTGTGTGTGTGCGTGCGTAAATGTGTGTGTGTATATGGGCAACTGGCGCGTCTTACCTGAGTGGTCATATAATTCCCGGTTCATGTACACAGACTTCCCCGGCGTGTGTGTGTGTGCGTGTGCGTGTGCGTGTATGTGTGTGTGTTTGCGCGCGTAAATGTGTGTGTGTATATGGGCGACTGGCGCGTCTTACCTGAGTGGTCATATAATTCCCGGTTCATGTACACAGACTTCCCCAGCGTGTGTGTGTGCGTGATCGTGTGTCTGTGTAAGTGTGTGGGTTGTGTGTGGGTGTGTGGGTGTGTGGGTGTGTGGGTGTGGTGTGGGGTGTGTTGGTGTGTGGGGGGGGGTTGGAGGGGGGTAGGGGGTGGGGGGTCGGTGGGGGGTGGGGGTGGGGGTGGGGGGGTGGGGGGGTGGGGGGGGGGGGGAGTGGCTGGCACGTCTCACCTGAGTGGTCATATAGCTCCCGGTTCATGTACACAGACTTCCCCAGCGTGTGTGTGTGCACGCGCATGGCAAAGGTGGTGAGCGGCTGGTGCCCTTGGTAGCAGCATTCGTTGGTCACCAACACACTTTGCTGTTGAGGAGGGATTTTGAAACCGGTTGCAAAGGCGATGAGGCCGCCGGCGTAGGGGGTGGGGCTAGGCTTCAGCATTAGTCGTACACCAGACCTGTCATCTGCTGGTCTTTGCTCCAGGTAGTGAACCTGGGCGAGTGTGACAGGATAGGCAGGTGATGTTGGTGGTGGTAGTGGTGGGTGGGTGGGTGGGGGGGGGCTAGGCTTCAGCAGCAGTCGCACACCAGACCTGTTATCTGCTGGTCTTTACTCCAGGTAGTGCACCTGGGCAAGTGTAACGGGACAAGGCAACACGTCAGGCAGGTGATGGGGGTGGGGGTGGGGGTGGGGGGGGGGGGGGGGGGGCTAGGCTTCAGCAGCAGTCGTACGCCTGTCGTCTGCTGGTCTTTGCTCCAGGCAGTGAACCTGGGCAAGTGGTATGGGACAAGTCATACCCATACAGCAGGCAGGTTGTTGTTGTTGGTGGTGGTGGTGGTGGTGTTGTTGTTGTTGTTGTTGTTGTTGTTGTTGTTGTTGTTGTTGGTGGTGTTGTTGTTGTTGGTGTTGTTGTTGGTGGTGGTGTTGTTGGTGTTGGTGTTGTTGTTGTTGGTGGTGTTGTTGGTGTTGTTGTTGTTGGTGGTGGTGGTGGTGGTGGTGATGCACAAACAATATGTGTATCATCACAATATGATATACAATATATGATATATTTCTGATGATACAGAATGAAATATAATTATGATATATATAGTCTACTTATAGTAACTATACAAGATTATGAATGAGATATGAGATAGAATCATACACGTATCACCACAGTTGTTTTTGTGCGACGCGTCGCAAATTGAGCGACTCAGCTTGACCCCAGTGCGACACGCTGCCCCCCAAACCCTGCGGAGCGCGCAGCGCGGAGCCCAGGGGGGTCCGGGGGGCATTTCCAACTAGTTTAGCCGTACTCATGCATCGCCCTCGAAATGGCGTCCCACAAAAAAAGGTGATATGGATCCAAACCATGCTACCATGCTAGGCTACCATGCTAGACTACCATGCTAAACCATGCTATCATGCCCCCATGCCATGCCCACATAGCCCTGGCTAGGGGAATTCTCCCACGGGGTATTCACCTACTCCTCCACACCAACCAATCCCCTAACAAACAAACTAAGCTAGCTGCTTACATCCCATTCAAACGAATGGCTCAATGGTAGAGCTTGTTGAAACAAGAAGGTGCGGGGTTTGAATCCCTACGGGTGCGCTTTAGTGTTCTGCACAGGGTTTGAATCGCTACGGGGTTTGAATCCCTACGGGTGCGCTTTAGTGTTTAGTGTTCCCAGTCGCTGCCAACCGCCATGGTAGCACTGTCCAGTTAAAGCAGCAGCCTGTTCTCTACCGCTGTAAGACAAAGCCCCATTAATACCACGCCCTACCATCACAAACGTTCCCAACAATTATTTACCCGTCACCTGCGCCATATATTTAATATATTTATAATGATACGGAATGAAACATAATTATGATATACATTAAACATGACATTATATATATACTTACCCCTCACCTGCACCATATCTTTATAATGATACGGAATGAAACATAATTATGATATACATTAAACATGACATTATATATATACTTACCCCTCACCTGCACCATATCTTTATAATGATACGGAATGAAACATAATTATGATGTATATTAAGCATGATATTATATGTACTTACCCCTTACCTGCGCCATATATGTATAATCATACGGAATGATAAATAATTACAATATGTATTAAACATGATATTATAGAGATATTATATATATGCATGTACCCCTCACCTGTGCCACGTTGTAGTGAATGCTAGTCTGGTCCCCCACACCAAATGATACATAATTATGATACATATTAAGCATGATATTATATAACTATGTACCCCTCACCTGTGCCACATATATTTATAAAGATACGGGATGATAAATAATTACAATATATATTAAACATGATATTATAGAGATGTTATATATTTACGTACCCCTCACCTTTTCCATGTTGTAGTCAATGCTAGTCTGGTCCCCCACAGTGAATGATACATGATTATGATACGTATTAAGCATGATATTATATAGCTATTCACCCCTCTCGTGTGCCACGAAGCAGTGAATGCTAGTCTGGTCCCCCCAAACTGAATAATACATAATTGTGATGTACATTAAACATGAAATTATATATCTTTTTACCCCTAACCTGCGCCATATATTTATAATGATACGGAATGATAAATAATTACGATGTCTATTAAACATGATATTATAGAGATATTATATATATATATATATATATATATATATATATATCGGGGGGTGTTCCAAAAGTATGTGGGGAGGCGCAAGCTGTTAATCGTCTCCGGATCGGTCGTAAGCCCCAAAACCGTCGGAAAAAGTGAAAAAAGTGGCTGAGGGCTGAGATCTGGGGGGGTCCCAAAGGGGGGGGGGGGGGGGGGGGGGGGGGGGGGTCGAGGCCGATCTCAAAATTTCCTCACAACTTCTTCGTCTGTGGCCAGAATCGAACGTGCAGCACACCATCGAAAACGCCTCAACGAAAGCGTTACGAATATGCAGTCGTTGCTCGATTAGACCCAGGGTGTAATTAAGTGGATGTACTGGAAGGTACATCCAGTCTGGACGCCAACCAGAACTTCACAACTAAGCCGACCAGTTCCCGACTTAGCAGTTGGAAGCTCAAGCAGCAGGAATCCGCGCTTGCTTGCAGCAACGGATGAAAAGAAAGGTCAAGGTCCAGACCCGGGCTGAGGCCGAGGCCAGGGCTGAGGCCGAGGCTAGAGCAGCCCAGGCCAAATCGCCCACAACTCGAGCCGTGGCGCCTTCCGCACCCGAGCCCTTGACGACAACTTGCAACATCTGCAATGCCGTGGTCCAGTGCCCTCCCAGCTACAAGGCAAGCTTAAATTCGCACCAGGCCAGCAAGCAGTGCATGGCAGTCAAGGCGTCCAAGTTTGGCATTTCCCCCCTCTCCAAGTTCTTCAAGCCACTGTCTGGAGTTCCACTCGGCATGAAGCTCAAGCCCAAGCAAGTGGATGCTATGTACAAAGACCTGCTCTTGACGCTCAAGCAACAACAACCCGAGTCAGCTGTTGGAAGCTCAAACAACAGGAAGCCCGAGTCAGCCTCGTTGTTTTGGAGCAAAGTGCTGAAGTAAAGAGCTTTGGATGGTCTACAAGACATGCAGCAAACTTAGCTTAGCCTAGCCACAAGCGCCAAGGATCAAGCTAGACAAATAGTTTACTTTATGCGGGTGTCGGGTGGATGGAGGGGTGTTTCACTGCCTGAGGCCCCTTTGGCCCCACACCGTTGTATCTAAGGAGACTCCTCTAGCCTGCGTGAAGATGATGTTATTTATGAACTAAACTTGGAACACTGCTTCAAACTAAATGTATTTGCAGATGAAACTCACTAGTAGCAGCCTATCTCTTATTACTGGAGATATTTTCGTGTGGGTGTGTGTGTGCGGGGTGTGTGCGGGGGGGGGGGGGGGGGGGGGGGGGGGGGGGGCAGGGATTCGCTTATACGCAAGCCAAACCACGTTTTTTAAGATGACTACCTGATAGAGCTTGAGGTAAGGGTCAGTATACACCTAACTTTCATGACCTAATTATGATTGGTGAGGAAGATATTGACCTTTTAAGCCAATAGGGGGGGGGGGGGGGGGGGGGGGGGTAAGGGCACAAAAAAATACTTCATAGCATGGGTGTCTAAAAAAAACTTCTTGAACACCCCCTGATATATATATATATATATATATATATATATATATGTACCCCTCACGTGTGCCACGATGTAGAGAATACTAGTCTGGTCCCCCCAAACTGAATACACAATTGTGATATACATTAAACATGATATTATATATATATATACCCCTCACCTGCGCCACATATATTCATAAAGATACAGAATTATAAATAATTACGATATATATATGTACCCCTCACCTGCGCCACGATGTAGTGAATGCTAGTCTGGTCCCCCACACTGAATCCCACACCCTCCGGCAGGTTCAGCTGCGGCGCATTCCGACCCCACCCATAGATGATGGTGTCGCCTGACTGGCAGGTGCCATGTGCGAAGCAGTCCCACACAGGATTGGGGTTGTCGTCGGTTGGAATCTGGTAGGGTGTGTTGCACCCGTACAACAGTATGTGGTGGACTATTTTCTGGTCTGCTAAAGGCTTAATTCCAACCTGTGAGCAAAGAGAGGGTCAAATTGGTCATAGATGCGGTAGGGTGTGTTACACCCGTACAACTGTATTTGGTGGACTATTTTATGGTCTGCTAAAGGCTTAATTACAACCTGTGAGCAAAGAGAGGGTCATTTTGGTCATAGATGCGGTAGGGTGTGTTGCACCCGTACAACAGTATGTGGTGGACTATTTTCTGGTCTGCTAAAGGCTTAATTCCAACCTGTGAGCAAAGAGAGGGTCAAATGGTCATAGATGCGGTAGGGTGTGTTACACCCGTACAACAGGATTTGGTGGACTATTTTATGGTCTGCTAAAGGCTTAATTACAACCTGTGAGCAAAGAGAGAGTCAAATTGGTCATAGATGCGGTAGGGTGTGTTACACCCGTACAACAGGATGTGGTGAAGTATCTTCTCGTCTGCTAAAGGCTCAATTCCAACCTGCAAGCAACAAAAGGGACAAATTGGTCAATTCCTAGGACACTATACAAGCAAATAATTCGGCTATAAATATTTCATTTTTTGTATTTTTGTTCATAGTCCTCCATGAATATTAAGTGTACACAAAACATAAGAAGAGTCAATCATAGAATCAGCTGTTGACCATTTCCAAATCTGCTCTGACCAACCCCCACCCCCACCCCGGGCCCCCACCCACACCTAGCGGAGCACTGACAGGCTGACAATGTCTCGCTTCCAAATCTGCTCTGACCACCCCCCAACCCCACCCCCACCCCAAGCCCCCACCCACACCTACCAGAGCACTGACGGGCTGACAATGTCTCGCTTCCAAATCTGCTCTGACCAACCCCCAACCCCACCCCCACACCAGGCCCCCACCCACGCCTACCAGAGCACTGACGGGCTGACAATGTCTCGCTTCCAAATCTGCTCTGACCAACCCCCAACCCCACCACCACCTTGGGCCCCCACCCTCACCTAGAGGAGCACTGACGGGCTGACAATGTCTCGCTTCCAAATCTGCTCTGACCAACCCCCAACCTCACCCCCACCTTGGGCCCCCACCCTCACCTAGAGGAGCACTGACGGGCTGACAATGTCTGGCTTCCAGATCTGCACTGACCAACCACCAACCCAACCCAACCGACCAAACACCAACCGACACCTAGCGGAGCACTATCAGGCTGTCATTGTCTTTTTTCCAAGACCGCTCTGACGCACACCCAATCCCCCAAACACCACGCAACACAGAAAAGGCAGCAATAACACAACTCTCTGATGGACCGGCCGCGGTACTGCTTATCGAGCACCATACTAAGTCCAGGATTCACTTATGAATAGATTTAACAGTATTAATCACATAACTGCGTATCAATGGTTTGATTCCCTCGCTGTCACAACGAGCTTTGGTTGAATCTCGTCACATCAGCAGCAGCTGCGTGTTTGTGTGTGTGGGGTGGGTGGGTGGGTAGGGGGGGGGGGGGGGGGGGGGGGGGGGGGGGGGGGGGGGGGGGGGTAACAAGGAGGGGAGGTGGTTGCAGCAAAGCTACACTGAGGGTCGGTTTTCTTGTGTGTGTGGGTGGAGAGATGTGTGTGGGGATGGGGAGGGTGCGTGGGGTGGGGAGGGTGTCCTAAACGTGTACCTACCCCCCAATGTAATGATTAAGCCTGGTGGGGCGTGATATTAAGGGAGCCCCGTCTGACGGCAGTAGATTACAGGCTGCTACTTTACCTGGACAAAGCTACCATGGCAGTTGACAGCGACCGCGAGCACTAAAGCGCACCCGTAGGGGTTCAAACCCCGCAGCTTCTTGTTTCAATGAGCTCTACCATTGATACATTCGTGAGAACGGGATCACCCTCCAACATGCATGTACTACAAACAAGGTTCCCCCAGTTCCTATGTGTATATATGATACCTTTGTGTATGTTACAGTCTAGGGGTAGGCCAAATAGGCTAAAGCAACTTGCTCAACCGTAGTAGGAAGGGCTAAAAAAGAAAAGCACTGATGAACTGAACCCCAAACAATTGTTTTACCGACGGTACCATTGTGTAATCAATTCAAGACACAGGCTCTGGGCAACAATCGCAGACAACTATGCACAAGTCATTAAGGTGCTGACTCTAAAGCTTTTATTTTCAGCTACAAGCAACAGCTTTTAAGCTGATCCCTGAGCCAGCCGCTGGGCTAAGCCCAAAGATTTGAACAGCACAGGAAAACTAATTATCCTGGCTTCTGGATACACTGTCAGTTTTGGTTTGGCTACATAGCAAGCCAGGGGAGCTGCCTAGAAGCTGCTTCTGGTTGCAGGAAATAAAAGCTATGCCTGACTTGGGGCTGTGTGACAGTGGACAGCCCAGCGGCTGGTGCAAGGTAGCACAGATACAGGTTCGAGGCAGAGGTCATAGGCACAGGTCACAGGCACAGGGCATAGGCCTGGAGTTCAGGCATTCATGCGCACCAGTTTGTGAGGGGTTTGCGGAAGCCGGACGACCGTGCAAATGTACCTATCGGCCCCCTGGACGTCATACTCCCCCACAGTAAGATCTATTTCAACTACTCCGTCATCATTTCCTGCGCTTACGGAGGAGCTCGCAAGAGCGAGCACTGACGATAAAAGGATCCAGAAAGGGGAGCAGTGCCTTGCCATGGATGAGGAGTAGCGGTTTCGGGAAATGTCCAGGATCTGCATGTGAACGTCGAAAATGACGGAAGAAATCGGAAATCGGGAGTTGGCGTGGCTTTCGTTCCAGTTGTCCGATTCCTCTAGCCCGGTGCCTCTAGCCCGGTGCCTCTAGCCGGTGTCCTCTAGCCACCTCCTCTAGCCACCGTCATCTAGCTCAACTAGATGAAAGAGTCCAATTATAGTACTGGGTGAAGAAATTTGTCTTCCCAGGAGATGGGGATTTTTTCTAGGATGACTCTGGAATCTGGATGACTGATCAATTGATTGGGAAAGGATTGATCTTTACGGTGCGTCGGTGCCCTTCTTCTTCTTCAGAATCCGTGATTTGTTGAAGGCGTGTTTGATGGCTTTCGCAATTACTGGAGTTTTTGAAAAGCCTTGACCTTGACCTCGTCTTTGTAATTCAGCATGAGTTCATGACTGCTAATTGGAATTGAGACTAAAATATATCGACATAGGAGCTGAGTTAATTTGCCCGAGTACAAGCCTATAGTGTTTCCTAAGTTGGCAGGTGGCGTCGTCTGACCATTATGGTTTTAGCTTTGTTCGAACGGTGCATTGCATTCGAAATCCGCGAAATGGATTCGACAGCTGTTGAAGAACCATCCTTTAATTATTTTTGAAGTGCCGCAGGCAATAATACAGTACCTACATAGTTTTCTCTGATAAAGCTGCTTCTAATTTAAAGCCTTGATCAAAACCTCAATGATTTAGCTACCTCCAACATTGTGATTTCTCAGGCGAAAGGATTACACAGGTCCGAACAGAATACAGTAATACACATAGCCTGCATTTTCATGCAATGCTGATTCAGTCTTGCCTCACTGCATCATCAGTTTGCCTCACTTCATAGCGGTCGGAAGCAGGTCCCTGTTCGGAAGCAGAGCCCCTAGGAAGTCCCTCGCTCAGAACTCGGAATATGCCGTGCGGTTTCAATTTCTATCTGTCAAGACCAGTCATTCACATTTCGGCACAAAGAATTTTACCGAAGTAGGAAGATGCACCATTTAGCCAGTAGTCCAGCGTAAGGTTAACACAAACTGTGCCTTAACCTATATCCTTATTTAAAAAAGGAACCAGGTCAACCAGCATCGTTATCTACCGGGTTTGCTAGGGGTTGACGTGCTCAGGGTACTACTTCTTGCCAAATTGGCCAGCGTTTAAAGCGCACTCACGTCAAATTGGTCAGCGCTTTTAAGTGAAAAGAACGCAAGAACTGCGCGCTGCGCCCACAGGGGGATGAAAAAACTGCGCGAAACGCACAGAGGGGCTCAAAAAGGCAGCACGGCACCGCGCTGCCGCGCGCGCTAAGTAGTACCCTGGACGTGCTGGGAAACAGGTGAGTCTTAAATACTTGAAGGACATTGACAAACCGACAGAAATAAAGAACCAATGAATGGAGCATCCGCGATTACACACTAACAGTTAGTTACATAGCACACATTTGGTGATCCCACTTCAGCTACATGTATCACCCAGGGTACTACATTTTGTCATTTTGGGCAGCGCTTTTGTCTAAATCGAAAACGGAAATCTGGGCTGCGCCCTGAGGGGGCTTAAAATATTGTGTCAATCGCGCGGTGGGACTCCAAAACCTTTCACGCTAGTGTGGCATCTGCAGTCAGGAGTGTGGTGTTACCGTATGCAATAGTACCGGTAGTGCCATTGTGTGTGTGTTTTACAGTCTACCTGTTTAAGACGTGGCCAAATTATAGGCTAAATAGACTTGTGCAACCTCAATATTGGGAACGGCTGTGTGCACAAAATAAGCACAGATGAACTGAACCCCAACAAAGCGGTTGTATTTATACTATCATATCGAGCCCATCATGGGCGGGATGGCATGTCTCCCTCGCCAGCAGTGCTGATCAGCGTGACTCTCTCAAGGCTGGTAAATCCGCTTAGTATGCTCCCTTGTTTCCGTGGGGGGACTTGGAATTACAAGACAGTGAGCAGCCTAGAGTTGGCCGATAACGATGATCCAAGGGGGTATAACAAAACAACGGTCGCGAAAAAACAGGGTCCCAATACAAGCACGCAGATGAGCACTAAAGCAGTGCAATGATTGTTTGTGCCCCAGGTAAATGTAACGATAATACGACCAAACCCCAAATTATGCAGCAGGTTACTCCACACCCCAACCAATACGTGTGGCACTTCTGGTAGGTGAAGGTTGATACACCGTGTATTCAAAACAGAACTACATAGGATACCACTTCTCTGCTCGGATCTCTCCAGCTCCGCGCTACACTAACACTATTCCTCTGCTCAAGAATGTGTGCAGCGGAGATGTGATGTTCCAGCCCAGAACAAGGCATGTCCTTCAACTGTGTACATCTAAGTGCTTGCATTCTGTACATAGGAGTTTGGAGTTGTAGTGTTCATTCTATCAAATTAGCCTCCGCCTGCTGACGGTGAGCAGCCTGGAGGCTAATAGAGCATGTAATTAAACTAACCAACACAACCCTTAACTAACTTACTGCCGAAGACGGCTAGCAGCCCAAGTGCTGGCTGGAGCCATGTGACCAAGTTCAAATTCATCCCGTAAAAGCCTCCTGCCAGGAGGGAAGCTCGTTTTAAAAACAGCCTCACATGTTCTTCGTCTCGGTGAGCAAAGCCTCAAGAAGTCTCAAGAAAGGTTGCTGTTCAAAGTGAAGCTAGTTGCAAGGAGAGGCCCAAGAAACGGTTGTGTCAGGATTATAACCATTCAGGGGATGATTTGGGAAGCACACTTTGTACTTCGGACTTGGTTCTCAGAATCTCAGGCCAATTATCGAGAATTCTCGCGAGAATTCTCAGATTTCCAGGCCAAATTCTCGATTTCATGTACGAAGTTCGGGTTCTTCAGAAACCTTGAACCCAAATCAACCGCTGAATTGCTATAAGCTTAGTTCTAACAAGTCACCAGAACTATTGCTGCCTAGGCTCCTGGAGTGAAGGGGGGGTGCCTAGACGATTCTGAAGATACTGTTGCTGCTGCCTGGAGTAAGATTAGTAGCAAGATAAGCTTCAACAACGGTCGCCATAGCCTGCCCAAGGAAATCCAAACTCAACGAGCCCGGCCTCCCTTCACCCTGCTGGTGTCAGCAGGCTTCAGAATCTGCATCCAGTTGTGAAGTAGCAGTGCGATAAGTCAAGGCGCAAGTGGTAATGAGTGTAGTAGCAGTAGTAGAAGTAGTAGTAGTAGTAGTAGTAGTAGTAGTAGTAGTAGTAGTAGTAGTAGTAGTGGTGGTGGTAGTAGTAGTAGTGGTGGTGGTAGTAGTAGTAGTAGTAGTTGTAGTAGTTGTAGTAGTAGTGGTGGTGGTAGTAGTAGTAGTAGTAGTAGTAGTGGTGGTGGTAGTAGTGGTAGTAGTGGTAGTGGTAGTGGTAGTAGTAGTAGTAGTAGTAGTAGTAGTAGTAGTAGTAGAAGTAGTAGTAGGTGGTGGTGGTGGTAGTATTAGTAGTGCTGGTGGTGGTGGTGGTGGTAGTATTAGTAGTAGTGGTGGTGGTGGTAGTAGTAGTAGTAGTAATAGTAGTGGTGGTGGTGGTAGTAGTAGTGGTGGTGGTGGCGGTGGTAGTAGTAGTAGGAGTGGTGGTGGCGGTGGTGGTGGTAGTAGTAGTAATAGTAGTAGTAGTGGTGGTGGTGGTAGTAGTAGTAGTAGTGGTGGTGATGGTGGTGGTGGTAGTAGTAGTAGTAGTGGTGGTAGTAGTAGTAGTGGTGGTGGTGGTGGTGGTGGTGGTGGCAGTAGTAGAAGTAGTAGTAGTAGTAGTAGTGGTGGTGGTGGTGGTGGTAGTAGTAGTAGTGGTGGTGGTGGTGGTGGTGGTAGTAGTAGTAGAAGTAGAAGTGGTGGTGGTGGTAGTAGTAGTTGTTGTGTAGTAGTGGTGTAATGTAGTAACATAACATAAGCCGCAAGCCTAGTTGTAGCGTCGTAGTATTATAAGTGTAATGAGTCAAGGGGTAAGAAGTAACTTAGTATTGCAATAACTCACATGCCTAGTAGAACTGTTGTAGTGTAATAAGTCAAGGGGCTAGTAGCTGTGTGGCAGTGTAATAAGTCAAGAGGCTAGTAGCGGTGTAGCAGTGAAATAAGTTGAGAGCTTCCTTTCATGCTAGGTGGTGCAGATGCTAGGTGATGTAGATTGCACTCCTCAACAGTTGGATCGGCTAGAGTGTCCAAGTAAACAGTTGTGAATTCAGTCGTGTAAGGTGCTGGTAGTGTAGGAGTGGTGAAATGACTCAAGGGACTTGCTTCTGATGCTAGGTAATGCAGATTGTACTCCTCAACAGTTGGATCGGCTAGAGTGTCCATAACAAGTAAACAGTTGTGAATTCAGTCGTGTGAGGGGCTAGTAGTGTAGGAGTGGTGAAATAACATAAGGGACTTGCTTCTGATGCTAGGTGATGCATATTATAGTTATCAACAGTTGGATCGGCTAGAGTGTCCAGAACAAATAAACAGTTGTGTAATCAGTCGTGTGAGGGGCTAGTAGTGTAGGAGTGGTGAAATAACTCAAAGGACTTGCTTCTAGTGCTAGGTAATGCAGATTATAGTTATCAACAGTTGGGGTGGCTAGAGTGTCCATAACAAAAACAAATAATAGAGGTAGAGTTGTGGACACTGGAAAGAGCACAAAAGGGATTGATCAACACTCATGATTGTGCCAGCATTCACAATCTCTTGGTATGGCCCCTCCCAACAACAAGCAGCCTGCTTATGCCTAAGCCCAAGCATAAAACCTCGTGAGGCCAGGCTGTCCAGGTCCTAATCTGCATGCCCTTCAAAGACCTAGCTGCCCTCGGCCTAGCTGTCACCTGGCTTAGCTATCACGAGGTCCAGCTGCCCTAAGGCCTAGCTGTCACCAGGCTTTGCTATCACCAGGTTTAGCTGCCCTCGGCCTAGCTGTCACCTGGCTTCGCTTTAACGAGGTCCAGCTGCCCTAAGGCCTAGCTGTCACCAGGCTTAACTATCACCAGGTCTAGCTGCCCTCGGCCTAGCTGTCACCTGGCTTAGCTATCACTAGGTCTAGCTGCCTTAAGACCTAGCAGTCACCAGGCTTAGCTATCACCAGGTCTAGCTGCCCTCGGCCAAGCTGTCACCTGGCTTAGCTATCACTAGGTCTAGCTGCCTTAAGACCTAGCAGTCACCAGGCTTAGCTATCACCAGGTCTAGCTGCCCTCGGCCTAGCTGTCACCTGGCTTAGCTATCACTAGGTCTAGCTGCCTTAAGACCTAGCAGTCACCAGGCTTAGCTATCACCAGGTCTAGCTGCCCTCGGCCTAGCTGTCACCTGGCTTAGCTATCACTAGGTCTAGCTGCCTTCAGACCTAGCAGTCACCAGGCTTAGCTATCACCAGGTCTAGCTGCCCTCGGCCTAGCTGTCACCTGGCTTAGCTATCACTAGGTCTAGCTGCCTTAAGACCTAGTAGTCACCAGGCTTAGCTATCACCAGGTCTAGCTGCCCTCGGCCTAGCTGTCACCTGGCTTAGCTATCACTAGGTCTAGCTGCCTTAAGACCTAGCAGTCACCAGGCTTAGCTATCACCAGGTCTAGCTGCCCTTAAGCCTAGCTCTCCGATACATACCTGGAAAGAGCGGATAAGGGATTCATAAACGCTCATGATTGCCGCAGCATTCTCAATCTCTTGGCATGGCCCCTCCCAACAACAAGCACCCTGCTTAAGGCCAATCCCAAGCAAAAAAACTAGTGAGGCCAGGCTGTCCAGGTCCTAATCTGCATGCCCTTCAAATGTTAGACCTAGCTGCCCTCGGCCTAGCTGTTGCCAGGCTTAGCTATCAGGATGTCTAGCTTCCCTAATACCTAGCTCTCTGATACATACCTGGAAAGAGCACATAAGGGATTCATCAACACTCATGATAGCTCCAGCATTCTCAAACTCTCCGCAGTAGTTGGGAGCGGAGAAAATGGTGACCAACAGCCTCTTTGCGAAGAACTCGTAGCCTTCTTCTACAACCTGCAAACAACACGAGGGGAATTGTTACAGCAATTCAGCAAATGATTTGGATTTTGTAATTTTGAAGCAGGTCGTGGTAAGTAGTTTATACCTCAGTTAGGCCTGTAATTCCGAGAATTCTGGCAAAACTGTCGCAACTTTTGAGTGAAAAAGTGGAGGTACAATGTACCACCTAGGACTGTTTATTCAAAATCACCCACTGAATTGCTACAATAAGCCAGGGCTGGAGAGCAGCTGCTAGGCGCCTATACTGTGCCCCCCCCCCCCCCCACCCCCCCCCCCCCCCTAAAAAATATATATATATATAAATGATGGAGGAGTTGATGTATAATCGATTTTTCTTTTTGTGATGACCTCTTGTGAGATTGTTGAGTGACCTCATTCGTGGCGTGATGTTCAGAACCCTTGCATACCAATTGTTCTGGCCTATTACAGGAGGAATTGATACAATATGCATTGTATAGTGATCTAGTATTGTGGACAACCAAGGCCACGAATCTCACCTGGTGGGCTCTGCACACTAGATCGAGGTCATGCTTTGAGAGAAACTCGTTGACACAGTCAGGACCAAAGGTGTACGACACACCCCTGTCATTCTCCCCCCACCCTTGGATGTCCTTGTCAGGATCGGCCCAAAGGAGGTCACATAGGAGACCTGAATCTGGGACATCTGTAGGGCGTGCAATCCTCTTAATCTGCTCCAAGGACTTCAGCTCGGGAGAGATACCTCCGTGCATGCAGAGGATCTGAAATAGCAAGGGGGCGGGAGAAGGTGGGGTGGGTTCGAAGGCGATGGGGGTGATTGGGTAGGTGGTTGGAGTTGGGGCCACAGTGATTGGGTAGGGTCTGGGGTTGGGATTAGGGTTGGGAGTTTGCGGTGGGACGGGTTGGAAATGATGGAAGTAGAGACACTGAGCTACAGAGGTATTTGATGAGTGCCAAATCAACTATTTAAGAAGATACTGCAAGGACCAGCAAGGCAAGACATCAAGTAATTGATAGCAGACAACCCTGGAGTAGAACACATATACACATACACGAAGACAGACATGCATGTGCATGTGCATGCACATGCAAAAAGAGATAGCAGGCATGCAATTTGGCAATGCTGGTCACCTTCTCATCAATCACTGCCGCGGCTGGGAGGCAGTTGAAGCAGTCAGTGAAGGTGCGCCAAAGGCGAATGTTATATCGCCTCTTGCATTCATCGTAGAATCCGTAGATGCGGTTGATGGAGGCACACTCGTGGTTGCCTCGCAGCAAGAAGAAGTTCTCAGGATACTTGATCTGCGTATCGGTAGTAGTTGGGTAGCACAAGTTGGATCAGTGAGGGGGGCCAGAGCGAGAGGGTTAGTATTTTCACCTGGAAGTTTGACATAGCGCCTGCTAGTCATAGTTTACCTCAACAAAATAGCATACGGAATGACCAGAGCAATGAAGGGTACGGATCTCTATGAACTAGAAAAACTTCATACAAAATAAGGTATTTGAGTGATATATTCATCCTCTTGTACTACATCTTCAGGATTTCCATAGCTTTCAAAGCCTCCAGGCTGATGTTACCGCTGTTATTGCCGTTGTTGATGGTGATGATTTTTTTTTAATTGCTGATGCTGTTTGATTTCATCAAAGCTGAAGAGAGACAAACAGAGAGAAGACACATGAAGGGGCTTTTTAACTTTTGTAAACTTGATATTACCTTGAATGATAGCAGAAGAATGATCGTTTCCAAGCTCTGCTTTCCACGGTCTACGTAGTCGCCTAAGAACAAGTAGTTAGCCTCGGGAGGGAAGCCGCCATACTCGAACAGCCTTAGAAGGTCCGAGTACTGCCCATGGATGTCCCCTACGAATAGGCAGGTGCAGAGGGACGTGTGTGTGTGTGTGTGTGTGTGGGTGGGTGGGTGGGTGGGGGGATTGTGTGTGTGTGTGTGTGGATGCCAGGGTGCTGGAGAAGGGAGTAGGACAGGCTCAATATTCGTACACCATCTTGACCAACAGCACGAGCCAGGATGTCATGACAACTTACCGCAGATTTTGATGGGTGCTTCGAGCTCCTACAAAGTTAGGCATCGGCAGGAAAGGAGGGGGGGGGACTTTAGTCTTCTGATCATTGCGCGATGGAAATATCACGAGATGGACTTACCAGGAGGTTTGGCTGAGAAATAACCACTTCCTTTGCCGTCATGCAAACCGAGCGGATTTCACTTTCAGAGAGCTGTACCTGCTTCCCCGGCCTGAGGAGGAGAAAACAAATTAGCTCTCTTCACACTAGGCGGCACTATTAGACAACCTATTCAAATGCGCCTACCGTCCATCGCGCGCTGCCAGAAGGCGCTCGATAATCTCATCAACTTGGGCGATATCCTGGACGGAAAATTGAAATTTCAGAGTTTGCCTTCGAACTCAAAATCGGCGATGCATCTTGGCTCACCATATTTAAAGGTCGCGGAAATAGATGGACGGATAGGTTGGACTAGGGAAACTTCGAGTTGTCGAAGCCCGGGCCAGGAAATATAAGAACAAGGGACAACGATAAGCTGCTTGAACTAGTGCAGTAGACGGTTCTTCTCTCTAAAGTACTTCTGGAATTGCAAAGCACAGAGAATCGAGCGTGAGGCTAATTCCGTCATGCAGGGCTCTGGCCAGGCACAATCGAGTACTTCGCCGCTTGTGTACTGCCAGCAGTACAAAAGGAAAGCTTGGCAACCCTGCGCCTGCGTGGGCACCTTGACTCATAAGCCCGGTCAGATAGCCAGCTTCGGATTCCTTTCATCTGTTTCATTACATTTCGGTGCACCGTTGATTCGTTAAACAACTCGTTTCTGACCCACTACGCGCTTGCACACTATGGAAGCTACTATGAAAGAGGCTATGAGCAGGTTTTGTCCGAGGACCCCCTCCATGTACGTACGGCTGGTTGTTCGAAGTACAGGGCCAGGGCCAGATTGAGGCTACGCCGAAAGCTCTAATTTCAATTGATCCCCCAAGCTGCATCAATTGCTTTCTCCTGATGACGAGTGGTGTGTAGATGTCCTGAGCTTGCACCTAACTCACGGAGAACGGCAGAGCTAGAGATCGGCTGTCAGCCTCTTGCTGGATTGTGACCTCATGGCTGTTGCCGATTCTGCCCCTGTAGAATGGGTCGTGGGGAATGAGGTAGTAATCCGGACCGTCTTCGAGGAGGAGGCCAAGGGCATCGTTTTTGCGTTTGATAAAGCTACAGATATGGTGGTGTTGAAAGAGACGGGAGCCTTCAACAACGTCTCGAATATCAGATTCATTAAAGCAGCTTGCGTCAGCCAAGTCTTAAAGAACGACAAGCCCAAGGCACCTCTCGATCTACACCTCCCAACTGTCTCTATGGAGCGGTGTAAGAAGCGAGAAGAGAGGGCTCTGCAGGCTGCTGAAGTCGAAGCCTCTCGTGTGGGGTTCGGTGTCACAAAGGAAGCTCAGGTAAGCAAGACGCCCTCACACCGTCTTCTTTGCGTGGGATAGCCTACCATGGCATCCTCTCAATCCACTGCCATCCAATCTGTTGCCACTCGGGCGTCATCCATTCTACCTGGTAATGCACATCAGGAGTGCATATAGTCTTCTCACGCCATGATATCCCCACTGCTGCGTAATCTCATGCAGGATACACACTCTGATTCTCTACCCTGTTCCAGATCCAGTCGTTAGATTAGTAGGATGCTTTGCACTGCACCTGTTGGCCCTCTTAGGTCTCCTCCACAACCTAGTTGGCACTCACATCTGCTTCTGTTTAGTTAGTAGGCTATGAAGCAGAAAAGGTACCAGCCGGGAGGCTCCTTCCGCTATAAGTAGCTTAGACATGGGACACCTGCCCATCTAGTTAGCTCAGGCACAGCCTGGTGTCTGGTCTAGACGATCTGTCACCTGATCATGGCATACTAGTAAAGAAACAGGTAGCACCATGGGCATGGGCTAAAAAGGCTACTCAAACTTCAGGACTCCTAGAGGTGCACTGCAGTGTTAGTTGACAGTCCTGAAGAAGTTCAACGCTTGAGAGCATGATAGGCCACACTGCAATGCTTATTAACATGGGCATTGCAATGCAGCATAGCCTATCATGCCCTTTGCCCATGTTAGGAAGCCACGTTCAGGGGACAGATTGTCCAGACCAAACACCATTAATTTTGCATCTTGTCCTGTATCTAGAAGTGCATCCTATCCTAGCAGTACTAGGTTCTGCCCTAGTTGTACGGAGGGTTACTATGAGCCCAAGTGGTATTGAGTATCTTATCTAAAATTGCATGTATTTCAGCATCTCACCTAAGAGTGCATCTTGTTCAGCATCTGCCCTAGTTGTGGCTGGGCGTCACATGACCTAGTGGGCAAGTGTCGCCAATTGTAAGCACACTTGGCCAGTGTCATCTATCGGAAGCTAAGCCTGGGTTTAGAGTCTGCATCTTGTCCAGCATCTGGCCTAGTTATGATAAGGCATGAGGTAGATCCTCACCTGAAAAAATGTTCCATGTAATCTACCAACTATGTTGATGATAATGATTGTGACATTTTTCTTGGAGCCCTACTAGACTCCTAATGAGCCCATGGGTTGACGAAGTTAAGGGGGACTTGTGAACTTCATGCCCCAATAAGAGAAAAAGATTAAAAAAAACATGTTAACCAAGCTTGGACAGCGGCATGTACAAGAATGGTTTTGTCCCTAATGTATCACCTACGCTTCAACCCTTGCATGTACAAGAGCGTCCTTCTTCCTAATCTGTCACTATCACTTCAACCTGCGCTTTAAAGAGCGGGAAGTTGAAGGAGAACGTTCTTACCCCTGGAATAACCCCCTGGCGCAGGCTGTCTTCGATGTTCTGCACAAGACCATGCCCTGCCATAGAAAGGGCAATCCACTCCTAGTAATCTGCCACTTTCACTTCAACCCGCGTGCACAGAAGAACGTTCCAACCCCTGATATAACCCCCTGATGTAGGCTGTCTTTGATGCCCTACACAAAACCTTGCCCTGCCATTGGAAGGGCAAACCACTCCTAGTAATCTGACATCTTCACTACATCCAGTGCATGTAGAAAACCGTTCGAACCACTGATACAACCCCCTGGTGCAGGCTGTCTTCGATGCCCTACACGAGACCATGCCCTTCCATTCGGAGGACAAGCCACTCCTAGTGATCTGACACCTTCCCTATATCCAGTTCACGTAGATCAACATTCTAACCTCTGATATAACCCCCTGGCGCAGGCTGTCTTCGATGCTCTGCACAAGACCATGCCCTGCCATCGGAAGGACAAGCCACTCCTAGTAATCTGCCACTTTCACTTCAACCCGTGTGTGTAGAAGACCGGTGTAACACTGATATACCCCCCTGGTGCAGGCTGTTTTCCATGCCCTGTTCAAGTCCACGCCCTGCCATTGGGAGGACAAGCCACTTCTAGTAATCTGGCACCTTCACTACAGCCAGTGCACAGAGAAGAACGTTCTAACCACTGATATAACCCCCTGGTGCAGGCTGTCTTTGATGCCCTGTTCAAGTCCACGCCCCAATGGCAAGTCACTCCTAGTAATCTGTCACTTTCACTTCAACCCGCGTGCGAAGAATAACGTTCTAACCTCTGACATAAACCCTGGTGCAGGCTGTCTTTGATGCCCTGCACAAGACCATGCCCTGCCATTGGAAGGGCAAGTCAATCGTTGTGCTTCAGGAAGTTTTAATAGATGAGCCCTATACACCGGAAAGCTGCCATGCTGACGCACATGGCCAGGCCCTTCTCGAGCGAGTGAAGAAGGTGCTCGCCGCAGAACGCTCGAGGTTGGGCTTCTAAAGAGTCAACCCTACGGCAGCCTGCTTTAGGTTGTTAAACAGTTGTTCAGGGTGTTCAATGCCTGTTCAACAAGTTCAACACCTGTACAAAGAGTTCGGGTTGTTAAACAGTTGTTCAGGGTGTTCAGCACCTGTTTATGTACATCATTGGTTCAAGATGCAGGTGTTGAACACCCTGAACACCTGTTTAACAACGCTCGAGGTTGGGCTTGTAAAGAGTCAAGCCCCCCTGTCAGCCTTCTGGATCATTGAGCACCATGTGGTTGGTTTGATAGCATGGTCTATCAGCCTGCAGGCTACTCACAGTCAGTAGATGGATAATACATGGGTAATATCAACACTGCGTTCCCTGCTAACCTCATGGGTTATCGGGAATCGGGTCGCCAGTCTGTGCTCCTGGGCGAAGAATACAAGCATCTACGTGGCTTACCAGCAATCCTTGGGCAAGCTTGTGGACAGTCTGATCGTATGTGGTAGTAAGAAGCCCGCAGGCTACTCACAGTCTGTGGATAGAGTATGCATGAGAAGTGTGAACACTGCTTCTGAGTGCAGGGTGCAAGCACATGTGTGGCCTGCCAGCAACCCTTGGGCAAGCTCAGGGACAGCCTGGTAGTACAAAGTACTACGTATCTGACACTACCTCGCAGTGTGGCGCTACTGATGTGGACCCATATTGAGTGTTGAGCTGTGAGTTGTTTACAGCCTATCGCTCCTGATGCAGACCCATATTGAGTGTTGAGCTGTGAGTTGTTTACAGCCTGGTGCTACTGATGCAGACCCATATTGAGTGTTGCGCTGTGAGTTAATTTGCTATCCCACTTAGAGCCTTAAGCTTTGAGTAACCAACGGCATCTGAGTCAGTCTTGTGAAACACCTGGCTTTGTGCTGACCCACATGGAGCATTGAGCTGTGAGTAGCTACATGTATGCAACTGAGCCAGTCTTGCGAAAGGCTTGGCTCCGTGATTCGTTATGACTCCTGGGCTGGCATGGCCTGTTGGAGAGGAGGATCCTGCTTTATATATCCTAGCACCTCACCGTCAGACTTCTGGAGCAGTCTCGCTCCCTCCCTCCCTCCCCCTCTGACTCTCTTTTTCTTTCTCTTTCTCCCTCCCCCTTCCCCCGCCTCTCCTTCCATGGGATACCTGTTGCGACTACCGTTATAGTTATCCCACTTCCATGGCACATAATCAGTTGGGACACAGTTGGACTTCCATTGTGACAAAGCGCACGACTGGGGATTTGAACCTGGCACCTTCTTTCGAGGAGCTCTGCCATTGAGCCATTCGTCGAAACAGGGATTATTTGACCATTGTGCCGAATGTCCTCCGATTGTACTCCTTTGCAAATTGCTTTGGCCCCTTTACCAAGATGAAGTGTGTTAAGTACTGTAAAGCTGAAGAAACACCCGTAGTCTCACTCAATCTTGGACATGGTTAAGTGGCTCAATGGTAACGTTGCTCCAGCATTTTAGCTTGAACTTGGTTACCTGGCTCCAACCTTAAAGGCTTCGCCGTCTTTGCCAGTAATTTGAATTTGGTTACATAACTCCAGCTAGCAATTGGGCTGATTTGGCAGTTACATACCGTAGGCGCCAGTTTAATTGGTGGTTGATTTGGCGCTACCCATACTGCCCATTGTCTGTAAGGTTGGCTTTTAGGCCAACATGTGGTTGAGCCTAAATCGGGTCTCCCCTTCCTCCTGCCAATAATCCTGTCCGAGCGCTGCGGTACAGTGCAGAACACGCTCAGGCTTCAAAATAAATCCCTTCACTTAGGCTACAATGCGAAGTTCGTGCCAGCCATCGAATTTATGAATGCTCGAAGGACGTTTGGCCGTCATGGCCTCATGCGCTCCTTTAGCCAGACCCTGCTTTGGCTCCTGCCTCGGCAAATATGGGATGGGATGAAGACCTCAGTCCTGAGCACCAGGAGCGTACTCATATGATTGGGCGTACAAGTTATCAGTATATTCCCAGTTGTAACAGTTTAATATGCCCAGGCCGACCTGCACATGCCCCTGGCTCATGAGCCAAAATCTTCGTTGGCAACTTGTAAATCGACTCCACGTGGAAATCCTTTGGGTGGACGATCCACGCTTCCAGTGCGAGACTTGATCACTCCATCGACCTTCGACCTCCAAAGCTGATTAAAGGGAAACATGCGTGCCCAAGCGATGTATATAACCAAGGCAGAGCTTCGTGGAACTGTACATAATTACAGCTCCGCTGGAGGTGGACAGCTAGTCATACTTGTACGAACCGGGTCCATACATCGGCCCACCCTGCACCCCCAGACTCAGGTGGGGGTGCACGACTTGACCCTAGGTGCACAGCGACCTTTTCCTCCAGATCGACCAGATCCCTACCTTGGCTTGCAGTTTCCGGATGCTCCTGTTACGGTCTCTCCTTTCTTACGGCCCTCAGCCCCGCTCCTCGCCACCTCAAATCCTTATGCCTCTCGAGTATCATACGATGTAGAGGTCCGCAATCAAAGAAGTGCCCGAGTCATCGCAGGCTAGTGTTGCACCCCCGCACCTCGTAACACACGCTAAATGCACAGCTCTACACCTCGTATCGCACGTTCTATGCAGAGCTCTAAACCTCGCAACCCACGTTCTATAAAGAGGTCTCCTACGAAAGCCCTGTCCCAGCCCTCACAGCCCTACCACAGACCCACAAGAGCCGTGCCACAGCCCTTGCACCCACTCCTCCCGCCATTTGTCTTTCTTACAGCCCCAACCCATTTGAATCGACTGAGTCTAAGCATCAGACATCTCCCGTATGTTTGTGTACAAGCCTCAACAGGTAGGCACATGGTCCCTCATTTTTTGTTTGTCTGTGTTTTTGTGTTAGTGTTAGTGATACCTTACTCTACCCTTTTCATTTGTTCACCTCTCCTCAACCACGTATGTCTTCCCTTACCATTCATTCACCATCTCCAACTAACCACCGCTATCCTCCCTTTTCACTTGTTGCTTGATCAGGTAGAAGGAACTTTGAACTTGCTTTGACATCATCAGCTGATCTGCATCTTGAGGGGAAGAATGATCAGGCAACAAATAATCATGATCAGAGGGGGGCCCTATCTGACAGCAGTGCTGTGACACCATCAGCTGATCTGCATCTCAAGGGGGAGCATGATCAGGCAACAAATAATCTTGAACAGAAGGACCCCCTATTTGACTGCAGTGCTGTGGCACCATCTGCTGATCTGTATCTTGAGGGGAAGAATGATCAGGCAACAAATAATCATGAACTGAGGGAACCCCTCGTTGACGGCTCCTCAGCGCCATCTCATGAACATCCCCTTGAGCTGGTGAATGCGCATGTAGCAAGAAATCGTTTACAGAGGGACCCCACGCTTGACAGCACTTTCACGCCATCAGCTCAGGGGGGCACGCCATCAGCTCAGGGGAGCACGCCATTAGCTCAGGGGGCCACGCCATCAGCTCAGGGGGGCACGCCATCAGCTCAGGGGGGCACGCCATCAGCTCAGGGGGCCACGCCATCAGCTCAAGCAAGGCAGAGTGAGCCGGCTGAACAGCGTCTTGAGACGGTGGATGAATTGGCAACATACAGTCAAGAGAGTTGCATGGAGGAGGCCTTGCATGAACTGGAGGCTGTGTACAGACAGCTCCGAGGGGATGGGACACATTCAATGTTGAGGGTCACTAAACAAGAGCTGTGGGAGTTTTTGAAGGGGAAGACAATGCCAGATGGATCAGGCCCTTGGAAATGTAGTATCAGGGGGAGGATGAAGGATATCAGGCAGCTGCTGGCGGATGCTATTCAGGTGCTTAGATCATCTCCCACCCACACAAGTGGAGCAACTCGAGTAGCTAGCTACACACCAGAGTGGTGCGCCCTAGCGCTCGTTCGTGAGCTGGAGGTTGCATTCAGAGAGCTCCAAGGGAATGGGACACCGGCAGAGACGAGGGTAACTGTACCAGAGCTGTTAACGTTTTTGAAGGGGAAGATGATGCTGGATGGATCAGGCCCCATGATACTGAGTCCCAGAGGGAAACGGAAGGACAAAAAGCAGCTGTTGGTGGATGCTATTGAAGTACTTACAGCCCCTCCCGCCAGACCAAGTAAGGCATCCCAGATAGAATGTTACACACCAAATTGGTACGCTCTAGCGCTCGTTTGTGAGCTGGAGGTTGCATTCAGAGAGCTCCAAGGGAATGGGACTCCGACAGAGTTGAGGGTAACTGGAAGAGAGCTAGTGGCGTTCTTGACGGGGAAGACCATGCCAGATGGATCAGGCCCCTGGAAATTGAATGCCGGGGGGGGGGTTAAGAACAAAAGGCAGCTGCTGGTGGATGCTATTCAGGTACTTAGATCACCTCAAGCCGACACAAGTGGAGTATCCCAAGTAGCTAGTTACCCACCAAAAGGTGCGCCCTAGCACTCGTTCTTGAGCTGGAGGTTGACAGATGGATCAGCCCCTTAAAAATTGAATACCATGGGGGGGGGAACAAAAAGCAGCTGCTGGTCTGTGCTGGTGGATGCTATTCAGGTACTTATATCACCTCCAACTGACACAAGTGGATTATCCCAAGTAGCTAGTTACACACCAAAGGGTGTGTGCCCTAGCACTTGTTCTTGAGCTGGAGGTTGCATTCAGAGAGCTCCAAGGGAATGTGGCACCGACAGAGTTGAGGGAACCTGGAAAAGAGCTAGTGGCGTTTTTGAAGGGGGGGAATGCTAGATGGATCGGTCTCTCAAAAATCTAGTATCAGCGGGAGGGTTAAGAACAAAAAGTAGCTGTTGGTGGATGCTATTGGGGTACTTAGAGCGCCTCCCACCATGTACATATGTCCGTATGTATGGCACATGTCCGTATGTTGTAACAGTCCAGGGGTAGGCCAAATAGGCGAAAGAGACTTGCCCAACTTTGACAGGAGGGGCTTAAAACAAAAAATTACTGATGAACTGAACTCCTAACAATTGTTTTACCGACCGGGACACTGAGTGCATGCTACATTGAAATTTTGATTACGGTTTATGATTCTAATTTAATCATTAACATGAGGCATCCTTTGGTGAATCTGGCTACACCATGTTGATCACGAATTCTTGATTTTTCCATTTTTACATACTTACATTTATGTACATTTCCTTGATAATGATTGTATGACCAGTACTGCCGAAGACGGCGACCAGCCAAATTGCTGGCTGAAGCTGTGTAACCAACTTCAAGTTCAAGTTACTTATGTATTGCATCAGATCATGATGAGACTCCGGTACTGCTACCATTCAGGGTACTACTTCTTGCCAAATTGGTCAGCGCTTAAAGCGCACAAACGTCAAATTGGTCAGCGCTTTTTAGTGCAAAAAGCGCAAAAACTGTGCGCTGCGCCCGCAGGGAGTTGAAAAAACTGCGCGAAACGCGCAGAGGGGCTCAAAAGGCAGCGTGGCACTGCGCTGCCGCGCACGCTTAGTAGTACACTGCTACCATTTCGCCCTTTTTTTAAACGTTATTGCTTTGGGTATACTTTTATTGGACACATCATATATCGTCACTAAGCTTACATTGAGGTTTTGTTTTTTATCGTTCAGACTAGAGGAAGAGGAGAAAAAATAAAATATGATTTGTTCACGCTTACATTTTCCTGGCCATCATTGTTTTTTCTGCCGAAGACGGCGAGCAGCCAAATTGCTGGCTGAAACTATGTACGGTAACCAAGTTCAAGTTCAAGTTTACATTGAGGTGCGAGGACAAAGTTAGCCTGTGTGCCCCTGCCCTGTATGTATGTATGTATGTATATGTATGTATGTATGTATGTTACAGTCCAGGGGTAGGCCAAATAGGCTAAAGGGACTACGGGTACTGGTATTCCCGATTAAGGGGGTGGGATAAGCATGGCAGTGATCGTCGATTTATAGTAGGCCCTGTTTTGTTTAGGTGGCTGGAAATACTTTTTTTTAATAAAATGATATACCGGTATTGTGTTGGTGGATGGCTGCAGCTCAAGCAAACTGGCTGCCCCCCCTCAACCTCTCGCCTCGTGATAAGGCGACCATTTACACGGAGTTTGTTCAAAATGTATGTGGGGAGGCGCAAGCTGTTAATTGTTGAAAAAGTGAAAAAGTGCCTGGGGGCTGAGATCAAGGGGGGGGGGGGTCGAGGCCGATCCCAACATATATTCACTACTTCTTCGTCTGTGGCCTGAATCGAACTCGCCGCACACCATCGAAAATGCCTCCACGACAGCGTTACAAATCTGCAGTCGTTGGTCGGTTACACCCAGGGTGTAATTGGTGGATGTCCTGGAAGGTACATCCAGTCTGGACATCACCTAGACCTTCGAAACCTGGTTAGCACTGAAGGTGACAACATCCTGAGTCAGCAGTTGGAAGCTCAAGCAGCAGGAATCCACGCTTGTTTACAGCAACGGGTGAAAATAAATGTCAAGGTCAGGGCTGAGGCCGAGGCTAGAGCAGCCTAGGCAATCGCCCACAACTCCGGCCTATGCACCTTCGGCACCAGAGCCCTCAACGACAAATGCAACATCTGCAATGCAGTGGTTCAGTGCCCTCCCAGCAACAAGGCCAACCTTAAGTCACATCAGGCAGTGGCTTGAAGAACCTAGAGAGGGGCACAAAGTCTGGCTTTGAGGGATCTGGCTTTGTGACCCTCTCTAGGTTCTTCCATCCACTGCCTGGTGTCCCACAAGCTGCTACGTCGCCAATACGAGAAATCCTGACAACCAGCCATGGCGACCCCTCCAGCCATGGTTGCCCCTCCAGCCATATCACTATCACCTGAGGTCAGGCGTTCCCCAAGGCTTGGGATGAGGAGGGGATTCCTCTTTGGACCAGGAACCAGTCCCCAACCAACCAGGCCAGCAAAATTAATACGTATAGGTGAGACGCAAACCGAGCTCCCTAGATGCTTGGGCTTTCGCCCTGACATCAATGACCCAGCGGTGCCCCTCTTGCATAAGTGGCCCATTGCAGAGCCCGTGGCGAATCCAAGAGGGGACTTGGTTGCTCTACATTTCCCTGCCATTGAGTCTGGTTTGGTTGTGCCCAAATGTTCAGGGTATACTGAGCCGGGCACGTCCACGTGCATGGAGTATCTGAATCTGCGATACATCAGTATTGGGGCTGAATAACAGGAGTCTAGACACAAGCGCCAATGTAGCTGAACTGTAAATGGATCAAGCTAGACAAATAGCGCACTTAATGCGGGTGTCGGGTGCATGGAGTGGTGTTTCACCGCCTGAGGCCCCTGAGGCCCCACACCGGTGTATCTTACGACTCTCTCGAGATTCCTCTGACTTATGTTATTTATGAACTGCACTTCCAGACACTTCGCAAACAATGTAACTGCAGATGAAACTCACTACTTGCAGCCTTCCACTTATTTCCGGAGATTATTGTGTGTGTGTGTGTGGGGGGGGGGGGGGGGGGGGGGGGGGGGGGGGGGGGGGGGGGGGGGGGGGGGTAATGGTGGTGGGACAGGGGTCGCTTATACGTAAGTCAAACCACGTGTTTAAGATGACCAACTGATATAGCTCAACGTGAGGGTCAGTATACACGTAACTTTAATGACCTTCTTATTATTGGTGAGGTAAGATATTGGCCTTTTAAGCCAATGGAGGTGGGGGGGGGGGGGGGGGGGGGGTAGGGGTTAGGGTTTTGTTGGCCTTTTAAGCCAATGAAGGGGGTGGGGTGGGGGGGTAGGGTTCAGGGGGTTGTTGGCCTTTGAAGCCAATGGAGGCAAAAACAAGGGCGTGACCGCCCTTGTGTTGGATTGGACCATTTAGACCAAGGGATCCGCTGGTGGCTGGGGATGGGGATGGGTAGCCCCGCTGTAACCATGGAGGGGAGGTAACTAGGGTTGTTTTGTGTGCGGTGTGCGGTGTGTGTAACCTTGTTGCTGCCCTCGTAGCTGTTTTTGCGGAACGTATGTCTCGTTTACCGCGCTTTGGTATACAGTTGCGCATTACCTCATAAATCAAGGCTGTGCACCCCCCGGCTGTGACTAGGCAGTCTCCTTCGAGGTGACTTGACTGCCGAATCCTAACGTCAAGTGGTTTGGGGCGCACTTTGACTTAAATGTACCTGAAAGATGAGGTGACGTGACTGCAAATACAACCTGTCTGAAATTTGCTTCGAGTCGGAGTGGAGGTGACTGTATTTGCGAGTTTCTCGAGCTGCCTGCCGTTTGCAAACGTCAGTTGGTGCGGTCCAAATGCACTTTGTAGGGCGAACCCGTTAGGTTCCCTAGTGCACCCGTTTGGCGCCTCCGTTTTGCTCGTCCGGCAGTACGGCTGTTGTACCAAAGTCGCTACCCATGGAGGGGCGGTAACTATATTGACCGCCCCCTGTGCTGTTGGTTTTTGGAATTATAAGCTTATGTACGGGCGGTCAGTTATGTACTTATGTTGTAGCCTTGTTGCTTTCAAAGTATCAACAAAGTAACAAACAAATAAATAAGGGACATTTTGCAGTGTTGCTGTTTAAAGCAGTATTGAACGTGCCTCTATTGTCATGCAGAGCATACACTGAGGTTGGCTTTAGTTGTAATAATTTGATGCAGAAAAAATGAGACCAATCAGAGGTTGGGTAAATTTTAGGGGATTTTGAGAAGGTGTTGCATGTGTGGGCTGGGCAGTATGAGCCGTTCCGGTCTGGGCCTGACCCGACGCGAGGGGGTGGTCGGGTGTGTCGGGGTGGATGCCTGTAGCGTGGGTCGGCATGCATCGGGCTGGCCGGGTGGTCATGCGTTGTGTGGGTATGACACGAATGTAGCGCAGTTTGGGAGCGCATATGGTATGTGCTTTGGGAGAATACCGTGGGTGAGCATAGGGTCTCAATAGCCGCTCTGCCCATGATTTGGAATGGCTGGGCCTAGAGTTGCGCCTGGCCATGGAGAATGGAGATTAGTGGCTACCATTGTGCAACGCCGCTGCCCCCTAGGTTGAAGCACGAATCTGAAAGCTGCGTTGGTCGAAGCTCTGCAGCTTCTCAGGGTAGTGTCACCTTCTTGGTTAGCGAGTTAGTTCTTACTTGTGTAGCTTCGTAGCTCCGCAGAAGGAACGATTGGTACTTAGGTAGCTATAAATGGCAAGTCACTTTGGCTGAGACGGGGGTCGGAAGTGCACCAGTTATCAATTCCGCAGGTCGAAGGTCAGCACATGCTCAATTTCCACGTTCGCAAGTAGCACGTCCAGCAGGTTGCAGGCGATGGGCCCCTAGGTCAGAGCACGTAGCTCAAAGCTGCGCTGGTCCAAACTCCACAGGTTCGCAGGGTGGTGTCACCCACTTGGGCTGATAGTAATTAATTTTGATGCTTCGCAGGTCTGCAGAACGAATGATCACTACTGAGGCATGCTATTAATAGCAAGATTGGCAGATTCAGAGGTTGGAAGAGCACCAGTTCAATTCAATTGCGTAGTTCGAAGTCAGCATTTGCGCAATTTGCACGTTGCGCGCAAGTAGCAGGTCCAGCCGCGATGGGAGTATGCAGGCGATGGCTCAGGGTCGGACGGAAACGCGAATGTTGCATGTTGCATGGACAGTTGGCTTGTGAAGGACGGTTCTTTCACGCGAACCCTTCAGGGCTAAATGGCTCTGCATCCGGTTACTCGTTTTTGTTACACTAATTGTCCGCCCCCCTTTTGATTGTTTGACTCGATGTAACTCTGGAGTCTCTACTACATTGAGGGCGGTAAAAAAAATGAAACACAACAAATGATTTGTTCGAGTTTACATTTTCCTGGTAATAATGTTTTTGCTGCCGAAGACGGCGAGCAGCCAAATTGCTGGCTGAAGCTACGGTAATGTAACCAAGTTCAAGTTCAAGTTTAAGCTAATGGAGAGGGGGGGGGGGGGGGGGGGGGGGGGGGGCGGGGGGGGGGGTGGGGGGGGGGGGGGGGGGGGGGGGGTTGTGGGGTGGGGGTGGGGGGGGGGGGGGGGGTTGGGGGGGGGGGGGGGGGGGGTGGGGGGGGGGGGGTGGGGGGGGGGGGGGGGGGGGGGGGGGGGGGCGGGTGGGGGGGGGGGGGCGGGTGGGGGTGAGGGGTTGGGGGGGGGGGTTGTGGGTTTGGATGGGTGGTGGGGGTGTGGGGGGGGGGGGGGGTATGTTTGTTGGGGGTGGGGTGGGGGGGGTGGGGTGGTGTTGGTTGGGGGTTTGTGTGGGGGGGGGGGTGTGTGGGAGGGTGGGGTGTGGGGGGGGGTGTGGGGGGGGTGTGTTTGTGGTTGGTGGGGGTGTTGGGTCTGGGTGTGTGGTGTTTGGGTGGGGGGGGGTGTTGGTGGTGTGTTGGGTTGGTTGTTGATTGTTGTGTGGTGGAGGAAGGAAGGAGGAGAGGGGGGGAGGTTTGGTGTTGGTGTGGGGTGTGTTGTATTTGTGTGGGGGGGGGGGGGGGGGGGTGGGGTTGGGGTGGGGTTGGGTGTGTGTAGGGAAATAAAATTGGGTGTTGTGTTGGGTTTTTTATGGGTCGGTGGGGGGGGTGGGTGGGAGTAGGTCAGTGGCCAGGGTAACTACAAAGCGCGCGTGGCGCGCGATTTTTGCATCTCTTTTTGACCCACTGCGCTTTCGCAGCATTTTTTTACAAACTCCCCTGTAGGCTCCTCGCACAGGGTTCTGTGCGCTTTTTCACTATAAGCCTGACGAATTGAAACGTTTGTGCGCTTTAATAAGCGCTGACCAATTTGACAAAATGTAAGTAACCCTGGTAAGGGCAAAAATATAAAACTTCATGACATGGTTGTCTAAAAAGTACTGGGCTTGAAAACCCCCTGCAGGTTACATATCGTGATAGGTACATTGCGCAAGATGTGAAGTGTTGGTGTATGGGATTAGATAAGATTACGCGCGCGTGGGGCGTGATAAACAATAGATGAGTAACACAACGGAGCATGGTGTGCGTAGTGCGCAGCTCTCGGCATATTTACTGGGGGGAGGGGGGGTTCGCAGAAAGGCGGTGAGGATAGTTGGGTATGGGGGGGGAGAGGGAGGTGCATGGAGGGAGAGTGCACAATTCCGCCTGCTGACGGTGAGCAGCCTGAAGGCTGATAGACTATGTAATAAAATCAAAACAAAAATAAGTGCAATCGAGCCTTGATAACTGTTGCATTGTTCTATACTTCTATGCACATCTTAGAATGGGACCAGGTTTGTTCCAAGCCCTCTGAGAGTTTACGAGGAACACTGGAACACGCAGAGCCCCCTCCCCCCCCTTCCCCAACAACAACAAACATGAGCGTGCAGACCTGTGGAAAACAGGAAAAACACGCAAGTATCAGTAAAAATCTGAAAACAACTGTCAAAAATGTCACACATGCCAGTGGGGAAGTGTGCGTGAAAACACGCACCCACCTCTCTGGAGTGTACGTGTTGACACGCCGACACTTAAGTGCTGGGATGCGTGCTGTAGTTTTCGAACTCCAAATGTTCCCGCAGCTTGACGACGTCAAGAGGGACATATTTATGCCAGTGCTCTTGTGTCAATTAAGGCTCACTTAGTCACAGTCACTTAGTCATAGTGCTCTTGTGTCAATTAAGGCTCACTTAGTCGAGTCTCTCGTCATAGTGCTCTGTGTCGAATTACTTCTCACTTAGTCATAGTCACTTAGTCATAGTGCTCTTGTGTCAATTAAGGCTCACGTAGTCATAGTCACTTAGTCATAGTGCTCTTGTGTCAATTAAGGCTCACTTAGTCATAGCCACTTAGTCATAGTGCTCTAGTGTTACTTAGTCTATTACTAGTTAGTCATAGTGCTTCTACTAGTGTCACGCTCCATTCATAGCACTTAGGTCATGTGCCTAGTGTGACTTATCCATAGTCACTTTAGTCATAGCGCTCTAGTCACTTAGTCATAGTCACTTAGTCATAGTGCTCCTGTGTCAATTAAGGCTCACTTAGTCATAGTCACTTAGTCATAGTGCTCTAGTGTCACTTAGTCATAGTCACTTAGTCATAGTGCTCTAGCGTCACTCAGTCATGTCGACGTAGGGGTGTCTAGGTGTTCTCTAAGTGTTTACGTGTCATGTCCCCTAGTCAAGCGCTCTAGTGTCCACTTAGTCTAGTCACTTAGTCATGTGCCCTGTGTCATTAATCTCACTTAGTCTGTAACTAGTCATAGTGCTTCATAAAGGTTACTTAGTCTAGTCATTATCCTATGCTCTAACCGTCAGCGGTCCGGGGTTCGTCATATCAGCTTAGTCATAGGCCGCTAGTGTTACTTAGGTCATCGTCATTATCATAGGCTGGCTCATGTAGTGTCACGTAGTCATAGGTCACGTAGTCCATAGCCTCGGGTATCCTAGTGCTCTTGTGTCAATTAAGGCTCACTTAGTCAGAGCACTTATCATAGCTCTCTGTGTCATTACGGGCTCCTTAGCCATATTCCACTGGCATTAGTCTATGCTCTAGGGTGTGTACTCTTCTGGCTTACTTTCGGTAGGTCAGTGGTTTCGTCATAGTGCTGCTAGCTTCTAACGTAGCGACGTCAGTCGGTAGGTCACTTAGTCATGGCGCTAGTGTTACTTAGTCATAGTCACTTAGTCATACGCTCTAGTGTCACTTAGTCATAGTCACTTAGTCATAGTCACTTAGTCATAGTGCTCCTGTGTCAATTAAGGCTCACTTAAAACTTAGCCATAGGACACACACACCCATACACACACCAAAACCATGCGCACAGTGCTCTAGTGTCACTTATGGCTCAAATCAACCTCATCCGGACACACACACCACCACACACACACGCACCCAAACACACACCATCACCACACACACACGCACCCAAACACACACCATCACCACACACACACGCGCACCCAAACACACACCATCACCACACACACACGCACATAAACACACACGCGCACCCAAACACACATCCAAACACCACACACACACGCAGCCAAACGCACACCAACACCACACACACAGTGCTCTAGTGTCACTTAGGGCTCAGATCAATCTCATCCGGAATCTCCTCTTCCTCAGCTATCGGAGCCACCTGTGTGGCGGAGCTAGCTGCCCTATCCATCATCCCAAACAATGACAGCTCACCCGGCTCCTGAGCCACATCCACCTCAAACGACATCTCTCCGGCCTCATCCCCCATGCTCAGGCTGTTCACCTGCTTGCCCCCGGCTTCGACTCCACCACCTCCACCTCCCTTACCCCCACCTCCATCCACATCATTGCCCTCAGCCCCACCCACAATGCTGACTTCGGGCATGGCCAGCAGTTCTGCATCTGCCATAACAGCTCCCGGGAGGGGAAGGTCTGCAGCCCAGAGGGGAAGTGGGGACGCCGCCTCGCCCTCCACCTTGACATCGGTGATACTCTTCCCCGCGTCGATAAAAAACATAGCAACTTCTTCCTCCTCCTCCAGCGGCTCCTCGTCAAAAGGACGGGGTTCAAAATCCAATGAGGGTGCGTGCCCCGATGGTCCGGCCACCTCTCCTAGAGACAACTGCAGGCAGGGTGGGTGGTGGGGGGTGGGGCAGGCGGGGAGGGTCGGGGGGCGGAGGGGGCGGAGGAGGGGGTGGTGTGTGGTATGGGTGAGGCCGACAACTCTAATAGAGAAACCTGCAGGAGGGGGTCGGGGGTGGTGGTGGTGGGTGGTGGTGGAGGTGGGGGGCGGGGCGGAGTTTGTGTGTTGGTATGTGTTCGGCCACCTCTCCTAGAGACACCTGAAGGCGGGGTGGGTGGGTGGTGGTGGGTGGTGGTGGGGTGGGGGCAGGGCGGAGTGTGTGTGTGTTGGTGTGTGTTAAGCCACCTCTCCTAGAGACACCTGCTTGCGGGGTGGGTGGTTGGGTGGTTGGGCTGGTGGGTGGGTGGGTGGATGGGTGGGCAGGTGGGGGCGTGGCGTGGCGGGGTGGGGGACGATAGTACTACAAAATATCAGGGTTAGTGTCTGCTTTACATCCGTGTTAGTGCTAGTGTTAGTGATGGTGTTTACTTTAAATCCGTGTTAGTGTTAGTGTTTGCTTTACATCCGTGGTAGTGTTAGTGTTTCTTTTATATCCGTCTTAGTGTTAGTGTTTGCTTTACATCCGTGGTAGTGTTAGTGTTAGTGTTTGCTTTACATCCGTGGTAGTGTTAGTGTTAGTGTTTGCTTTACAGCCGTGGTAGTGTTAGTGTTAGCTTTACATCCGTGGTAGTGTTAGTGTTAGTGTTTGCTTTACATCCGTGGTAGTGTTAGTGTTAGTGTTTGCTTTACATCCGTAGTAGTGTTAGTGTTAGTGTTTGCTTTACATCCGTGGTAGTGTTAGTGTTTCTTTTATATCCGTCTTAGTGTTAGTGTTTGCTTTACATCCGTGGTAGTGTTAGTGTTTCTTTTATATCCGTCTTAGTGTTAGTGTTTGCTTTACATCCGTGGTAGTGTTAGTGTTAGTGTTTGCTTTACATCCGTGGTAGTGTTAGTGTTAGTGTTTGCTTTACATCCGTGGTAGTGTTAGTGTTAGTGTTTGCTTTACATCCGTGGTAGTGTTAGTGTTTCTTTTATATCCGTCTTAGTGTTAGTGTTTGCTTTACATCCGTGGTAGTGTTAGTGTTAGTGTTTGCTTGAATCCGTGGGTAGAGTGTTAGTGTTAGTGTTTGCTTTACATCCGTGGTAGTGGTAGTGTTAGTGTTTGCTTTACATCCGTGGTAGTGTTAGTGTTTCTTTTATCTTCGTCTTAGTGTTAGTGTTTGCTTTACATCCGTGGTTTAGGTTTTTTTTGGTTTAGGTTAGTGTTTGCTTTACATCCGTGGTAGTGTTAGTGTTAGTGTTTGCTTTACATCCGTGGTAGTGTTAGTGTTAGTGTTTGCTTTACATCCGTGGTAGTGTTAGTGTTTCTTTTATATCCGTCTTAGTGTTAGTGTTTGATTTACATTCCGTGTAGTGTATGTTTCTTTTATATCCGTCTTAGTGTTGGGTTGCTTTAATCCGTGTGGTTAGTGTTCGTGTTAGGGTTTGCTTACATCGTGGGTAGTGGTTAGTGTTAAGTGTTGCGTTACAGCCGTGGTAGTGTTAGTGTTAGTGTTTGCTTTAAACCGATGGGAGTGGTAGTGTTCGTATATCAGTACTTAGTGTTAGTGTTGCTTTACATCCGTGGTAGGGTAGTGTTTTCTTTTATATCCGTCATTAGTGTTAGGGTTTGCTTTACATCCGTGAGTAGTGTTGTGTTGGGTTTGCTGTACATCCATGGTAGTGTTAGTGTTAGTGTTTGCTTTACAGCCGTGTTAGTGTTAGTGTTTGCTTTACATCCGTGGTAGTGTTAGTGTTTCTTTTATATCCGTCTTAGTGTTAGTGTTTGCTTTACATCCGTGGTAGTGTTAGTGTTTCTTTTATATCCGTCTTAGTGTTTGTGTTTGCTTTACATCCGTGGTAGTGTTAGTGTTAGTTATGTTTGCTTTTACATCCGGGGTAGCGGTAGTGTTTAGTGTTAGTTAGAGTGTTGTGCTTACAGCCGTGGTAGTTGTTAGTGTTGGTTTGCTTAATCCTGTTGGTAGTGTAGGTTAGTGTTGGCTTAAACGTGGTTAGTGTTAATGTTAGTGTTTGCCTTTACATCGTTGTGGGTAGGTTAGTGTTTCTTTTTATATCCGTATTCAGGTGTTAGTGTTTGCTTTACATCGTGGTAGTTTAGTGTCGTGTTGCTTTGACAGACGTGGTAGTGTTTTGAGTGTTAGTGTTTGCTTTACCGCCGTGTTAGGTGAGTGTTGCTTACATCCGTGGTAGTGTTAGTGTTGCTTATAATCCGGGTTAGCGGTAGGTGTGTTAGGTTTTCTACGTTAGAACAACAATGCTAATTGCAACTGCCACTGCGGTGGGCCCTAGTAGGTCTGCGCTCTAGGTCAGATCTCAGTGACCCCAAGGGCGGTCTGGGCATGGGGTGTTCGCCACAGGGCCTTATCGCTATCCTGCCGCTCTCCCATCCGTAATCCTTTTCTCCCCCCTTGTTTGCTTTCCCATCCCCCCTTTTCTCCACTTCCCTCTCTCTTCGCCGCCTCCCCGCCTTCGTTTTTTTCCCAGTTCTCTTCTACCCTTGGTCTCCCCCTTCAACTCTTTTATTAACCCTTCACCATCGTTATTTCTCCCACTTCCTTTTTTCAAGTCTACCGACCCCCTTCACCCTCCTTCTTCACTCTTTCCCTCTTTCTTTCATCGCTTTTGCAGCTATGCCCCACCCTTCCGCCCCTCCCGACTTTTCCTTTATTCGTTTGACCTCATCTTTTCTTCCTCTTTCTTCGCTGATTTTTCCTTATGCTGCCCCTATTCTTCTTATTCGTTTCCTTCCGTTCCATTCGTACTTTTTCCTCGCTGCGGTTTCCTTCCACTATCTTCCTTTCCCCTACTTGTTTCTTTTCCCCTCTTCCTCTCCTGCTTTATGCCTTCAGTCTCTCTTACCTCCATTGGTCAAACCATCCCAGTCGCGTCATCGTGAGGCCTTGGGCCAGCTGTCAGGTTGGGGTAAAACAATCATACTACCACAACAGCCACTGATGGAAAGGCCCTAGTAAAACAACAATAACACCTCGACCTACATGCTGATCTAAGTCAGATCTCCGTGACCCCGAGGGCCGGTCTGGCATGGGGGTTCTAGGTCCATCGGTCAAGCCACCACAGTCGCGCCGACGTGAGGCCCTGGGCCGATTGACAGGCAGGGGTGTCGTCGGCCCATCCTCGGGCTCTGAGTCTTCAGCAAAGGCCAGCACCAGAGGACTGCGCATCGGAGCTGTCTCGTCCTCTATTTCGACCTCCGTCCCGAGAATCACCTCGTTGTCGAAGTCCTCACCGTACTCCTCCTCGTACTCATCTTCTGCATACGCCTCGGCCTCTCTCTGCTCTGCAGCCAGGGCTTGCTGTTCTGCAGCCAGGGTGCTCTGTTCCGCAGCCAGGGTGCTCTGCTCTGCAGCAAGGGCGCTCTGCTTTGCAGCCTTGGCGCTCTGCTCCGAGGCAAGCGCGCTCTGATCCGCTTCGTAGTCCCCATCAGAGTACCCCCCACCCTCTTCCTCCTCCTCCTCTTGGGGTATTGTAGGTGGATGGGGGGCGCTAGGTTTGGATTCTGTACTAAGGCGTGTTTTGATCGCCGGTAGGTGGGAGTCCGACGGTACGGACACCCCCTTGGCGCTTGCTTTCCCTGCTTTCCCTGCTTTGGCCTGCACCGTGGGCGAGGGGCCGCGGGAGGAGTGTCTATAGAGCTGAGAAGAAGCCAGCGAGCTAGGGACCAGTGCCTATTGAGGGAGAGGGGGTTAGGGTTTAGGGTTTTGAGCTGCGAGGAAGACAACGAGCTAGGGACCAGTGCCTATTGAGGGTTTAGGGTTTCAAGTTCAGGGTTTTCAGCTGAGAGGAAGCCAACGAGCTAGGGACCAGTTCCTGCAAGGGAGAGAGGTTTAGGGTTCAGGGTTTAGAGCTGAGAGGAAGCCAACAAGCTAGGGACCAGTGCCTTTTGGGGGAGAGAGGTTTAGGGTTTAGGTTTTTTAGGGTTAAGCTGGTTTTGAGGGAGGGAGGTCCGACTAGCCAATTCTCTGCAATTGCAAAACGTGGACATAAAAGGGTGGAGATAGAAACAGATTTACGTAGGTGTCATGTTTTGCCCATGTTTCGCCCAAAAGGTAGCATCAGACCAGTAGGCATCAGACCAATAGCAGCATCAATCAACAGAGAGGCTCGCGTGCACATTTTGTTTTTAGTTGTGAAAGGACTTTCCCAGGAGGTGGGTCTCCTGACACAAACCAGCGACCCTGAGGATTCAGTTCGAATGGCGCGGCCACTCCTACAAAAGAGTAGGCGCACTTGGGGTCGGCGGGAGATACCGACCCACGACCAAACAAATTAGGTGAGCTGTTGCTAGGAGGTTGGGGAGTAGGTGGGCTAGTGTTAGGTACCATGGCAGCTTTAGTTTGGGTATGCCTTAGTGTGGACGGTCTGGTGGGGGGAAGCTACCCTCCAGTGAGCTATCCTCCACAAGCCAGATCTCCTAGGGTTTAGGGTTTAGGGGTTTAGGATATAAGGTTTAGGGTTAAGGTTTTAGGGTATAGGAGATCTGGCTTGTGGAGGGTAGCTTCCCCCCTCCGGACCGTCTGCCATGGCGCCTAGGGTAAGACTGGTTGGTCAGTTGGGCGGGGCGGAGGATGTTGGGCTAGGCATTGAACAGAAAAATATAAAATAGTTTTGAGTGGGCGGGTGTGCTCTTGGACCAGGCCAGAAAAGCTGCAACCAACACTGCTTACCCTCAGCCCTCCTACTTGGCTGATGGCACCACCGCCATTACTAAGTTGGCGCAGGCTGGTTGGTGAGTTGGGTTGAGCATAGGATGTTGGGCTAGGCATTGAACAGAGACATATGTAATAGTGTTGAGTGGCGCCTTGGCTAGTGTTGAGTGGCGCCTTGGCTAGTGTTGAGTGGCGCGTTGGCTAGTGTTGAGTGGCGCCTTGGCTAGTGTTGAGTGGCGCCTTGGCTAGTGTTGAGTGGCGCCTGGCTAGTGTTGAGTGGCGCGTTGGCTAGTGTTGAGTGGTGCCTTGGCTAGTGTTGAGTGGCGCGTTGGCTAGTGTTGAGTGGCGCCTTGGCTAGTGTTGAGTGGCGCCTTGGCTAGTGTTGAGTGGCGCCTTGGCTAGTGTTCAGTGGTGCCTTGGCTAGTGTTGAGTGGCGCCTTGGCTAGTGTTGAGTGGCGCCTTGGCTAGTGTTGAGTGGCGCCTGACAGTGTTTGAAGGGCGACTTGGCTAGGGTTGAGTGCGCATTGGCTCGGGTGAAGTTGGCCTTGGCTAGGGTTGAGTGGAGCCTTGCTGTGTGAGTGGCGCCTTGGCTAGTTTTCAGTGTGCCTTGGATAGTGTGAGTGGCGCCTTGGATAGTGTTGAGTGGCGCCTTGGCTTAGTGTTGAGTGGCGGCATTGGGCTAGTGTGTGTTGAGTGGCGACTTGGATCGTGTTGAGTGGCGACGTTGGCTTAGTGTTTCAGGGTGCATGGGCTAGGTGAGTGGCCGACTTGGGCTTAGTGTTGATGGCGCATTGGCTAGTGTTGAGGGGATCATGGAAGTGTTGAGTGGCAGGGCGCCCTTGGATATGTTGAGTGGAGAGAGGGAGGGAGATCACGCAGGTTTTTTTATGGCATTTATGCGCAGCTGTAGCAGCTCCTAGCATCAGGCCAATAGCATATCATACCATGGGGGAGGAGATATGGTTCTGGAAGCCTGAAGGGGGGAGGGGGAGGGGGGGGAGGTACAAATCAATACACATCCAAAGCATGGGCTGAATGGGTCTCGAAACGAGCTTCCTAGACCCCCCCCCCCCCCCCCCCCCCCCCCCCCCCACACCCACCACACACTCAACACATATGCGGCGCACACCACAAACCCACACACAAAACAAAACAGGCATCAGACCAAAGCCTAGCACCTTGGCGCGCTGCTTTGCTTCTGCGGTAAGACTAGAAGAGGAAAGGAAACCTTGGACTGGAACTAGCGGCGGTGTGCATTTGAAGCGCCTGCCAGAAATTAAAAAGAAACACTTAATTCATAAAGCAAGGGGGGGGGGGGGGGGTGGGGGGAGGGAGAGCCGGAGAGGGGGAAGGAGGGAGGGGGAGGGGAAGGGGGAGGGGGAGGGGGAGGGGGAGGGGGAGAGGGAGGAGGAGGCGGGGAGGGGGAGGGGGAGGGGGAGGGGAGGGGGGAGGGGAGGGGGGAGGGGGGAGGCGGGGGAGGGGGAGGGGAGAAGAAGGATGGAGGCGAAGGGGTAGAGGTAGAGGAGGAGTGGCGGAGGAGAATGGTGATGAGGATGGAGAATGAGGAGCAGAATGAGGATGAACCCCAGGTGGGCTGAACGGTTAGGATCATACACGTTGGTTGGCTAGGTGATTGGTTGTAATCATTCTACTTTGCATATTGTGGAGTGGCACCACCCATTCGAAATGAATCCTCCGTGTCGCGTTGGCTTTGTGTCGGGAGACCATCTCCTGGGGTTTGTTGGAATTTGAAAGTCCTAACTAAAAAAACAAAAAAAACAAAAAAAAAGCTGAACATGTGATCGGTATAGGCTGAGGTTGTGATTGGTATTGGCTGAGCATGTGATTGAGGTAGGCCAAGCATGTGATTGGTATTGGCTGAGCATGTGATTGAGGTAGGCCAAGCATGTGATTGGTATTGGCTGAGCATGTGATTGAGGTAGGCCAAGCATGTGATTGGTATTGGCTGAGCATGTGATTGAGGTAGGCCAAGCATGTGATTGGTATTGGCTGAGCATGTGATTGGTATTGGCTGAGCATGTGATTGAGGTAGGCCAAGCATGTGATTGGTATTGGCTGAGCATGTGATTGAGGTAGGCCAAGCATGTGATTGGTATTATTGTGCTGATGATGGCATGTGAATTGAGGAGCCCAAGAATTGTATTGGTAGTGGCTGAGCATGTAGGCCAAGGCGAGTTTGTACGTTGTTCCATTGCCCTACACACCACGCCTACCTCGAGGTGGTCTAACATGGATGGGATGATGTGGGCGCTTCGCTGGTGTTCCACCCCCTGATCGTATTGTCTGATTTGCTTTTTCTTGCTTCACATATGGTGCATGATCATAAGAGCAGCACCAAGGGATAGGCCTTTTCAGCTGGGGCAGGATATGCAACCTACTTGTCCCTCCGTATTATTTATGTGGAGGAGATAATGGCCTTGGGAATGTACTTCACGGATCTGGGGGGGTGGGTGGGGTGGTGTGGTGGGTAGGCTGCTCAGCCGACTGAAAGATTGTTTTGGCACGGGGTCTGGAGATTTTGTTTCGCCCCCACCCACCCACCCCACCCCCACACTCACCCCACCCCCTCGTTCAGTAGTACACAAATAATTCTGGGTCCAAAATAAATAAAACTGAAGCTCCTGCCAGAAATTCATAAGTAAGGTAAGAGTGTGTGTGTGTGTGTGGTGGTGGTGGTGGTGTGTGTGTGGGGGGGGGGCTTGGTATGATGCAATCGAGTATGTAAGGTTGATTCTGGGTCCAAAAGCAAACATTAAATTCCAGACATAGGCTATTTTATTTTGCTCCAACCTTCACGCCTCATTAATTTGGGTCCAGCCGGTAAAACGATTGTTTGGGGGTTCAGTTCATAAGTGCTATTTATTTTTAAGCCCTTCCTACTCGGTTGGGCAAGTACCTTTAGCCTATTTGGCTTAGTCGGTTGGGCAAGTACCTTTAGCCTATTTGGCCTACTCCTGGACTGTAACATATATATATACATTTGGAAAAAGTCGACCTCGTCTCTGTACTGCCCTACCTGGGGGTCTGTCTGCAGCACAGCCCTTACAAAATGCATAAATAAATAACTGGATAAATCAATCAATGAATAAATGAATAAATCAATAGATAAAATGGATAAATAAATGTCATAGGCCTACATGCACCTGTGTGACTTCATTCAGTGTCTGCAGCACAGCCCATAATAAAAGTCATCCCTCATCTTCTGGCCACTGTACAAACCCACATTACCTTAATACCCCCCCCCCCCCCCCCCCCCCCCCCCACACACACACACCTCCACACATACCCCCTCCCCCCCCCCCCCCACACACACACCTCCACACATACCCCCCCCCCCCCACACACACACACTGTCTCAGCACTGCCCTACCTGGGGGTTTAGTTGCGTATATGGTTGCCCCCTTGGCTGAGCCTGGCTTGGAGTTGCGAGCAGGGCTGCGACTGGGGGAGGTGCTGTGTTGCCTGGCACCTGCAACATTAAATGACCGCGGAGTTAAATGAAATGATACAGAGTGTGTATGTGTGTGTATGTATGTAAGCATGAGTGTGTATGCATACATGTTTGTATGTATGTATGTATGTATGTATGTATGTATGTATGTATGTATGTATGTATGTACGTATGTTATAGACAGGGGTAGGCCAAATAGACTAAAGGGACTTGCCCAACCGATACATTGATAGATCCGTGTTAGTGTTTGCCCAAGACAGCGAGCAGCCTTAAAGGCTGGAGCCATGTTACACGTTGAATTCAAATGGATGAACACGTTGAATTCAAATGGATGAACACGTTGAATTCAAATGGATGAACACGTTGAATTCAAATGGATGAACACGTTGAATTCAAATGGATGAACACGTTGAATTCAAATGGATGGACTCGTTGAATTTAAATGGATGAACACGTTGAATTCAAATGGATGAACACGTTGAATTCAAATGGATGAACACGTTGAATTTAAATGGATGAACACGTTGAATTCAAATGGATGAACACGTTGAATTCAAATGGATGAACACGTTGAATTCAAATGGATGAACACGTTGAATTTAACTGGATGAACACGTTGAATTTAAATGGATGGACTCGTTCAATTTAAATGGATGAACACGTTGAATTTAACTGGATGAACACGTTGAATTCAAATGGATGAACACGTTGAATTCAAATGGATGAACACGTTGAATTCAAATGGATGAACACGTTGAATTTAAATGTATGAACACATTGAATTCAAATGGATGAACACGTTGAATTCAAATGGATGAACACGTTGAATTCAAATGGATGAACACGTTGAATTCAAATGGATGAACACGTTGAATTCAAATGGATGAACACGTTGAATTCAAATGGATGGACTCGTTCAATTTAAATGGATGAACACGTTGAATTTAACTGGATGAACACGTTGAATTCAAATGGATGAACACGTTGAATTCAAATGGATGGACTCGTTCAATTCAAATGGATAAACGCATTCAATTCAAATGGATGAACACGTTCAATTCAAATAGAAGAACAAGTTCAATTATCAGAATAGCACTGGACATCAGGTCCTCCGTTGTACGCTCACAATGTGTTGGGGACAAGGTAATAATCAATCCTTGCTACCCCCCCCCCCCCCCCCCCCCCACCCCCCTCCCCCCCCCACCCGCCCTGGCCACACCTGCAAAATTAAATTATGCCTGTAGCACAAACTCAGGCACTGATTTCTATTTGGCAACCGACACCAGCTTCTAGGCAGCTCCCTGAGACTGCCACTGGTCCAAATCCAAAGATGCCAGGAGCACTGTAAAGCTTACGACATCAGCTTCCAGGCGCCTTGGTTCCTTTAGGTTTGGATGAAGAGAGAGCCCAGGGAGCTGCCTGGAAGCTGCTGCTCGTTGCTAAAATAAAAACCATGGATCTCAGGACCCGATTGTTCGGCATTCAGTTCATCAGTCATTTTTTTGATTTAGCCCCTCCTGATATCACGGTTTGGAAAGTCCCTTCAGCCTATTTGGCTACCCCTGGATTGTACCAACATACATACAAAAAACATACACACAGATGCCTGAGACTTAATGTAATCATTCGTCCTTTTCTCTCGCCTCATCTTACTGTTGATTTCTCTTCTCCAATTTTTTAATTTAGAACCCGAGTACTCACTGCCCAGAAAGAACCTTTTATCTGTTACCCCCCACACCCACACACACCCACATACACCACTACACACACACACCTGGCGGGATATCTGGGGAAGAGGAGGCTAGGGGGGATGTACACGAAGCAGGGCCTTGCCTTCTCTCTTGCTTCGCTGTTTATAACTAAGGCGTCTGGGACCCCCCCCCCCCCCCCCCACACACACACCACACACACACACACACACAAAGACAACCACACACGTTCTGGCGGATCTGGTGAAGAGGAGGAGGCTGGGGGGCCCCATACCGAGTGGGCTTGCTTTCTCTCTCGTTCGTGTTTAGAACGTAGGCTTTTGGGACCACCCCACCCCACCCCCCCCCCCCCCCCCCCCCCCCCCCCCCCCCCCCCCCCCCCACACACACACACACACCACCACAAACACAACCCCAACCACACTTGGTGGATATTTGGCGACGATGGGGCGGGGGGGCCCATACAGGAAGCAGCCTTGCCTACTTCTGCTCCCTGTTTGGAACTTGGTTTCTTCGACGCTGCAGGTCTGGATGGTGGAGAAAGCAACCCTCCCCCCCCCCCAAATACCACACCAACCCAAACACACTGGCGGAATTGGGAAGCAGGGCTTGCCTCTTGCTTCCTGGTTAGAACTGGCTTTCTTTTGACAGATGCAGGCGGCTGCGGAGCTTGCCCCTCGTGCGAAGAAGTCTATATCCCACCCCCCCACCACCTCATACAACATGGCGCGGATATAGAGGGACGAGGAGGTACGGGGGCCCAACACAAAGCAGGTCCGTGCATTCCCTCTCGTTCAGTTTGAACTTGGCTTTTGGGTCAGAGGCAGTAGGTGTGGGGCAGCCCCCCCCACCCCCCCCCACCCCCCCCCCCCCCCCCCCCCCCCCCCCCCCCCCCACACCCCCCCCCACCCCCCCCCCCCCCCCCTTTCCCCCCCCGAAAACCCTGGCAGGATATCTGGGGAAGTGGAGACTAGGGGCTGTTTGGAACTTCGGCTTCTTGGGACAGAAGCAGGCCAGCTGGCGGAGGCAGCCCCCCCCCCCCCCCCCCCCCCACACACACACACAACCAAGCACACACCTGGGGGGATATCTGGGAAGTGGAGAATAGGGCTGTGGAACTCGGCGTCTTGGGGACAGAAGCAGGCAGTGGCGGAGCAAGCCCCCCCCCGTCCCATCCCACCCACCCCCCGACCAAATGGGGGTATTGGGGAAGGGAGACTAGGGGCTGTTTGGAATTGTTCTTGGGGGACGAAGCAGGCGGCGGTGGAGGCAGCAGGGCAGCACCTCGTGCGTATAGACGTCTGGCCTCCTCCAACCGCACGGATGCTGAAAGAAAGGCGTTATTATTATGCACCATGCGGCCATACTTTCAAACCTTCCACCGCTTTCTCTCCTCCCTTGGCAATCATCGTCCGGTAGCGGCGTTTCACATCTCTGAAAAACTACAATGCAGGCACTATTTGTTATAATATCTGGGCTATTATCCGGCGGTAGTCGCCGTTTCCCCTCTCTTGGAACATCCAAGGCAAGAGCACTATGTTATTAGTAGTGCGTCATCGGCGGAAGGCAGCTTCACATCTCTGGAAAATCCAATGCAAGTGCCTAGTTCTATTCTAAGGGCGAATCGTCGGTATTCGGCAGTTTTCACATCCTCCTGAAAAATACAATGCAAGTGCACTATTGTTATTAATATTATGGGCCATCATCCGTCGGTAGTCGGCAGTCTTCACATCCTCGGCAAAATCAATGCAGGCCACTATTGTCTATAGGGCCGTCCTTGTCAGAATTCGGCAGTTGAATCCTCCTGGAAAATACCTGCAAGGCCGATTTTAGTATATTTATTATGGGCTATTATCCGTCGGTATTCGGCAGTTTTAACATCCTCCTGGAAAATGCATTGGTGATAGTCCAAGTTGAATATTGTATGTGTATAATATATTATCTTGGTGATGGTCCAAGTTGAATATTGTATGTGTATAATATATTATCTTGGTGGTGGTTGGCCCCAGTGCAAGCAAACGGGCTGGCCCCCACCCCGCCACCACCGTTGTTATACGAACACTCTTTCTCTTCTATTGTTCTGCGTAGTAAATAGTAGTAGTAGTAGTAGTAGTATGATTATTATAGGCTATCATCAGTCAGTAGTCGCAGTTTGACATCTCATGTAAAAGGCAATGGTGACGTGTTTTATTTCAGCTTTGGATTTCCAGGTGAGTAGCTACTTGCCTACTAAACCGTGATTTAGGGTATGCATAGCAATCGCATGGCGGAGCGCAAGCTGTGGAAGCCTGGGGGGTCGGGGGGGAGGGGCGGGGGGGAAGCGTTGTCTGTTCCACTATCGGGGGTCCGGGGGGTATGGGGGATTTATTTTATAGCAATAGACGGATGGGCAACGCGGCCCCGAAAAAAGAAACAATGTTGGTGCGGGCCAATCCAAGATCTTTAATTATGGATTCATTACTTACGTGTACAATATGTTCTACATGATTTGTATAATTCAGGGTACAGCTCATCAGTGCTTTTTCTTTTTAAGCCTTTCCTACACAGTTGTGCAAGTTTCTTTAGCCTATTTGGCCTGCCCCTGGAATGTAACAACATCCATCCATCCATCCATACATACATCCATACATACGTCCATACATCATATAATTGGTGAGCAAAATCTGCTGGCAGACGATAGTCTCTACACCCTCTTGGAGGGGCAAGGTGTTGGTGATTGTTCCAGCTGAATATTATATACATTCATATTTTTAATATATTACACGTATAATATATAATAAATGATTTGTATAATTCATATAATTGGTGAGCCAAATCTGCCTGTAGGCGATAGTCTTAACATCCTCTTGAAGGGGCAATGTGTTGGTGATTGTTCCAGCTGAATGTATTCTATTTATAATATGTTATTACCGGGATTATTACATTCTATATTATTTTCAAAATGCATGCAATTGATGGTAGTCTTTCATCCATCCTACTGGAAGTGGAGTGACGGGGATTGTGTATGGAGAGTGGGGGTGGGAGTGACGGTGGTGGAGGCCTGCCCACAGGGTGATGGTGGTGCTTGGAGACAGGCAGGTGGGGGAGAAGGGTGGTGGGGGTGGGTTTGAGCCTTACAAATCCTCCGGAAAGTGGTAGTTACGGTGATTGTGTAATGGAGAGGGTGGGGGTGGGAGTGACGGTGGGTTGAGGCCTGCACAGGGTGATGGTGGGGTTTGGAGAGAGTGAGGGTGGGGGAGAGGGTGGGGCGGGGGTGGGGATGAGCATGGGTCCGGGAGTGACAGTGACTGTGTAAGCTGCAATTCTCATAATGTATGCAATTGGCATTATAAATGGCATTATAAATTATAGCCAATCGCCAATCAACTTCTTGGCATTATAAATTATAACTTATTGGCATTATAAATTATAGCCAATCGCCAATCAACTTATTGGCATTATAAATTATAAATTATAGCCAATCGCCAGCCATCAACTGAGTTACAATTCCAATCAACTGCATAACAAGTCCTAGGCAGTATCGCAAGCAACGCGGAACATTGGCGGAGAGTGTTAGCTAGGGAATCGAGCGGACCGAACACAGCTAGTTACAAGACCGCTGGCTGACGTGCCAGGCTTCGTCTTGGTCGCACAAACGTCGGGCGCACAAACGAACAAACGGACAACAAGGCGACCCTGGGGACTCCCGCCCCCCAGAAGGGGGGGCTCCACCAAAAATGTCCTCCTCAAGACGGAGTGTGCTAATATCACCGTGTGCCTATATAGCTATTCAGCGGATGATTTGGATTTGTTTTTTCAAAAATCTTTGTAGTTCCTAGTTCATACATCAAACTTGAGAATATGACTGAAGATTGCTATAATGAACTACTACGAGGCTTCAACAGTATACAGTAACATATATAGTATATAACTACAGTTACAGTAATACCTTCCAGTAATACGTTACAGTAATACGTAACAGTAATACCTTACACTAATACATTACAGTAATACCTTCCAGTAATACGTTACAGTAATACCTTACACTTATCCCTTACACTAATACGTTACAGTAATACGTTACAGTAATACCTTATACTAATACGTTACAGTGATACCTTACACTAATACGTTACAGTAATACCTTACAGTAATACCTTACACTAATACGTTACAGTAATACCTTACACTAATACATTACAGTAATACCTTACATTAATACCTTACAGTAATACCTTACACTAATACGTTACAGTATACTCAAAAAGTAATACCTTACAACTATACGTACATAAATACTTACACAATACCTTACACTAATACCTACCTAATACTTACAGTACTACCTACAGTAATACCTTACACTAATACCTTACAGTAATACCTTACACACTATACGTTACAGGATACCTTACCCTAATACTTTACAGTAATACCTTCACTAATACGTTACAGTATACCTTACACTATACGTTACATTAATCCCTACACTATACCTTACAGTAATACCTTACACTAATACGTTACAGTAATACCTTACACTAATACGTTACAGTAATACCTTACAATAATACGTTACAGTAATACCTTACACTAATACCTTACACTAATACCTTACACTAATACGTTACAGTAATACCTTACACTAATACGTTACAGTAATACCTTACACTAATACCTTACACTAATACGTTACAGTAATACCTTCCACTAATACCTTACACTAATACGTTACAGTAATAGGTTACAGTAATACCTTACACTTATACCTTACAGTAATACCTTACACTAATACGTTACAGTAATACCTTACAACAAATACGTACAGCACTAAACCTACCCTAACCTTACAGTAATACCTTAATACTTACATTAATAACCTTACATAATCTACAGTAATACTTACAGTAATACCTACCAAACTAATTAAGTAATACGTTACAGTAATACCATACAGTTATACTTACACGAATACGTTCAGTATACCTACACTAAGACTTTACGGTAATAACCTTACAGTACTTCGTACGTATACTTACACTAATACGTTTAGGGTAATACCTTTACAGTAAACTTACACTAATACGTTACAGTAATACCTTACCGACTCAGGTACTGGCATCCCTTACAGCTAATACCATACCGCTAATGGTCGCCTTACACTAAACCTTACGACTGAGAAGTGATCGTTACAGTATAACCCTTCCACGTGAATGCCCGTTACACTAAGTACCTTGGGGTACACGTGAATGGGGTACGTTACGGGGGTAATACCTTCCGACTACATACCTTACAACTAATCCTACACTAATACTTACAGTAATTAGGTTACGTAATACCTTACACTTAATAACTTACAGTAAACCTTCCACTAATCAAACCGTTTTAAAAACCAAGTAATACCTTTACATAGACCTTGCACGTAATCCTTACACTAATACGTTACAGTAATACCTTACAGTAATACCTTACACTAATACATTACAGTAATACCTTACACTAATACATTACAGTAATACGTTACAGTAATACCATACTAATGGGACCTTACACTACCGTGGACAGTAGCGTGGGGACCGGTGTAGCACACTAATCGGTTACGGTAAGTAGCCGGCTTACACGTGAAATCGTTACAGTAATACCTTACACTGTTACTGTAGCTGTTTCAGTAATAACCGTAGGCGATACATCTCGGAGGTTACAGTGGTAATACATTACTAAGTGGCTCGGTACACTTAACTGTGACGTTACGTAACTGTCGGGTGCGGTGGTCACTCGTAGGACCTAGCGGGTGTGGTGGGGGTGTGGGTCTACTGGGTCCGTTTGGACTCCTTTGGTTTACGGGGTTATCTGTGGCGGTAGCCCGGCCAGGAATACCGTACACGAATACAGTACGTACGCCTGCCGTAATACCGACACTAAGACATGACAGAATACGTTGCCAGTTACCATGAGTAATACCTTACACTATTACGTTACAGGAATACCTTACACGATACGTTACGGAAGACCTCTGACACTAAGTCGTTACATAATACCTTACACTACGACGGTACAAGGTAATACCTCCCTAATACGTACAGTAATACCTTCCACTATCCCTTACACTAAGACGTGACGGAATACCTTACATTACACTAATACCGTACACGAATACCTTACACTAATACGTTTACAGTAATACCTTACACTAAACGTTACAGTAAAACCTTGACACGGAGATGGGGGACTTACAGTAATGACGCTTCAACAGCTAATCGCCTTCTTACACTAATACCTTACACTAATACCTTACACTAATACGTTACAGTAATACCTTCCAGTAATACCTTACACTAATACATTACAGTAATACCTTACACTAATACGTTACAGTAATAACCTTCCACACTAAAAAAAACCTGTGTGGCTCTAATACGTTACAGTAATGACCTTACACTAATACGTACGTACTCCCTCCAGTAATACCTTACACTAATGGCGTTACAACTGGAAGTATGGTCTGGTAGGGTGCACTAAGACGTTTATGTAATACCTTCCAGTTTACAAATAACCCCCTGACGCTAATATGTTCAAGTGTAATGTGCCTTCACTAATACTTACAGTAATACGTTTACAGAATACCCTTATACTCAGACTTACAGGTAGGAGTACCTTACGTAATACCTTACACTAATACCTTACACTAATCCGTTACAGTAAACCTTACCTAATACGTTATCAGTATACCTTACACTAATACATTAACAGTAATACCTTACACCTAATACGTTCCAGTAATGGGGGGGGGGGGGGGGGCCCGGTGTGTGCACGATACCTACAGTAATAGTACCCTTACACTGGAGTGTGTGACTTTACAGTAAGACTTCCGTACTGACCTACCCAATCCGTCCAGTAATACCTTACACCAATACGGACAGTATACGCTTACAGGGTATACCTTCCACTAATACCTTGGATCACTAATACGTTTCATAATACCTGGGTTAATACTAAACGTTGACGTAATAGCCCGGTTCCCAGTATACCTTACACTAATACGTTCCAGTAGGCCTTACAGTGTAGTACCGTTGCACTAATGGACGGTTACCGAACAGAGCAATCCGTGGGGGTACTCATAATAGTCTACACTAAGACCGTTACATTGGGGCTTATCTTATACCTTAACGAGTAATCCTACACTAGTCCGGTGTTAAGTACTAACCTTTCAGGCATCCGTTGGTGCAAGTGTAATGACCTTACACTAATACTACAGAAGTGACCTTACACTAATACTTCAGATCCTTACATCTAATACGGTTGTCAGTTATACCTTACATAATACCTTACCCTTAGTAGGGGGGGGGGGGTGGGGGGTGGGGTCGGCGAGTAGTACCGTACACTAATACGTACAGGTTATCCGTACGAGGATACCTTACACTAATACCTTACAAGTAGCCTTACACGGGTACAGTGTGTGGGACGGTACAGTAAGTTCTCCTTTCAGAATGACCTTAACGGGCTGATACCGTGCCGGTACAGTCGTACACCTTTACACTAATACGTTAGAGTGTATTGTCCGTTGTGGAGGCGAGGGAGACCTTACCTAATACGTTACAGTAATACCTTACACTAATACCTTACACTAATACCTTACTCCAGGCCAGTGTGGACGTTACAGTGCGGTACCTTACACGTTCGTTACAGTAATAAGTTGGTACCGGGTTACACAAGACGTTACAGTTATACCTTACAGTAATACCTTACACTAATACCTTACAGTAATACCTTACACTAATACGTTACAGTAATACATTACAGTAATACCTTACACTAATACGTTACAGTAATACCTTACACTTACGTAACATTACAACCTTACGTATACCGTACCTAATACTTTACCGTAAGTATACGCGTTACCACTATACCTTACAGTAATACCTTACACTAATACGTTACAGTTATACCTTACAGTAATACCTTACACTAATACCTTACAGTAATACCTTACACTAATACGTTACAGTTATACCTTACAGTAATACCTTACACTAATACCTTACAGTAATACCTTACACTAATACGTTACAGTAATACCTTACAGTAATACCTTACACTAATACCTTACAGTAATACCTTACACTAATACGTTAGAGTAATACCTTACAGTAATACCTTACACTAATACGTTACAGTAATACCTTACACTAATACCTTACACTAATACCTTACACCAATACGTTACAGTAATACCTTACACTAATACATTACAGTAATACCTCACAGTAATACCTTACACTAATACGTTACAGTAATACCTTACACTAATACATTACAGTAATACCTTACACTAATACGTTACAGTAATACCTTCCACTAATTCGTTACAGTAATACCTTCCACTTATACCTTACAGTAATACCTTACACTATTACGTTACAGTATTACGTTACAGTAATACCTTACACTAATACGTTACAGTAATACCTTACACTAATAATAATAATAAACTCACCACAAACCTCTGAAACTCACCACCATCCTCATACACTCACCACAAACCTCTGAAACTCACCACAAACCTCTGAAACTCACCACAAACCTCATACACTCACCACACACCTCATACACTCACCACTAACCTCATGCACTCACCACTTACCTCATGAACTCACCACAAACCTCGTACACTCACCACAAACCTCATGAACTCACCACAAACCTCATTATCTCACCACAAACCTCATAATCTCACCACAAACCTCATAATCTCACCACAAACCTCATAATCTCACCACACACCTCATAAACTCACCACACACCTCATACACTCACCACAAACCTCATAATCTCACCACAAACCTCATAATCTCACCACAAACCTCAGAAACTCACCACAAACCTCATAAACTGCTCCTGCTGGAGTCGCCTGGTTTCGGCTTTTGTCTCTGACCACTCCTCATAAGACTGGACTCCCATGGCCTACGTCCAATAGCCAACAATAACAGGGAAGTCGGGGATGGGGTTAATATGATGGTTTGTGTCGTGGTTTGTGTACTGGTTTGTGTACTGGGGGATTTCCTTTCACACAAAAAACGGGGTTCAACTTGGGGCCATTGGCATAAGGTCCAACTTGGGGACATTGACACTGTGACGACAAATGACACTTCGGTTTCGCCCCCACTTTCTGGGGCGGGTCATGGGTAGACTGGACGGTGCCATGGTGTCTATGTACAGGATCCAACAATAACAGGGAAGTGAAGGTGGTGATTGGAGTGTGGGTTTCAATGTGTGAAGTGGAGGGTGAATTGGGGAGGGTGGAGTGGAAAGTGGGATGTGAAGTGGAGGTAAGTGGAGTGGGAGTGGAGGGGAAGTGGGAGGGTGGAGTGGAAAGTGGGAAGGTGAAGTGGGAGGGTGGAGTGGAAAGTGGGGAGGTGAAGTGGGAGGGTGTAAGTGGGTGTGTTGATTGGAAATTGGTAAGGTGAAGTGGGGAGGGTGAAGTGTTTGTGGAGTGGAAAGTGGGAAGGTGAATTGGGAGGGGGAGTGTAAAGTGGGGAGGTTGAAGTGTTAGGTGTGGATTGGAACGTGGTAAGGTTACGTTGGAGGTTGAAGTGGGAGGGTGGAGTGGAACTTGTGGAGTTGATTGGGAGGGTGGAGTGGAAAGTGGGGAGGTGAAGTTGGGATGGTGATTTTGAAGTTGACGTTACTTTAATGGTGGAAAGTGGGATGGTTGAGTGTAAAGTTGGGAGTTTAAGTGGAGGGTACATTGACACTGTGGCAAAGGGACACTTTTGTTTCTGCCCACTCCTCATAAGACTGGACTCACATGGCCTACTTCCAGGATCCAACTATAACAGGGAAGTGAATTGGGCATTGGAGTGTGTTTTTCAATTGAATTGGATGGAGGGTGAAGTGGAAAGTGGGAAGGTGAGGTGGATTCAACTTGGGGACATTGACACTGTGACAAAGGGACACTTATGTTTCTGCCCACTCCATAAGAATGGACTCCCATGGCCTGCGTACAGGAGGCGACAATAACAGGGAAGCTAACACAGGGTTTGACTTGGGGACATTGACACTGTGACAAGGTGACACACTTTTGTTTCAGCCCACTCCTTATAAGTCCTAAGACTGGACGCACATGGCTTACTACAGGAGCCGACAATAACAATAACAATAACAGGGCAGTCAACACGGATATCAACTTGGGGACATTGGCACAAGGTCCAAGTTGGTGACATTGACATTGTGGCAAAGTGACACTTTTGTTTCTCTTCACTCCTCATAAGAATGGATGCCCATGGCCTACGTATAAGAGCCGACAATAACAAGGAAGTTAACACGGGGTTCAGCTTAGGGACATTGGCACAGTGACCCTTTTGTCTCAGCCCACTCCTTATAAGTTATAAGACTGGACGCACATGGCCTACGTACAGGATCCGACAATAGCAAGGAACTTGTGGTTGGGGTTCAATTTGGGGACATTGGCATAAGGTCCAACTTGGGGACATTGACACTGTGGCAAAGGGACACTTTTGTTTCTCTTCACTCCTCATAAGAATGGCTGCCCATGGCCTACGTATAAGAGCCAACAATAACAGGAGCTCACAGAGGAGCCACTTCCAAGGGCTGCATGTGTTTATGTGGGTGCATAGGTGTATGCCCTAGCACTGGAAACAATGCATTACCTCAATCTGTCTTCAACGCTCCTCCTCTGCCGCCTGGGCTTGAGAGCTTGTAGAGGAGCCACAGCCAAGGGCAGCAGGGCAGACCCAGACCCAGGCCCAGCCCTGGGCACAGACAGCTAAGGTGGATACCCTAATGAAAATTAATGCCTTACATCAAGCTGCCTTCAACGCTTCTCCTCTTCTGCCTGGGCTGGAGAGCTCGTACAGGAGCCAGCCCCAAGACCCGGCCCCAGACTTAGAGAGCTAGCATACAATCCCCCACCTCATACAGTCAGGTGTAGAGGGTGTATGCCCTAGCACTAGAAACAATGTCTTAACTTAAGCTGCCTTCAACGCTTCTCCTCTTCCGCCTGGACTTGAGAGCTTGTAGAGGAGCCACCGCCAAGGGCAACAGGGCAGACCCAGACCCAGGCCCAGCCCTGGGCACAGACAGCTAAGGTGGATACCCTAATGAAAATTAATGCCTTACATCAAGCTGCCTTCAACGCTTCTCCTCTTCTGCCTGGGCTGGAGAGCTCATACAGGAGCCAGCCCCAAGACCATGCCCCAGACTTAGAGAGCTAGCATACAATCCCCCACCTCATACAGTCAGGTGTAGAGGGTGTATGCCCTAGCACTAGAAACAATGTCTTAACTTAAGCTGCCTTCATCGCTTCTCCTCTTCCGCCTGGACTTGAGAGCTTGTAGAGGAGCCACCGCCAAGGGCAGCAGGGCAGACCCAGACCCAGGCACAGCCCTAGGCACAGACAGTTCAGGTGGATACCCTAATGAAAATGAATGCCTTGCCTCAAGCTGCCTTCTTCGGAACTTCTCTGCTGCCTAGGCTTAAGAGCTCGTAGAGGAGCCAACCCCAAGACCCGGCCCCAGACTTGAGAGCTAGCATACAATCCCCCACCTCATACAGTCAGGTGTAGAGGGTGTATGCCCTAGCACTAGAAACAATGCCTAACCTCAAGCTGCCTTCAATGCTTCTCCTCTGCCGCCTGGGTTGAGCAGATTGGAGAGTAATCCCCCCCCCCCCCACCCCCCCCCCCCCCCCCCCCCTCTTACACCACACACACAGCCAGGTCACAGGTTGACTGACCTGTCAGGAAACAATGTTACCCCTCAAGTTACCTCTTGCACCCCCTCCTACTCCCATACTCAAATGCATGAGCTTGCTCCAGTGATCGAAAGCGTCTCACCTCCAGCTGCCTTCTACACTCCTTCTCTTCTGCTTGAGTTGGAGAGCTCGCAGAGGAGCCACCGCTTAGGGCAGCAGGGCAGACCCAGACCCAGGCCCAGGCCTAGGCACAGACATCTAAGGTGGATACCCTTAAAAAAAACAATGCCTTACCTCAAGCTGCCTTCATCGCTGTTCCTCTACTGCCTGGGCTTGAGAGCTCGTAGAGGAGCCACCGCCAAGGGCAGCAGGGCAGACTCAGACCCAGGCCCAGGCCCAGCCCTAGGCACAGACATCTAAGGTGGATGCCCTCCTGAAAAACAATGCCTTACCTCAAGCTACCTTCTTCGCTCTTCCTCTGCTGCCAGCGCTTGGAAGCTCGTCGACAAGCCACCCCAAGGGCAGCAGGGCCACAGCCACTGCCAAGGGCAGCAGGGCAGACCCAGGCCCAGCCCCTGGACCAAACATCTTAGGTGGATGCCCTACTGAGAAACAATGCCTTACCTCTAGCTGCCTTCTTCGCTCTTCCTCTGCTGCCAGCGCTCGAGAGCTTGTCGAGGAGCCCTCTGCAATGGCAGCATGGCAGACTTAGACCCAGACCCACCAGACCCAGCCCTTGGAAACCAACTCTGGTGATTCCCTAATGAAAACAATGCCTTACCTCAAGCTGCCTTCTTCGCTCTTCCTCTGCTGCCAGCGCTTGAGAGCTCGTCGAGGAGCCACTGCCAATGGCAGCATTTGAGGCTGCCTGTCGAACTTGCCACCACCCCTTTCTCTTTCTCTTGTTCTCTCGTTGGCCCTAGGCCCAAACATCTTAGGTTGGGTGCCCTATGCAAAAACAATATCTCCAACCCAGTCTACCTCAATCGGTCTTCTGCTCTGCTTCCGCTCTTGCCTCTGGCGGCCTGTGCCTGAGAGCTTGTCGAGGAGCCATGCCAACGGCACAAGCATTTGAGGCTACCGGTCCTAACCTTTCCACCGGGCATTCTCTTGCTCCGTCTTCGTTTGCAAACGCTTGAGAAATGCTGTAAGCAGCCTCGTAGTCTGGACCTGCAGGATGATCTATGCATGGGCACGGGAGGTGGCTAGGTCATACATCAACGCAAGTATGTGTCTCATGCAAAGGTGCAAGGTCAACTACAAGTTCACGGTACAAGGTACAAGTACAAGGTACAAAGTCAGGGTACAAGGTACAAGACACATGTTAAGGTGCCAATGTGCAAGGTCAAAGTACAAGTACAAGGTGACGGTACAAGGTACAAGGCACATGTTAAGGTGCCAAGATGCAAGATCCTAGTACAAGTACAAGGTCATGGTACAAGGTACAAGTACAAGGTGACGGTACAAGGTACAAAGCACATGTTAAGGTGCCAAGGTGCAAGGTCAAAAACAAGGTCACGGTACAAGGTACAAGTACAAGGTGACAGTACAAGGTCAAGGTACAAGGTACAAGGTCACAGTACAAGGTACATGTTCAGATGCTAATCCCACCTGGAGCCACATGGGCTTGCCACTTCTTCATCACCCCGATGGCTGGAATGTCTTGGCTCCGTATACTCTCTTTCATATCATTGGCTGTCTCAAAGGGGCTAATCTCACCTGGAGCCACATGGGCTTGCCACTTTTTCATCGCTGCCCTGAGGGCTGGAATATATCGGCTCCATATACTCTCTTCCATATCAATTGCTGTCTCAAACTCACCTGGAGCCACATGGGCTTGCCACCTTTTCATCGCTGCCCTGATTGCTGAAATGTCCCGGCTCCGAATACTCTCTTGCAACTCAATGGCCGTCTCAAAAGCTTGGAAAGCTTTGCCCAACAACTGCTCGTCATGGAGTCCGATCTGTGTAGTGCATTTACATATGTTGTTAGGCATGTTTGTGGTTCGATCACACGACTATGTGATCATGTACAACCACAGCTTAGCAACAAATTTGAAGCCTGGCAGTTGTGTGTGTTATGTTTCTTTGTGGTTGTTGTAATTTGTGTGTATGTTGTTACAGTTTAGGAATACAACCAAATAGGCTACGGGCTTGCCCAACCATGATACCAATATACCTGAGGGCTAAAAAAAGCCTAAAGCAGAAGAACTGAATGATTGCCAATAGGTGCTGGTATGGAATCCTGAATCCTTGACAGGTGGGATAAAGGTTGTAAGAATTGGCCTGTGGGGCGTGGAGTTAAGGACGCCCGTTCGTACGCGTGTTTAGGGAGCGGTCTTCGATTCTACCGTCAACTGGACAAGCTAAACCATCGCGGTTGACAACGACCCGCAACGCCAAGAGCTAACAAAGGGGGAACGAACCTCCGTCTATTCAGCCCTAACTGATTTGGTCTACCCCATACTGGACCAATGTAAGAATTCACTTAAAAGGGGCTAGCACCATAAAAGGTGGATAATACTTCTAATATGTTTTATATAGTGTGACTAGAATCACTGGAGCATCATATCACATATTCTCACCTCTTCCACCCTCACCCTCACCCCACCCACTCCTCCACCACCACCACAAACTCAAGCTTAAATATAATGCCCGAACATGAAAGCAAACGCAGAATACCACACCCACCCCCCACCACCACCACACACATACTCAGTCTTCTCCAGCTTCACTGCATGTGTCAACCAGTGCCCCCAGCACACTCTCATCTGCACATAACCGCCATAACCCCACCCCCCCCCACTACCATCACCACACACATACTCAGTCTTCTCCAGCTTCACTGCACATTGTGTCAACCAGTGCCCCAGCACACCTCTCATCACATAACCCCACCCCCCACCACTAACCATCACCACACACATACTCAGTCTCTCCAGCTTCACTGCATGTGTCAACCAGTGCCCCAAGCACACTCTCTCATGCACATAACCCCACCCCCCACCACTACCATCACCACACACATACTCAGTCTTCTCCAGCTTCACTCCATGTGTCAACCAGTCCCCCGCACACTCTCTCAATGCACATAACCCCACCCCACCCCCCCACCTACTCCATCACCCACACACATACTCATTCTTCTTCCAGCTTCACTGCATGTGTCAACCATGGCCCCCACGCACACTCTCGCTGCACATAACCCCCACCCCCCCCACTACCATCACCACCCCACATACTCAGTCTCTTCTCCACTTCACGCATGTGGTCCAGTGCCCCCACACACTCTCTCATGCACATTAACCACCCACCCCCCACCACTACATCACCACACACATACTCAGTCTTCTCCAGCTTCACCACTCATGTGTCAACCAGTGCCCCCAGCACCTCTCTCATGCACATAACCCCCCCACCAACCACACCTACCACTACATCACCACAACACATACTCATCTTCTCCAGCTCACTGCATGTGTCCCCAGTGCCCCAGCACACTCTCTCATGCACATAACCCCACCCCCCACCACTACCATCCATCACCACACTACTACTCAGTCTTTCTCCAGCTTCACTGCATGTGTCAATCAGTGCCCCCAGCACACTCTCTCATGCACATAACCCCACCACCACCCACCAATACCATCACCACACACATACTCAGTCTTCCTCCAGCTTCACTGCTGTGCAACCAGTGCCCCACAGCAACTCTCTCTCTCATTGCACATTATACACCCCACCCCCCCCACTACCATCACACACACATACTCAGTTCTCCAGCTTCACTGCATGTGTCAACCAGTGCCCCTAGCACACTCTCTCATGCACATACCCCACCCCCCACCATACCATCACCACACACTACTCAGTCTCTCCAGCTTCACCACATGTGTCAACCAGTACCCCCAGCACACTCTCTCATGCACATTAACCCCACCCCCCACCCCCCACCACTACCATCACCACACACATACTCAGTCTTCTCCAGCTTCAATGCAGTGTCAACCAGTGCCCCTAGCACACTGCTCTCATGCACATAAACCCCACCCCCCACCACTACCATCACCACACACATACTCCAGTCTTCTCCAGCTTCATCCACATTGTCAAGTCAACCAGTACCCCCCAGCACACTCTCTCATGCACATAACCCCACCCCCCACCCACTACCATCACCACACATCATACTCAGTCTTCTCACAGCTTAACTGCATGTGTCAACCAGTGCCCCAGCACACTCTCTCATGCACATACCCCACCACCCCCCACCACTACCATCACCCACCACACATACTCATTCTCTCCAGCTTCGCATGTGTCAACCAGTGCCCCCAGCCACCTCTCATCTCTCATGCACATAACCCCAACCCCCACCACTACCATTCACCACACACATACTCAGTCTTCTCCAGCTTCACTGCATGTGCAATCAGTGCCCCCAGCACACTCTCTCATGCACATCACACCCCACCCCCCCCACTACCATCACAAACACACACATACTCAGCATCTTCTCCAGTTCAGTCACTGCATGGTCAACCAGTGCCCCCAGCACTCTCTCTCATGCACATAACCCCACCCCCCACCACTACCAACCACCACACACTACTCAGTCTTCTCCAGCTTCAACTGCATGTGTCAACCAGTGCCCCCAGCACACTCTCTCATCCCATAACCCCACCCCCACCACTACCATCACCACAACACATACTCAGTCTTCTCCCAGCTTCACTGCTGTGTCAAAAACAGTGCCCCCAGACACACTCTCTCATGCACATAACCCCACCCCCCACCACTACCATCACAACACACATACTCAGTCTTCTCCCGCTTCACTGCATTGTCAACCAGTACCCCCAGCACACTCTCTCATACACATTACCCCACCCCCCCACCTACCATCACCACAACACATACTCAGTCTTCTCCAGCTTCACTGCATGTGTCAACAGTGAACCCCACAGCACACTCTCTCATGCACATAACCCCACCCCCCCCACCACTCACCATCCACCACACACATACTCAGTCTCTCTCCATTGCACACTGCATGTGTCAACCAGTGCCCCAGCACACACTCTCTCATGCACATAACCCCACCCCCCACCACTACACACCACAACCACATACTCAGTCTTTCTCCACCTTCACCACATGTGTCAACCAGTGCCCCAGCACACTCTCTCATCCACATAACCCCACCCCCCAACCACTACCATCACCACACACAACTCAGTCTTCTCCACTTCACTGCATGTGTCAACCAGTGCCCCCAGCACACTCTCTCATGCACATAACCCCCACCCCCCCACCACTACCATCACCACACACATACTCAGCTTCTCCAGCTCACTGCATGTGTCACCAGTCCCCCCAGCACACTCTCTCATGCACATAACCCCACCCCCCCACCACTACCATCACCACAACACCCAACTACTCAGTCTTCTCCGACTTCACTGCATGTGTCAACCAGTGCCCAGCACAACCTTCATGCACATAACCCACACCCCCCACCACTACCATCACCACACACATACTCAGTCTTCTCCAGCTTCACGCATGTGTCAACCAGTGCCCCCAGCACACTCCTCATGCACATACAAACCCACCCCCCACCACAACACCACTACCAACCACCACAACACATACTCAGTCTTCTCCAGCTTCACTGCATGTGTCAACCAGTGCCCCCAGCACACTCTCATGCACATAACCCCACCCCCCACCACTACCATCACCACACACAACTCAGTCTTCTCCATGCTTCACTGCATGTGTCAACCAGTGCCCCCGCACACTCTCTCATGCACTACCCACCCCCCACCACTACCATCACCACACACATACTCACTCTTCTCCAGCTTCACGCATGTGTCAATCAGTGCCCCCAGCCACACTCTCTCATGCACATAAACCCACCCCCACCACTACCATCAACCACACAACTACTCAGTCTTCTCCAGCTTCACTGCATGTGTCAACCAGTGCCCCCACCCACTCTCTCATGCACATAACCCCACCCCCCATACACACACCAATCCACAACACATAACTCAGTCTTCTCCACTTCACTGCATGTGTCACCGTGCCCCCAGCACACTCTCTCATGCACATAACCCAACCCCCACCACTACCATCACCACACACATACTCCAGTCTTCTCCAGCTTCACTGCATGTGGTCAACCAGTGCCCCCAGCACACTCTCTCATGCACATGACCCCACCCCCCACCACTACCATCACCACACACTATCAGTCTTCTCCAGCTTCACAGGCATGTGTCACATGCCCAGCCCCCCACACACTCTCTCATGCACTAAAACCCACCCCCCACCACTACCATCACCACACACATACTCAGTCTTCTCCAGCTTCACTGCATTGTCACCAAGTGCCCCCAGCACACTCTCTCATGCACATAACCCCACCCCCACCACTACCATCACCACACACTACTCAGTCTTCTCCAGCTTTCACTGCTGTGTCAACCAGTGCCCCCAGCAACACTCTCCTCATGCACATAACCCCCACCCCCCACCACTACCATCACCACACACTACTCAATCTTCTCCAGCTTCACTGCATGTGTCACCAGTGGCCCCCAGCACACTCTCTCATGCACATAACCCCACCCCCCACCACTACCATCACCACACACATACTCAGTCTTCTCCAGCTTCACTGCATTGTCAACCATTGCCCCCAGCCACCTCTCTCATGCACATTACCCCACCCCCCACATACTACCATCACCACACACATACTCAGTCTTCTCCACGCTTCACTGCATTTGTCAACCAGTGCCCCCAGCACCTCTCTTCATGCACATAACCCCCCCCCCACACATACCACAACCCACACACATACTCAGTTCTCCAGCTTCACTGCATGTGTCAACCAGTGCCCCCAGCACACTCTCTCTGCACATAACCCCACCCCCCACCACTACCATCACCACACACATACTCAGTCTTCTCCAGCTTCACTGCATGTGTCAACCTTGCCCCCAGCACACTCTCTCATGCACATAACCCCCACCCCCCACCACTACCATCCCCACACACATACTCTTCTTCTCCAGCTTCACTGCATGTGGTCAACCAGTGCCCCCAGCACACTCTCTCATGGCACTAACCCACCCCCCACCACTACCATCACCACACACATACTCAGTCTTCTCCAGCTTCAACTGCATGTGTCAACCAGTGCCCCCAGCACACTCTCTCATGCACACCCCCAAACCACCCCCCACCACTACCACCACCACACACATACTCATTCTTACTCCAGCTTCACTGCATGTGTCAACCAGGCCGCCCCCAGCACACTCTCTCATGCACATAACCCCACCCCCACCACTACCACCACCACACACATACTCAGTCTTCTCCAGCTTCACCCTGTGTCAACCAGTGCCCCCACCACTCTTCTCTCTCATGCACCATACCCCAACCCCCACCCACTACCATCACCACACACATAACTCAGTCTTCTCCAGCTCACTGCATGTGTCACCCAGTGCCCCAGCACACTCTCTCATGCACATAACCCCACCCCCCCCACCACTACCACACATCACCACCACACACATCTCAGTCTTCTCCAGCTTCACTGCATGTGTCAACCAGTGCCCCCAGCACACTCTCTCATGCACATAACCCACCCCCCACCACTACCATCACCACACACATACTCAGTCTTCTCCAGCTTCACTGCATGTGTCAACCAGTGCCCCCCCACACTCTCCGCACATAACCCCCCCCCACCACCACTACCATCCACCCACACATACTCAGCTCTTCTCCAGCTTCACTGCATGTGTCACACATGCCCCCAGCACACTCTCTCATGCACATAACCCCACCCCACCCTACCATCACCACACCATACTCAGTCTTTTCCAGCTTCACTGCATGTGTCAACCAGTGCCCCCAGCACCCTCTCTCATGCACATAACCCACCCCCACCACCACTACCATCACCACAACACCATACTCAGCCTCTCTTCTCCAGCTTCACGCATGTGTCACCAGTGCCCCCAGCCACACTCTTCATGCACATTACCCCACCCCCCACCACTACCATCACACACACATACTCAGTCTTTCTCCAGCTTCAACTTGCATGTGTCAACCAGTGCCCCCGCACACTCTCTCATGCACATAACCCCACCCCCCACCACTACCATCACCACACACATACTCAGTCTTCTCCACCTTCACGGCATGTGTCAACCAGTGCCCCCAGCACACTCTCTCATGCACATAACCCCACCCCCCACCACTACCATCACCACACACACACTCTCAGTCTATCTTCTCCAGCTCACTGCATGTGTCACCAGTGCCCCAGCACACTCTCCTCATGCACATAACCCCACCCCCCCACAACCACATCCACAACCAAATACTCAGTCTTCTCCAGCTTCACTGCATGTGTCACCAGTGCCCCCAGCACACTCTCTCTCAGCACTAAACCCCACCCCCCACCACTACCATCACCACACAACATACTCAGTCTTCTCCGCTTCACGGCATGTGTCACCAGTGGCCCCCCAGCACACTCTCTCATGCACATAACCCCACCCCCCACCACTACCACCACCACACACATACTCAGTCTTCTCCGCTTCACGGCATGGTGTCAACCAGTGCCCCCAGCACACTCTCTCATGCACTAACCCCACCCCCAACCACTACCATCACCACACACATACTCAGTCTTCTCCAGGCTTTCACTGCAGTGTCAACCAGTGCCCCCAGCACAACTCTCTCATGCCATAACCCCCCCCCCCACCACTACCAATCACCCACACACATACTCAGTCTTCTCCAGCTTCACGGCATGTGTCAACCAGCCTGCCCCCAGCACACTCTCTCATGCACATAACCCCACCCCCCACCACTACCATCACCACACACATACTCACGTCTTCTCCAGCTTCACTGCATGTGTCAACCAGTGCCCCCACACACTCTCTCATGCACACAACCCACCCACCCACCCCCCACCACTACCATCACCACACACTACTCGTCTTCTCCAGCTTCACTGCATGTGTCAACCAGTGCCCCCAGCCACAGCCTCTCTCATGCACATAACCCCACCCCCCACCACTACCATCCACCACACACATACCAGTCTTCTCCAGCTTCCCGGCATGTGCAACCAGTGCCCCCAGCAACACTCTCTCATGCACATAACCCCACCCCCCACCACTACCATCACACACACATACTCAGTCCTTCTCCAGCTTCACTGCATGTGTCAACCAGTCCCCACCCGACACACACTCTCTCATGCACATAACCCCACCCCCCACCACTACCATCACCACACACACTCAGTCTTCTCCGCTTCACTGCTACGCATGTGTCAACCATGCCCCCAGCACACTCTCTCATGCACATAACCCCACCCCCCACCACTACTCATCACCACACACTACTCCGTCTTCCCAGCTTCACTGCATGTGTCAACCAGTGACCCCCCAGCACCTCTCTCATGCACATAACCCCACCCCCCACCACTACCATCACCACACACATACTCAGTCTTCTCCAGCTCACGCATGTGTCAACCAGTGCCCCCAGCACACTCTCTCATGCCCATAACCCCACCCCCCACCACTACCATCACACCCACACATACTCAGTCTCTCCAGCTTCACTGCATGTGTCACACCAGTGCCCCCAGCACACTCTCTCATGCACATAACCCAACCCCCCACCACTACATCACCACACACATACTCAGTCTTCTCCAGCTTCACTGCATGTGTCAACCAGTGCCCCCAGCACTCCTCTCATGAACATAAACCCCACCCCCCACCACTAACCATCACCACACACATCTCAGTCTTCTCCAGCTTCACTGCATGTGTCAACCAGTAACCCCCAGCACACTCTCTCATGGCACATTACTTACCACCCCACCCCCAGCCCAACCCCCATACCCATCACCACACCATACTCATCTCCTTCTCCAGCTTCACGACATGTGCTCAACAGTGCCCCCAGCACACAATCTCTCATGCACATAAACCCCACCCCCCAACCACTAACCATCACCACACACATATCAGGCTTTCTCTCGCACAGCTCACTGCATGTGTCAACCATGCCCAGTGCCCACCATGCACAACTCTCTCATGCACATAATCAGGAGGAACCACACACAGCCAGGTGCAAAGGTGAATGACATGGTAAGGAAACCAATGTTACCCCTTCACGTACCTCTTGCACCCTCCTACTCCCTACCAAAATGAATGAGTCTCCAGTGGAGCGAAAAGCGTTTCCCCTCAAGATGCCTTCTACAACCTTCCTCTTCTGCTTGAGTGGAGAGCTCGCAGAGGAGCCACCGCTTAGGGAGCAGGGCACAGACCAAGACCCAGGGCCCCAGCCTAGGCACCGAACATCTAAGGGGATACCTTAAAAAAAAAAAAGCCTTACTCAAAAAGCTGCCTTAATCGGCTGTCCTCTCGCATGGGCTGAGAGCTCGTAGAGGAAGTCCACGCCAAGGGCAGTCAGGGCAGACTCAGACAGGCCCCGGCCCAAGCCCCAGGCACAGATCTAAGGTGGATGCCCTCATGAAAAAACAATTTGCCTTAACTCAAGCTACCTTTTCGCTTTCCTCTGCTGCCAGCGTTGGGGAGCTCGGGCGAAAGCAACCCCAAGGGCAGCAGGGCCACAGCCACTGCCAAGGGCAGCAGGGCAGACCCAGGCCCAGCCCCTGGACCAAACATCTTAGGTGGATGCCCTACTGAGAAACAATGCCTTACCTCTAGCTGCCTTCTTCGCTCTTCCTTGCGGCCACGCTCAGGAGCGTAGAGAGCCACTGCCATGGCGCAGCAGGGCAGACTTAGACCCAGACCCAGCCCTTGGACCAAACATCTTAGGTGGATGCCCTAATGAAAAACAATGCCTTACCTCAAGCTGCCTTCTTCGCTCTTCCTCTGCTGCCAGCGCTTGAGAGCTCGTCGAGGAGCCACTGCCAATGGCAGCATTTGAGGCTGCCTGTCGACCTTGCCACCCTTTCTCTTGTTCCTCTCGTTGCGCCCTAGGCCCAAACATCTTAGGTGGGTGCCCTAATGAAAAACAATATCTCACCCAGTCTCACCTCAAGCTGTCTTCTTCGGTCTTCCTCTGCTGCCTGTGCCTGAGAGCTTGTCGAGGAGCCACTGCCAATGGCAGCATTTGAGGCTACCTGTCGAACTTGCCACCCTTTCTCTTGTTCCTCTCGTTGCAAACGCTTGAGAATGCTGTAAGCAGCCTCGTAGTCTGGACCTGCAGGATGATCTATGCATGGGCACGGGAGGTGGCTAGGTCATACATCAACGCAAGTATGTGTCTCATGCAAAGGTGCAAGGTCAACTACAAGTTCACGGTACAAGGTACAAGTACAAGGTACAAAGTCAGGGTACAAGGTACAAGACACATGTTAAGGTGCCAATGTGCAAGGTCAAGACAGTACAACGGGTGACGGTACAAGGTAAAGGAACATGTTAAATCGGTTGCCACGATGACCAGCTAGTACAAGTAAGGTCAGGTACAATGTACAAGTACACAGGTCGACGGTACAAGGTAACAAGCACAGTTAAGTGCCCAGGTTTGCCGGTCAACAAACAAGTCACTGGTACAAGGTACAAGTACAGTGACAGTAACAGTACAAGGTCAAGGTTAAAGGTTACAGGTAACAGTACAAGGTAATGTTAGATGCTATCCCACCTGGGAGCCACATGGGCTTGCACTCTTCATCACACGCATGTGGAATGTTTTGGCTCCGTGTATACTATCTTTCAATATTGGCTGTACTCCAAAGGGGCTATATCTCACCGGAGGCCACATGGGCTTGCCACTTTTTCATCGCTGCCCTGAGGGCTGGAATCTATCGGCTCCATATACTATCTTCCATATTCAATGCTGTCTCAAACTCACTGGAGCCACAGGGCTTGCCACTTTTTTCATCGTGCACTGTGATTGCTGAAATTCCCGGCTCCGAATACTCGCTTGGTTCAAATCCCTCAATGGCTGGCTCAAAAAAGCTCTGGAAAAAAGCTTTGCCCAACAAGGCTGTCATGGAGTTACGACTGTGTAGTGCATTTACATCTGTTGTTTTAGGGCATGTTTGTGTTCGATAACAACGGACTTAGTGCCATGGACACCCCCCGGAAAAAACCTTCGCCAAAAAAACCCACAAAAACAACCAAATTTGAAGCCTGGCAGTTGTGTGTGTTATGTTTCTTTGTGGTTGTTGTAATTTGTGTGTATGTTGTTACAGTTTAGGAATACACCAAATAGGCTAAAGGGGCTTGCCCAACCATGATACCAGGAGGGGCTAAAAGCCTAAAGCAGAAGAAAAATGATGATGCAATAGGTGCTGGTCATGAATCCTGAATCCTTTGAAAGGTGGATAAAGGTAATGATAACGCCTGGTGGGGCGTGGAGTTAAGGGAGCCCGTCGTACGCGGGTAGGGAGCGGTCTTCTACCTCAACTGGACAAGCTACCATCGCGGTTGACAACGACCCGCAACGCCAAGAGCTAACAAAGGGGGAATCGAACCTCCGTCTATTCATCCCCTAAATGATTTGGTCTACCACTAGACCAATGTATATCACTTAAAGGGGCTAGCAACATAAAAGGTGGATATACTTCTAATATGTTTTATAAAGTGTGACTAGAATCACTGGAGCATCATATCACATCACCAACACCTAATCAGTCTTCTCCGAGCTTCACTTGACGTTTCCAACATTACCCCCCAGCACAACTCTCTAATGCACATTACCCACCCCACCCCCACCAACTACCATCACCACCACTACTCATTCTTCTCCCCTTCACATCATTTTTGCACCGAGTGCCCCCACACACTCTCTCATGCGACTAACCCCACCCCGCCCACTACCACGCACCAAACACTACTCCATTCTTCTACAGCTTCACTGGCAATGTTTGCAACAAGTGTCCCACAGCACACTCTCTCATGCACGACCCACACCTACCCAACCACCCCACCACTACCACCGACCAACAAGCCGTGTCTCAGTCTTCTCCAATCTTCAACCACATTTTTGCACCAGTTCCCCCATCACTCTCTCATGCACATAAAGCCCTCCCACCCCCCACCACTACACAATCACATCACCACACACACTCATTCTTTCTCGCTCTTTCACTTTCATTTTTCACCAGTGCCGCCCGCACCGCTCCTCAGGCACATACCCCACCACCCCACCACTACCCTCACCACCACACCATCTCAGTCTTCTCCAGCTTCACTGCATGTGTCAACCAGTGCCCCCCACAACACTCTCCTCAGGCACTACCCACCCCACCCCCCCCACTACCATCACCCACACATCCTCAGTCTTCTCCAGCTTGCACTGCATGTGTCAACCATCCCCCCCAACACCTCTCATACACATTACCCCACCCCCCACCCCACCACTACCGAATCACCACAACACCATCGCAGTCCTTCTCAGCTTCACTGCATGGTGTCCAACAGTGACCCCAAGCACACTCTCTCATGCACATAACCCAACCCCCCCACCACTACATCACCACCACATACTCACTAGGTCTTCTCAGCTCAACCGGCTGTGTCAAAAAACCAGTGCCCCAGCACACTCCCATCTCTCATCCATACACCCCATAACCCACCCCCACCATACCACCACCACACAATACTCAGTCCGTTCTCCAGCTTCACACTGCAGGTGGTCAACCTTGCCCCAGCACACTCTCATGCACATAACCCCACTCCCAACACTACCATCACCACACACATACTCAGTCTTCTCAGCGTCACTGCAATTTCAAACACAGTGGCCCCCAGCACACTCTCTCACCTCTCTCTCATGCACATAACCCCACCCCCCACCACTACCATCACCACACACATACTCACTCTTCTCCAGCTTCACTGCATGTGTCAATCAGTGCCCCACAGCACACTCCACGCTCTCATGCACATCACCCCACCCCCACCACCTAAAACCCCGGCACCAAAACTAATCAGTCCCCTTCTCCAGATTCACTGCATGTGGTCACCAGTGGCCCCAGCACCTCTCTCATCACATACCCCACCCCCCACACTACTCACCACCACACACATATCGTCTTCGTACAGCTTCACTCATGTGTCAACCGTGCCCCCAGCCCTCTCTCATCACTAACCCAAAACCCATCCCCCCACCACGAACCATCACCACCACATACGAGTCTTCTCAGCTTCACGGCAGTTCAACCATTGGAGGGGGGGGGCCCGCGCACACTCTCTTCATGCACATACCCCACCCCCCACCATACAATCACCCCACATACTATCTTCTACGCTTTCACTGCGGTGTGTCAACCAGGTGCCCCAGCACACGCTCTCCTCTCATGCACATAAACCACCCCCCCCACCACTACCTCAACCAAACACATACTCAGTCTTCTCCAGCTTCACTGCATGTGTCCCCAACCAGTCCCCAGCACCACTCTCTCTCACATAACCCCACCCGCCCACCAAGACCATCACCACACCATACGCGTCTTCTCCAGCTCATGCATGTGGTCAACCATGCCCCCACACACTCTCTCATGCACATAACCCCACCCCACCATCCACGACCATCACACACACATACTCAGTCTTCGCCAGCGCACTGCAATGTGTCAACCGTGCACCCAGCACACCTCTCTCATCCATAACCCACCCCCCCCAATACCATCACCCACAAACCATACTCATTCTTTTCGCCAGCGTCACTGCATGTGTCCAACCAGTGCCCTCCAGCACACGACTCTCTGCACCGAACCCCATCCCCCCCACCACTACCACCATCCACCACACAACATCCTCAGTCTTCTCAGCTGCACTGCATGTTCCCATGCCCCCGCACACGCTCTCATGCACTAACCCCCCAACCCAACTACCATCACCACACACATACTCATATTCTCCAGCTTCACTGCATGGCATCACCCCACCATACTCAGAGGTCTCTCTCCAGCTTCACTCATGTGTCACCAGTGCCCCCAGCACACTCGCTCATGCACATAACCCCACCCACCCCCCACCACTACCATCACCACACACATACTCAGTCTTCTCCAGCTTCACTGCATGTGTCAACCATGCCCCCATCCACCGCTCTCATTTCACATAACCCCACCCCCCCCTCACCCCTACCATCACCACACACATACGCCAGTCTTCTCCAGCTTCCACGCATGTGTCAACCAGTGCCCCCAGCACACTCCTCATATGCACATAAAACCCCACCCCCCCCACTACCATCACAACAACACATACTCAGTCGTCTCCAGCTTCACTGCACTTTGTCCAACTCAGTGGCCCCCCCAGCACAAACCTCTCATGGCACATAACCAACCCCACCCCCACCACTTACCATCACCCACACACATACTCAGTCCTTCTCAGCTCACTGCATGTGTCAACCAGTGCCCCCCAAAAAAAGCACAACTCCTCTCTCTTCACATACCCACCCCCACCACTACCATCACCACCACATACCAGCAGTCTTCTCCAAGCTCACTGCATGTGTTCAACCAGTGCCCCAGCACACTCTTTCATGCACAAACCCCACACCCCCCCCACTACCAGACCACACACACATACTCAGTCCTCCAGCTGCACTGCATGTGTCAACCATGCCCCCAGCACACCTCTCTCTCATGCCATAAACCCCACCCCCCCCACTACCATCACCAACACACATACTCAGGTCTCTCCAAGCTTCAACTGCATGTGTCCAACCAGGGCCCCCATCCCACTCTCTCCATGCACAGAACCCCCCCCCACCACTACCATCCCACACACATCTTCTTCTTCTTCTGGGCTCTCTCCGCTCACTGCAATGTTGTCAACCAGTGCCCCCAACACACTCTCATCATGCACATAACCCCACCCCCCACCACTTCCACCACCACACCACACATACTTCAGTCTTCTCCACGCTTCCACTGCATGTGGTCAACCAGTGCCCCCAGCACACTCTCTCATGCACATAACCCCACCCCCCACCACTACCATCCCCACACACATACTCGTCTTCTCCAGCTTCACTGCATGTGTCAACCAGTGCCCCCACACACTCTCTCATGCACATAACCCCACCCCCACCACTACCACCACAACACACATACTCAGTCTTCTCCAGCTTCACTGCATGTGTCAACCAGTGCCCCCAGCACACTCTCTCATGCACATAACCCCACCCACCACCACTACCATCACCACACACATACTCAGTCTTCTCCAGCTTCACTGCATGTGTCAACCAGTGCCCCCAGCACACTCTCTCATGCACATAACCACCCCACCCCCCCCAACAAATAGACGTCCTCCTCCTGTCCTTCTCCATCTCCATCTTTCACTGCAATGTTCAACCAGTGGCCCCCACAACACCTCCTCATGCCACATAACCCCACCCACCACCACTACCATCACCACACACATACTCAGTCTTCTCCAGCTTCACTGCATGTGTCAACCAGTGCCCCCAGCACACTCCTCATGCCATAACCCCAACCCCCCACCACTACCATCCACCACACAACATACTCAGTCTTCTCCAGCCACTTCACTGCTGTGTAACCAAGTGCCCCCCCCAGCACACTCTCTCATGCACATAACCCCACCCCCCCCCCACTCACTACCACCACCACCCACCTACTCATTCTTCTCCACTTCACTGGCATGTGTCAACCAATTGCCCCCAGCACACTCTCTCATGCACATACCCCCCCCCCCCACCACTACCATCACCACACACATACTCAGTCTTCTCCAGCTTCACTGCATGTGTCAACCAGTGCCCCCAGCACACTCTCTCATGCACATAACCCCACCCCCCACCACTACCATCACCACACACAGTTTTCAATTCAATTCAATTCAATTCATTGGGTGCTGCAGGTGGATATTATTCGACGATCTTGCAAAGGTCAGCACGCCAACTTTTTCCGTGATGATTCTAGATTCTACGTCCACAGCATTGTAGATGTGAAGATGGTGTTTGGGAATGATTGCGTTCGTGTGGTGGAGCCTCACTACCTCTACATCCCAATGTTCCGAGTAAGTAATGGGCATTCCTGCCTCCCGGCGGATTTTTTGAAATTTCTACTCAGAATTTATTTGACTGACTGACTGACTGACTAACTGATTGCATAATTGACTGACTGACTGACTGACTAACTGATTGCATAATTGACTGACTGACTGACTGACCGCATATTTGACTGACTGACTGACTGACCGCATATTTGACTGACTGACTGACTGACTGACTGACTGACTGACCGCATATTTGACTGACTGACTGACTGACTGACTGACCGCATATTTGACTGACTGGCTGACTGACTGACTGGCCGCATATTTGACTGACTGACTGACTTGACTGGACCGCATATTGGTGACTGAGCTGACATGAGCCTACTGATTAGCATAATTTGACTTACTAGCTTATTCGATTGCACAGAAAAATGTAACGAGTAAATATAGAGAAAAAATATGAAAAGGTTTACTTTTCATGTGCAACAAATTGTAAATTCAAAACAGGTACTAGTCATCATCAGGTCGAGAGAGATTCTCATCTTGTGTGGATTTCTAACGGGGGGAACATGATAGATGTGATGGAATTTCACCAAAAAGTCAAAAGGATTCCTGAAGGGGGAACATGAATAGATGGGATGGATGTCACCCCAACAAATCAAAGGATTCCTGAAGGGGTACTATGAATAGATGGGATGGAATTTCAGCGCAACTAGAATTGCAAAGATTCTCTGAAGGGGGAACATGAATAGAGGGATGGATGTCAGCCATACAATCAAAGGATTCTGAAGGGGGAACTATTAGATGGGATGGATATGTTCAACCAACAATTCAAAGAGTCCTGCCTGAAGGGGAATATGAATTAGATGGATGGAATGTCCCCAACAAACTTTCAAAGGAGATTCAAAGTTATGAAGAAGGGTGGGCTTTTAAAACGCCTCCGATAGCCGATACCATGTTCGCAGCCAACAGGCAATTGATGATAATGGCTATGATTCCTCTTTAGCATCCGCTTGACATAAGGGCAGATCAGATTCGTCTCTAAGCACAGTTATAATGGGTCTCCATTTGCTGAACACAGAAAGAATGAGGGTGTTGGATAGAGGCACACCTCCGCTCGCTCCATGAGAGCACTGTCAAATGTGGTTTCCAAAAAACTGAGAGTGAAATGCATTGTTTTGATAGTGGCCCTTTTTATAATGATATTCGCCTCCGCTAACGCAGACTGTTTATCAGATATTATAGGGCCTGTCGCATGAGGAAGAACTCGACTAAAATCCGCATGAATATGGAATTCGCGATTCCACATTCAGAACCTTATGAATGGAATGGCAGCTAAGTCTTGGAGCAAGCCATAAGGCCAGACTATGGCGTTTCTAAGCTTGATAATAAGAGCAGACAGGAAAGCAGCCTGAGACTGTCTTAGTGCCTAGCAGCCTTAATTTATTATCCTTTTTTGTTCTTCTTGAGACTTCTCATTTAGTAGCATTCTTACCAATCCGCCACTGTAAGTGTTGAGATCTGGTCCTGTCTCTACAGGGGTCATAGCTACTGCCACAACGGTGGTTGGGAGCTCTTGGTTTCGTTTTAGTCGCCGAGCACATGCCCTAGATGTAATGTGTTTTTTGCTTTGTGGGTGCTTTTTTCTTTTAGTGTTTAAGAGCACTGATGTCCTCATACACCCATCGCGTGCAAGAGACTTAACATTTAATTTAAATGTAATGTAATGTAAATGTAATGTCAAGGATTCCTGAAAGGCTAGTCTAACAGGTCTCACCCACAACATTACTGGCAACACAACGCCGCCTGTGATCCAGCTTGACCTATCTCGCTACCTATTAATATAATATTTGTTAGCACAATGTTGCACACAAAACAAATAAAGTGACTTGACTAAACCTGATTTCCTAATTGAATGACTGACGACCTGACTCGACCGCATATTTGATGACGACTAACTGATTGCATCATTGACTGACTGACTGACTGACTGATGACTGACTGACGTGACTCGCCTGACTGACTGTTACACTGACTGACTGACTGACGACTGACGACTTGACTGACTGACTCCGACTGACTGACTACTGACGACTTGACTGACTGACTGACTTACTGACTGACTTACTGACTGAACCTGATCTGACTGACTGACTGCTGACTGACTGATCTGACTGACTGATCTGACTGACTGACTGACTGACTGACTGACTGACTACTAGACTGACTAGACTGACTGACTGACTGACTGACTGCCTGACTAGACTGACTGACTAGACTGACTGACTGACTGAACTGACTGACTGACTGACTGGACATGACTGACTGACTGACTGATGAGCCGCATACTTTGACTGAACTGACAGTGAACTGATTGCATATTCTGACTGACTGACTAACTGATTCTGCATAACTGACTGACTTGACCGCCACTAATTGACTGCACTGACTGACATGTGCATGATTGACACACATTATTCACTAGTTGTGCGCAGGTGCGGTGGAATGACCCTTACAAACACTTGGCCGCGCCGACGGGCCGCCACCTGGAGCCGGCTCGACCGATCTGCTGGACCTTGCAATGTCGACATTGCCCTTCCATGCGCATGCGACACCCTTGGGTGGCAGTCCTGCGCCTGAAGGAGAATGCGGATGTTCGTTCCAGGCGTGGATAGTATCCCTTCAACTAATATCTTTGAAGTCTGCAACACAACTCTGTGTACGTCAGTACAACTCTCTAACGCACTAGACATCATGTGCTGGAGTCGCAGAACGGCATGAATGCCCCTGACCGCTGGAAATCTAAATTATGGCTGAGAGCTATATTCAACGCTACAACCGATACCAGGACCGACAACGACAGACCCTCAAATGGCGGTCTTCGCCCCTACACACACGAAACCATTAATGATTCACAGTTCGGAGACGCGAATTTAGTGGCAATGCACATCCGTAATCTTCGGCGTGATATCGACATTGACAATACAACTCAGGCAAACCGTTTCAGATGGCTCGTGGCCCAGGGTTACATTTGGGGGCATATGACGGCAGCATAAGATTACAAGTCCGTATCCAGACATCATCAAGGTATTCAATTGGGCTCATCATTGGCCTCCGCGAGATTGTCGCTCACACACGGCGGGATCCTCAACCTAGCTTCCTCATTCTAACTCGCTTGAGTCTTGATTGACGATGAAAATGATCATACTCAGGTATTCAGCCCTCTGGGTCTTAGACCGATGATACCTGAATGATATATATTATGGTATCATCGGTATGGTATATACGCTGAATGACTCTGATAATAAACTAATAGGGTAGCATATAAGGTATCACTTATAAGACCAAATGTGCTTTCAATTTCAGTTGCATACACAATTTGATTATAGCCGTTTGTATACCCAAATTTGTTTCATTTTTTAGTTGGGCTCAACCAAATTTGTATATATTGAGTTTGTATACACCAAATTTTGGTATTCTTATTTGAAAATACATCAAATTTGATTTATTGATCTTGTATACACCAAATTGTTCTTCATTTAGTTTGCATACACAAAATGTGATTTATTAGAGTTTTATACACCAAATTTGTTCATTTATTGGCTACCACACATTTTGATTTATGAGTTTGTATAGCACCAAATTTGTTTCATTTAGTTGCTAATCAGCGACTAAAAATTGATTTATTGAGTTTTGTATACACTTATCGTATTACCTTATAAGGTTAAATACTTACGTTATATATTATATAGGTAAGACTTACTTATTTATTCAGATTATGTAATAACTTAGCTTATTTATATTATTACCTATATAATTATAAGTAGGTTATTATATACTATTAAATCAGGTAATACTTTTTTTTTTTAACTAAGTACTTCCCTTATAAGTATTACCCTATAAGGTTAATACGTTATAATTAGGTAGATACGCATAATAATTCGTTTATATATACCTGAATGTAATCAATCGTTTAGTATACGGTCCGTGAATGATATGATACGATAGAAAGACTAAAAAGAAAAAAAAAGATTAGCCTAGAATTATTATACTCATGGTATGGGTAATCACATCGGATTGTATACTACCCACACCGTGAATGATATGTATTACTACACTAATAGGTATATCATAAGGTATATCACTTAATAATGACGCTAATTTGTTTCATCAGTTGCATACACAAAATTTGATTTATTGAGTTGTATCTCCCAAAGTGGTTTCCATTTATTGCATATCACAAATTTGATTTATTGAGTTTGTATACAGCCAAATTTTTTCATTTAGTTGCATACAAAATTTGATTTAATTTGATGTTTGTATACAACCAATTTGTTTCATTTGGTTGCATACCAAATATTGATTTATTGAGTTTGTTTACACGGCAAATTTGTTTCATTTAGTTGCATGCACAAAATTTTGATTATTAGAGTTTCGTATATCACAAATATTGTTTCATTTAGATTGCATACACAAATTTGATTTATGAGTGTTGTATAGACACCTAAATTTGTATTCATTAAGTTGAATACACAAAATTTGTTTAGTGAGTTTTTATATCACCAAACCTTTTAGTTTCACATTTTAGTTGCATACCCCAAATTTGATTTTAGTCAGTTTGTATGACCCCCAAATTTGGTTTCAATTTAGTTGTGCGATACACAAAATTGATTTAATCGAGTTTGTATACAAGCGCAAATTTTTTCATTTTATTTGAATAGCCAAAATGTTGGGAGGATTGAGTTTGTATACAACCAGAACTTTATATCAATTAAGGGTGCATCAGCAAAATTTGATTTATTGAGTTTGTATAACGCTAATTGTGTTTCATTTAGTTTGGCATCACAAATTTGATTATTGAGTGCTATACAAACTAAATTTGTTCATTTAGTTTGCATACGACCATAAATTTGATTTATTGAGTTTGTATACACATTATAAGTATACCTTATAAGGTATACTTACTTATATACTCTATTAGTAATACCGTACTTTTTATTATATATGTAATACCTTATTATTTATAGTATTACCTATTAATATGATAAGTAAGGTATTATATACTATATAAATAAGGTAATACTTATAAGTATTAACGCTTATAAGTATTACTTGCCTATAAGGTAATACTTATAAAATTAGGTATCTACGATAATAATTTCTGTTTGTTATATACCGAATGTATCATCGTTGGTAGATACATGATGATATGATAACGATGATACCTATGAATGATTATATGGTATTTTATCATCGTATGGTGAATCTACCTGAATGAATTATATAAATAATAGGTAATATAAGGTAATACTTATAAGGACCAAATTTGTTTCATTTAGTTGCATACACAAAATTTGATTTATTGAGTTTGTATACACCAAATTTGTTTCATTTAGTTGCATACTACTAATTTTGATGTATTGAGTTTGTATACACGCACATTTGGTTTCATTTGTTGTCATACACAAAATTTGATTATTGGTTGTAGAGCCAATCCAATTTGTTTCACTTGGTTGGGCATACACAAAATTTGATTAGATTGAGTTTCTGTTTACCACCAAATTTGTTTCACTTTAGTTGCATACACAAAATTTGATTTATTGAGTTTGTATACACCAAATTTGTTTTATTTAGTTGCATACACAAAATTTGATTTATTGAGTTTGCATACACCAATTTTTTTTCATTTAGTTGCATACACAAAAATTGATTTATTGAGTTTGTATACACTTATAAGTATTACCTTATAAGGTAATACTTACTTATATATTATATAGGTAATACTTACTTATTTATTATATATGTAATACTTATTTATTTATAGTATTACCTATATAATATATAAGTAAGGTATTACAATACTATATAAATACTTATAAGTATTACCTTATAAGTATTACCCCTTATTTATTATATATGTAAGTATAAATACTTATAAGTATTACCTTATAAGTATTACCTTATAAGTATTACCCCTTATTTATTATATATGTAATAATTATAAGTATTACCTTATAAGTATTACCCTATAAGGTAATACTTATAATAGGTATATACGATAATAATTCGTTTGATATATACCTGAATGTATCATCGTTTGGTATATACCTGAATGATATGATACGATGATACCTGAATGATCATATCATCGCCGTATATATGATTCACAGGATGTGCCAGCCACATTGTAATGTCTAAAGTCATCGATAGCCTCTGATATTGTTCCCCCTAGTCCCCCCTGACATGCCAACAAGGACTCTTCCACAGTTCGAATACTGCAAATGAAACATGATATCGGACTACTGTCATCTGTCTTCTGAACGGTGATTGTGTACGTTGGTGGCATTTGTATGATGATATGATTTCATCAGAACGGTTGGGCTTTACAGTTGTTCTCAAATAAAGTGGGACACACCTTATACTCCAAGTCCACAATTTTGCCAAAGTTCCACCTTAAATGGGTCTTACTCCTCCCATTCTTAGTAAATTTCCTGGCTGGGGATATCTTGACAGAAGACGCGTCCACCGCGATTCACATCCAGCCATCCATGTACACACCACGCAAACGGCGGAGCCCCTTTCACCTCCCCCCGGCGACCGGGAGGGGAGCCCACAGTTCACATGCATGAGACTGGATTAATTGATTCATTGATCATTCTACACTCGACCGAATGCATGCGATAATGCAAACGCACGCACGCACGCACACGCACGTGAAGAAGAGTGATAGGCGAACGGAGGATGGATAGATAGATAGATAGATAGATTTTACAACACAGGATCACGCACGTTTTGTGTAGGGGCGAAGCCCGGCATTTGAGGTCTTTAGGTTGCATGGGGCATGTTGTGTGTACCACGGGGGTGCATGGGGTAGCGGTGTGTGCCATGGGGTTGCATGGGGCATGCGGTGTGTGCCATGGGGCATGCGGTGTGTACCATGGGGCATGCTGTGTGTACCATGGGTCATGCTGTATTTACCATGGGGTTGCATGGGGCATGCGGTGTGTGCCATGGGGTTGCATGGGGCATGCGGTGTGTGCCATGGGGTTGCATGGGGCATGCGGTGTGTGCCATGGGTTGCATTGGGAATTCGGTATGTGCCATGGGTTTGCATTGGGCATGCTGTGTGTACCATGGGCTTGCATGGGGAACTCGGTGTGTGCCATGGGTTTGCATTGGGAATTCGGTATGTGCCATGGGTTTGCATTGGGCATGCTGTGTGTACCATGGGCTTGCATGGGGAATTCGGTGTGTGCCATGGGTTTGCATGGGGAATTCGATGTGTACCATGGGGCATGCTGTGTGTACCATGGGGCATGGTGTTTACCATGGGGTTGCATGGGGCAATGCGGTGTGGGTGCCATGGGTTTGCATGGGGTGTTTGCATGGGATAGGGAATTCGGTGGTGTGCCATGGGTTTGCATGGGGGAATTCGGTGTGTGTCCATGGGTTTGCATGGGGCATGCACGGAGGTTCGTGTCGGAGCTGCCCGGAAGGTTCGTGTCGCGAGCTGCCCCGGACATGCGAAACCACACCGCTGGCCGGAGGTTTGTGTCGCTAGACTGGCTGACCGCGAGCTTCAGCTGAACATGATAAGGGTTTTGGTATGGTTCATATGCTCGGTCAGCGAAGGAAGCACCACATCTTTCGCTGGTTACCACTCAATTCCTAGAAATTCGGAAGCCCAAGGTGAGGTGTCTTTGAAACAGCTTCCAGGATTTTGCGACGAGTTGCATCGCCTGTTCGCTAATTTGAATTGCATTGCCGAATTGCATTGCTCAGAAAGTGCTTTTGCTCGCTCGCTCAATCGCATTTGTTCAACCAACCTGCAGATTCAATGGGGGGCAAAAGCCTGACGGCAGCCCCCAAAATGGAAAGCATAAGCCTGACGGCAGCTATCCGAACCTCGCAAATAACAATATCTCCTCGACAGGTCTCAGTGGCACCAAGCCTGTGCTCGAATCCAGAGGGGACGTCCTCTACCCCCCCCGAGGATTCACCGCGCAACGCCACTTCTTCCTGGATGCTCACCTACAGCGAGCCATCCGAGCCTATGAGACCCACGAGGAAATTAACGCAACCACCCACCCTCCGTCACCCAACGACGAATCAGTCTTCCACAACATCGACCCCTTCGCGGCCGAGCTGAGCGACCAAACAGTTGTGACTTACCCCATCCACGGCATTCCCCAAGATGCCAAGATTATCAAGGTGGTGCTGGGAGGCATTGTTGGCAACACCACCAGCATGAGGCTTACCAACAGGCCTAGACCCGGCTTCTTCCCTGACAATGCCTTGGCTTGCACCACCCCTGACTCTGTTGCTAGGCATGTCAACCCAGCATTCCGCCAGATGCCCCCTGGCATACTGGCTGGCGACATCAGTGAGAAGCATGTCGATCAAGTCCGCAGCACCCCTACTACACCTGTAGAGTGGAAAGTAACAGTCCACATTCATGCCACTCACCTGCACAAACTCCCCCTCCTGACTATCAAACACCTCTGCAATTTTGCAGTCCTATCCAAAAGCAGAAACCTTGAGACAGGGGTACCCACTCACACCCCTCTAGTAAACACCAACCACCTCATTCCCTGCAAAATCTTAGTCAATATTGAAGACAGTGAGAGCCTCTATCCCAAGGGCACCATCTCTAGAGCCAACATCATCACTAGACTTACCTCCCTGGGCAGGTCCACCAGAAACCCTGCCTGGCAGATCATTGATGTTTGTCAGCAGGCCAGGATCTCCACCCATACTCCCAGTGGAAGTGTCCTCTCAGAGCAACCCACTGCACCTACTGCCACAACACTTGTACCCATCCCCCACTATCCCCCCGGCAGAACAACCAACCCTGCACACCCACCAGCCCCAGGGGCATCTCCAGACCCCCTAGCTGAAGGGGGAGATGAGCATATGACAGAAGCACAGGGCACAGATGTCACTGACTCTCCCACACCCCTCTCCAACCCTGATGCCCCTGGCCATGACCATGCCCTTCCCACCAAGAAGGCCTGTCAAGGGGCCAAGAAGCAGAAGACCGCAGATGATGCAGAAGTCACAGGACCCCCCAGGAAACTCACCTCACCCTCACCTCCCCTCAGCTTCTCTGTCCCAGTGACTTATCCCCCCCCTGACTACCTCGACTTCCACGACATCGAGGAGGTTCGCCGAGCCTCTGAAGCTTACATGCACTCCGACTGGAGGAACATCGAAGCAGAAGACAAACCCAACTGGCTTGTGAAGCTCGAGGTCATCCTCCAGCTTGCCTTGATTAACACAGAAGACCAAGTCGCCACCATTACATTGCATAACTCACTCAACTTCATGATGGTAGAGACCACTCGCGACAACAGGACTGTCACCAGCGCCATGTGCGCCACTCCCGCAATCAAGGAGTCCATTGAGTCCCTGCTCCCCCTCCACATCAGGAGGACTGGCCACTACAGCCTCTTCATCAGTCCCTCTCACATCCCCTCAGATGCCTACCAGTGCTCAGTGATCTTGAAGACTGACCAGATTGTCAACCTTGAAGACCGCCTTGGACTGCACCAAGCCATCATGGAATCCAACAGTCACTACCTCGCTACTCTGAGGAGGATGTTCCCCAAGGAGCTGGAGGGCCTTGATGAGGACCTACACTCACCAGACCTATGGGACATCATCTCCAGGGAAAAGATCTGCAGCTATGATGTCACCACTGCTGCTCACATTAACAACTCCCTTGTCACCAGGGAGGGCATCCCCCTCCACTTACATGATCCTATCACCAGGTCAACACAAGCCAACCGAGGCATCCACCTCATGCTCTTAAACAGAGCTACAGTCCTGATAACCTTCCTCTCCACCAGAGGCATCCTCCATTCTGGTGGCTCTACCTACACCCTCAGGCCCTCCTTCCTCCCTGACTACGACCCTGCCATGACCAAGGGCAAGCCAGGCAAGATCTGGAACTGCCTGGCCACTTGGATGATCAGGAGAGAGATCTCCAAGAATTCCGCCAAGGGAGAAGGCCCCCTTGACCCCCACACCAAGGGTGACCTGGACCAATGGAAGGCTCTCAAGACCTCCCTGGATGGACACCCCCCCGAGTACCATGTCACCACCTACCAGAAGGCCATTGTTGACATGCTCCTCAACCATGCAACCCCTGACCCACCTGCAGCCTGGCCACCTGCACCCTACGAAGCCGCTAATGATGATGACATCTTTGGAGCAGGTGCCATCACCAGTGAGCACTGCAACACCCCAGCAGACCCTGAACTGGGAAATGACTGGAGCAGCTTCCTCCAAACAGCTGCTCTCAAGGTAAACCCCAATCAAACCAAACCCTATAGTACCTTCTACATCTGCATCCCTGCCACCAAAAACCAACAACATCAAAACACTCACCACTCCACAGGTTGCCAGCACCACAGCCAACAAGGCCTACCCCAAAGCCACCACCTACAAGGGACACAGGAAGTAGCAAACCCCCTGGACCTCTGGATAACAGCACTGCTCCTCCTGCTCTTCTCTCTTATCAGCACTACCCACTGTCTCAGTGGAAACATCCATAGCAAGAGCAACAAGAATAGGGAAAATATACATGGATATGAGCCCCTCTGGACACTATCTCCTTATCATAGTCCCTGCCAGACCAAAGGCACAGCCTGCCACTCCTGTGCTGAGATTACAACCTGTAACAGATTAAACCTTGCCTGCACTCTTCCCTCCCCTATCTCTCCTGCTCTCACTCTACCCATAGACAGCTCAGACACTCAGGAAGATGCTCACAGCAGTAAGTACCCCTACAGCTGCCCCCTCTCCACTCCTCCTACACCCCCCACACTCAGAGGAGGTAGACCCAGAGGAAGCAGACGCCTACAAAGTAAGTCTGAGTCTGCCCCATACTGGGAAGCCCAAACAGCCTCCCACTGCCAAATTCACTCCATCAACGCCTACCTTGGATACAAAGCCATGGATATCAACCTAGTCCTAGACTTTGCTAACAAACTCCACACTCAAGTCACTAGAGCCACTGATAATCACTGGAAGGTTATGGGATCATATTTTCTCAACCCCTCTGGAAACTATAATAATGCCCTTATTGACTACTACACCTTCACCAGGCAGACTGGCACTGGATACCTGGTCAGCCACAGGAACCACCCATACACACCACTACACACCTCATCTCCTAACACTGAAGAAAACTATGAAACAGGCATCCAACTTGGTAGCACCAAACAACAAATTCTTAGCAGAATTCCCATCAATAGCACCAAATTCATACTGCACTACTGGTCCAATGGCTATGGTCATGCAATCACTATCAAATACTACAACAATAAATGGTACAACCTTGACTCTGAACTCTCTGGACCCACCATCCTAACCCCCCAAGACTGGCACCAGCTCCAGGGGTGCATCTACACTCTTAGCCAGGCTACACCCTCCTTCCATGGCTATCCATTTCAACCTGATCTCTATTTTGATCCAACCAATCCCCACCCTAATACCAATGATACCATCCTAGACGACTCTCAACAGATCAACACCTACACCAATCTACCACCTTCACCACCAGATCAAACAATCCCTACCACTCAAAATAACACTGAAACACCCACAGACGAAGATGATGTTATCTATCTAGTATCTGAGGATGAATCCCACACAAAACATAAGAAACCCTACACCTCTACCAAAAAACCTAAAAAATCCAAGAAAACCACCACCACTAAAAAACGGTCACGAAGTGACCTTCCCTCCCCAATACAGGCAGCAAGGCTCCCCACCCCCAGCAGGCCTACCATCCCTGAATACAACAAGCTCAGACAGACCTGGATCCCTGGAGCTCCCCCCCCAGCCAAGAAGCAGCAGTCCATCAGCACTACCAAGCCCACCTCACCGGAGAAACGTAGTAAGCCTAAATATTCTGAACAAACCTCAGACCACCCTGTCCAACAGCAGGAGCACATTCTTAATGACACCAACATCACCACTATCAACTGCAGGGGAATTGGATCCTCCTGGGAAGTCATCTATGATCACATTAGATCCAGGGATAATGATATAATAATTCTCACTGAAACCAAACTACTCTCACACAGAAAATCCATTCTAAACATGATTAAATCAGACATGCATGATTATCACTTCCACCACAACAGCAAAACTACTCTCCAAGCTACCAGCCCTGACAAAATAGTCACCCCCTCAGCAGGGGTCATTACACTAATCAGGAAAACAGTCACTGCTCACCCAGTCAATCATGAAACTCCAGTCGAACTCTCTGGACACATTACCCACCAAACCATAAACAACATAACCCATGTCCTGGGCGTCTACATGCCCTGTAACAATGCCCTCAAAAGAGACACATCTACTCCTACATCCACCACATTACTGAGAAAAATCCTACCCACCACTACATCCTAGCAGGGGACTGGAATGCCACATGCCACACCACTGACAGAAGCAGTCTAACCAAATATCCAGATGACATTTCTCACCAGCAACACATTTCTCAACTCTGTATCACTCCACAACCACAACCCAGACCTCACACATATTTTTCTTGCAGCAACAACACCCCCTACAGCAGTCGTATTGATGATATCCTGCTCATCAACCCACCTCCGGGCACCCACACCACTGAAAGCACCCACCAAATGGGGGACACCCTAGACCACCATGCACTTGAGCAACGCCTCACCTCCACTCTCCTTCCCCCTCCTGCCATACCTCCAACCAACACCTACACCTCCCCTCAGCTCCTCCTCCCTCTTAAACAATCAGACAAAGAGAAAACTAGGCAAGCCATCACTACTCAATACCTCCACCAATTTCTGAGCTCCCACACTAACATAGAATCCGCCTGGCAAACTGCTCAGGACCTTCTTGGGGAAGACAGGACTGCCTCTCACATTCAATCCATCCGGCAGGAACTGATGACTGCACTTCCAGAAGACCTCAACAGTATGGCCGACCACCTTATGACCACCCTGCATCAAGCCCTCAGTATCATGATAGAGACTTGCCCCACTAAACAAACCATTTCTGGCATCTTCCTTCCCAGAAAGACAGCTAAATCCTACCAACAACTTAACCAACACGTGAAACACATTAAAACTCTCCGCACCCAATCCTACTCCATGGACCAATCTGGATATGATAACCTGCGCTCTTCCCCATCCTTTCCCCCAGACTGCCCTCTACAAACTAAAACGCAAGTCCAACTTCTCCTCCTCCACAACCCCCTTCTTACCCAATACCGTCAATCACTCACTGATGACATACAACACACTATCCAGGAGCTACGCACTATCCAAGCCCTGCAAAAGGAGGAAAGAAGCACCAAGGCCATCAAGAAGTTTCGCCATCGCCTTAATACACAGGCGCGGGTTATGCATAGACACATCTTCAAACCAGACGGCCAACCCCACTCTCCCACTGTCCTTCTTAACCAGCAAACTGGAACCCTACATACTAAAACTAACGATCTCCTTGACCTTTTGACCAAACACATGGGCAAACTCATGTCCCCCCCTGTGCCCCCACCCAATGGCAACTACGCTGCCTACTCCACCCCTCCCCCCTGGGAAACACACACTGACAAATTTCAACTCGAAACCCCCGCCACCTCTATTCAGCATACTGCCTCACCCTACACCTACCTCTCATCTCCAACTGCCTACACCGACTGCATCAGAAAACTGGCCACAAATAAAGCCACAGGACCAGATGGGATACCCAATGAATTACTGATGTGTCTCCCCACCGAAATGCACACTGTCATTCACAAACTTATGCAAATCTCCTGGATCCTGGGAGAAACCCCAGACTGCTGGAAAACTTCTCACACAGTTATGCTTTACAAAAAATCTGACCCATACCTTCCCCAGAACTATAGACCCATAGGACTTAACAATTCTGTGGCTAAACTCTGGACCTCTCTCATCACCAACACAATTTCCACCTACTCAGAAACCAATCATATTCTCAGCACCTGCCAAGAGGGATTCAGAAAAGACAAGAGCACCTATAGGCAGCTCCTCAACCTCCTTCACAACATAGAGGATGCCTCCCTCTTCCAACAAGACTTGTACGCAGCTTACTTTGACTTTAGCTCTGCCTTCAACATGATAGATCACCAAAAACTTCTTTGCATTATGCACAACCTTGGATTCACCCACGACACCATAGACACAGTCAAAGGGATCTACACCAACTCCAACACTCACATCCTCCTTAACAACACACCTGGTCAACCCATCCCCATCACCAGGGGATCCATCCAAGGGGACACACTCTCCCCTCTCCTCTTCATCATCTTTATTGAACCCCTCCACCGATGGCTATGCTCAGGAGGCAGGGGATACCGCGCTGCCTCCCTTCCCACCGCGGAGGCTGACGAGCACCTCACCAGCAGCCTGGGGTATGCGGATGACACCGCAGTCCTCACTGGAACGGTCGAGGACCTCCGCATCCAATGTGGTAAAGTCCAACTGTTCAGCACCTGGTCTGGCATCCCTCTCAATGCTACCAAATGTGTGGTCAGTGGCATCCTTCACAAGACACACCCCTCAAACCCCACCCACAATGATATCCTCAAACAAAGACTCCAGGACAAAATAACCCTTGGAGACACATATGCCACTTATCAACCACCAGATATAGCCTACAAATACTTAGGAGTCCACATCTCTCTCACCCTCAACTGGAAAACCCAACTGCATGCCACCCTTGACATTATTCACACCAAGGGCCTACATATACTCAACAAAGCTAAAAGCAGGGCAACCCCTGAACAATGCATACGTATAATCACACAATGCATCAGAGCAGCCATCAAATACCCTATGATCGTAGCCCCCTTCTCTCTCACAGACATCCACATTATAGATAAAGCAGTACTTAAGACAGTCAAACTGTGCAGCAGCCTTCCCATGTCCTTCCCCACTAGGGCACTACACCTGCCCAAAACAGAGGCAGGCCTAGGGATCCCCTCTCTCCTCACTGAATATACACAAATTACTGCCTCTGCCCTCACCCACGCCATGAATGACACTGGACGCCTGGGCATACTAACCAAATCTCTCCTCACTAAAACCTTCAAAACTTTCCACACTCTCACTCCAACCTCTCTCTCTCCCAAACTCCTCCAATATTCATCTCTTGCCCGGCAACTTCAACTCCTAGACCATTCAAACATCCAAATCACCTGGAATGACACAGAACTCCTGGATAAGCTCAACATCCAATCAGTACTCCCTCAACCTGCTCACATCCCTGTCTCCCTTGTGACTCCCTTCCACGATCTAGGGATCTATACATACCACGACCTGGTTACTCCAGCAGGCACTCACCTTATCACTACCACGGATCTCCCTCTTATCACACAGGGCAAAGTAACAAAGCACCATCGGCGCTCCCTCAACCTCCTTACAGCACACCTCACTGGCAACAGCCCCGACCTGCTCCCCTCCCTCAGCCATGCCAACCCTCTTCCATTACCGCAGCGACGACTTACCTCGTCATACACCATCCCACCCAAACCGTCAGCCTATGCGCAGAACATGTTTGTCGCCCGCCCGGCCTCCACCCCAACTCAGCGCTACCCCACCAGCCGAGCGCAACCTCCTGTCAAGGAAGCGGACTACACAGCAGACCCTCTCCGTGACATCAGCGGGGAACAATGGTGGGCGTGGACCACCTGCAACTCCACAGCCGAATGGAACGCCAACGTCGACCATTACGGTAAAGCATGGGGCAACAACGAAGCAGCGACAACCTGGGCATCCCGCCTTCACCTCTGCAAGGCCATCCTCCGCGGCCCAGCCAAGCCCTTCTTTAAGCACTACAACATTACTAAGGCCTCCAACCCTGATCTTCTCAAGGCAGCAATGCTCCACCCTACCCCTGGATCCCCTTCCCCCCCTACCCGTCTCCTTCACCTCACCTATGGTAACCAGTACACACCCCTCAGCATCACCAGCTGGCGCAGCAAACGGACCATGGACACTAGGGACACCAGCATCACCACCACTGCCCACCTCCAATGGGCCCCCATCACCATGCACAACGACCATATCAGTCAATATACCCAAATTGGTTACACTATCCTTCACAGTAAACCAATTACTCCCACCACCTCTGAGGTCCACTGGAAACCACAACCATACCACACCACCCACCTCATCACCATGCTGGGCCAATCCACCTATGACACCCTTCTCCAGGCCTTCAAAGACACACCCACCACCACAACCCATCTTAACCCCAGAAGAGACTCCCACCTTACTAACTCCCAGCAACAGGGACAATGGGCCACTACACCTGGCTTCAATGCTGATAACCATGCCCTTGTCCACAAACTTCTTCACATAGACACTCATGACCGAAACCCTACCTGGGACATCCAACCACCACTCAAACACACAGCCCAAACTGGCATCCTCACTGGCTCAGAAGGCCAGCAAACCCACACGCATGCAGACACTACATTCCTCTACAACCCCGCCGGGAAATGTGTGGGCCATAGTACCAACACCCTTCTCACCTCCCTCCACACACACTATGAATACAATAAAACTACACGCCCTTCAACTTGGAACCAACTCACACAAGGAGGATTCTTACCTGACCTTGCAGCCCTATACACCAGACACAAGGACACCCCTGCCTCCACCTACACTCTTCCCTCAGCCCTGCACCAAGCTAACCTACACCTCAACATCACCCATCACCGCACTGCTACTCCACTCAACCTAGATTCTGCCTATGCAGAATTTTCCTCCATAAACCCAGCTGACCAGCTCTTTGGAGCCAACGGGGATCTCTTCCACAGCATCTGGACAGGGGGATCACTGGTGGACATCCCTACCTCCGTCACCGATGCACACAAGGCACTCAGGTGGGCTCTAGCCAGTGCTGACCACGCAGAAGCACAACACATCCCAACATGCACTGTCTTACTCATCCCAGGCAACTATAATGCCCCCTACAAGAAACTTCTGCACCACCCCTGGATCCACCACGTGGACACCAGACCTTTCTCTGAAATCTACAGCACCTCTGAAACCTGGCTAGGGGGCAAACATCACAACCCTACCTCCTCCCACAAGCTCCACATTCTCATCATCAGCAACCCAAGCAGCCAACCTGAATACCTAAACCGTCTCCAGGGGTTCACAGACATCTGGTCACAGCACATGCTCAGCATCTCACCCTTCTGGGAACCACATAACCTCCCTACACATCCTACCCTTACCTCCTCAGACACACAAATCACCTACCCCAGGACTCTTAAATCCCTCACTACTCTGCCCTGGCAGCCTACCACCCACCACTGCCCCCCTCTGCTTCCCACAGTCATCTACCCCTGCCACTACTCAGCCATACCTACCCTAGGTCTGCAGGTCTATACTGATGGCAGCCTAATCAAGGGAGCCCCTGGCACCCCCAGCAAAATAGGTGCAGGGGTCTACATACCTGTGGCTGGTATGAGCTATTCCATTAACCCAGGAGGCCAAGGCGCCACCAGAACTAACAACCGGGCTGAATTAGTGGCCATCCACCAAGCCATAGCACACATTGATTATACCACTGACCTCACCTTGCACACTGACAGCCTCTGCTCACTCCAACTCATTAACAAAATGATTCAAGATCCTACTACCTCTACACGTTCTCTCCACTCTGTACTCCTGCATTCTATCCGCACTCACCTTGTCCAACGCATTCTGGCAGGATCACACACTACCCTCTGCAAAGTACGCTCACACACTGGCATATTGGGCAATGATAGAGCAGATGCACTAGCACGCAATGCAGCCACCAACCCAGCATCTGTACGATACACCGACACCACTGGAGAACAACCCCGCCACAACACCTATTGGCCCACTGTCCAACCCCCCTGCACACCTCTTGGCACAACTCCCCCACGAGCCCTAGCACCTAACCTCACCAACGGGATCAGCCTTAACCTTCCCACTAGCTGCCACCTCGGACAGCATCCCCTCAAAGGCATATATGCCACCACCTGGGCTGATAACACCCCCTTGCATCTACCCCACTCTAGCAATAAATTCTGGACATCCTCCCACATCACCCACAAAACTAAGTTCTGCATCCTCAAGGCCAGATGGGGCCGACTGTGGAACAAGAAGCTCGCCTATCGCTGGAAGATGCCCTATGCTAACAACCCCAACCCTGCCACCTCCCCCACATGCCCTATTTGTACCACCCACGAGGACGGAGCTGGTCACATTCTTGCTGGCTGCACACACGCCACCTTCAAGGGCATGTACATCAAGCGTCATGACGCAGCTGTCCACTTACTGCACAAGGCCATCAGCAAAGGCGCCCTTGGATCCCGCCGCGTTATCATGGACGCAGGCAGGCTGGAGGACCTCCCCCGCGGAGTCCTTGGCAAAACACTGCCTGACTGGTTACGCCCTCCCTCCATCCCAGCAGAGATCTGGCCCAAACTGAGGCCAGATCTCGCCATCCTGCCCGAGGTGGACTCACCCACCATTGCTGCTGACAAGGAAATCTGGATTCTAGAGCTGGGATACTGCTCTGACACCAACCATGCCACTAAGGCAGAGGATAAACATGCCCAACACACCCAGTTGGTGGCCGGCCTTAGACTAGCTGGCTACCTTGTTCACTACCTAGTTGTTACCATTGGCACCACTGGCACCATCCCCAGAACCTTTGTGACCTCCATGACCACCCTTGGTCTTACCAATTTAGAAACTCTCACACTAGCAGACCAGCTGCACCACCACTCTGTTGACAGCTTTCAGACTATTTTACAATGTCGTAGATTCATGGAACACCACCCCGCCGGAGATTAACATTTTTTGGTCCAGCTAGTGCCACCCACGTGACCGACTGAAATGACTCTCAGTCCGCCACGGGTGGGATCACAACTAGTACTGGATCTTTTTTGTGTTTATCTATGGTGACTACAGCTAGCTTCTGCGTACGCTGTGGTGTCCTTAATTTCACGTCCTTAGAGTTTTCATATTTCTTGGATGTAACAATTTCAATTTCAATTTCAATTTCAACCAACCAGGTGAAGTTGGTCGGATCTAGCTTACAGGATAGTTGTTAGATACTGCTGTTGCAATGCCTGCCTGCACTGTCGCGACTGTTCGATAATTGACAGGATGCTAGATCGAGTTGAGCTGGTCGGATATAGCTTACAGGATAGTCAAATGCTGCTGCTGCAATGCCTGCCTGCACTGTCGCGATTGTTCGATAGCTTACAGGATGCTATATCGAGTTGAGCTGGTCGGATATAGCTTACAGGATAGTCAAATGCTGCTGCTGCAATGCCTGCCTGCACTGTCGCGATTGTTCGATAGCTTACAGGATGCTATATCGAGTTGAGCTGGTCGGATCTAGCTTACAGGATAGTCAAATGCTGCTGCTGCAATGCCTGCCTGCACTGTCGCGATTGTTCGATAGCTTATAGGATGCTATATCGAGTTGAGCTGGTCGGACCTAGCTTACAGGATAGTCAAATGCTGCTGTTGCAATGCCTGCCTGCACTGTCGCAATTGTTCGATAACTTACAGGATGCTAGATCGAGTTGAGCTTGTAGGATCTATATTACAGGATAGTCAAATGCTGTTGCTGCACTGCCTGCCTGCCTGACTGATTTTATGCTCCATTTTTCGCAACACAGGAAACATGCCCAAGTCAACCCAGGTAGCCCAGAATACTCAGGGACCCTCGAATAAGTCTCGAGGTGGGAGGAAAGCTGAAAAGCTAAAGGCTGCATCCATCGAGTCAATGCGTAGTCCTTCATTGTTCGGAGCAGCCTTGGTAGTTGAAGGAAGGGGGGGGGCTGATACTTTTAAAGAAGACACATCCAATCTTGGTGAGTTATAACATCCAGCTACTAATAAATTTTTACTTGTTGTTGTCCTTACACTGGCACACACCTGACACACACTGCATTCCCCATGAAACCCCATTGCACAGGGATGTCCGTGAAGTCCATCCTGAAGTCCTCTCGAAGAGGAGAGTTGTTGATGTGCATAATGACCATCTCGATTCTCATGGGAGCAGCCTTCATTGAGGTTAACACCAAAAGAATCCTGCACGCTACATTCAACCCAGCAGCAGATTTCTTCACGCAACCCCTAGTGAGTTTGTTTTTTGTGAAGTACTTTCCTTGTCAAATTCATAGGTTGTTCTTGATTGTAATGTTACTGTCATGTCAAGCACTTGTGTATGGTCATACTGAATCAATTAATGGATGATGCCTTGGCATAAACTTATGTTTGAATTGACGAATTCATTGGCAATTGTCAGCCCTACTTGTATGATGACTGGTGCAGTGAGATGTGTCTTCAAACAGGGTTGTGCCTTGTCAAATTCATAGGTTGTTCTTGATTGTAATGTTACTGTCATGTCAAGCACTTGTGTATGGTCATACTGAATCAATTCATGGATGATGCCTTGGCATTTTGTAATGTTACTGTCATGTCAAGCACTTATGTTTGAATTGACGAATTCATTGGCAATTGTCAGCCCTACTTGTAGGATGACTGGTGCAGTGAGATGTGTCTTCAAACAGGGTTGTGCCTTGTCAAATTCATAGGTTGTTCTTGATTGTAATGTTACTGTCATGTCAAGCACTTGTGTATGGTCATACTGAATCAATTCATGGATGATGCCTTGGCATTTTGTAATGTTACTGTCATGTCAAGCACTTATGTTTGAATTGACGAATTCATTGGCAATTGTCAGCCCTACTTGTAGGATGACTGGTGCAGTGAGATGTGTCTTCAAACAGGGTTGTGCCTTGTCAAATTCATAGGTTGTTATTGATTGTAATGTTACTGTCATGTCAAGCACTTGTATTGTCAAACTTAATTTATTCTCCTTCGTCTTATCTTATTTTATGTAACCTTTTTTTGTAGACTGACATCAGAGATGCTCGCGTGAAGGCGTCCAATTACGATTCAAGTGCGGGCTGTATGTATTGCAGAATTAAAACTGAAATCCTGACGTACGCCAATGAGAACCATCTTGTGTGCCCATTATGTTGGGATATGAGAGTGTTGGGTCCTCACATGACTATATTTTTGGATAAGGACATCTCTGTTGTAGCTAGGAAGGTGTTGGAGTTAGTTTCTGATGCGTCAATTACAATTGATATGCACAGATACACTCCCACTATTGTCTCCACATCGTGGGAGATATTACCCACAAAATCCGAGCTGTTCAGAATCATTCAGGACTCCTTCGATTCTGAGGAGAAGTTTAACATGCTTTACGAGAAAATAAGAAATAATATCCCTCATGTCACTAAATTGAATGCCAAAAATACTGAGTATTTCATCACACGTGTGTACTTCCAAACCACATTGGATTTATTGCACAACAATGATCTAGATAGTATTGCGAAGGCTCTATTTATGAACGATGCTGCAGTAAACATCCGCCCTGACCAGAACATACTTATGAAAACGATGTTGTTTGTGTCAACGCAAGGAGGAGATGGAACTGGTTTACATTGGGATATTACCCGGGGACCTAATGTAGCTTTCTCATTGACCCCGGGTGTGACTGGTCCATTAGCATTTTGGCTTTTTGTCCCCCCTTGGGGATTTGAAGAATTTATTGTTTTTGTGCAGTCTAGCAATTGTGTGGAGGTTGTCAGAGATAAGTTTGAGGAAGCTATTAGACTAAAGACCGACTTCCCCTTGTTGTCAGCGGATGAAATGTTTCAATTGCATCGCCAAGTCCCCAACTTGGTCCGAATTGTTTCCCAAAGCCATGGACAGGTAGTTCATGTGGCTCCACGATGGGTTCACAGTGTCGTGAACGTTTTACCAAATTGGAAGCTAGCTTTTGATTTCGAGAGATTGGAAGAGTTCCTTTTATATGCCTATTACAGAAAAATATTTGGATCTGGTTTTTTTGGAGATAGGTGTCCAGAAGATTACGTCACACTGGATGGAGTTATCAAAGACAATGTTGATATGATGACGAAGGGTCATGTACCCGACTCGTTGACACAAGTAACCTAAATTATTCGATCAGAGTAGGTTGGGTATTTGTCTACTCTGTGTGGTATACAGTTGTTCTCAAATAATTTTGGGACACTCACACACTGCCTGTCTGGCGAAATTCGCTTACATGCCCGCGCAACTTTTACCTATATATTAGCTGGCATTTAGGCGTTGCAAAAATAGGCAGACGGTGCTACAGTCGGTGGAACAGTAAAATGAAACATCCCAATAAACGGTATAAAACGTCGACAGACGTTATAGTGTATGAGTGGATGGTACTACAAAATGTCCCGTCCAGCAAAGAAACTTCCTTTCATGACGCATTACACATCAACAAAGACCCCGTGTTCTTTTGGGCCACGGTACCGGGGAAGAGGCGATCGCTTAAGTGCGGCAGGTCCTTCAATGGACACTCTCGAAAGTACCGACAAAAGAATGCTACGGAGTCTGCAGGATGGAGAGCTGTGATATAAAAAAGAACCACGATATTCTCGTTAACATCTGGCAATTTGTTGATTCAAAATCGTATTGGTGTTTCACTGCCCCGTGGAATTCTACACCATTAGGTTACACCGTAAGGTGTGCCGTCCACGAAGCGGTGTCATTTTAGAATTCCGTTGACTGTAAGCTTGTACATGATGGTGCCCCGCATCCGTCGTGGTGAGGAAATGAGACCCGAGCATAGGGATGTCATGGTGAAACTCGCCAGCACAGCACTGTGTTAAACTGCGTCGGCACCCAAGCGCGCTGAACGCGGCAGGGCTGAGCTCAGACGCGTGGGACCCGGTGTCCATGCAAGGCAACTGCGGACGCAACTGGGTGGGCAGGCTCACAAGTGTCGTATGCACGGGCACGCTTATCCTCATGACATTTACAGTGTGTTTGTTTGTGAAAGCTCCGCAGCTGAATCCCTCTGCCCCGCTCCGCGGGGCCCTCGCCCCTCCCTTCAGAAATCCAACAGGGTTGTCAAGTAGAAGCCTGCTTGAGACCACGCGGTTTCTTTGGAGGACCACCGGACCACAGTAAATGCACCGATGATCCTCGACGCAGCTCTGCATTCTCACCTCTGTCGGGTGGAGTTGGAAAGAACTTTATCAACCGACACGTTGGCCCCAGTGCCAGTGGAAAAGAAGTGAGAAATGAGCAGATTCGGAAGACCACAAAGTCGGGAATCGAACAACTACAAAAGCGGCAGGTCGACTGGCTGGTTGATTCTCACGACCTGTCCAGTATGCTTGTCAACAATGCCTGGTTGGAGAAGCCTTCGCATTCAGTAGTAGGTATCATGACACCCGCACCGCTTACAAGCTCCCAAGCACCAGTATCACACGACGATCGTTCAGTCGACAGAGTGGCCCAGATTCAACAACTCTGGCACACAACCCGGTGGCACCGTCTTGACCGTCACAACATCACAGAATTTGGAATCGAACCCGTCCATCTGCATTTTTTCCTCCATCAAACCACGTTGTTTCACCGATTCCCGGCTCAGCGGTGCCGGTATGACCTCTCCATGGGATTGCATCTCCGTAAGAATGATCGTCAGCATCACTGCAGCTGATGCAATCGCTTCATCCAATGTCTCCCCACCACCAATGACGGATGACAATCCGGGCACCCACACCTCGTGGAATTCGAAACCGTCCCTTGAGCACTTGTTGTGAACACCAAAGAATTCGTACGAATCATCATACTCAAAAATTCTGGTAATCATGGCGATCGTCGTCCTGCAAGGAGTAACCTATGTTTACGCTGTAGAATAAGTGGGAGCTTTACGGCGCCGGTGAAATACCACTACTTTTAACGTTGTTTTACTTATTCCATTATTTGGAGGTGGGACACTGTCCCTGCTCCTAGTTCTAAAGCGTTAGCAAGCTGATCCAGGTGGAAGACATTGTCAGGTGGGGAGTTTGGCTGGGGCAAACAAACTGTGAAAGCATGGAGGTCTGGAGGTTTTCGTTGATCATCCATACATTAGGGACATTTGATATTGGGACACCTTGTATTTTGGGGATTCTGAAACCCAGCCCCAGACAAGGCCCTTTGGTAAAAGAGAACCAGAACAAGTTTAGTAAATTGGCGTGTTTTTGTGTTTTCGTGTTTTGCATGAGCCGCCGCATCTTACGCGACCGCATTCACTGTGGTACTGGGGTCATCCAAAGAAACCGCACGATCACAAGCAGACTCTATTGGGTTTCTTAAGGGGGACTGTAAATGCGGTTGCGTGACATGACAAAAGCGGCTTTAATCAAAGGCGACACTTAGTGTTCCGTGTACGCCTCGAAAAACGAGTATCTGACCAAGCGATGATGTTCCAAATGTTCGTCAGTATAAACATTATGTATGAGTGAATACCAGGAACATCATAAATGATACTATTAGCGGGCAAGCGGCCACACCTATTGGTGTCCTACCATGTATGCTTGAGATGCGACAGATTTCTCCGAATGGAAAGCAATGGGGAGTCATACAGTTGTTCTCAAATAATTTTGGGACACTCAGTATAATTTGAATGATATCCCCTGAAACCAGATATAGGACCGGGGTTCACTACAAATATTTTTTGAGGAGTCTGAGGAAGGTTTGTAATATATACAACGTGTCCAAGAGCTCACTACATAGATGGGTCAATGCTGATCAGATCGGTAAAAGTAGACGTTTAAAACGAAAAAGGAAAGAATTGTCCATGCTTTTACGTTCCACGATATCCAATAATATTGCAGAAAACCCCTTCATAACATGCAAGGATTTGGTCGGTATAATTTGCAAAAGTTGTAATGTGAGATTATCGAGATTATCCAGATCCAAACCAGTACGAGACGGTTACAGTTCGTACCAAGAATGATACCGTAGTAGCGAATCTGGGTCACATGATGGCAGACAAATCACCAGCTCCAACATAGATGTTCTTGTATCCATTCTGGATTACATACCATCCGATCTAGCAGATGTAAGTTCATTCACTACCTCCATCATGCTCACGTCTGGACATGAGCTAGGCATCACACCCATGCATCTCATCAATACGGATCCTGTCGAGTCACGTCACACAGCGACCACTCTCATCAATGCGGATCCTGTAGAGTCACGTCACACAGCGACCACTCCCACTGTGGTAAGGTCCTCCAAAGAAGCAAAAGTTCCTGCACAGGGCACCCAGATCCCGTGTAAACACGGAGAGGGGAAGATCACTCGTCACGGTCACTCGGGAAGAAAAAAAAACAGAGGCAGATCAAAATGAGACAAAATGAGACAAAAAAAGAGGTTAGTCTTTTTTTTTTTTTTTTTTTTTTTTTTTTACTAACTGAGTATCTAACTGAGTAACTAAAGCTGCTGGCCGAGGGACAGGGAGCGAAGCTCAATTGCAAGCTCGTCGAGCGTAGCTCGCTTGGTGGCGAGGTACGCCTCACGCTGTGAGGGAGTCTGTTTCATGCACGAGAGGTGCGCGCACTTGCCCGTGGTGAAGGGGGGTCCACCATTGGGGTTGCTTAATAGCACCTGTTTACGACTGCATGGGTTGCCGTGAGTGGTGACAGCAGTGCAGCCCAGTGTGGGGGAATACCCCACTATGGTTAATGCACCGATATTGGCACCAACCTGCAGATCGTTCTTCAGCGGGGACCCGCGTCCAACCCGACCGGAGGCCAAGGAGGAGGAGGGGGAGCCCGTGGAGAACGCGCCAGCAGACGTGGCGGTACCACTAGAGAGAGCAGGAGCAGGAACAGTAGTAGAAGCAGTAGAAGCAGTAGCAGCCGGAGCCACAGAGGGTGACACCGTGGCGCGGGGGCGCTTGTTACCGCCGGACCCCTCCTCCGCCATGCCAACGTCCTCGGTGGTTTCGTCGTCCTCTGGGAGGGCGACAGCACTGGCGAGGGCTGGCAATGAGGGGGATGAAGTAGAAGCAGCAGCATCTTCGGCAGCCGCAGCAGCGACTGCCACGGGGAGAAGCATGGCCTGAAGAGGCTCCTTCTCCCCTTTTGGGGAATCTCTAATAAACTTATGGTGCGCCATCTTCATTGCGCCGACAGAGTAGGCGAGGCACTTAGGCACGCTGGTCAAGGAAATGATCGCGTTGCAAATGCCCTTCAAATGAGGGACGGTGGCGCTTTGGGATATCTTCTTTCGGTCCTTCTTCTGGACGACGTCGAAGATATTTGTTGTATCGACGAACGCAGTGATCTGGGCAGACATGGTAGACATGACGGGAAAGATTTCAGGAAACGAGGGGGAGAGAGGAGATATTTGGGTTTATCAGTTGTTGTTGTTGTTGTGTTTTCAAAATGCGTCAATTTTTTTTTATCATTAATAATTTTTTATCATTAATAATTTTTTTTTATCTTTAATAATTGAAAGGGTCACGGCGACTTCTCGTCCACTCGTCATCGAATGAAGTGTAAACAACCATTCTTCAGTGACATCACACCTCACAAACGAATCAATTTAATACGCATGTCCATGAGTTCCTTTGACAAAATCAATGAAGATGTATTGGAGATCATTCTATCCAATGCAATTTCGAACGACTGCCACCTCAAACAAGTGGTTCTCGTTTGCAAACAGTGGAGATGCGTCGCACCCCGGTGTGTCACAAGGATCCATCTAAGACATTATAAAAGTTTGGACTACTTCTCACGCATTTGCGGACTCCAAGAGTTGAAAATCGGTATCAATCGGGGGGAAGACGTACCCTACAAAAAAAGGTCGGATATCGAAGACGTGCTCGACATATCACCTCTGTCCGGACTCACTGCGTTGCTTCACCTCGACATTTCGTACACCTACGTGACCGACCTATCACCTCTGTCCGGCCTAGCTTCGTTGGTTCACCTGAACATGTCGTCGTCCACACGTGTGGACGACATATCACCACTGTCCGGACTCACTGCGTTGCTTCACCTCGACATTTCTCACACCGACATGGTGGACGACATATCACCGCTGTCCGGCCTCACTTCATTGATTCACCTGAACATGTCGTCGTCCACAAGTGTGGACGACATATCACCGCTGTCCGGCCTCACTTTGTTGACGCACCTGAACATGGAGTACACCCACATGGTGGACGACATATCACCGCTGTCCGGCCTCACTTTGTTGACGCACCTGAACATGTCGTCCACACGTGTGGACGACATATCACCACTGTCCTGCCTCACTTCGTTGGTCCATCTGGATATATCGTACAACGACGTGGGCGACATATCACCGCTGTCCGGCCTTACTTCATTGATTCACCTGAACATGGAGTACACCCACATGGTGGACAACATATCACCGCTGTCCGGCCTCACTTCGTTGGTTCACCTGGACATATCATACACCTACGTGACCGACATATCACCTCTGTCCGGACTCACTTCGTTGACGCACATGAACATGTCGCGCGCCTACGTGGCCGACATATCAACGCTGTCCGGCCTCACTTCGTTGGTTCATCTGGATATATCGTACACCTCCGTGGAAGACATATCACAGCTGTCCGGCCTCACTTCGTTATGCGTCTGCACGCAAGGAGGATGCGGTTGCGCGAAAGGAGCAGCAGAGGGAGGATGCGGCTGCACGCAAGGAGGAGCAGAGGGAGAATGCAGCTACGCTCAAGGAGTTAACACACAGCCTGACGTTGTTGCGTGACAGCATCAAGACGCTGCGCGAAGCAACGGATGCACTGAAGATACAAGAATTGAACAATGTAATACAACAACAACTCCCGCCTGCCTCCCTGAATGATGGATGAACAAATCACTCTTGCGCGCGACGCAGCAGTGCTACGCCACGAGTTAGGGCCGGGTTTCAGTTTTGTAACACTTGAGGGCGAGGTGTTGTCCAGCACTGTATTGGACCACCTGAAGTGGTTGTTGTCCCGCGACACAGAGGTGGCTGTGTTGTTGTTCTGAGGCCATGGCATGTGGCAGGGGTCGCCGCAGCACGGCAGCCTCGTGTGTTCATTCAAGCATCTGGTCACAGCTGAGGCAATTGAGTGCGTGGCGGCAAAGTTCAAGGGCACATTTGTGAGGTTGCTGAGCATGTGCGAGGACGAGGGGGCGCCTGCAGAATGTGGGGAGCTGCGAGGAGCTCAGATGCAAGGGGTGGCAGACGCACCAAGCACCTACTACGGCATGATAGTGGCAGCCACGCAGCAGTTTGGCAAGACCACTGGTAACAGCTGGGGCAGCACGTTCGGTGTCGCACAGGGGCGCATGTTTGATCAGGAGGTGCTGGTGACGTACGATGGGTTCGAGACGGCATTGGACAAGTATTGGAGTGGGGCGCAAGTACGGATGACGCACGCCTTCCGGGGTGTGTTCGGGACGCCCGCTCTCCCGATGGGTTCTTGTTGCATTGCTGAAGGCAGGGACAGCCGAGCACCCTCCTCCGCTGGTTCAGATTGTGATGATGTATGACACCGGGTCATCGCTGACATACCTTACCAAGGAGGTGCTAGAGACTTTGGGGTATGAGCCAAGCTACGACATCCTCAAGAGGGACAAGATGTTCGACGACAAGCTCAACGGGCGGGCCATGCTAGTGGGCGGCGACTTCTCGTCCACTCGTCATCGAATGATGTGTAAACAACCATTCATTCTTCAGTGTCAGCACACTTCACAAACGAATGAGTTCTTTTGAAGAAATCAATGAAGATGTATTGGAGATCATTCTAGCCAATGCGATTTCGAACGAATGCCACCTCAAACAAGTGGCTCTCGTTAGCAAACAGTGGAGATGCGTCGCACCCCGGTGTGTCACAAGGATCCACCTGACACATTATAAAAGTTTGGACTATGTCTCACGCATTTGCAGGCTCGAAGAGTTGAAAATCGGTATCAATCGGGGGAAAGACGTACCCTACAAAAAAATGTCGGAGATCGAAGACAATATCGAAGACATATCACCGTTGTCCGGCCTCACTGCGTTGGTTCACCTCGACATATCGTACACAGACGTGTTCGACATATCACCGCTTTCCTGCCTCACTTCGTTGGTTCATCTGGATATGTCGTACACCTCAGCGGGCGAAGACCTATCACCTCTGTCCGGCCTCACTTCGTTGCTTCACCTGGACATGGCGTACAACGAAGTGGAAGACATATCACCTCTGTCCGGACTCACTTTGTTGACGCACCTGAACATGGCGCACACCTACGTGTTCGACATATCACCACTGTCCGGCCTCACTTCGTTGATTCGCCTGAACATCCCGTACACACGTGTGGAATACATATCACCGCTTTCCGGCCTCACCTCGTTGGTTTATTTGGATATGTCGTACACCTCCGCGGGCGAAGACCTATCACCTCTGTCCGGACTCACTTCGTTGCTTCACCTGGATATGTCGTACAAAGAAGTGGAAGACATATCACCACTATCCGGCCTCACTTTGTTGACGCACCTGAACATGGCGCACATCTACGTTGCCGACCTATCACCGCTGTCCGGCCTCACTTCGTTGATTCACCTGGATATGGATAACACACTTGTGGACACCATAATATGATATTATCACAGCTGGCCGGCCTCACTTTGTTGACGCACCTGAACATGTCGTACACACGTGTGGACAACATATCACCGCTATCAAGACCCACTTCGTTGCTTCACCTCTACATTTCGAACATCGAAGACAGGATCGAAGACCTATCACCTCTGTCCGGCCTCACTTCGTTGGTTCACTTGGACATTTCGAACACCGAAGTGTACGAAGACCTATCACCGCTGTCCGGCCTCACTGCGTTGGTTCACCTCGACATTTCGCACCTCGAATACACCCACATGGCCGACCTAGCACCGCTTTCCGGCCTCACTTCGTTGATTCACTTGGACATTTCGAACACCGACGTGGACGACATATCACCGCTGGCAGGACTCACTTCGTTGATTCACCTCGACATGGAGGGCACAGACGTGGACGACATATCACCGCTTTCCGCCCTCACTTCGTTGATTCATCTGAACATGAAGGACACCGACGTGGACGAGCACTCATACATGACGGAAACACGGTAAAGTAGTCGGGAAAGGCGATACACAGATCTATATATCGACAGATTGTATCAAGCAGACTCCTGCTCGACAACTGCGACTGAGTCCCCTGTTCTTCCATGCGGTGTGTCCCACTTTATTTGAGAACAACTGTAAGGACATGACGACAATAGATATTGTCACGGCTCTGATTGCAACGTGCGTGGCCGAACACGATGGGAGTTTCCGTTCTCGGCCCTCGGCGTCGCGGTGCAGGGAAATATTGTTCCGTTATAACAACAATACATAGAATGCAGTGGGGACTCGGTGTTGAGCACGAGTTCAACGTCTCTCTCTCTTCTTCCCCGCGAGCGCAAAGGCTCCTTCCGTCAAAGGTCCTCCCCGAGTACGGGGCATATTACTCTTCGATACAAAACGATGAGAGCGTGTCCGCCGTGCGCGCACCCGCAGGCGTCGACCTGGACACAAAGGCGATCCGCGAGCACCTGCAGCACATCGCAGAACTGGGCGGGCTTTTCTTGGACTCCGAAAAAGCAAAGTCTAACGCGTCCCGGTCATTGTCGATTCAAACCTTCATGCGCAAGCAAGGCAAGGATACCGTACAGACGAGCATTTACCGTGGGGACACACTGGTTGTCACATGCTGCTCTGATGACCTCTATTCGATCACGGTGATCCCGAACGAAAAGCGACCGCGCACACCGCTGTCCGATGAGGACACACTGCGCAGCCTGTGCGCGCTCCGCGCAGTCCAGGTATCGAAGAAATCCCAACAATCCAAGATAAAAAACAAAACTTACGACGTGGACGGCCAATTCCTGGAGACTCGCAGCACAAAGCACAAAAACGCGACCGTTGCCGGCGTGGCGAGACAGCTGCACGACGCCAAAGCAGCGGTCCTGCCACGCGCGAACGAGGAGGGAATCACCGCACAGGGCGACGCCTTATACGAGGGCAGCTTCCACGTCTGGGTGACGCTCCCGCACGATCGCAATGTAGACATGACCTTGCGCGAGTACAAGCTGCTGCAACTGCAGCACGCGTACCTGGGCCATCTGCTGCAGACGGTTGAGCCATTGCTCATGAGTCTTTTCTCGGGCGACCCCCGCGCCCTGGGCGACGCCAAGAACACGCACAACCGCGCCAGCATGCGCGCGGACACCAGTAACTGGGCCGGATACGGCACCACAGCCGTGAAGTACATGGCACGAGGGCCGGACGTCGAATCGATTACCGGGTTCCAGGTCATGTGGTTCGAAAACGAGTCGGACATGCTGGCAAGACGCGGGGCACGCATGCAGCGCGACGACATGTCCAAGCTATTCGTGTGGATCGATGGCAAAAAGGTCCCGTTCACAGCATGCATTGGCTCCAACATGCGGAACGGGTATTATTACCCTAATAACACGTGGAATATCCCCTTACATAAGAGTCCAGGGGCAGGGACGGGGGCCGACATCCGCAGCAGGCTCTGCGACTCTTTAGACATGTCCCTGAAGAAGGGCTGGGTGCCCCGCTGGCTCCGCGTCCGCGACACACTGGAACTCCGGTTCGTGCATGGAGAGGGGACGCCGAAGGTCAAGGTGTCGCGGAACGCGCCGATTGACGCGAGGCGGTGGGGGAAAGAACTCGTCGGCATCGAGTTCCGCGCGATCGACAACATGCCCACGCACCAAATCGATAATGTGCTTCACCTCGTCGTGCTCTTGGGCGCAGCCGCCGTCTCGCAGGTCGAAAAAATATGGCATGACAACGCCAACTCTGACCCAAACACCCAAGCCTTCTTCGCCACGCACACCGCCACCCTCTCGCCCCACTGGAACGCCGCGCTCGACGCCGTCCGCAAGCAGGGAGCGCACGCCCCATTACCCAAGGCGTACACCACCTACATCGCGTCCCAGGCGGGTATTTCATCCCTGAAGACACGCAATGCATCCGCCACCGCGTTCGGTGCGCTGCAGGACTTCGCGAAGAGCCTTCACGCAGAGTACTGCGCCCACTCCGTCACAGCCCTCATGCATCCGCGGTCAAACGACGAAGGACCGCCTGCGTTCTCGAACACCAACCAGGAGGCGTGGGAAGCGATGTACAACGAATTGGATGCTACGGAAAAAATATTGGTAGAAAAGTCAAAATTGGACGCACCATATCTCGTCGCAATGATGAACAGAGCAACGCATTCTACAGTCGGCGGAGCAGTAAAACGAAACAAATATCAGATGGAAATAAATGTACAACATCGCCGTTAGAAAATTGGCGTTAAGAATGACTTGGGTGTGTTAAAAACCCCGGTGTCTCCCTGTAAAAAAAAACCTATACACCAGTTTGACTTTTCAGGCTACTTTGAACATGTACACTCGGACAAGGGAATTATGTTACATAATTACTGTATGTTGAAATAGACTTTAAGGCTCGTTAGAGCGGTTAGTCCGGACAGCGGTGTCAGGTCTACAGTCGGCGGAACAGTAAAATGAAACATATATCAGATGGAAATAAATGTACGACATCGCCGTTAGAAAATTGGCGTTAAGAATGGTCGCTGACTTGGGTGTGTTAAAAACTTCTGTGTTTACGAACATCAGTCGTTCTACTCTGTGGAGGTGGAAACGCTTTGGTGTAAATCGAAAACGACATGAATTTGTAAGCAAACTTTTTGAGACGAACAAAGATTTGTTGAAATTGTTTTTATTGTCAACTCAATGCACAACCGCAAGAGGTGTTGTTGCATTTTTCAAAAGTACTCACAATTTACGATTATCAACTAAAACAGTGTATCGTTTCATAAAACTCATTGGTTTCACAAGAAAAAGGAGCAAACTCCGTGGACAGTGTAAAGGGGACTTAGTTCCACTTGTCACTGAATTTTGTAGTAGATACAAGTATACAATTAATGCTGGGAAAATTTTAGTATGAGTTGACGAATGTGGGTTTAGTGAGCGTCTCAAGCCACATTATGGGTATTCCCCTGTAGGAAAACCTGTTATCGTTAAAACTACTGGTGGGTGGGTACACCATAGTTTGTTGATGGCAGTTTTTTCAGATGGTAGGAAGGAGTTCGTTGTGAAGAAAGGATCTGTGAAGAAGACAGACTTCGCTGCATTTATTGACTCATTGAGTTTGTGCAATAATTCAGTAGTAATAATGGACAACGCCAGTATCCATAAGAACTTGGTCCTCAGAAGCCCCGTAAATATTTGTTACACTCCTCCTTACAGTCCAGAATTCAATGCTATTGAGCTGTGCTTCGCTAAGGTGAAGAAGGACTTTCGTCGATTGAACTATATACCAAACGATACAAAGACGCACGTGTCTGATATGATTTCCTTAGCATTCAGCAACCTCACTGATAAAATCAGTATGGGTTGTTTTGACCACGTATGGAATACGTATGTGATGTTTGTATAAAGAGTTCTGTGATGTACAAATTATGTAAGATGGCAACGAAACCTCCGACAGTCGCAAAATTGAAGGAGCTACTAAAATTGGCCGAAGTAGCATACTCCTCAAAGGACAAGAAGGACAATATTGTCCGTTTATGCGAAGACAATGGTCTCATCGCCAGACCCCCTCCAGAGTACAAGACGGTGGAAAAGATGTGCGTCGTGAAATGCGCCCTGAAGAAGGCAATGAGTCTTGACGATGAAGAATTCGGTAAGTTCAGGGGGCATGTGGATCAGCTCGTCAATGTGGTGAGCCGCATGTTACGGCGTTCCAGTCTGGTGCTGACTTTCCATGTCACGAGGCTCATGGAGGGCGACCTGCCGATTCCTAATATGTACGATATGAAGGATACCTACTTACATTACATTACATTACATTACATTACATGTTAAAGTCTACTTGACACCGCGAGGGTGTATGAGACTCTGTGCTTTAAACAAAAAGAAAAAGCACCCACAAAGCAAAAAACCCCATTACATCAGGGGTGTGTCGAGGACAAACAAACCAAACTCCCAACCACCGTTTTGGTGGCGTAGGTATAAAACCCCTTAGAGCAGGACCCAGATCTCAACCACTTACAGTGGCGGAGGTAAGAAGCTAACAAATGAGAAGTCTCAAGAAGAAAAAAAAGGGATAATAAATTACGGTGCCACTAAGCAGTCCAGGGCTTCCTGTCTTGCTCTTCTACAAGTAGAAAGATAGTCGGCTAGGTTGCTCCAAAAAGACTTAGTGCCATTTCCATTCATAAAGGTTCTGAATGTGGAATCGCAGAATTCCACATTCCATACGGTTAAGTCGGTATCCTCATGGACATGCCTATAAATATCTGTAAACAGATTCTGGTAGCGGAGGCGAATATCATTATAAAAAGGGCACTCAAACATATGCATTTCATCCTCAGTTTTTTGGAACCCACACATTTGACAGTGTCTCATTGAGCGAGGGATGTGTGCTCTATCCACCACCCTCATTCTTTCTGTGTTCAGCCAATGGGAACCCATTCTAAACTGTGCTATAGAACGAATCTGATCCTGCTTATGTAGGGCGGATGTAAAGGGAATCAAGCCATTCTCATCATTGCTGTTGGCTGCGAACCATTTTTGGTATCGGAGGCGTTTAAAGCCAACCCTTCTCTCATCAGGGATGTCTCTAACTGCATTGGTGTCACTTGGGTACTTAAACCTCCATGACTCAAAAACTTCAGACATAATACCTTCGACATCGACAGCCTCCAAAATGTTGATGTTTTTACTGGATCCTAGCTTGTGGAGAGCACAACGCAAGTCATGAACCCAGCCAGTGTTGGAGTCAAAAGATTCCTCAAGAGCCATTCTAATAAGATCCTCAGGTTCTTTATGTATGGTCTTGTTCCAGAAGCGCAAAGCTTGTTTAAGCCAAGCAAAACACAACGGGGTTCTACCCAGCTCTTCCATGATAATATTAGATGTAGTAGATTGGCAAACACCCAACATTTGTTTAAGTATACCTCTATGCCATTTCTCACAAGCATGGTCATTTGAGATAAGTGTGTTGTTCAGAATAGAAGGAGCCCACACCTCACAGCCAAAATTCAGGATAGGTTGTACAAGAGAATCAAACAGGTGGGTGAGATATCAATATTGTATATCTCCATAGTATGGCATCGCCTACGAAGCATGTGGTGTGCCTTTTGGGCCTTAGTGAGCATCCTAGAAAAAGCAGCTTTTGCACGATTGCTTGAGTCACCATCCACAAAGAGGGATCCCAAGTAGATAAAAGATAACTTTGTAGAAAGTTGTGCTCCATCATAGACAAATTTGTAATCAGGATCCATGCGGGCCTCATCACAGAATTGTTTGTTGAAAACGACAATCTCAGTTTTCTTTATATTCACAGCCATCTTAGTAGCCTCGCAGAAATCTCTCAGGCAGTCAAGCATCGCTTGCATATCTGCCGGGGATTCTGCCATTATAGCTAGGTCATCAGCATAAAGTAACAGTTGCAGAATCTTTCCCCTAAGCTCAGCCCCTACATTTGGGAGCTTGGATTGGAGGAACGATTCAATTCTATCAATGAACAGACCGAATAGGATTGGGGATAGGGGGTCTCCTTGTTTAACTCCTACAAGGGATGGAAAGGAGGATCCAATGTCCCCATGTAGGCGAACTTGGAAAACAACATGATTATACATGGACTTCAGAATACTGAGATAGGGGTCCTTGACTCCTAGCCTTGCTAAGCAATCCCATAGCAAGTCTCTGTTGACCCAATCATAAGCCTTCTTGAAATCAACAAAAGCCACAAAGAGTGTTTTTTTCTTTTCTCTATATTTATCTACAATATGGTTAAGAATGAATGATGCATCTGCAGTACCCCTACCACTTCTAAATCCATATTGGCCAGCGGCTCTGAGGTTGAATTCTTCTGACCAATCATCTAGTCTACGTAGCATGCAAAGGGAGAAGATCTTTCCTATGGAGTTGCTCACCGCAAGACCTCGATAGTTGTCCTTGTCATACACACTGCCTTTGGATTTGGGTACAGGTACCAAGGCAGCTGCAGCCCATTGGCTAGGGTAAGAAGTCTTCCAGATGAGATTAAACAGGTTAGTCATAGCTTGTACAAATCGGGAGTTGGCCTCATGGGAAGCAAATCTGTACCATTCTGCAGGGATACCATCTACCCCGGGGGAGGAGTTTTTCCGTAGGGATTGGAGAACAGAAAACACCTCCTGGGTGGTAAAGTCTTGACATAACCATGTTGGTGCGGCCTCTATCTGAGGTCCATCAGCTTGAGGGACAAAGTCCCTAGCATCCAGACTTGGATCAATACCTACTTGCACATCAAAGAGGTCTGCAAAATAATCAGTCCAATCATGAATTGTGATATCTGCCGTAGTGGCCTTGTTAGGCTCACGCACGTCTTTCCAAAAACTTTTCGGATTATGCCGAAGATTCGTATGAAGGTTCTCCATGCGTGTTTCTAGCCACTTCCTCTTCTTTCTTCTGAGAATCCTCTTGTACTCCTTGTGCATAGAACCAGCCAAGTCAGAGCTAGAGCCATGTTGATGTTCTGCTTGGCTTGCTGCCTGTCTAGCACGATTGCATTCATCATCATACCATGCGTTCACGGGCCCGTGCTTACGCTTAGCTACAGGTTTGTGACATGGTGTGCATTTGCTTATGGCTAGTTCAATAGCACTAGCAATCCCCTTCTCTGAATCTTCCATAGATGAGCTATGGAGTGCATTGTCAAGTAATCGGTTAACGTCTGGATCACGCTTAATTGTGTGTGCATACATCTGGACATAGTTGTCTTTCCATTTCAGTTTGGGCGAAGGTTTACCACCAGCAGGTGTACTAATAGTACCTTGAGAAGGCCTAAGGGCAGCATCTGGTATGTGGAGTGTGATAGGCATGTGGTCAAACTTTCCACCCCCGGGCCTGAGAGGGCAGTCATGCTTGGGAGCCACACTAAACTTGACTCCTGGGGTGTTGAGAAGACTAGGGGCGGCTAGCGCATAATCAATGACAGATTTCTTGTCCATGCCATCTGCAAAGAAGGTATGTGCACCTTGCATATCACCTTCTGTTCTACCGTTAAGGATGATAAGACCAGTTACTACACATAGCTGGAGTAGGGCCCCCCCCAATCGATTGGGGGGAGCTGTGTCCATGCTACACCTCGGTTGAATGGTTTGGTTGGGGGCTGTACTACTGGTTTGGGATACTGGTTCATCTCCTAACTCGGTATCATCATTGTCCACACCAAGACCAACCCGAGCGTTGAAGTCACCCATCACCACAACGTTGCCTTTTTCCTGGAAGTTCCCAATGATTTTACCTAGAGTGAGGAAGTGGTCCTCTATACTAATGCAGTCGTCACCATGTTTGTAGTATGAGCTGTTAGCATGTGGGATATAGCACACACCAATGTGTGTTCCATGTATGCGAATCCATGCCATGCCTAATTCAGGTGCCTCATGGACTAAAGTAGCATTTAGGCAAGTGCAGACATAGATAGCGACCCCCCCATCCTTGCTCAACTTGGGGCGAGGGGCACAAGAAAGGCATTTGAAACCTGGAATGTGGGGGGTGTCTAGCTGGCCACGCACCCCTGTGTGTGAAAACAATAAAATGTCGTGTTTTCTCACCACTTTCATTGCTGCACCGCAGCTGCTCAGAACACTGAGTTGTCCTCTGATGTTCCATGCAAGGCACCTTAGTCCACTTCATGCATCAGTCGATGAGACACCTGAAGGGGGAGCCTTGTCCCGCACCTTCAGGAGTCCTCTATTGAACGAAACCCACTTAGAGGGGTCCCTCTTAGCTTCCAGAAACGCTGGAAGGTGTTCCTTGTGCAGCTTCAGCTCCTCAGGAGACAAGAAATCCAGAGCTGCTATTCCGCTATCCTTGAGGAACCTTCGGTTCCTCACAATGGAGGAAGCATCGAAGCTGGAGGATACTGTGATTAGGGCAAGGCGGGGTCGTGAGGGATCCACCTTGCCTCCCATGCGTCGAGCGGACACAATAGTAAACTCTGCCTTGTCTTGCTCCTTCTGGGCGTAGGTGTTGTTGGCTTCTAAAGCCTGGGTGAGCTTAGACTTTACAGCCACCGCTAGCTGCCTGTCGTTCTCGTTGGGATCTTCAGGGATGCCTGAGATCCTGAATTGCATGTCGTAACCTGCTTGGTCTGGGGGGGCTGAGCCCGGTCGCTGTATGAGTGGCCGACTCCATGATGTGGGTGAAATCACAGCCACGGTCACCCACATCAACGAAGGAGCCGTGCCCGTCACAACTCTCTTCCGAGCACTCGGCATCGAAAGCGATCGCGCCATCCTCAAAACCATCTTCCACGAAGATCCAGGAGAAGAGAGAAACAGGGTCGAAGTCGCATTCATGCACGCATCCATAGCCGCAGGACACAAGTCCGGAGTAAGCAGCCAGAGAGGAGCCATAGATTTCCTCATACCACGCACACGATTCAAGTCCCAACTCGACCTCAAAAGCGTCCTCACAGACGACCTCTTCCCAAAAGTAGGACGCACGTTCGAGGCCAAAGCAATCGCCCTAGGAGCAGTCGTGAGACATCTCGTAAGAGCCGCTCTAGGAAAAGAACCCATGTCGGTACTCGATCACTACGCCAACAAGAGACTCATGTGCTCAGGTGCAATCACAGCCAATCTCTTCAGAGACGCGTACCTACTATCAATCGCAACAACCCTGCGCACGCTCAACGAAGAGTTCCTCACCGGACCATGGCGCGTCGCAAACGATATACACACGCTCGTCAACGAAGCCAACCTAAAAAATATATTCCAACCAAGAATCATCCGAGAAGCCCTCGTACGAGCACTCAAAGGATCGCGACGCGGCGATGACAATGCACGCGCGCCCGTCCAAGAACTCAGCAGAGTCTCATATCTAGGATACATTTCACACATGAGACGAGTAAACAACCCCGTCGACAGGAACGTCAAGATAGCAGACACACACTGTCTAAGGCCGTCGCACTGGGGAGTCATCTGCCCAGTAGAGTCACCGGACGGACCCAACGTAGGCCTCCTCACGCACCTGGCCACGCTTGTCACCATATCACTTGCCATACCAGAACCCGTCGTACAAGAAACCATAAGACCCACCATAGACAAATACACGAAACATCTATCAAACAGCACATTATCCCCACAAGCAACCGCGGTGCACTTTAACGACACATGGATAGCGATCACAGACACACCCAAGGACCTAGTCGATGCACTACGAAAAATGAGGACGGAAGACACCAGAATGAACACACTCGGCGTCACATGGGACGTGTGGAGGAACAACGTGGCAATCCGCACAGATGCAGGAAGATGCTGCAGACCACTAAGAAGAGTACAGGAAGGAAAGGTCGTACCAATCAACGGCGATCCGTCGTGGACCGAATTGATACGCAGCGGAGCGATCAAAATGATAGACGTCGAAGAAGTAGCTACATGTCTAGTGGCAATGAACGAGGCAGACGTCAACAATCGAGACCCGATCCCAGGCAGATACACGCACGCAGAGATACACGCAGGAAGCACACTCTCAATGGTAAGCAACACCTACCCACTACTTAACCACAACAACGGGGCGTACAACTCACTATGCCTAGCGCAATTTAAACAAGCGCTAGGCACGACCATGACCTCCCTCAGGGATAGATTCGATACAAACACATTCCTACTACACCACGCACAAAGGCCGCTGGTAAGCACGAGTTTCGCAGATAGACTCTTCGGAGGACGTCTCGCGCACGGAGAGAACGTCGTAGTAGCAATCGCCACATACACAGGATACAACCAAGATGACGCCATCATCATCAATCTAGACGCCGTGCAGCGCGGCCGACTAGCACTCACAGTATTCGACACCATCCGGTACGAGGAGTCAGAGGAGGAACCAGAGGACCCAAACATTCAAAAAACAAAAAACCAAATTGTGTTTGCGAACCCACAGCGGCTAGTGTCACGCGGGTACGCCCTATCAACCACCACCAAAACAACCACAAAAGAATATAAAAACCTCGACGAACATGGAATGCCAAAGATCAACAAAATGCTAAGAGAAGGAGACGCAGTTGTAGGAATGGTCAAGGTACCATCGACCGCAGCATAGGAAGACGTCTTCACGGACGCATCTCAACGTCTACAATCCAGAGAATCCGACCTTCCCACATATGTAGACGGCGTCCACTTGCAAAACATAGATCAGAACACAGCAAAAGACAACGCCATACCACAACTTAGAGCATGCAAGGTACGTCTCCGCCAGATGCGCAGCCCCGAACTCGGAGACAAACTAAGCTCGCGGTACGGCCAGAAGGGGTGGTGGGAATGATACTACCCGCCGTGGACATGCCGTTCTGCGCAGAGGACGGTATCGTACCCGACATCATCATCAACCCCAATGCATTCCCCAACCGTAGGACAGTCTCTCATCTACTGGAAGCCGTGCTAGCGCGCGAGGGAGCAGTCAAAGGAGCTCGCATGAACGCCGACACATTCGGAGGCGAAAACATCGGAGCCGCGCTGACCCAACTGGGTCTGCGTGAAAACGGACACGGGAACATGCTCATGCACAACGGACGATCCGGAGAAGAGGCGAAAACACGCATCTTTGTAGGCGTGAATTACTACGGTCGCTTGAAACACATGGTAGAGGACAAGTACCAGTCGCGTGCACGAGGAGCAGTCGACGCCACAACACGTCAGCCAACGAAGTCCAAGGGACAGAGCGGAGGGCTGCGCATCGGAGAGATGGAGCAGAACGCACTCGTCGCACACGGACTTGCATCGTTCACACGCGAAGCGTTCATGCAGCGCAGCGATCACCACTCAACTAAGGTCAATGCCACGTCAGGAACGCCGGCGGAATGGTGGGCCGCAGCACGCGAAGACCCAGAAGGACCCGACGAGGAGGCAACTGTTGAAACACCTTACACGTTCACCCTCATGCATCACGAACTCAGAGCATTGGGGGTGGAGGCAGCGCTTCTCACATCCACTGATGAATTTTATTTATAGCTCAGTGGCGTTGGGTTGTTTGAGTTTTTCCGTGTAAAATTCGTACGAATCAATGTCGAGCAGTTGCACCAACAGATGTTTACGAACAACCGCCCGCTTTCCTGCACTCCTCGATAAGCGTGCACAGTCGCTCGAACTCTTCGTAGTCCAAGAATGTAGTGTGACCGGTGTAGCGCATGAAGCAAATAGGAACGCCGTTACAACATGCCAACGCGGCATCCGCTTTGCTTGCCAGATAGCGGTCAAACGTGTCGGCAAGTTCGATGATTATAAAGAATTTCCCAATCTACAGTCGGCGGAACAGTAAAGGAGGACGTCGATGAGTTCAGAACATCTCAACGATGCAGCTGCTGTAAGACCCGACTTTGCAACATGGTTGCACTCACTCATCGTAAGAAGCAAGACGGTACTTGGGAATGTACGGAAGGACGCAAGCGGATTCACAAGATTCTCCACTGCAAAAGCAGTCAAAGCGGAGCGCCACGCCAACAGAGCGGCGGTAGGCTCCACTGCGGGAAGACTTGGGACCGCGACGTGAACGCTTCCAGGAACATCTTGATGCTTACACTCCACCAAGTCTTTGGGAGAGAGATACCTCTCGCGTTTCGCCGAGACGCGCCGAGAGGTTCCTCGAAAAACCCACCAACACCAGATACTGATATGGGGACACAGACGGTTGAACGGTTTACCACAGAGGCGACTCGGAATATCTTCGAGAACCTCTTCAACCTGCTGCACCCCCCAACGTTGCCCAAACGCAACGATCTGCAGTCTGGATGATTAGAAGGTGTGTCCCACTTTATTTGAGAACAACTGTACAACATGGAAAGGCCGGATATCTCAAGACAATGCGGAAGCGGAACAATATCATTCTGCAAAAGCCTTTCTTTACCGAAGTATATAGATGAGCTAGGTATTTCGAGATGTTCTGTCTGCAAATGCAGAGGCCCGATGATTGACTATTCGCAACAATTAGTGTTGAAAATATCAAAACGGTCAGACAGCATGACTCTTTTTGAAGCCATAGCACCTGAAACATGATGTTTGTAAACTCCATGGTCCGGTCCCAGACTCACCCATTGGGTTAAAAGGTCGACGGGCAGGTGTCCCATTATTTATGTCCCCGACTGTAGTAGTAAAAGATCGCATCCCCATCCTACAATGTTCAAGTAGTACGTGAATAAGTTGCCATATCGTGCATCACCATGATTTATTGTACGTATTGAGCTTGCTGCAAATCGGGGGCTGAATGAGGGTGTTTTTGTGCTTGCAGATGGAAACCATCAGTTTCAATGGAAAAACATTGAGGACCGAAGCAATAATCGAGGATGATGGCCCCCTTCGTGGTGTGACATGGTGGACGAGGACTTGTGTGTCGGCGACACTACGACAATAAAGAGTTTATCTACTGATGTTGGGTTGCCTTTTAGTTGCACGGTAAAATCCGGCTTGGCTATTCGTGCGGGAAGCTCTTGGTAGGATCGGATTCCACGTAGATCCGATCAACAGTCCATGTGATTCCGCTCATGTACTTCCCATTACACTCATATCCCCATACGTCGGTCAAACGCCCAATGAGTTGTAAAGTGCATTTCGGAGATACTCTATTGTCCCATGCCATATTGTAAATTGTTCCGTTTCTTGTCACCAATTGTTCAGGCAGGTGCCCTACGTTGATGGTGCGATCAGTGGGAGAAGGTGCCATGTGGGTACAATCAGGGATAGCAAATGGCAGCAACATATTCTCAGCGGCTCGGATCTCTGATAATTGTCCATCATCAATCACCGATGCAGTGCCCCTGTTCAAGTTCTCTACATCAACCACTGCAACAACAATTGGAAAATGCTCATGAAGCAAATCCGGTCTATCATGCACGATGTATACGCACTTGGTTTCTGTATGCATTTTACACAATGAAAAACAAAAAAAATCATAGCATGTAACCGATCATGGGCGGCTTTGAGAACTGAAGGAGAACACGATTACGACTAACACAGCGAAGCGAACGTAACTGGGATGTTAATTAACTGAGTCTCGATATTCTCTAATTATTCCGTCGTCGACTGTAGCCGGATAAGCATTTCGGTTCGAACCCACTTTATTTCCCACTTTATTTGATAACAATGACAAGGAGTGATAATAACAACAACCTCGCATCTAATGGGTACATGAAGGACGCTTTAGCGGTTGTCGCGTTCCTTATCGCATTGGTTGTGATCGTTGGGAGATCTCGCTCATGGTGGTGTTCGCCCACACAGAGAAACTTGATCATCCTCGTGCTCGTCGTGTGCGGGTCCATAGACCTTCTCTTCACACTGAACCCAGAGTGGCACAACCGACCGTTCACGGGGGCCGACGCACCAAGCGGGTGCATCTATTTCCAGGCCCTATCGATGATAGCAGGTATAGAGTACGCCGTATTAAGCTGAGTGGATGGTCTGACTCTACAGTCGGCGGAACAGTTAAATGAAACATATAGCCCCAACGTTGAAAGTTCGATGATTATAAAGGGTTTCCCACTTTTTTTTCACGTAGTACTTTTGATTCCATGTTCATGTAACAAATCATGGAACTTCTCCCTGCAGGCCCACTCCACATCATCGCGTTTCATTTATCAAACAGTGATGATAAATACCATCGATTATGCGACGTCTCAGAGGACGCCGCGAACCTCATGTTGGTGGGAAACGTAGGGTTCACCAAGCTTGGTATTGCGGTGCAAGAGAAGTTGGAGCCTGATGGAAACCTTGTGAAAGATGAAGAGTTCGAGAGGATGCGTATTCACGAGGGTCTTTCAGAGGCAAGCAAAGCGGATGTTCTAAAGAAGGCGTGTCGAGATCGTGGCCTGATGGTTTCTGGTGTCAAAGCTGCATTGTGGAGGAGGCTGATGGAGGCGGAAGTTGTCGCTCGCCCCCCTAGAGGGTGCATCCTGTCTGCTAAATTCCGTTCCGAAATGAGGGCTATGCGCTGCGCACGCATGTGTGTGTCAAAGGCCAAGTTAGAGTATCGCTTGACCGAGAGGGATCTCACGACGCTGAGTTGCGAACTCAAACGAAATCCGATGTATCGGTCAGCAGCACCGATGCGTTGATATCGCTCGGGTTGCGCTTGAGAAGCATGCCTCATCCCATACACGTATTCGAGTCCCCGTCATATCTGCGGATGAGCGACGTACCTCTCGGGAGACGTTGCTTTCCAAGAAGCTTGGTGACATGACGTTGGATTCCAGGATATTCTCCGTTTCGGAATCCGCATGCAGGGCCAGAGATTTGTACGTGAATTCTGGCAGAGGGGGGGGTGCTGTGAAAGTCGCTGCAGACATCATTGCTACAAATACTCGCCTTCACATTTTGGAGAGGGCTCTCGAGGCTCGCGGGTGTGAACTTCGCAGTGACTCTCGTTTGTGCACAGGTTTTGTTGACAACGGCGACGGAGATCCAGAGGACATCGCTGTCTCGATGCTTGAGATGAAGTTCTTTCACAACCACACTGAGTACGCTTCAATTCTCGACGATCTTTGGGAAGAGCGTGATTACATCGACGAGTACGAGTACGACAATTACCACCACATCGATCCTCATGAGCTGAGTTCGTCTGCCAAGTCGGAAGCCATGAGGCAGTGGGCCGATACACACGATCTTGACGATGTCCCTGACATACCTGAAAGCCTGCGATCATCTGTCTTTTATCTGAAGGCAGAGTGTATCGTTTCCGACACCAGGAAAGCGTGGCGTGCTCGCCAGCCTCGAATTCCTGTCCAAGTCCTCAATAATATCGAGACGGTATTCTACCAGATCCTCAAGCGCACTCGCGACGCAGAGTCCCTGGCATCCCTGCGATCCACACTCGAAGATGCAGAGAGTGGACTGTCTGCGCGTGTGGATGCCGTTTCTGTGATGTGGGATAAGATCTGTGAGTGGCCACATGCGATTCCCGGTGCGACCGTGATATTCGATACCGAGTTCAAGATTCTCAACGCGACCCATCCTACCTACATCGCTTCCGCGGATAAGTTTCGTATCAATAAGGAGGAGAAGGCACGTCTCAAGAAAGAGAGAGAGGATAAGTTTCGTATCGAGAAGGAGGAGAAGGCACGTCTCAAATATATCGAGAAGGCCCGTTTCAAGAAAGAGAGGGTGGAGAAGTGTCTTATCGATAAAGAGAGTTGTGTTTGTCCGGATTGCCAAAAGACGTGTAAGACCCCAGATGGTGTAAGGATGCACATTGTTGACAAACACATCAACATCTAATGTGAGCGCTCAGCCACCTGTAGAAGATGTCTAGTTCGCTTTCATAACCATTATTTTGTTGACGCTCTTAACGTTTTAACATTTTAACGGTTTAACATTAAAAAATTGTGTGTTTTCATAAAACACGGATGTGAATTCTCCAATCTCTATTTGTACCCCACTCTTCGAACGATGTTAAAACGTTATAACGTTAATTGGAAGTCTAAAATCTACCCCCTTCTCGCAATAGAGGAGAAGATGTCTAGTTCGCTTTCATAACCATTATTTTGTTGACGCTCTTAACGTTTTAACATTTTAACGGTTTAACATTAAAAATTGTGTGTTTTCATAAAACACGGATGTGAATTCTCCAATCTCTATTTGTACCCCACTCTTCGAACGATGTTAAAACGTTAAAACGTTAATTGGAAGTCTAAAATCTACCCCCTTCTCGCAATAGAGGAGAAGATGTCTAGTTCGCCTTCATAACCATTATTTTGTTGACGCTCTTAACGTTTTAACATTTTAACGGTTTAACATTAAAAAATTGTGTGTTTTCATAAAACACGGATGTGAATTCTCCAATCACTATTTGTACCCCACTCTTCGAACGATGTTAAAACGTTAAAACGTTAATTGGAAGTCTAAAATCTACCCCCTTCTCGCAATAAAGGAGAAGAGACGATTACTGATTACTTGAGTGCGGCTTGTCCTTCAATGGGCACTCTCGAACGTGTACCGACAAAGGGAGTCTGGTGGATGGAGGGGTGTGATCTAAAACAACCCACGGTACTCGTTCATCTTGCAATTTAGATGGACCCCACTAACTTGATTCCTCGAATGACCCCGCGCTTCACAACCTTCTTCTTCTCCTCCTCCGTAGAGACTGTCACCTGCGAGGTCTCTTCCCACTCGGTTCCCTGTTTGCCCAAAAAGAACGCCTTGTCCAACTTAGTGCTGAATACTGAAGATGTCTCGTGTCCATAGTGGGACACTTTCCACCGACTCTTGAGGTCCCCGATCCACACCGCGTCCGAAGACGCCCCCATCACCTCAACCACTTCCTCTAGCCATTCAGCCAGGGGGTTGGCACTGTCCGCAATACCAGACTTCCACTCGGTCATCGAGACCGGTAGGGTGTCGAAGATTCTGGATCGCCCCGGTCGACGAAAGTGCTCGATGAGCAGCTGCGTCAGCGCAGACCTCCAGGTTGGTAGGATGTCTGCAAGGTCGTCACGGCGCTCAAACTCGTGCTCGCGCTGTGGGTCGGGGTGTATCAAGAAATTTGAGCGCATTAGGACAATGATCATCCGCTTGACGAAGGCACTGTCTCCTCCGTCGAACTTGGGACAATCGCCTTCGTTGAAGATCATTACTACACCAGCCTGCCACATGAATTTCGAAAGAGTTCCCCGTGCCACACGAGCGCCCGCAAACACGCACACCTTCCCCCCCCGCAATGCGCTTGATCAACGCCTCGTCCAACGCGATGTTGTGTTTCATTTCTTCGGCCACCAGTCTTCGGCCACGCCCTTCATTGGCTTGAGACCCGCGTCATGGTCATCGCGGCTCCGGGCGAACGACCCCTTTGTCAGAAATTTTGTCCTATTGCTGCTCCCGTACTCATCAAAAAAGCTACCAAAAAAAGCCAGAAGGGTACTCTTCCCGTTGTCACCAGATGTCTTATCGGTGAAGGCTAGGAATTTCTTTTCCTTGCGGCGACCGGACAGGAGTCCTGCAAAGAATGCGAGGACGACGTCGCGCTCCTCGTCCACAGGCATGAGCTTCCGCTAGAAATCATCGAGTTCATCCCTGCATCGCTTGAGGTGGTGGTTGTCCTCTCCCTGGTAATCCCACTTTGCGCACCTACTAATGTTGTCGGTCATCTCGACTTTTCGGAACACTACTGTGTCCCTCGACGAGCTGTCGAAGACGCCGTTGTTGACTGCAAAGAGATCCGGGTTGATATCGAGGTTATCAGCGAATGTCTCGTCAAGGACGAGAGATGCAACGGATTGAAGGAACGCAGAACGTCCTCTAATTGTGTCGACAAACCCCCGAATCTTCTCATTCGTCTTGTTATTCTTCTCAACAGGGAATTTGGATGTGAACTCGATTTTGATTAATTTGCTGATCCGCATGTTGCTGCAGTTTGACCAACGATTGGTAGCAGGGTCACAGTAATACATGTCGCCAACACATTCCTTCTTCTTGATTTCTGGCACAAACTTGATTCGGCTGAAGAATTCAGGTGAGGCCTCCATGAACTTCTCCGCCAGCACATCCTCAGTGATTGAGGACGACGACAATGAGTCATCATCAGTTCCCCCCCCCACGTGGATGTTGATGGTATTGTTGACCAGGAAGATGTTCTGAGTGATGCCATACATGTTCTTCGCGTGGGACTCTTGAGCCTTGAAGATCATGTTATGGATTGCGTTGATGACCTGCTTGTCTCGGATCTTGCATGCGTTGCACGTGATGGATTGCACATTTACATATTGGCTTTCACTTCCCATATTCATGAATGCGATGTGCACGTCGGCGCTCTTCACAATGGCACTGCTAATTGTTTTGCCATCCATGGTCCGCAGCTCGCATTCGTAGGGGCCTTTGTCGCTAGGCACGTTCTTCATGAACCCCGGGTCTTCGTGGATCGGGAACTTGTCGATCAGCGATCCATAATATTTGTCATCGACCTCCACCATGTATTGGTTCTTGTGGATGGCTCCTTTCGCTCCGTTTTCCATATTGAACTCGATGCTATCGTGTACGACATCCAATAATATCATGTTGTCAATGTGCAAGTGGATTAGCTTTAACTTGAGGTCGTTGATGATGCGATCCTTGTCGAGTTGCACGTCTGGTTTGTTTTCTTTGTTGTCCCATTGTCAGACCCATTCGGAGTACCCCATCGGGTCATCCTCCTTGGCAAGGAAGCATAGTGTCCCTAGAGTGATCTTTTGCGGCTTAAGATTGGCCCACACCTTTTCGTGCTTGGTGTCACAGAACTTTGAGGGGCATTTTTTTGCAAAAGCCTTCCAGATCTCGAGGCGCTGAGTGTCTGTGCCCGTGTCTACTTTGTTCTTCAACGCCATCCCGACCTTCAGCCATGAATCGTATCCGCTGGCCCTGTGTACATCGAGTATGTCCACGAGATTGTAGAGGGAGTCCACATCCATTCCATGATGCGAGTCGAAAGTCTTCTTAGGCTCCGACAAGTTGTCGTCACCACGGATCACCATTTCCTCCTGGCTGTGTTTGGTTTATGGGCTGTGGCCCCCCTTCGGATGCACACAGATGCTCAGTTTCTGCACGAGTGTATCGAGATCCATTTGCTGTACGTCACGTTTCGCGAACGAGCCTGCGCCAATATCGAATTGGTACCAGGCAGTGACTTTCCACGGGTGGGCCTCATCCGGTTTCTTCGATCCGTACAAGAACCACCTGCCTCCCCGTTTGATCACGCTTTCGTCATATATCTTTCCGGGATCCATTTCGGCAAGTCCAGGAATGCAAATGGTGCTCGCGAACGCCATATGTTCGGTCACATCGTTGACGAAGTGCTCTCTGATGGCGAGTTGGATCTCTTGGTGTGTGATGACATTTGGCATGAGCACGTGTAGACCATCTTTGTACACCCCTAAGTGTTTCTTGTCGAGTCTTGGATTTGGCTTCTCGAGGATCACGACGTCCATGTGCTGCTGGTCGACAAAGTACTTTGTGGCCGCCACGAGCGCGTCCATGAAATTCTCGATATGCTTCTGTGTGTAGATGTGCTCTGGGGTCGTCTGTCGCATGTCCAGGTCAATGATGACGGGCGAGGTGTCTGTGTGGGCCTCGACGATAGACATGGGTCGACCCTCATCCCTGAGCGCGTGCACGTAGGCCTCGCGGAACGCCTGTGCCTGAGGTCCACCATCAGGGATCGCGAACGAACCGAACATGGGGTCCCCCATGGCACCGTGGGTTGCCTCGGTGGGGGCAGGGAAGCTCTTGACATGTGCCGCCACCAGAAGAGCATCGGGGGATGACATATCGGGTGTAATGCCGTTATCGTTTTCACTTTATACCGAATCGATCAATTCGCCCTTCACGTATGTGCTTCGCGAAGCTCACTCCCCTGCACATCCAAGAACACCCCCACCCACCTAAGATTCGCACCGCAAGTCGGCAGAAACCGCTGCCATCAACCTCCAACATCCATGGACCTCGTAAAAACGCTCGATATAAAGCTCGCGACAAGCATCTTGGTTGAGTCAAGCCGTCCCTTGTGTATCATCCATGGCGCACCACACCCAACACGTCGTGTACGCCCTCGTCGAGCGCGAGTTCCTGGGCAAGTCCCCGTTGGTAGTCAAGGTCGGCCGGACCAGCCAGCCGTTCTGCAAGAGGCTCTCGCAGTACCCCAATGGATCCCAGCTCATTTTTGCCATCCATGTTCGAGATGCACAAGCGTGCGTGGATGCAGAGGCGACACTGCTCAGGTACATGCGCGGTGGTTACGATTCCCGAATCCAGCCACGAAGAGATGTGGGTGCAGAGTACTTCGAGGTGGGCGAAGCCACCGTTTACAATGGTATGTTAGCGGCCGTTTTGAAGTACGCATGGTACGGCGACGACTGCGGTGGCAAACAGGAGGAGTGGGACACTCCACGTGATGACTCCGTGAAATCCGCCGTTGAATCTGAGGGATCCGTGGAATCTGTGAAATCTGAGGAGACGGACCAGGAGCGTATGGATCGTGAGACGTACGTCTCACGTGTGGTGACTGTGATTTTTGACAACGTCGTTCAGGCTAACATCGAGCGTTACGATACGGTGCACGCCTTTGTCGAGGCCAATGCAACAGAGCTGTCTGGTGTGGTGTTGGATCAGGGCGCATTTGTCGATTGGGTATTGTTGAAACTACCCGCCGCCCTCAGGTCGAGCTTCACCACCAAGAAAGTGGTATCATCGCTCAAGGATCTGGGCATCCAACCCATCCAGTACATTTTCGACGGCCTGCTGCCTCGTCATGCCCTGCGGTTCCCAGACTTCACTCGCCACAAGAAGGTCATCCGCTTCCTGGATGAGCGGTGCATTGCCACCAACCCCGGCGATCTGCGGTCGCAGATCGCCACGACCCCGGGCATGTACAACGCTTACGTCACGTTCTGCGAGGAGGAGGGGCTACAGGCGACTGTTGCTGACGTTGTCGAGCTGGCTCAGGTGGTCAAGGAGTGCGGCCTGGACACGAGGTACACCCTGCAAAAAGCTACCTTCGAAGCCATCCTGCTGATTGAGTGGCTCAACAGTGTGGTGGAGGTGACGGGTGACTCGCGCGATGCTATATGGGTTGGTGACCTCAAAGCGCTGTGGAAGGAGACGCATGTTGGCGCAGAGGCCAATGTCTTAAACCACAAATTGGTCAAGGCATACGTTGCCACCAAGGCGGGGGTGGAGTGGAAGAGGATTGGCCGTATCAAGACGGGTGGTGGGTCATTTGTGAAGAATGGGGTGGTCATGGGGTGCACATTGAGGTGCGTAGTATAAGTCAACCCCCGCTTATTGAGTGGCTCAACAGTGTGGTGGAGGTGACGGGTGACTCGCGTGATGCTATATGGGTTGGCGCTTCGCTTCCCCTCCCAAGCTTTTTAGAGAGAAGCCGATTCGAGCATATTTTATAGCACCTTTCCAAGCTGCAATTCATATAAAGGTGTTCCGCTTTGTTGAAGAAGACACCACCAATGACAATGTCCGCATCAAGGGTACCTGAAATTCCCAATGTATTGGTTAATGTAATATTGTCCCAGATATGCGGTTGCGTTGTGGAATCCATGAGACGCCTGCCCACAGGCTCCCCTTTGAAGACGGTTCGTGCGGCATTGCGCCGCTCGTGTACGTATGTATGTTGAATCAGGAGCACGCGACCTTCGTCGGTGAGGACATATGGGAAACTGTTTTTCAATTGGTCTGCAGGATCTGCAGCAGAAAAGTGTGTAGAGGTGATGTGAAATGCTCGTATCGAAACGCGGTAATGCTGATTCTCGGACGCGGATGTGAGTGGTGTGACGCTCACCCGAAGACTTTCAAAGTGTATTGGCAGTTTGGCACACGCATTTGTCAGACATGTCTACGGGAAAACACTATTTGCGATTTTGCTGTCAAGAATGACCTGAAGGAGTTGGGTCCAGAGGTTGTTTCGTATATTTGTCGGGGACTGCCCTCTATCACAATTGGCATGTACAAACAATATGTCGACCTCACCTACGACCTCACATTTCTCTGGAGCGCCGATGTGTATGCGCGTGCGCGGGAGTTCCTTCGAAAGGATGTGGGTTGTTTCGGCGACATTTCTTCTTATTCTTGCTACACCGAGCTTTGCGAAATCGCAACAGCAAAAGTAATCGCGGACAAGGAGGCTGCACGACTCTTGTGCGTCTCCATGCGGAAGGCATCGTTGGATGAATTGGATGACCACATCATGTCGTCTCAAGATCTTGCACATGTGTTCGAGTGCTGCGCAAGTGTTGTGCCCAAGGGTCAGCTGCGCGACAAGCTGGTGCCCAATGGTCAGTTGCGCGACAACCTGGTGGTGTCATGCACAACAGACGATATTCTTGGGGTTACGCACGCTCTGCTCAACCGCAAGCTTGCCGGCTTCATTAAAAAATTATGCATTGATCTCAAAGACCTGCCCCTCGATGTCATAATTGCACATGCTGGCTCGATATCTGGTGCCGTGATGGCTGACGTTGCTGCCGCGGTGGGCGATTTCCCCAAGCTGACGCATGCCGTGTTTTCACGCAATTATGGAGATGACATTAAGCAGGCATGTATCGCTTCACAAGATGCTGAAATTCGCAAGCAAGTGCACTGCATGGTTGCGAATATCGTGAAAAGAATATGCGTGCGTGATTGGGACTCGATGTTCCGCGGTGTGTTCGAGGTGCGCGGATGCAAGTGGTCTCGTTATCGTGACCTATTTCACAAGCTAAGTGTTGCGCATCGACGTATTATCCTGGATCAACCCAGTGCACACGGTGTGTGTTGCAGACAATGTAATAAGGAGTTCAAAACAGTTTCGGACTTGATCCATCATGTCAGGGGTTCTCTGGTTCACCGCCCCCATACGGGCGTGTGATATTGAGAGGAACTGCAGACATCAGCTTGACACCATTATGTTTTTAAGGGGAAATTGGGATGTTTCATTTTACTGTTCCACCGACTGTAGAGCCAGTTGTTGCGGATCCAGCGATTGGTATCCAAACCAAAGCGGAACATTGACATCTGGTAGTGCTTAAATATAGTGGTCTGGTATGTCGTCTTGTGGACGATTGATGGCATCTATCACACTGCGACCACTCTCGTCACGGCGGATCCTGTCGAGTCACATGGCTACCACTTTCGTCACGGCGGATCCTGTCGAGTCACACTGCGACCACTCTCGTCAAGGCGGAACCTGTCGAGTCACATGGAGACTTCATGATCAGCTCGTGCGTTTCCTTTGCCGCGTGGTCTTCATGCAGGATGCGTTTGATTTCTTCGTGTATTCTGGCGTACTTGATTTTGGACATGGCCACCTGTCCGGGTACAACGACCGAGGAGGTGGCTGGATTTATCCGCCTTGAAGAACATTATTTAATTTTATTCTCCAAAGTATTTAGAATATGTTCAACGAAACATTTGACGCAAGCACAGCACTGTCAAGTATTTTCTTATGGGTTTTGTTCGGACACCTGTCCAAACTATTAAACTGTGATTTGCAACGCATTATGGTTTCGCATCCATTTGTTGTGCATATGATTGGAATCGCTACATTTTTCTTTCTTTTTACAATATTGGACCCAAGCAACAAAAACCACATATCGATTGTATGGCTCAAGACTATATTTGTATACATAATATTCATTATAATGACCAAGTCAAAGTGGTACTTTATTGCACCAATATTAGGACTTTTGTTGATAGACCAAACACTAAAAAAGCACGTAGCCATCCAAACAGAACGCGGTGATGATACAGATAAATTAAAAAAAATACAAAAAGATATCAGCAATATATATGTCATAATTATGCTATCATTGATTTTCATCGGAGCCGCGCATTATATGTATCTGCAACGCATAGAATAAAAAATCGATTTTTCGATGACCAAATTTTTCTTTGGAGTAACAACTTGCAAAACTACAACACCGACGTACAAAACAAAATTGTCATAAAACGCAGAAAAACAATTCATTCAATCTTTGTAACCGATACTGTCTTCAGTTACAGTCGGTGACTATTGAACCCAATAATTGGGTAGATCAGCTAAAGGCGATTTTATTTTGTGCCCTTCATCCCGTATTTCAGTATTTAAGCTGTCCCAAAGGATAACAAGGTAAGCTACCTACGGACCCAGGTGTGACGGTCGGTTGAGCGCTCACTCTCTCTCTCTCTCTGGAAACTGGGGTTTTAGGGGGACCGAATTTTGCGGTCCATCCACGTCGTCAGAAGCAAAAGAAGGTTCTTGGCAACGTTCACGTCTCGGTTCCAGGTTGCACCACAGCGCACATTGGATGCGCTTTTGACACTGGACATGTATGACTTTACAGGTTTCCGCCGACTGTAGGTTTCTTCAACTGAATCCCTCTGCCCCTGAGCGGGGCCCGCGATTCCCCTTCAAAAAAACCTCAGTGGTGTCAAGCTGATGTCTTCTTGGATGGACGATGATAATACGTGTGTGTCATGCGTTCTGGTATGTTGTCTTGTGGACGATTGATTGAGTCTTGGAGTTGCGCGCGCGCCTATCACTCTTCTTCACGTGCGTGCTTGGTGTCAGGCAATGAATGATCTGCGGAAGACGACGACGTCTTGCGAACTCCTACGGTTTCCGCCATCTTTGTCTGTCGTCGACTGAGGCACGTGCGTGTGCTTGCATTCATGCGGTCGATGTGTCTATAGTATTTATTTTCTGTCCGCTGACTGTAGCAGCGTAAGAACGTGTGAGGAACATTTCAATGGCCACCAAACCCATACCCTTAAGCCCACAGAAACGAATCCACTCGAGAGTCAGAGATTCCAGGTGCTCCCGCACATATACGAAACTTTGTCTGGATATCTTTTACAAGGGGCACTATTTAGTATTTTCTGTTCCGCTGACTGTAGCAGCGTAAGAACGTGTGAGGAACATCTCAATGGCCACCAAACCCATACCCTTAAGCCCACTGAAACGAATCCACTCAAGAGTCAGAGATTCCAGGTGCTCCCGCACATACAACAGCCCCTCCAATAAGACATCCGAGTACGCAGTCGGGGCTTCGTCCTGCCTCGCGAGCTGCATCTTAAATGTTATGTCGTCCACAAGAGGGTGCCGCTTGAAGTAGCCGACGAAACTCACACGGGACTTGCCGCCGCGCCGAATCCAAAAGTCGTACAATAGTCCCTGCAAAAGATTTCCCAATGTATGGTCCAAACCAGGAAAAAGAATGCTCCTCGCGCCACCCGGGACGGTCGAGTCCTCAAACGAGACGCGCTCGGTACGGACGTCTTCCGAGAGAGCAATGATGGCTCGGACAAGGAAGCGGAACCCTAGAAAAACGAGGTAGTAAGGGGACAGGCTCGGTTTCACGCTCTCAACAAAAAAATCGAACTTGTCGGTAACCGAGTCGTCGTCCAAAACAGGCTCCTTGTAACGAAAATAGCAAGAGCAGACTGGAGAATATCTCGCATGCTCCCTACCGGAGCCAAGCCTCGCAGTCGCCGTGATGTTCACAGCCTCACCGACGCCGCCACACATGATGTTGGGGCGCAAGACAGTGAGAAGCACACTGTCACCCGACCGCTGGTCAACAGGAAACAAACGCTTCAAACGCTCCGTCTGGAACGAGACGCCTGCCGCGTCACGAACTACAAAGTCTCCGCTCACCACATCCAACACCTCATTCCCGGTGTTCCGCACGGCCAAGGTGCATTGGTAGTCGCCAGGGGCGAAGTTCTCCAACTCGTTGGGAGTCAGACACAAAGGCACAAGCGACACACGGAGAGCCAACATCTCGTTGTGCATCACGGACGTGTTCTCAAGTACGCGCACACCACCACCACCGCCCCCAGGAGGAACCAAAGTGTCGAACGCCGCGGTCTCCACACAAGCAATGATCGCACGACGCAACGAATTCACGATGCACAAGTCGACGCCAGAAACTGAGAAGGACCCTCCGTCATCTCCGATGTTACCAGGTATGAAGTGATCCGTACCGACTGAGGGAGAAGGGATCACAGGAGCCAGAACGTCTCCTACACGAATCGACATTTCTAAAGCTACGACAGGAATAATACACAACAATATCTACATCATCGAAGAAAACATTTATACTCGGTTTCAAAAACCAAATCGAAACAATCGCCAAGGAAACAATGGGCGTTCCTGCCTCCCGGCGATTTTTTTGAATTTTCAAAGCAGAGGTTAGAGCCGTACGAACGACTCGCCAACCAGAGATTTAGCTCTCCGCGGAATTGCGATTCCGACCAGACCTGGCTCCGAAACCAGTCAAAATCCCTCCGTGAGGCAGGAACAAATGTACTGGTGCAAATTGTCTTTCTTACATTAAGGAATTCAAGTTTCATCAAGTTTTGTAACCGATCTTGTCAATACAGATATTGTCTTTAGGAGATTGACACAAAACATTCAAGGACTGTAAAGACACAGAAGTTACGTCTTCAAAGTAGCCTGAAAAGTCAAAGTGCTGGCTCACATCGTGCGCATCAATAATCATTTTCAAAGAGTTCCTGCCTCATAATCAAATATTTCTGCTACATCTGGAATTATTGGGCACACGCAGCTATTTTTTTGCTTGAGCAAACTGAACACATTTCTGAAAAAATTGAGGAGAGTGGATAAATACTTGCTCTACGGTGGCAAGAAACGTGTCTTGCCTAACACATGACCCAGCTGCTGTCAAGTTTCACAATGGCCCTGTACTCAGGGCCAGCCGCCTCTGGATCCATCAAAAGCAAGCAGACATCGGCGTGACCGGCCTTCGCAGCCGCCCACAAGGCCCTGCTGTTGATATTGTTCGCCCTGGCCCTGTACTTGAGTCCAGCCACTGCTGGATCCATCAGCAGCTTGCAGACATCTGCGTGGCCTTCTTTGGCAGCCGCCCACAAGGCCCAGCTGTCGCTAGAGTTCGCCCGGGCCCTGTACTTGAGTCCAGCCACTGCTGGATCCATCAGCAACTTGCAGACATCTGCGTGGCCTGCTTTGGCCGCCGCCCCCAAGGCCCTGCTGTTGGCATTGTTAGCCCGGGTCCAGTACTCAAGTCCAGCCACCTCTGGATCCATGAGCAGCTTGCAGACATCTGCGTGACCTTCCTTTGCAGCCGCCCACAAGGCCCTGCTGTCGCTAGAGTTCGCCAGGGCCCTGAACTCAAGTCCAGCCACCTCTGGATCCATGAGCAGCTTGCAGACATCTGCGTGACCTTCCTTGGCAGCCGCCCACAATGCCCAGCTGTCGCTAGAGTTCGCCCGGGCCCTATACTCAAGCCCAGCCACATCTGTATCCATGAGCAGCTTGCAGACATCTGCGTGACCTTCCTTGGCAGCCGCCCACAATGCCCAGCTGTCGCTAGAGTTCGCCCGGGCCCTATACTCAAGTCCAGCCACATCTGGATCCATCAGCAGCTTGCAGACATCTGCGTGACCTTCCTTTGCAGCCACCCACAATGCCCAGCTGTCGCTAGAGTTCGCCAGGGCCCTGAACTCAAGTCCAGCCACCTCTGGATCCATGAGCAGCTTGCAGACATCTACGTGACCTTCCTTTGCAGCCACCCACAAGGCCCTGCTGTCGCTAGAGTTCGCCTGGGCCCCGAACTCAAGTCCAGCCACCGCTGGATCCATGAGCATCTTGCAGACATCTGCATGACCTGCCTTGGCACCCACATAGAGAAGCTTGTTTTCATTTTGGTTCGCCCTCAATTGTAGGGCCCCCTTAACCTGTACAAGAGGATTGGACACCAATCATACTGCTAGAAGGTCGGCGCGCCCCCCTTTCGCCATCATCTCTCCAACTCGCTGTGGTGGTTGGATCAGTCCGGTAAGGGGCCATCCAGAAAATCTTTTGTGCAGAGTTTTACACACTAATACAATCTTGGGGTTGGAAGAGAATAGGGCAATACGATCAAGAATGTCATAGGGAAACGTTAGGAGTGGAAACGATGATCGCGTGTGCGAATGCATTTCTATGAACATGTGTGTACATGCATGCAAGCGCACAGGATGGTATAAATAAATAATGAGTTGGGTTAAACCCTATAAACCCTTGGTTGCACTTGCCTGGCGGTATCTGCAAGCGGTACAGAATGGGTGTTCCTGCCTCACGGCGGATTTTTTGAATTTTCTACTCTACTGAATTTAGAGCCTCATGAACGACTTGTACAGGCGGTTTCAAGATGGCTTTCGAAGCCCAACACTCATCCTCGATCGCTTCAACACGAAGATAGTTTTCAGCGGCCCGCACCAAATCAACGTTGCCTTCCAATTGGGCAATAGTGTTCCGATCGGTTGCGAATTTGATTTGCTTTTCCCTCTCCTGCTCCAACTGGTGTATTCTGCGTTCAAGTACTTCTTTCTTGTGCATGAAATGGTAATTGATGTATCCAATCTACTTTTTAAGCTTTGCATCGTAGTCGACAGCGCCATCATCTTTTACTGGTATTCGTTTGATGCGACGACGCAAGTAATGAGGAGGAGGAGCAGCTGTAGCGGAGTGATCGTTCACGTTTGAAACAATGCTTATTCCAAGCATGATGCATTTTATTTTTATACACCATCACCAAAACCGCTCTATCTCCCAAGCATTGATCTCGTCAGCACGCAATTTATGATGAAGGGACGTCCACCAAGACAATGGCTTTTCTTGAGAAAGGCGCACGGCGTCCACAAGGTACTGCGCCCCCGCAGCGAACACATAACTGTCCACCTTACATTCGCATCCGAAGGCCTCAACCCAAACCCGCTCAAGGTCCAGACGTTGAGGGTGCGAGAGCCCTCTCCGCATGACACGCGACTCGCTCATCAGGTTGCAAAACAATGGCTCAGGGTTCGATGCCATCGGATGAGCGGTAGGCGCAAGCAATGCCACAAGCTTTGATGAAAACACGTCTAGATTCCTCTCCATGCCGCCATGCGGCGTCTCAAAATGGTCCCAAGGATCACCCTGCAAGAAGGCCACACGGTTCACAGGCATGTCGCCAGCACGCAAACGCGCCACCGTGTAATGCAACCACGTATCTGCCTCACGACCCACATTATCCAGATGCTCGAAAAAGACATCGACATCACTACACTTTGTACCCAAGACATCGAACAAACGTTGCTTTGCATCTTCGGCAGTACCCTTGTGGAACACGAATATCCGGTACCACTCGCCTGCAGGACGCTCCGAAAACGCAAAAGCAAGCGCGGATACCCATCGTTCCACCCCCGGTTCGTTGTACCAAGCAACCACAACGTCTGAGACCGAGCGAGAAGATGACAATGATAGCATGTCTTTCATTTCCATGGGAAATGTGTTCGTAATATTATGTCTCATTACTTTTCACATGTCGCACTCCGAACGTCCCACAAAAACAAACGAAAAAGTGGTCGACGGCAAGACTGTCTGAATATTCGGAGCTACAAAAAAGTAATGGGCGTTCCTTCCTCCCGGCGGATTTTTTTAAATTTCTACTCAGAATTTAGAGCATCCGGAAAGACTCGCTAGCTTGAGATATCAGCACCGAGGAATCACAAATCCGCTCCAGACCATGTTTCGCAACCAGTCAAAATCGGCCGGGATGCAGGAACGCCCATTGTATGCTGCACAAGCTGATAAAGGCAATTGTTGCAAGCGCATACAGCTAGGGACATTTGAAAGTGGGACACCTTATCGTCTGGGACTTCTGAAAAGTTGAACAATTCAATACTTTCCTCAAGCTCCGATTGTAGTATTTGTAGTGAACAACCGCGCAGTGTCTGACCTTTGCATCAATCATGATGTAGCAAAAATGTTAACGCTATAACGCGCGCGATGTGAGACAGCATGAGCGAAGACACTTCTGAACGGGTTTGATAGGTTACAAAGATTGATGGTCAACTTGTCAAAATCTGGTAGCATATAGCATAGTAGTCTGGCAATTGGCTATATAGCATAGTATAGCATATAGCATAGCATAGTAGTCTGGCAATTGGCTCAACCATGTGTTGAACTCCTCACCCACAACATACCGGCGGTGCAAGGTACTTTTTGCTACGCTGTGATCAATGACTGAGGCAGCTGTGCCCAAACTGGTTTGGTACATGGCCTGGGCTGAGGCAGGAGACATCCTAGGGAGAGGCGTTTGGGATCCCGGGCCTAATAGCCGTTGTCCATTTTTATCAGATCAAATCACAAACGTAGCGGCCGTCGCGAAGGGGTGCCAATTGTACAGAACACACACTTGTATTGTCTTCTTTTCCAACAGTCTTCGCATCTTGCAGCTTTGCATTCCTTGCATGAAGACCCCTTAGTGCGCAGATTTGCGCATTGAGGGCAACACCATTTAGCACCCGCGGCACCCTCATCTTCGTCATCATGCGTCAAGTCCACTTCCACTGCTCTCTGCCCACGTTTGGCACGTCGCACAGTCAGAGGCACAACACTACTAGGGCCAGCTATGGAGTCGCGGCAAAGAGGGCACGAATTCAGTCTTGGAAAGCAGTCTCCGCACACGAGGTGATCGCAGGGAAGGGCGAGCGCTGCAACATGATTGTTTAGGCAGCAAGGACACTCCCACAAAGGGCGCTCGATCTCAAACACCTTTACCTCATTCTCAATGGGAATACTGGGAGCCTCCTCTTCATCTGTAGTCACAGGAATAAAATGAAAACCCGTGTCAGATGGAAATGTAAAACGACATCGCAGTTGTACATTATATTGAAAGCAAACAATTGCATGTACCTTCGTCCTCTGACAACGACGATATATAGCCTGTCAAGTCCATGACATCTCCCATCAGAGATCGATTCCGACGACAGACAATATAGGAGACCTATCGTAAATTTAACAATAAAACAAACAAATCACATTACTCGTACTCGATGCGCAAGTGGTACTCGATACGCAAGCGGTACTCGATGCGCAAGCGGTACTCGATGCGCAAGCGGTACTCGATGCGCAAGCGGTACTCGATGCGCAAGCGGTACTTGAGGTACTTGGATGTACTTGAGGTACAATGGGCGGTCCTGCATTCCGGCCGATTTTGACTGGTTGCGAAACATGGTCTGGAACGGATTTGTGATTCCTCGGTGCTGATATCTCAAGCTAGCGAGTCGTTCCGGATGTTACCGTGCACAGACGAGGATCCAGCAGTCCCGTTGAGCGAAGGAGTCGATCGATGATCAGCATCAGCAGAAGAAGAAGCAGTCCCATTGAGCGAAGGAGTCGATCGATGATCATCAGCATCAGCAGTATCAAGAAGCAGAAACGGCAGAAGGAAAAACGTTTTGCTGACATGATTCCTATGTGGGTGTCTCTGCGTGAAAATGGAGCAGCGTTGAGGACATCCAGGATGGATGACATCTCGGTTTACCTGTCAAATTACGCTACGTTTTCCGATGAGTGGTGGAGGCTGGCACTGCGTCGCAGAGAGTCCCGAGACAACCTTCAGCGATACATTGGCGATCTTGAACTCTTTCTGGTTGGTGTGACAATGTCCATCTGCCTCCACACGACACACGGCGGCGGCTTTCTCAGAATCCTCCTCGTCCATCTGACTCCACATGCAAACGGCGGAAACCTGTCGCCTCCTTCTCGTCCATCTGACTCCAAACGCAAACGGCGGAAACCTGTCGCATCCTTCTCGTCCATCTGACTCCAAACGCAAACGGCGGAAACATGTCGCCTCCTTCTCGTGCAGTGCGTGCAAGCGTACAGTCACTAATGCGGTCAACAAGGATTTGCAATCATCAGACAAACATCCTCATGTCGCTCGGTGGCTTTGCAAATTGAGCAATATAATTGGGTGTTCCTCCGATGTTTATTTATATTTATTTATTTTGTTTTTGGGATTCCAACATTTTCATGTGTTTTTCGTCAATAATACAATGGCAAGATCCGGTTGTCTTAGAAGAATTCCCTGTCAACATCTTGGGACATGAGTTGGTGTATGCGTAATAAGAACATGCATCCTTGCAGTTTGCTCTGTTCATGTAAGGAAGTTTAACTAAGTTCTTGCTCGGTTTACACTGTTCGCCCTCAAACATCTCGAACATGGGCAGAGATAACATGGGTGTTGATCGGCTGCATTCGTATTCTCCGAAAGCGGTGTAGCGGCATTGAGACATTTTACATGACAAAAAAAAATAATTTGACACGCCTTGGGGTACAAGGAGGCAGTTTATCCTCCAGATCCGAAGCTCGAGCAAATCCATTCAATGAGCTCGAACCCAAACCTTGCGAGCCTGTCTCTGGAAGCCACAACAATTGACGATACAAGTCCTGCTGTGACGAGTCCCAATACTCGTAAAAGTCATGGGTGCTTGAAGTTGATCCATGCTGCTTTGATCAAAGAGACGTTGCTTGCCTGGAGTTCGGATCGTGCCATTATCCGCCCATCGACGGAGGACGGTCCTGCAGACACCAAGGGCATCGGAGGCCTTGCCAATTTTACAGAAGCGTTGGTTGCCATACATGGCATTCTAATATTTTGTGCATGCAATTTGCAACCTTCACCATTCACTGTCAATCCCGGTCTTCTCACTGTAACCGGTTCAGTGGAAAACCAATACGATTTTAAATCAACAAATTACTATAAATTATGTCGCCGCCTTACACCCTGTTATTGGGATGTTTCATTTTACTGTTCGGAACTATTTCTTACGCTTCGGATCTATTTCTTACGCTTCACGCTCTCTTTTTTCTGTAACAAACTCTCAACCTGCTCCACGGTCATTAGTTTGTTCTTATACATAACCATTACCTTCCCACTAGGAGTTATTTCACGCACAACGTGGGTGCATTTATCGAAATCTATCTTATCACCCACTTGGTAAGCGCCCCCGCCAATAGCTTTGTACATTGTACCACTGAATCCTCCGGTTCCAAACCTGGGGTCCTTCTTGAAACCCGGGGCTTGTCGTCGTTCATCGCGGGACCCACCCGTAAGGGTCTTAATGCTGCTGATATTAAACATGACTATTTATAAAGAGTGCGCACATTTTTATTACACACAGCATGAGACCGTTGAATTTGAGAACAACTGTAAAAAATAAAAAACTATAAATAATAATAAATAAATAATAAATAACAAAACTGTAATAATAAAACTATACAATAATAAAACTATAAATAATAAAAAGATCATGGTCGATGTGTACACAGCCTTCGCAATTATTTTGTTAGCCGTAATCGTTTTTGTATCCATGACGCCCCCGACAAGGAAGGGTCTCGTCGCAACCGACGAGTCCATGCAAAAATGTTCGTCGACACCTACAACGTCGTAGACAACGGCATGCACGGGCTAGAAAAAAAGAATCTAACTGGCAACTTGAATGCGAATGGGATCAAGCTTGGGGATAAGTGGACTTTAAGCGGTGTGGGTGACAAGCATGGCAATGAGGACTGGTTGCGACTATTCAATAAAGATGGGACTGGGTACAACGGGGGGCTGGCTGCCGGGCGATTGTGGTCTGGAGGGGCTACGCACCTCAACGGGCCCACGTCCACGAGAGACATCAACGCCAACATAAATGTGAATGTAACCGGGGCAGTCAATACCAGCGGGAACCTGTGCGTGCAGAACGAATGCCTCAACAAAACGGATTTACAACAGATGAAAACAAATAATGGGACGGTGAAAAAAGATTTCTCAACGGGACTGAATATCACCAATGGTAACCCAGGTCCACTGATTCAAAAAATGTACGGGAATAACCAGGCAGACCGGTATGGATTATCACAAGAACCTAATGGGACCTCTCACGTATATGCCGCCAACTCATACGGACCCAGCACAGTCAACTTGTCTTTCGCGACTGGGGTAAATAGTTACAATACAGTCCTCACAGCCAAAAAAGACGGGACAATCAATGTAACGGGAGCCGACGCCAAGCTCTGCATTGACGGGGTATGTCTTACCAAGGGCGACATCGCCAATTTCAAGGCCGCGACGGATTCCATCGCTCAATTACAAAAGACATAGTTGGATGTTTCATTTAACTGTTCCGCCGACTGTAGACGATTCAGAACCCTAAACCCGAATCAGAACCCACTTTGTTGACGCACATGAACATGTCGCACACCTACGTTGACGAAGACCTATTATCACCGCTTTCCGCGATCATGCCCCCCCTTAATTGTTTTTGTCAATTCTCTTCTTGTACGTTGGCAATGTTCACCGGTTGCGCATCGCTTCTTCTTCGACGTCCACAGACCAGTCCGTGTCGATCTCTTGAATTCGCTTCCCGAAGCGAAAACCGCAGGAGGATGAGGGTTGCAACATCGGGATGAGCTGCGGCATCGTCTCTAAGCGACGGTGCACCTTCTCGGGGATCAGTGTCAATTGGCTCGGATGCCGCACGACCTTCAACGCGTCCTTGAAGATGTTCATCTCGTGATGATACTTTTCAGGCGCGCACCGCGACAGGTCCTGCATCCTGCAGGTGTGTACGATCGCGTCCTTGGGGATCATGCCATCACATATCGCGTTGCTGATACACGATTGTGCCATGAAATGCCTTAGTGTGGGTCCCATCATGACCGCATTCCACGGGATGGACAAACCGTCCGCCACCTTGTGCGAGAACACGACTGCCGTGGCTCCTTTGCGACGAACGGTGGCTCCCTTACTCTTCAGTTGATGTATCTGGAATACATCATCGTACGTGTCGATATGCTTCCAATACGTCAAAATGCCCATCACTTCGAAAATGGATAACGCGTACGTGATTTTTCCATCCGGGCGGTCGATGCTGATACATACAGCAACGTCGGCCTCGTACAAGCTCCTCACTACACCCGGTTTGGTATCAGAAAAAACTTCCTGCACTTCCAATCTGATTTTCGGGGTCTTCGTGGATTTTTTCGACGCGAATTTCCGTCGCTCATTCCTGATGCACTTCCGCAGTACTTGCAAACCCTTCTCAGACGCGAAAATAGGCAATATCAGAATCTCGTGCAATACCCAATCTGTCGTGAGGAGGTAGTCGCAGCACCTTGATATTTTAGACCGCATCTGCTCACCAGAGTACACGACGTCGTCCAGCATCACGATTACGACCGGCATTGTGGGGCTGTACACGGTGTCTCTCTTCGTGGTGTTGTTCTTCAAGTACACGACGTGAATTCGTTGTCTGACCTCGGACCAACGGTCAGAGGGGACGCGCGTCCGCAGCATCTTAATGGTTCTGTAGAACATCCACGTGTCCGACTTGGCCCCCTTAGCCGGGACGACAGCCGCTCCCAGGGGATGGATAATACGAACTGCATGATTTATGTATAGAGAATTGTTCTCAAATAATTTTGGGACACTCTGTATAATTTGAATGATATCCCCTGAAACCAGATACAGGTCCGTGGTTCACTACAAATATTTTTTGAGGAAGGTTTGTAATATATACAAAGTGTCCAAGAGCTCACTACACAGATGGGTCAATGCTGATCAGGCTGGTAAAAGTAAGCGTTTAAAACGAAAAAGGAAAGAATTATTTTCCATGCTTTTACGTTCCACGATATCCAATTGCAGAGAACTATTATAAATAAAATTCTCTTCATAACATGCAAGGATTTGGTCGATATAATTTGCAAGAGTTGTAATGTGAGATTATCGATCAGTACGGCATCGAGACACATAAAACAATGTGGATTTTCTAGAAAGAAGGCGTTTCCCACAGTTCTCTACGGACATTCAAAAGAAAATGTAGAAATGTTATGTGACAAGTACAGAGAAAGGTCTAACATTGTTTGTATCGACGAAGCAGGATTTTACGCTGGAGAACACAGCAAATATGGATACAGCAAGATCGGTTCTAGATTAGAGTTGAACCCTATGGAGAATTCATTGTCTTTCTTACTACATGTCCCACGGACCCCCGGATGTGTAATAAGAAATTCATAGGTTCGAGGATATACGGGTAGCTTAAATTCAACGGAACATTGTACGTTACAATAAACCCTGTGGACAAACGGAATCAGAATCACCGTAATTTTGCCACTCGCGTGTTCCACGAGCGGCTCACAATGGAGAAGTAATCCATAGATTATAATTAATTATATATAATCCATATATTAAATTTAACAATCTAATATCTAATATCTAATATCTAATATCTAATATCTAATATCTAATATCTAATATCTAATATCTATTATCTAATATCTAATATCTTATAAATGCTAATATCAAGGGAAGCGAAGAGGGAACGCTGCTGCGAGCTCGGTGTAGACATCGATGACCCAGGCCTCCCAGTGGTGCTTGATGCGCAGGACTGGAAGCGCTGACAATAGCTCCTTGCAGCTCTCGACCTCCTCCTCCAGCAGCGGGCCGGTCTCCTGGTGAGCAACGCTGTTGTTGCGTCGATCCAGGAGCTTGTCAAATCGCTCAGCAAACTCAGGAGGCGACAGGCTTGCCTTGGTGGCCAGCCATGTGACCTCGGGAGTTGAAACCTTGTTGGAAATACGTGAGCTGCTGGTGGTTTCAAAGACAGCGCCAGTTGCAGCCTTTATGACAGTTGCTGCACAGGCGCAGAGCTGAATTCTGCCCGATGCCGTGGCTGCTTTCAGCAACAGCGCCAGCTCGTCCGCTTGCTTCTCAACCTTGGCTGAAATAGCAGCTACGGCATCTGCCTTGACAGTAGCAAACAACGGCTCCTTGGAAACACAACGTGTGGAGGTGAGATTCAGCAGGTCTCCTTGCGTGTTGCGAACCTCAAAGTCCCATGGCGGAGGCACATTTGAACTCGAAGCCAGCATGTAGAGACTGTCCTGGAGATTGTCCCATGGCGGAGGCACATTTGAACGTCTGCTTGGCAAGCCGGATGCTGGATGTTGACAATACAATGGTGGTCATTCTATACAGTTGTTCTCAAATAAAGTGGGACACACCTTATAATCATCCAGACTCTTTGGTAAACCGTTCAACTGTCTGTGTCCCCAATAATATCTGATCGTTGCGTGGGACACACACCGTGAACCCGACGTGGACAGTCTCATCGCATGACCTCCCTGTTAAATTTGTGTAGTCATTAATGTAATAAATAATATGCATCGGCAAAAGAAGCTCAAATGTCTCGATCTGTTCTCGGGGATCGGTGGGAATGCGTTGGCCCTACGTTCGATCTGCAAGACGGTTGCCTACTGCGAGATCGACCCCTTCGCAAGGAGCGTGTTGGAGTCCAACATGAAGCGCAAGAACCTCGACAAGGCCCCCATCTTCGAGGACGTCACAACACTCAAGGCGGTAGACGTTCCGGAACTACCCGACGTCATCACTGCGTCGTTCCCGTGCCAGGACATCTCTTCCGCCGGGAAAGGCGCAGGCATCACTGGAGAACGTTCGTGTCTGTACAAGCACATCTTCAGACTCATCAGGGAGTTTCGCAGACACCGGAACCATAGGATTTCTGTGATCGTGATGGAGAACTCGCCCATGATCAAACATAGAGGACTCGACAATATCGAACGCGAGCTGCGATCCCTCGGATTCCGGTTCCAATCCGTGTACATAAAGGCGAGCGATGTCGGCACTCGACACGAGCGGCGCAGGTGGTGTCGAGGTTACTATGGTAGCTATCGACAAACAGTCAGATATCGACATCCCGTGTACTTCTTTCCGACACAACTTCGATAACCTCGACAGCATTCCAGTTCTTTTGAAACTAGAAGGCCAACCATCTGCCAACTACAGGAGGTATGGATTTCTCGGAAACGCTGTTGTCCCGAAGGTCATTGCAAGCGTCTGGGACGAAGTGATCTGTTCTGTTCCTGTCGACTCACAAGACATGAATTGGTACCCTTTGCTGTCTTACAATACCCCACACGTGACCGCAACTACGCGGTTGTGGCCTACGCCAATTCGCGACACGAGACATTGGAGGGTACGACATTTCACCCAAGCTGGTTCTGGAACAAGACCGCGGGCAGCATGGCCAATCGGATCTTCTACGAACAGGGTATCCAGAGCCAATTCAAGTACACCGATGTTCTAGAAGCGTGCAAGAAATACGTGATCAACTCCGAGTGGATTGAAGCCCTCATGGGATACCCTACAGGTTGGACTGGTACTTGATGGGATCTGAAGATACCTGGTTCATCACACCACTCTTCACCATATCTTGAAGGCCCACGTGGAACAAAACTCGTCTCGCATCTGGAGACCTGGAAAAGCTCTTCAGGCCAGCCTCAAAGTCGGACCTGGTTCCGATGAACTCTGGGTTGAGCTTGCAGAAGCGGTACAGCATCTTGGTGACCTCGCTTGTAACGCGGTCAGTCATGAGCTTCTCGTCGCGCAGCTGCTTGTTTAGCGCCTCGCGCTCCTCGGGGTCATCTGGGTCCAGGATGAGCTCGGCCGTTTGCTGCGTGGGCGGCGGCGCTCGGTGCGGCGGTGGCGCTCGGGCTACGGCACCTCGTCCACGCGCGTCGTGCTGTACTTAGCCATGACGCGACTGTCTTTGATCACGAACTCCCACGTGGCTGTGGGCGTGACACTGCCGGTTGCATCGTCGAGGTTGCGCTGTACTGGTCGCAGGATGTACGCGGTGTAGCAGTTGTTCCAGTCGTTCAGAGTCTTGCCCGCGAGGCGCGTGTTGCCCTTGTAAGACATCAAGAATTTTGACTCCTGATTCTTGCCGGCGAGCTCGAACTTGAAGTCGGGATTGTTTGTCTTGAGCTCGTCCTCGACCATCACGATGACATGTTTGGTTGCGGCTGCGGCAGAGGATGCGTCGTTCTGTGGGGAGGGGGGAAGAGTGAGTAGTTACACTCGACGGAATACTAAAATGAAACCGCTTTCTGGAGTGTACGGTACACCTTATGGTGTAGCAACCCACATTGCAGTGGAACACCATCATGTTTTTTGTAGCCCATCAACAACACGCATCCCTGCAAAATGGAAGCGGTCTCCCTTGACCCAACAGTTCCATGCAGTGCAGCCTTGCGATTGTGAGAGCAGAGGAGCGGTCCCGGTCCGAGTAAGTGCTGGTTTCTGGAGAGAATCGCAGTCCTCGTACCTCTGGGTACCGCTTGATCGATTTGTTGTCGACAATAGAGGGGGCTAAGCCACCCCTCCTGTGTTTTTCTTGGATTTTTTTACGTGTGCACCCTCACCGCCAACTGGTCGCGATAAGAGACCTTTGGAGTCTCCTTCAATGGGGTGTGACCCAACAACTCGTAACCTACACGAATCTGACCTTCCGTGGTTATTTGGACACTTGGAATCTTGTAAACACATTAACACACCCAAGTCAGAAACAATTCTTAACGCCAATTTTCTAACGGCGATGTCGTACATTTATTTCAAACATCTGATATATGTTTCATTTTACTGTTCCACCGACTGTGGCGATGATTTGTGATATATATTTCATAAAGTAGCAGAGGTGAAAACCACCCACCTTGGGGACATCGATCATCATGACGCCGGGGGTCTGCACGTAACCCAGGTGCTTGAACAATTCCGTGTGGCGAACCGCCATCGGCAGGCTCATCAGCTCGCCGGGCTCGATGGGGCTGAGGTCCTTGTCCTTGTTCTCCTCGTACGAGGCACAGTCAGCGCGCTCCTGTTCGATGCGCTCGTCGAGCTTGTTATCCCTTGCTTTCTTGTTTGCATCCTGGCGAGCACGCTTCGCTGTGTACGTCTCGTTCGGCACGGAGCCACGCCTCGCCTGGGAGCTCTGTTGCTCGATGTCGTGCGCGAGCTGCTTCCCGGATCCCCGAGATGCGAGAGGACGGCTTTCGATCATTTTCATCAGCATCACGTTGTTTGCCCGGTTCTTGAGCCACTCCTCCTGCGCGCCAGGCACAATCTTGCTCTCGAGCCACTGGACCACCATATCGAACAGGTTGACGATGATGTGGTGGTCGCTCTCCTGTAGCAGCGTCTTGACCTCGTATTCGAAACCGTTCTCCTTGCGCACGTCGATAGTGTGCCCTCCGCAGCGCATGACCGTCTGGTGGACGTCGCAGACGTTGGTACCCTCGGTCGGAGTGACAATCATGTGAGTCCGCGGGTTAAGCACTTGGCGCCCGACGCGATGAGAGGAGTCTCGATACCATACGTCTTGTCGATCCATTCGATGACTGTGGATAACATGGGTTTGCCGATTGCCTCGCCCTGAGGAAGCTCCTTGATGACATTGGTCTCCAGGCCCATCTCGTAGACCTTGATCCCAGTGCCGCTGACTACCATGCCAATCACGTAGTTGCTCGGATTGCTTCTCACTTCGTTCTTGGAGTGCTCGGCGTACTTATCCAATAGGTGCTTGACCACGTTGTTGGCATTTGTGGCGCGGGTCGAGATGATGTATGGCGACATCACCGCCATGAGGAAGCCCCCCTTTCGACCTGAGTGGTGGTGGGGAGATCCGAAAGTGAGGTGGGGTGCACGCACATGTGCATCACAATTGCGGGGGCGATGATGCGGTGCGATCACTTACCTTGTATGGCGCAGTCCTTGACAAACTCCTTCATGAACATATCCGTCTCATCTGACTTGAGATGGTATTGGTTCTTGTTGTTCGCCGGACCGGGGATCCACACGTGCCGTCCCTCTGCGTTCTTGAAAGGTACCACGGCATCGCTCACGGCGTACCCCTTTTCCTTGACAGCTGCCAGGTCCATCGCATGTAAGCTCATCGTGAACCCCGTCTGATGGATGAGGTTAATAGTGCTCATGTGCGTCGCGCTCACGAATGCCGAGCATCTGATGCGTCCGTTGCTGAACGGGACGTACTCGTCATCCACCTCGTTGATATCGAATAACCTGAGCACCTCCTGTTCGCGCTTACTGTTGTCCGTGCTGTCCACGATGTTGCCCTTGTCAATCGACGAGGAGAATATCGCGTCCGCCTCGTCTAGCGTCATTGCGATGTCAAACACCTTGTTATTGCGCACAAATTCGTGGACGTTTTTGACCATGAGATGGTTTGTCTGCGCAATGATGGAGAGCTTCCCGGCCTTGAACTTCTCGATGTCTGCAGCGGCCATGTTCACGAGTTTCTTCTTGTCATTCACAAACAGCGTCTCGATGCCAAATGGTTTCAGGATGTTGCCGATCTTCTCATTGCAAGTCGTTTCGACACTGGCCTTGACGTCCTTGATGAAGTTGATGCTAGGCCGGCCAATCAGTGATGCGACGATCACGTGGATCGCAATGTACGCAGACTTCTGGCACTGCTCGGGTCCAATCGTGATGCAGATGCGGGACTTGTCGCAGTCCACCACTGTGTAGTAGATGAGCTCGACAGAGATGTTGGTCATGTCTCCAATCCTGACCTCCTTGCCGTAATTGACAACCAGCGTGTTGTTGATTCGTTCGATTTTTGCACTGTGCCACGCCTCTTCCCCAGCGTCACGCGCACTCTTGACCTCAAAGACTTCATTATCGTCAGATCCAGATCCAGGAGCCTGCTGCAGCGCGGTTTGTAGTTGCTGCTTCAGCTGTGCGTTTCGCTGCTGCTGCGCTGTCAGCCTCGCCTCGAGCTGCTGCCACTGCTCCCGCTCCTGCTGCTGCAGCTGCAGCTGCAGCTGCGTGTTTTGCTGCTGCGCTGTCAGCCTCGCCTCGAGCTCCTGCTGCCACCTTGCACGATCCTCCTCCTGCTTATCTTTTAGCTGCTGCAACGCCTTCATAAGCTCCTCCTGCTGCTTATCGTTTTGCTGCTGCGCTGTCAGCCTCGCCTCGAGCTCCTGCTGCCACCGTGCACGCTCCTCCTCCTGCTTATCGTTTTGCTGCTGCAACGCCTTCATAAGCTCCTCCTTCTGCTTATCGTTTTGCTGCTGCAACGCCTTCATAAGCTCCTCCTCGAACGCCGCCCGAATCGCCCGCGGATCGCTGTCTTCTTCGCGAGCCTGATTCTCTGACCAACGCTGACGCCGAAGCCGACTTGTATGGCCATCAAATTCCGAAGGAGGCTCCTCGCCCTCTGATGCCATGCTCTCGGATATCATCGAATGGTAGTTGGTAGTTGTGTTTATACCCCATTTCTATCACGATTGGACAAGTAGGTTGAGCTTTGCAGAAGCGGTACAGCATCTTGGTGACCTCGCTTGTAACGCGGTCAGTCATGAGCTTCTCGTCGCGCAGCTGCTTGTAGTGCTCCGCCGACTGTAGTGCGGCACCCAGGAAAGTTGGTGGCATGGCAATGATGCGGGCGGTTCTAATACCATTGTGGGCCTCTCTTTTTAAACCGACTACCACCTGCACGAAGAAGCATTACCAACAACATCGTACAATGTGAGTTCGGAAATTCAATACATGTAGCCTACGTCTGCCTTTGTTCAGCCAAATGCAGAGCACAGCCACCTGATTCCTTCACCAATCTGAAGTACACGCCGTCACACGCAATGTTCAACTGGTGCCTGTAAAAATGTATCAAGGACGCGTAAGCATCGTCGTCGATGACTCTACCGTCCATGAATTGTACGCGACCCCAGAGGAGACCAACGCCGAACTTGGCAACAACACACGGTTAGGGACATGCGAGTCCTTATTTAACCGTCCACCGGCACCCAACAGAGACACCAACTGCCAAGTAGATGGCATGACCGCGCTCGTAGACACCGACACCCCCCCCCCCCTACGCCTCCCTCTCCTCCTTCCGAGTAATATAGGTTGTCCGCAACCTCTCCGTTGATGGACGCCCCCAGAAGACCCAGCCACAATGACAAGGAGAAGCGAAGAAGACAAGTCTAGGTCAGCCCCGAACCCCTCGTCAATAGATATGCACCCCCAAGCGTCACGGAACTCGGAGAAAAACTCCCGAAGAGGAGAAACAAAACCGTCGATATTAGAAGGTCTTTGTTGCGCAATACGCGCACGCGCATGCAAACACCACAACAAGTTGCAAGCACGCCGCCTTCGCCTAGAGCGCGCCTCTGAAGGAGGCAAACGAGACAATTCCCCGACGTTATCCCATGACAAACGTGGAAACCAATACTCGAATGTATCAGAAAGAACAGCGTCCACCTGAGATCCTACAGAACTGACAGCGACACGCAACGAAGGATGGCACAGAGGAAGCAACACATCCCCCAAGGTACGCAAATCGATAATATCAGAAGAAGAATTGTCAACTGCGAGAACCTGAGGAGGCGCGCCGTCTAAAAAAGGCAAGAAGAGACCGTCGCAAACATCGGTCCATCGATAGCGACGAATGTCCGAAGGTGCTACAATAAGACAAGCTTGTGAAGCAGCCCGCAAAGCAGTCACAGCTGAAGCAACGCTCAACACATGGTCCTCACCAGATAACTCCCCCCCGAACCCTTGCAACAACCCCGATGGAAGGTGGTATCTTATAAAGTACGGATACGTCGATTGAGCCTCCCCCACCTGAGCCATACTGCAAACCATATCAGCCACGTTGGACAACACGGGGAATGCCACACGCGCAAGCCAACCAGCGTCCCCCGATAGACTGTAGGTATCCCAAAGGGACACAGCGTGCATACAACCAGCAAAGGGGCGCAAACCATCGCTCATTGGCAACAAAAACCTCGGAGCGCCCGTCGCAGGATCGGACCAACGCCCAATATCTGACCATGGGACCATGTCCAGGTACAAACCCGACAGTCCCAGCTCAGGAACACCATCTTCATGCAGACGAGATAAAGGAACAACCTGACCACGATAAGCAGGCAAAAGCAGACTCGAAGCAATCGCCACATGCACACACGACGCCCCCGACGCAGAGGTTCCCGAAAGGTCCATCAAGCCTCCACAAGAGGCGTGAAGCTGGTACATTGCCATGCGCAGAGTGAAAAGGTCACGCATGAATGCGGAAGTTTCCTCCAGCAACATCCCTGCAGCCTTGGACACTATGTCAACCCTTGACTGCCACAGAGCTTCCCATGCCATGTCGTGACGCGAAACGAGACTGCTTGCGGACGTACCTGCGCGAAGCAACGCAAGCATGGACTCTCGCGCTTTCTTTCCTCCTGAACAACAACACAGAATGTGCAACGTGAAAGACTCCGTTTCAGGAGGGTCACGCAAACGGACACGCGCCTCGCTTCCTGCGCCCTCGCCTGGAATGACATTGAACCCCTCGCAAGTCACCTCACCCAACCCCATGTAAGAAGCAGCGAGCATTCCACCACCACCAACGCAGTCCGAGGAAGCGGCGCTCAGTACGAAGTGCTGCGCCGCAGAGGTGTTGTAAAGGGAGCCGTCGAAGGTCCACGCTGCAGCACCATTACCATATGACATCGGTGCACGGACGAAATGGTCGATGAACAACGCTTTGTCTGACACGGCGCGGGTCACATCTAGAGTCTGCATTGCAACACAAGGAAGCGTCTGCAACACGCGCACAGTCCTAGTTACAGAGCACACTACACCGTCCGACGCGTCCAGAGCCGTCTCGGATACCGAAAGAGATGCATGACGCAAATCGAAGGAAATCTTGTTCACGTCGTGGCGCATCAGGAATCCCGCCTCGGCGGGAACGTCCTCAGGAGTGAAGCGGATTCTCAGAAACTCGCACATATCCTCATCATATTCGTTGTTACGTCTCCCTGCGGCGACCGTGCGCCGGGACGAGAGACCGTCCTCGGGTGTCACCATTGGCAAAAGAGCGAGCGATGGGCTGGAGAGAAGGGGGCATGCCAAGCGCGTGTAGGAAGTATGAGGGACCAAAGACGCACTCCAAGCGTCGTCGGATATATCGAGTTGTTGAGCGCCCTCCATGTTTGATTGCTTTGCTTCTCTCGCAATCTTTTTTTAACCTGTTGCAACATTTCAAATGAGCGTGCGGGATTTGTAAAGAGTAGTGAAGTCCGTCCCGTAGACACGGTCGAACTCCGAAATACGATTCTTTGAAAACCCTAGCATCTCCACGACGACGAAGCGATGCAGGAAACGAGAAGACTCCTCGGTGGTGGTGGTCGTGTCCGACCAGTACATCCGGATCTTTTCGAACACGGCGTCTCCGGTCCCGCTGTGGACCATGTTCGGCGAAGTCCCCTTCGGAGTCTCGACATACCCGTTACACACACGGAGTACCCTGTGCAAGGCAAAAGGCGGGATCATGATCTCCTCACGGAGAAATAGACACGGAAGGTTTTTAATCTTCCCAATGCTCTGCGATGCCCTGGACAATATGAAAAGCTCAGGGATAAGGGATGTGGGGACGACGTAAACCACCTATATGTTGTACGACTTGGACAGGACGATCGACTGAGTATGCGATGAGTAAGTGGTGAATGTAAATGTATTTGTCTCAACGACATCACCCTCCACAAGATCCCCGAATGATTTGGTCGTCAAAAACCCCAAAGAGGGGTTCTGGGAACGGAACATGATGAGTTGAGGCAACACGTCATCCTCAGCATTGTTTTGCAGACGCTTTAGGTTTTTTCGCGCAACTGTGAGGACTTCATTGTAGTATGTAAAAATAGGCTCCCACAACAAAGGAAAGTCCGAAAACGCCACAGTCTCCCTACTCTGCACAGCGTCAAAGCGACCGACAGCAAGCGCGATGTTCAACTCAGTGAAGCGCGTCCACACTCGCGGCGTCTTCTTCAAACAGTCTAGGGTCTTAAAGGCGGTCGCAGAGGAGTAAATACCCTCCATAATTCCGACGTAACGATCGTTCGAGGCGTTCACATCAAACCGAAGCACTGACCCCCCACCCCCACGCGAAGGAACGCGGATTAAGTCACACAAGGCGTCGCTCGTGTTATTCACAAAATGACGGTACGAAGGAACCTTAGGCAATAATAATACACTACTTGTACTATTTTTAGAATGCGCAGGACCCAATGCAAGCCAACGTGAGTACTCGATGTAATCGATCGGAATGTACTCTTTACAATAGTGGACATAAAGCGGCGCCATGTTGTCACACACCTTTTCAGGGACGTTGATCATGTACCCCCAAACGTGTTTGCGCCCCGCAACGTCGAGGACCCACCATCCGTTTACAGCCTCCACAAACACACCGTATGATGACAGCACGCCTTCCACCAAGGCCGGGAACAACCCCGCACCAGCAGTGTCGCCTATCGAAAGGGTTCTCACACGTTGGGTAGGTACAAAGTTCGTGAACATTACGAATGATGATGACTTTCCAAAATTCTTCTTCTTGTAGGAATTGCCTTTCCGCGAACTTCTTCCATCAAAAGAAAAGTTCTCACGGACATGGATTCCGCCGATGCGATCTACACCCGGCGTGTGCAACAGACAACTCTCTAGCAACGAACGCGATACAGAAAGCATGGCTAATGCGTCATCATCATTCTCAGAGTGCCAGACAATGTCCACGCACACAGGGAAGTGGTGGGGACACACGTCAATAAGGGGAATAACTATTTGCCCCCGATTGTGCACAGGCCGGATGTAACTTGCACGGTACAACTCTATGCTTACCCAACAAAGGTCAGAAACACCTCCGTCTAGGGTCGTGGGGGTGTCATCGTTCAGCATAATCATTCCACATGTGCGGAGATTGTCAGACAAAGCGGTACTATTCTTCCCGAAATCACCGATGACCATGATCATTCTCGCACCCTTTTTGCTCCGCTCATCTATGATGTCGTCGCACAAACTCTGTATGATAGCACCTTTCTGTTTGGGGTGTGTACGTCCGGACTCGTAGCGGTCACCAAGCCCAACATTGTAAATCACGAGGCCGCCTCCATCATTGGGGGAGTGCCTGCCGGTCTGTACCATAACCTTTCGAAAACGCTTGGAGGATTTTGAGGAACTAGCTGACAACTTAATGTCGCGTGCCGAATACACACTCAAACCATCTACACACGCCTCCTTATCATCAGACGGCAACAATGCCAACTTACTCAACATGTCGTCTATCTCCGAATACCCAACGCGCACACGACCAACCCTTCCTGCCCTGCGAGTCGTGCTAACATTGCCACGAGACGCACCGATGTACGCGCGCGTCAGCTCGACGATGGACTCCGGAAGGGGACCGAAGTCTTGGAACAAGGCAACGTCGGGCGCCAGCTTCGACAACAGATTTATAACTCTGTCAGGGAGGCAACGTAAAATCATAGCCCCTTTGTTGTCAAGGGGGGTAGGAGACGTGGGGATCTCCCAGCGACTCACGTTAAGAGAGCAAACTCGGAAGGCCCCTGTCGACTTAGGATTGCACTCCACATCGGCGATGGAAATAGTTGTTCCGCTTACCGAAACAATATCACTTTTCACCGTATTGGATACGATGAAATTCTTAGGGGATTCATACATGAAGAATACCGGACACTGTATGTATTTAATATGTGATTTTTTTACCTTCGACGAGTTTAACACGGCAACAACATCAGACCGATTGATTCAATGACAGAAGTTCATAAGTTCCCGGACATGGAACAAAGCTCGAGCACCTTCATGTCACCTAATGTCGACTCATTCGGCGTGTCGGGATCCATGTCCATGAGCGCACGCGCATTAACGTGGTTCATCGTCTCCCTGATATGGATAATCTTCATTATCAGAGAGTTAATATTCAACTTTTATACACCGACCATCAAATGGACACGCATCAGCATCTTCATTGCGTTGGCATTATATCATTTGTTCCTCATTAGCACTTTCTAATTCTTAAATACCCCCCTTCCCCTTGAGTATCCAGACGATACAGAAAGTCGTGAAGATAACTAGAATACATGAAAATATGTAGAACAACATGTCCGCGACGTCGTTCGTGTACCCATTACTAACACAGTCCCTGCACGCATCCCCCCTCTTCGCATGCTTATGTAAGAACATCTTGGTCGAAACGAGGAAACTCATCAACAAGACAAATACCGATATGTCCAACCAAAACCCTACCACACCTGCAAGCTGGGATATCGCGTACAGCGTAAGCAAAGCAGGCGCGACGCGAAGAAACATGAGAAGGAATTTATCCTGACCCATCGGACAACCCATCTTCTCACACTTTTCCGCAATGTTCCAAGCCCAAAATTGGAACCAGACGGCATACGCCATGACGAAAAAGTAAAGGAACCACATGACCAAGGCGATCGTAGGGTGAATCATGCGAATCGGAAATCCAGCATTACTCGGCATGCGGTCTTGATGATGTAGACACAATACAGTTGTTTTCATTTTATTTTTGGAAACTGTACTTGCGAATGTCAGCCACATTGGGACGCTCTGGGGGGGACGATCGCATCTGAAACCAGGTTTACATCTTTTTTTGTCCTCCAAATGTAAACATTGTGTGTACCATGATGCAAGCAACACCCCTAACGAATACAGGCAGCGTTGTTCCACCACGAACAAAAGCAAATTCTCAAGCAATGGTCGGTAAGGCTATGCGAGCTGCATTGGCAAGCAGTGCACAGATTCAAAGCACATATCACAGCGGAGCACGTAACATGTTCCTCTTGTCCTGTATTGGGTTTGCGCTAGCCGCATTCCTATTTGCGACCAAGGCACAAGGAGCAACCCGTCTCGTCATAGCTTCCCTAGTTGCGGCAATCATCGTATTCAGCGCCACGTACGGCATGTGCGTATCACGATGGCACAGAGAAGCAGTCGCCATCCTCGATGCAGCGCTCGAGGTGGACGATGAGCTACCGGCACCCGTCGCGAGGATTGCAGGAGACATGGTCCGACGCTCGTGGGAGAAACGTGTGCACGTATATGCTGCAATAGAGATGATCGCACTCCTCGCTACATTGGTTGTCATCTTCTCAAGACGAAATTGATTGATTGCCCGCCAAAAATTCATGAAGTCGAGGACGACTTAAAAATGCGCACGAGCTCCGTCTTGCCGTCTGATAAAGTCCTAGCGACCACAAGAGGCAGCAATCCAGCGTCAAGCTCTGCGCTTGCAACCTCGCAAGCGTCAAAACGACGAGAACCCATCATGCGGGGGACGTCGATCAATGCGGGAGCACCCCTAGCAATTTGTTCGGCGCGCATACCGATTACCTTGGCGCGCTCGTAAGTAGTCAGGGAAGACGACAGAGTGACGAAAGAAGACATCAAATAAGCAGTAAAGGTAATTTCTCTCTATGTCGATAGTTTTTTGCCTTTATACAACTGTTTTCTTTACAACTGTTCTCCGTGCGGGGACAGCTTTCCGATTGCGAGACACCGACCTGAAACTGACAGACTTCCTCTCTCCCACGACATCATCAATGCCAGCAACAACATCCTTAGGAGAATCCGAGACAGCATCCGTGGCAGCATCCTTAGGAGAATCCGCGGCAACAACATCCTTAGGAAAATCCGAGACAGCATCCGATGCAGCATCCTTAGGAGAATCCGCGTCAGCATCCTTAGGAGAATCCGCGGCAGCATCCTTAGAAGAATCCGCAACAGCATCCTTAGAAGAATCCGCGACAACATCCTTAGGGAAGTCCGTGGCAGCATCCTTAGGAGAATCCGCGGCAGCATCCTTAGGAGAATCCGCGGCAGCATCCTTAGAAGAATCCGCGACAGCATCCTTAGGAGAATCCGCGGCAGCTGAGCGACCTCCACCTGCTTTCCAGAACGTGTCGCACCGTTCGCAAAAGTACAAGAACTTCAGGTCGGCGTCGTACTTGATGAAGAGAACAGAGGAAGATCCCCCATCGTCATCATCGTTGTTGCGGCTGCACGTGGGGCAAGGGATGTTGTGTGCCCGAGGCAGCGTCACGTCGTACCGGATGTTCTTCGACATGAACTGCTCATAAGAATTCCGGTCGTCGGAGTGGTTGCTCTCGAAGATGCAGGCGTCCTTGACGGGAGCGACGCTCTGGCAGTTGCGACATTCAAAGTACAAACGCTGCTCATCGTTCTGACCAGATGAAGACTGCGACGACGAGCGAATGAACATCATGTTGTCACAGGCATCGCAAAAACGCATCATCGTGCAGACGCAAATCTTCAAATACGGTACATAAGGTATAGTAATCCTTTTGTTAAAATGGAAGTCCCCTTTACACTCACTAACGCAGACTTCATCAACGCAGTCCTCAAGGCTTGCCACCCATGCGAACAATGTCTGACACAGGAATCCTACTAGTACAAGAATACGCGGTCATGGACTGGAAAAACACCCAACCCGAAGTAGACATCGTGGAATGGGATCCAGATTGTGTAAACGCGCAGTCGCCAAACATAGACAATAAAGGACTAATACCACTTGTCCCGAGCACCCAACCAGTGCACAAAATGATGCACTCCGAGAATTCTACCAAGGAATCTCCCAAAACAAAGAAATCGCATGCGCATCGCATGCGCATCGCATGCGCATACCGAGTGAGGTTTGTCGATAGCCTCCTGCTTCAGTACTCAACACGCATCGGACACAAGTTCGTGACCACGCTACAGAACATTGCCGCGAATAACTCCAACGTATTTTGCAGATTCGTGCTGACGTTCAAGAAACTACCACCAAACACACGAGCACAAGAAGGGAATCCCAACTTCGCAACCGCATTCAAAAAACTCTTCCACGCCAACGAAGAACACTGCATCATTTGCATGCCCGATAACACGCACACAGACACAGCTGTTCCATCTGTCCGTTCTACTCAACAACAAAATGAAATGATTCGACGACCCAGAGACTGGGAAGAGGCAGTCGAGTTCGCACGCAACACAGTACCCACGAGAAGCCGCAAAAACACAAGAAGTCGAACTGCGTCAAAGCGACAAATATTTGACCTCACGGTTATAGCGGCAATACACAAAGCCGTTCAAGAAGAAGACGAGCATGACGATACAGTCGGAGACACAAATTGTGGGACATGTGACCGTTGAATAATCGAGTAGATAGGCGATTACATTTTGTGCCATTCATCTCGTATTTCAGCAGTTACTGTAAGCTGGTATCAAATGTCCCTAACTGTATGAATGCGAACAATGACGAAGAATATTATCGTAAGTTGCCACGATATTGAGTCGATTTCCTCCTACCAGACATCATACCCCCCTTGAAGTCCTCTACATTAATAGGCTGAGCAATGGCATCCTTACTGCACGCAGTCTCCTTAGCATCGAACGTAAAGCAATTTTTGGCGTTGTCTTGGTAAACGATAGACCCGGCATTAGCGGGTGAAGGAAACCTAACGACGACCTTGGGAGGGGGGGACATCATGTAACAGTAGCCTATTCCAAAGGAGAAAGCGATGATAAAAGCAAACAGATTTATCTTGAACATTATTTGTTTTACAGAAACTTCCAGAGCTGATTGGGAGACATACAAATGCAAATCAAAAAAATGTCGATAGACTGTAGTTTAAAAATATCAAAAATGTGTAGGTTAGGCACTCCGTAATGTTATCAACTCTTCCAGTCATCCCACTCGTAGTAATCATCATTACAATATGCACACTAATGATGTTGACTGTATTCATACAGCCAAGTGTATCCAGCTCGACCACAAAATGAATCAATCAAATGCGAAACCCATAGAAGCGTAGAAACGTTGCCGCTTACGCGACTGAGCCACAAAAATACCCGCAAAAGTGTCCACGACGTCTATCACAAGCGGATTATTAGTAGTAGCAGCATCAGGTCGGAAACGAGTGATGCGACCGCAACTTTGAACAACATCCGTCTTTGGGGATGCAAGGACAAGCGTGTCCAGCTCAGGGATGTCCATGCCCTCTGCGGCATAGGGGAACGTGGCGCAAATCACCCGGCGTGACGCGGACGCCTTCAATTCAGAAGGCTTCATGCCACCCCAGTAGAAACCAACCGCGATCCCCTTTGCAACCAGCAGGTCGTGCACATGCTGAAGCTGAGACTTTCGATCGGACAACACCAGCACACGCCGATCCGGGGCACTCGCCAACACGTCGGATATGAGCTCCACCACGAAGGCCGTGCGAGGCTCGAAATCGCACACGTTGGTTATCATGCGAGAAATGCAAGGGGCTGCCTTCATTCGCCCGTCCGCGACGCGCCTGTGGATCACCTCCTCACGCGCGTACTCCCTAGCATCCGAAGAAAACCGAACCACGCGAACACGGACAACCCTGTCATTGCCGGTACTACTCGATACCGAATCATCAAATTGAAGAAGAGGCACCTGTGGACCCAGGTGGTACACGATCGCCCGGGTCATCCCGTCCTTCCGGTCAGGCGTGGCAGAAAGCCCAAGGGAGTACCGGAACGTCGTCTTGAAAAGGGCGCGCGAGAAAACCTCCGTGCCCACCCGGTGACACTCGTCAACGATAAGCAATCCAAATTCAGAGAAGGTGTCGGCAGCATAAGACTTCATGCTAAGACTTTGCAGACTCGCAAGCACGACGTCGCGACCATGTGTATCAGTTACCCCGGCCTTCACCAGGCCCACCGACGCGTCGGGCATGAACTGCTCAATCCGCTCACGCCACTGGGAAAGCAAGAACTCCTTGTGGACTACGATTAACGTCTTGCACGCTAGCTCAGAGGCTATCTTCAGAGCTACGACAGTTTTTCCACCACCACAAGGCAACGTGATGATGCCGCCAGCCACCTTGGGGTCGCGGGCACGCTCAAGGAAGGAAGAAACCACGGACTCCTGAACGGGACGCAACTGCCCGATAAACGCTACCCGGCCACCACCACCAGCATCGTCACAGTGGAAATAGTCGGCGGAGTTGGATGGGACACCGAACCGCTCAAGACCGTAGTATTTCGGAAGAATCAACTCAGTATCTGAAGAACGGAACAAAGGGAACCGAACAGGGGCACACGCGAAAAATTCCTGCCCGAAGGGCTGCAATGGAGTCATTGTGAGATCCTCCCTAATATGTGATATCTCGGCATCCGGAATCGCATCCAACGGAACATGGTACCCATCGACACGCAAGGAAGTACCAACTAATTTACGATGCATAAAGTTAGACATCCTCTTTTATATATTTGATACACATTATAGCTTTACACTCAAGAAGAAGTCTTATCAGAAGATGTGTGTAAGAAGAACACAACTTAGTCGGGTATGGGGACGATGTCAATCTCGAGGCGGACTTCTCGTCCGCCGTTCAAGGCGTTTTGCGACCGTTTCAAGGGGCGAGTTGCCGTCATTGACGAATTCCGTACCACCAAGATCTGGCACAAGGACAGAGCCACCGTACTCCAGAGTGTACAAGAGGATTTTGGGGGACTCGGGATATTATGTAACATAATTCCCTTGTCCGAGTGTATTTTCGGAAAGCAAACGAGGCAACTGTTGCAACCTCCGACTCCCCCTTTATTTTAGCAGCTTGCTGACGGTCTCCTACAATATTTTTCTTTTGGACAAAAAACTGTACCTACTACACAGTCAGCTTGACTACTTGCAGAACCTCCTCCTCGTTGTACCTCTATTGAAAGTTGTCTGAAATCTTTCACAGACAATTCACACAATCTATCGATTTGATCTTTCTTTTTTCCACTTAAAGTAAATCCGCCATGTCTTAGCATATCTTTCAATTCCTTAACAGTCTTCAATTCCAAGTATGCCCGTCTTGATGTATTACCAGAATAAGTATAACCAGATGTTTTTTTAGTTGAAGTCTTTAATTGGATTTTGGTCGTGGCGTCAAGCATGAACTGAGAAGCGAACGCTTCGATATCTTCGACCGTCCTAGATCCCGAGTACTCGTTTACATTTCCGTTTGCGTCCAAAACGCAAATAAAAGGGACGTAGCCATTGAAGGACTTTGACAATTTGGTCATAAATGCACCCTTTTCGGTTCTCAAAAGGTCACGGTCGATTTTCAAGATCTTAGACAATGGGAACTTTGACTTATATCTCATCTCGAATTCCTCCCACACAGGAGCGAACATGCGACAGTGCATGCAAGAATCCGAATACACGAAAACAATTGTGGGGGGGGTGTTGGAAATCATAATTTGTTTTATTTTTATGTAGGTACCATGAAGTAATAAAAAAGAATCTCCTTTGACTGAATCTGCGTGTGCGCGCGTCAGGAGCTCATTTTGAAAAATACATTCGAAGTACATCATACTTTATTCTGATGGATTGCTTTTGGAACTACGATAAACCTAGACGTGATTATGGTTTAGGGGGGTATCATAATACACTTATGAATCGCAATAGTAATAATACGCCGCGGATAATATATGAATGTGACACGGTCGAGTACATTGACTTTGACTTTGAATCATGGGGAGGGTGGAGAGCATGGCGACAGCAAAGTTTTTTCGACGAGGAGATGAATCATGATTATCGCCAATGATTTTTCTTGGATTGTATTTAAAGTTCTTCTCAAAACAAGTGTAAAAGAACAGTGTGTTCTCCTTACAACTCCCTCAACATGACCTTGAACAACGACAATCAAATAGAAAGATACCGGCGCGCGTTTCTAGAAACCGTCTGTAGTCACGGATATGCAGTCAACAAAGAAGCCACCACCAAGGATCGATCAACATCAACACAACCACCTAAGAAGTCTCCTTTTGTAGCCTCTGCCCCGTCGTCGTGTCCTGACGATGTCTTAGGGATTTTCCATGCGCTATGCGAGAAACACCTGAAGTTTGTGAGAAACAACAGAACTACTACTACTACTACTCACACTACCGGAAGCCGCCTCAGCAGTAGCAGCATACAACAGAGCAGCCCACAGGAATCTTCTTCCTCTAGAATATTCCTGAACAAGCACACGTTCGCGATGTCGATAGCAGAGGGGATCCAACCGGGACTGGAACTGCTACCACTCGAAGATCAAGAGAAGCAAGTGACACGACTTGTCACGCAAGCAACATTAGGTGCCGCAGCCGACGCTACCGGCCTGGTGAAGCGTTTCAGAAGAGTGACCGGGCAGCGCGTGCCGTCTGCAGAGGACATGCGATCAGCGTTGTACGACACGGACGTACTCTTCCGCGACGACAGACTGACGGATCTTGTGATCTTCCACACGGCGTGCTCACTGGACCTGGCGCTAGTCGTGCTCCGAGGTTGTTATGCACGCATCTATCCAGCGGACGCATCCGTGAGAGACCGGGCGCTCCTTTTGCACTTCAATGAGGAGGACGCAAAGTATGTTCTAATGTACCCTACGACCACCTCCACATCTGGTTATTATTACAGCCCCCTTTTGGTTGTATTAAAAAGGGTCGCACGCGAGTGCTGCCCGCTATCATCCGCTTCCGACATCGACACAAAGGTGTTTTCGATGGTAATATCAGGAGAGGAGAAGGCCCGGAACCTCCTCCCGACAAAAGCGACAGAGCTTCGGGCGCTGCTCACTGCGTGCGGCATCGGAGCGAAGCAACTCGCCGAAATCAGCGGAAATACCGAAGAAGTCAAATCGAAAGGGGCGTTGTTTACGAAGGATGTCATGCGCACTGCACTTGACACATTGTTGCGCAGGGACGATGAGGGAAGCGCAAACCATTGAATTGTTTGTAACCAAAATTAATTGTTTATAATTATAATGTGTATAAGGATTTGCGTATGATAATACTTATCAAGCCAAGAACCTGTCACAACATTGTAAGCAACACTCCTCCAAAAAATAAATATGTCACCTTTTGTGTCCGATCCAATGGGGTTCATCCGACACATTGACATGATTCTAGGAGGGCGCTTGTCACCGGTGGACATCCAACACGAACTCAAAACATGTTGGACAGTTATAGCATTCGGTATGTTGATGTTGGCTGTCACAATTTTTTTAGGGATTTTTTGCACCTTCAACAAACAAAGAAATTTCCAATACGATCCTGTTGTGTCCAATACGGAACTGTTGCGTCCACCAGACGAGATGTCAATGAATGGATAGAGATAATACAGTCAGATATCGAGAATTATTGTCAGAGTGTAATATCCAAATAAAGTGTTCGGGACACAGGCATGATGCCATGTTTCATTTAAGTAGACTGCCCCACAGAGTGACTTTCTCTACGTTCCATTACGAGAGAGCGAACGAGCTGCAAGTCTCCCCCCCGAATCGCCCCTGAAATATCGTCGTTATCTTGGGGGGCGGATGTACATGTGTACTCACCAACACTGCTCTTATCCATTTCGGTTGTCAGAGACGCCAATGCCGACTCGATAGATTTATTATTACATTACATTACATTACATTACATGTTAAAGTCTACTTGACACCGCGAGGGTGTATGAGACTCTGTGCTTTAAACAAAAAGAAAAAGCACCCACAAAGCAAAAAACCCCATTACATCAGGGGTGTGTCGAGGACAAACAAACCAAACTCCCAACCACCGTTTTGGTGGCGTAGGTATTAAACCCCTTAGAGAAGGACCCAGATCTCAACCACTTACAGTGGCGGAGGTAAGAAGCTAACAAATGAGAAGTCTCAAGAAGAAAAAAAAGGGATAATAAATTACGGTGCCACTAAGCAGTCCAGGGCTTCCTGTCTTGCTCTTCTACAAGTAGAAAGATAGTCGGCTAGGTTGCTCCAAAAAGACTTAGTGCCATTTCCATTCATAAAGGTTCTGAATGTGGAATCGCAGAATTCCACATTCCATACGGTTAAGTCGGTATCCTCATGGACATGCCTATAAATATCTGTAAACAGATTCTGGTATAATTCATTAATTATAATTCATCTTTGGAGTAGTAGTATCAGTTGAAAGACGCGCGCGACCAGCGAGGTACTCGGCGATGGAGGCGTCCATCAACGCGGAGCGCACCTCGGACTGCGCCATCTCGAGGGGGGAGGGGACGACACGCAAACAGGAATCACGGAGCGCGAGCTGGTTCTCACGGTACACGCGCACTACTGCTAGAAACTTATTCGACCTCATCCTCTCTCTCTCAGATGATGCGGAAAAAAAATTGAAGGGAGAACTCGAAGGTTGCAACAGTTGCCTCGTTTGCTTTCCGAAAATAAGTAAACCTAATAGTGTATAAGGAAGTTGCATGTACTAAATATCAGAATGCCATGTATGGCAACCAAAGCTTCTGTAAAATTAGCAAGGCCTCCGATGCCCTTGGTGTCTCCAGGACCGTCCTCCGTCGATGGGCGGATAATGGCACGATCAGAACGATCTGGACTCCAGGCAACCAACGTCTCTTTGACCCAAGCAGCATCCAAGGCTACCTCATCGAGCAGGAAAAAAACCCAGCAGTCGTCAAGTCATTCTCTACGCACGTGTGTCCTCACACAAACAACAACCCGACCTGCTCAGACAGCAATTGTTCTTGCAAACCCATATTTCTGACAAACATTCCGGATGCGAGCAAGTCATTGAAGTCAAGGACGTCGGATCAGGGCTCAACTTCAAGCGCCCAGGACTTTTACGAGTATTGGGACTCGTCACGGCAGGACTTGTATCGTCAATTGTTGTGGCTTCCAAAGACAGGCTTGCAAGGTTTGGTTTCGAGCTCATTGAATGGATTTGCTCGCAGCACTCCTGCTCGATCATCGTTCTCGATCACCAAGACGGAGCCCCTGAAGACGAGCTTGGTAAGACCTCATGTCCATCGTTCAAGTATATTGTTGCCGATGGAACGGTCGAAGACGCTACAACGTCTAATGCCAAACCCAAGTTGAGGACCTTCAAGCTGAAGCTGAACCCAACCAAGGCTCAAAAATCGATGCTGGCAGAGTTTGCGGGGTGCAGCCGGTTCATGTACAACAAGGCGGTGGCAGCACGGTTGGGCGTCGGGAGCACTCACAAGTCTGTCTTCCGAATTCGAGACAGGTATGTGACGAACAAGGTGAGGGGGGAGGGGAAGATGTTAAACCCGTACTTCAAGAATCGCCAATGGTTGCTTCAGTGCCCAAAAAGCGTACGACAAAGCGCAATCAAGTCTGCCTTGGCAAACGTCAAGGCTTGCTTTTCGAATCTGAAAGCAGGTAACATCAAGCAGTTTTCAGCTCCGTTCAGACGGAAGAAGACAGAGCTTGAGAGGGGTTGGGCCATTGAGATGGATCAGAAGAACGTTTCCAAGGATGGCGACAAACTCTTCATCTTCAAAGACATATTGGGCAACATGCGCTACTTCGGGAGCAAACAACTCCAAAAGTTGATGCCTGAGGAAAACCCGACCCACGATCCAAAGGTCCATAAATCCCGCTTCGGCGAATATTTCCTCGTCTTGTCTGTAGTTGCCAGGGACAGGATGGCAGAGCGGAAGCCTGTCCATCCAGGCAATGTTGCAACTGCATCCATCGACCCAGGCGTCCGCAAAACAATGGTCACGTACTCACCAGAGAATGAGGAATCCTTCATGCTTGGTCAGGGACAGGCATCCGACCTTGTCAAACTCCTGCTGGTTCATGACAAGTTGCAGTCAAGGTTGGATACCGAGAAAACCTTACGATCAAAGAGAGGATGAAGATAAAGAAGCAGATGATTCGCATTCGGAAGAGAATTTTTTACCTCAAGAAAGAGTTTAGGGACCAGACAACAAATTTCTTGGCCGCTCGCTACGATGTGTTGTTGGTACCTCAATTGGAGACGGCGAAGATGACAATCAGTGCTGAACGGGAGCTGACAACCAAGGTTGCCCGTCAGATGCTGACTTTGAGCCACTCTGTGCTGTTCAATCGGCTGAAGGAGAAGTGTGCAGAGTACGGGACAGTGTTCTTGCATGTGCTTGAGCATTACACAAGTCAGACATGCCCTATGTGCGGTTTCTTGAACAAGTGTGGAGAGACATACACCTGCAAGAACTGTCAATTCACCTGCGACAGAGACAAGGTGGGGTCAGCTGGCATCTTCCTGAAGGCCGTTCGAACAGAAAACCCCTGTTCGTAAAGGACATCAGATATGGGGAGTTGACCCCTATGATACCCCTATGGAGAATTCATTGTCTTTCTTACTACATGTCCCCCGGACCCCCGGATGTGTAGTAAGGAATTCATAAGTTCGAGGATATACGGGTAGCTAAAATTTAACGGATGAGAAGACAACAACAACAACACAACACAATAATCGTTATTACAAACCAAGAATGAATACTCCCTCTCTCGCAGGCCAGGTTATCGTAAGAAGGGTTGTAGCCACGATGTTCTTTAATATATCCCAAGTTATAGACCTCACTACTGAGTACGCTGATTATGTGCACTCGGAAGAGGATGTGGTAAGGGATATGGTATTACACTCGACGGCATACTGAAATGAAACCGCTTTCTGGAGTGTACGGTACACCTTATGGTGTAACCTTATGGTGTAGCAACCCACATTGCAGTGGAACACCATCATGTTTTTTTGTAGCCCATCAACAACACGCATCCCTGCAAAATGGAAGCGGTCTCCCTTGACCCAACAGTTCCATGCAGTGCAGCCTTGCGATTGTGAGAGCAGAGGAGCGGTCCCGGTCCGAGTAAGTGCTGTTTTCTGGAGAGAATCGCAGTCCTCGTACCTCAGGGTACCGCTTGATCGAGGTAAGCCACCCCTCCTGTGTTTTTCTTGGATTTTTTTACGTGTGCAGAACACCCTCACCGCCAACTGGTCGCGATAAGAGACCTTTGGAGTCTCCTTCAATGGGGTGTGACCCAACAACTCGTAACCTAGACGAATCTGACCTTCCGTGGTTATTTGGACACTTGGAATCTTGTAAACACATTCCTTCTTGGCACCGGTTTCCCAAGACATGAGAGTCGTCTTGAACTCATCTGTCACATGAACCTCCTCTTTAAAGAGGCGCTTGCAGGAAGCGAACATAGATCCCGTAGGCACAGCTACCTCTCCTGGTCCGGTAGCCTTCAGCTTCGTGATTGCAGAACCATATGCTACGCGAACCCTCAGGTCAGGATGATCCAACTTCATGTTGCGCTTGATCCCTGCCCAAAATGAGTCCATAGCCTTGCGCTTGCCAATGTACCTCTGAAAGTTGTCTCGGGACTCTCTGCGACGGAGTGCCATCCTCCACCACTCGTCGGAAAACGTAGCGTAATTTTTCAAGTAAGCCGAGATATCATCCTTCCTGGATGTACTCAACGCTGCTCCATTTTCACGCAGAGACTTGTCTTGCTGTACTGCTTGCTCAATGAGACTCCGTCAGTACAGATGCTACAATCGAACACCCACCCCGTCTTGACAGGTGGTTTCTTGAAGAAGGAACCTGCGACTGTTTTTTGGGCGTTCACGAGCGTGTCATACCTACCCTTTGCATGTTTGTACTCGTCAGTAGCCTTGATATCCTTAACGTCAGCATCGTACTTCTGTTGGGCCAACTTGTATGCCTCCCATTCACCAGAACCACATGATTTTTTCTTCTTAACTGCAGGCTTCAGAGGCAACATGAAGCGGTCGGGATCCTTTACATTTTCCCACTTTGAAAGCTCGACGATGTTTGGGTCTTTGGGGAACTTGTGCCTGAACAGGTTCACGAGGATCTTCATGTCAAGGCGGACATGCGCCCGTTGGACATTGAAGATGGGCATCAACCGGATATGACGTGCACCCATAGCCTCCAACCGTGTCTGCATCCAATAATTGAACCGGACCATGGTCGGGAAGTCCATGTCTTTGCCATAGTCATCATAAAGTCGACTTCCATCTGGAACTTTCAGCCTGACTCGAACTTCACTCAACTTTCAGCCTCACTCGAACTTCCGTCAACTCCGATCCTTAGCCAATCCTTCCAGTAGGTATCCTTCATATCGTACATATTAGGAATCGGCAGGTCGCCCTCCATGAGCCTCGTGACATGGAAAGTCAGCACCAGACTGGAACGCCGTAACATGCGGCTCACCACATTGACGAGCTGATCCACATGCCCCCTGAACTTACCGAATTCTTCATCGTCAAGACTCATTGCCTTCTTCAGGGCGCATTTCACGACGCAATCAATTCTGAGGACCAAGTTCTTATGGATACTGGCGTTGTCCATTATTACTACTGAATTATTGCACAAACTCAATGAGTCAATAAATGCAGAGGAGTCCGTCTTCTTCACAGATCCTTTCTTCACAACGAACTCCTTCCTACCATCTGAAAAACCTGCCATCAACAAACTATGGTGTACCCACCCACCAGTAGTTTTAACGATAACAGGTTTTCCTACAGGGGAATACCCATAATGTGGCTTGAGACGCTCACTAAACCCACATTCGTCAACTGATACTAAAATTTTCCCAGCATTGATTGTATCCTTGTATCTACTACAAAATTCAGTGACAAGTGGAACTAAGTCCCCTTTACACTGTCCACGGAGTTTGCTCCTTTTTCTTGTAAAACCAATGAGTTTTATGAAACGATACACTGTTTTAGTTGATAATCATAAATTGTGAGTACTTTTGAAAAATGCAACAACACCTCTTGCGGTTGTGCATTGAGTTGACAATAAAAACAATTTCAACAAATCTTTGTTCGTCTCAAAATGTTTGCTTACAAATTCACGTCGTTTTCGATTTACACCAAAGCGTTTCCACCTCCACAGAGTAGAACGACTGATGTTCGTAAACACAGAAGTTTCTAACACACACAAGTCAGCGACCATTCTTAACGCCAATTTTCTAACGGCGATGTCGTACATTTATTTCCATCTGATATATGTTTTATTTTACTGTTGTTCCGATTGTAGAGATATTCTCTCGCATCAGCCCCATCGTCGTAAGCGACGACTTGGATGATGAAGAATCAAAGGAGAAGATGGATATTGACTCGGATGATGAAACGTTACACTCTCTCACGGACACAACTCAGGTTGGTGCCGGAGGAAAGAGGAAGCGCGTGTAAAAATCTATCTCTTCATTTTTTCATTTTTTTCTCGAGCGAATCGATACGCGCCTGCATACACTTGACACACCCGTAGAGAGCCGCGATAAGCTGGTCGTTGTTCAATGCAAGACAGTCGTCCATCCCAAACATGCTCTGAGTGGACACAGCCTTAGGGAAAACCGCCTGGACCTCCTGAGCGATCCACCCAAGCTTTGAGCGGTCGTTACCTACCTGATCGGGCGTGTACACGTCCTTACGCCAAGAAAATCGACGCAAAGGGACTTCGCGGACGATCTCATAGCACCGCTCGAGGTCGGCGTTGCATATATTCTCCTTTATACGGCGGTCAGATGTAACAGTCCAGGTGCTAGAAGAGGGCTTGGCCGCACTGTCGCGCACGAGCTGTAACGAAAACGCAGGCTCGGTCCCTAGCAACGTCTCCCCCACCCCCAGTCGCCCAGAGAGACTCATAGAACTGGACACAGCGACCGCCGAGGTGCCTGGAGTGGATACCCCTACCCCAAGACGCGTGGACAGGAGACAGGTATCGTGTCGAAGCGACAAGAAAGAATGACTCGAGGGTTCACCGAACAAGCGAACCTGCCCCACTCTAGCAGACACGCGAGTCTCCGTCTCCGAAGAGGACACGCGAACGCGGGTCAGCACAATTCGAAACCGGGAGGACGGCAACGAGGGGGGGACCGAGGTCACGGTTATCACCGCGCCTGTAACGGGGTATGGGGTAGTCGCGTAAGTGGTGTCGACAACTTGCCAGCTCTCCCCATCAGAGGACCGCCCAAGTACCACGAAACACCGCGGCTGCCCCGTATGAGTGGAGATGATCGGAGAAATCGAGTATGCACCCAGCGTGATCGGGTCCGGAAGCACGATGTCCACCCACTCCCCTGTGAAGGCTAATGCACCAGTAGTGGTAACGAACCCGACATCGGAAGAGGAGAGACCGTTGACAGCCTCGAACGACAGAGACGAAACCCAACGTGTTTCGCTATACAACCCCAACAAGTTCAACTTATCAAATACGCACGCAAGATGCGATGACGATGACGACGACGACGAGGCAGAGACTGTATACGACCCGTTCCCGTACGCAAGATTGCTCAATGTCGATGCTGAGGCGGGTGGTAACGCTACTGGCGGCCACTCCAATCTGTTAGCAGTTATAGAAGACAATGCTAACGCGTTATTGCTACTACTACTACTACTTCTTGCCCCCAGTGATACGACGCCACCGTGTTCCGAAAGGACACTCATGAGGCCCTTCGGGCTGGAGGAGTAGAGGCTCGCGCCTTTCACATCAGATACGCGGAGACTAAGGTTACCTCCGTCCATGAGGTTGCTCAGCGTCACACTGCATTCGGCAGGGGTCGCAAATAAAACGCACGCGTCCTCGAACGCTCGAATAGTGGGGTTGGTCAGGTACGTAAGCCCTATAGAGTTGTTGCTAGCGAACGATGCCATAGGGTACAACGTCTCGTTCACAACGTTAGAGGTGTATGCGGCAACCACTGATGTTTTGTGCGCAAGGTTCGACGAAAAAAAACACGACGGTGTCAAATTGGCAAACAAAAAATTAGAGGACGCGAGACTTGTGTTCGAGGCCCAATGCGAATGGTTGCTAGCGAAAGACGCCTGTGGCACCGTCACCCCGAACAAGGTGTTGGAACACGTAAAGGACACGTTGCTCGCTAACAATGCAGTTGGTGCAATGACAGGAAACAGGAGGTTCGAACAATTAATAGCGATGTTGTAGGCGGAACCACCCGCGTTGCTCCCGAACACGGCATCCGGGTGCGTTTTAAGATAGACATGGTTGGAGGTTCCGCATGCGGTGTTGCTACCAAACACGGCGTCAGGGTGCGTTTTGAGATAGACATGGTTGGTGGCGGCCCATGCGGTATTGCTACCGAACACGGCATTCGAATGCGTAGAACGGTATACCATATTGGACGTGGACCATGCAACATTGCTTCCGAATACGGCATTCGAATGCGTGCTGATGTATATAAGGTTAGATGTTGCCCTTGAGGCATTGCTAGCGAATATCGCGTCCGGCTGTACATTGATATATACCAGGTTGGAGGCTGCACATGCGGTATTGCTCCCGAACACGGCATTTGAATGCGTGTTTAGGTATACAAGGTTAGATGTTGCCCTTGAGGCATTGCTAGCGAATATCGCGTCCGGCTGTACATTGATATATACCAGGTTAGAGGAGGCCCATGCGGTATTGCTCCCGAACACGGCATTGGAATGTGTAGAACGGTATACCATATTGGACATGGACCAGGCAACATTGCTTCCGAATACGGCATTAGAATGCGTGCTTAGGTACACAATGTTCGACGTAGCATTTGCAACATTGCTTCCGAATACGGCATTCGAATGCGTGCTCATGTACACAAGGTTCGACGTAGCATTTGCTGTGTTGCTTCCAAATACTGCATTCGAATGCGTGTTTAGGTATACAATGTTCGATGTTGCCCTTGAGGCATTGCTAGTGAATATCGCGTCCGGTTGCACATTGATATATACGAGGTTGGAGGCGGCACATGCGGTATTGCTCCCGAACACGGCATTCAAATGCGTGCTTAGGTACACAAGGTTCGATGTTGCCCTTGAGGCATTGCTAGCGAATATCGCGTCCGGTTGCACATTGACATATACCAGGTTGGAGGCGGCACATGCGGTATTGCTCCCGAACACGGCATTCGAATGCGTGCTTAGGTACACAAGGTTCGATGTCGCCCTTGCGACATTGCTCCCGAATATTGCATTCGAATGCGTGCTTAGGTACACAAGGTTCGATGTCGCCGTGGCGACATTGCTCCCAAATATTGCATTCAAATGCGTGCTTAGGTACACAAGGTTCGATGTCGCCTTGGCGACATTGCTGGCGTATACGGACATGGGGTAAGCGTCTCGATACATCATCATGTTGGACGCGACCGAATACGTAAAGTTGCTGGCGTACACCGAAGCGTTGCTCGCGAACAACGAGGTAGGATACGCTCTTGCGTACACCAAATTGGACGCTGAGCAGGCAGTGTTGCTCGCCGTCACAGAAACGTTGCTAGCAAACAACGAGGTAGGATACGCTCCAGCGTACACCAAATTGGACGCTGAGCACGCAGTGTTGCTCGCAAACAACGCAGTAGGATACGCGCCCCCGAACACAATGTTGGACGCAGCGAATGACGCATTCATTGCCGCTACAGCGGCAGGGGCCGTGGATTTGTGCAATAGGTTGCTTGTGCTCGCGCAAACATTGCTTGTGTTCACGCAAAGGTTGCTCGTATACACAGCGGTTAGTGAATTGGTAAATGACAAGTTGCTGGCGAAATAGGTGTCGATACTGACTACATTAACGGTGTTTGATGTCCCGTATGCGAGGTTGCTCGCGAACGTGCTTCGCATGTCCAAGTGCCCGTATGCGAGATTGGAAGCAGCGACGCCTCTTAGAGAGCGGTCCTCCACTGCGACTAGACGAACATCTCTACTGGCAAGGGTCGGAAGGACATTACTATAAACCGCGTTGGATGTGTCAGTGGCAAGTCTGAAGTTGCTAGAGCAAACATTGCTTGAGTAGATGGAAATGTTAGACGCGAACAGCGACGTTGTAACGACATTGCTGGCGAACCTAACATCCGACAATAAGCTTCCATAGACAACATTCGAGACATCGCTGCCGTGCGCGCCTACCCAGTTAGAGGCAAAGTCGGACCTCGGTCCTGTTGTGTAAGCCACCATGTTTGACGAGTACACGCAAGATGAGTGAACGTTCGATAGGAATGACGAAGAAGCGGGGGTCGTGTCACTTGCGGCATGCGTGGGGCCAGTGACAAGACCTAGGTAGGTGTACGCGAAGAATGCGGGGTGCGCTACAATGCAAGGTTGAATACCTGCATCCTCCCTTAATAACATGTACCCGCCACCGTTGGAGGAGGACACGAACGAGATGCCCCCCTCGACACGGAGGTTCGACAGCGGGTGAGATAGAATGGACGCGTTGGAAGTCGCAATGTTCGACGCGTACGCGCCGGCGTTGCTGCTGAAGCCGGTGCTTCCTAATGTAATGAAGTCGATAAAGGCGTTGCTCGCAAAATTGGCGGTAGATAACGCCGAGAACGCCGTATTGGATGCGGTTTCGGTCTTCATGAGCGTCAACGATGCCATGGAGCTAGCGCGATCGTAAACCCGACGTATGGCTTCCGCAGATGCTGCCGCGTCTGTGCGGCGGTTTGATACGTCAGTCACAATCTGAACAATTTTCGGCCGTGGTTTCGGTGGCTACGGGCAGGTTGGAGTACGCGAGTGCAGTGAAGGTTCCTGTGTCGTTCGCTATCGATGCCAACTCCACCACCTGGCCTCCATCCTCATTCGTTCCAAGATTATATCATGTCTGCGTCCATGCGACCCCGTACTGTTAGTTGCGGAACCGTCAAGCCCGAAGTCGAATCCAGGAACGCGACTTCGATGTCGTCTGATGTTACCTCGTCATCTACGAGCGTTACTTCCGTATTTGACCGACTACTTAACAATACACGCGCGTCCGCGGTACATATCCGGAGGGTCGTCGAATGATTACTTGTGGAGGGAGCAGTGCTGTTCGTCAAAGACGCCATGCGGACCCTTCGGCTATTGTCATTGCTATCGGCGTACGCGATCTCGATCGTTTTGGGGGTAGCGCTGGCAACGTTTCCTTCACATGCGACGAGTGTGCAAAACGTTGGTGCAACTACGTGCATCGTCGTCGGATTGCTAGAATCACCGTTCATCCAAATGTCCCCATGCAGATCGGACCAGGCAGGGAGTCCAACATGGTTTTTAAGAAACGTGTTCGATGCTTGTAAAACTGAAAAGAATGAAGAGGACATCACATCAATTCAATTCATCATACAGTTGCTTTCAAATTAAACCCTCGGAACGAAGCTTGGGGGATGTGTGCAATAAAAAAAATGCACCCCAACACAAAAAGAATGGCGGATACGGAAGTACTGAAGCTCCTGCAAAAGTGTACCAAGGACAAAGCCCACTCTGACGTAACTTTCCTGAAAGCTCACTTGCGTCGTCTCATAATGGGAAACTGGATTGTTATCATCGTGAATCTCCTAATCGTATCGGTGTGCGTACTCATGATCGGTTTCCTTGTGAATACCATATTTAACCTGTTACAACGTTACAATTCAAGTTTCAGTAAGAAAACTCTTGAATTACAGAAAGATGTTACCCGCAACAAGGACGACTTCTTGTACAAATCAAAGGATGACTCTAGTATCCCAATGACATCGGAGCACATCCTCCTAAAACATAACATCGACAAGCTGAAACGTCTCTACAAACCTCACAACAAAAATCGAGCCAATGTAACTGATCCCCTCGCACCTGAAGCTAGTCCGGACGATATGATTGACGAAAACATCCTATCTCGATCAGAAGATACATACAATTATGTCAAGGCGACGGTTTCCCAGGCAACCGGATCTTACCCCGTCCCCATTTAATTACGTGTTTTTTTCACTCGCGACAAGGCGAATTTTAAGAGTAGTCTCCCCCTGGAAAGATAGTGGTGATATTGCAGGAGTTCCACATTTTATTAGCAGGTGTTCCCCTGCGCGACCATCCAACATCAAGACGTCATTTCCAACAACTACATTATTTTTATGAACGGATTGATTGTTCCACATGCTCTTGTGTTGTACCTCATACGTGTAAGATGTATCGAAAGGTGATTCGTTGTTGGCCCATAACACGTTCAATGCAAATACGCCACTTACAGGTAATTCAAAATTGGATGAAGAAACCGACGAATGGGGGGACAAGTACCACTTGTGATAATCAAATTCCGAAACGAACATATTCGATGCGTGCTGAAAGACATACGATAGCGGTTGTAAGGAAATACACATATTAGAAGAGAAAAAACCTGCATTAGATCCAAAGTATCCGGCATTGGACCCGAATTCACCCGCATTAGATCCAAAGTATCCTGCATTAGACCCAAATTCACCCGCATTAGATCCAAAGTATCCGGTATTGAACCCGAATTCACCTGCATTAGATCCAAAGTATCCTGCATTAGACCCGAATTCACCCGCATTAGATCCAAAGTATCCGGCATTGGACCCAAAGTATCCTGCATTCGACCCGAATTCACCCGCATTAGATCCAAAGTATCCTGCATTAGACCCGAATTCACCCGCATTAGATCCAAAGTATCCGGTATTGGACCCGAATTCACCTGCATTAGATCCAAAGTATCCTGCATTAGACCCGAATTCACCCGCATTAGATCCAAAGTATCCTGCATTGGACCCAAAGTATCCTGCATTCAACCCGAATTCACCCGCATTAGATGCAAAGTATCCTGCATTCGACCCGAATTCACCTGCATTAGATCCAAAGTATCCTGCATTAGACCCGAATTCACCCGCATTAGATCCAAAGTATCCTGCATTAGACCCAAAGTATCCTGCATTAGACCCGAATTCACCTGCATTAGATCCAAAGTATCCTGCATTAGACCCGAATTCACCCGCATTAGATCCAAAGTATCCTGCATTAGACCCAAAGTATCCGGCATTGGACCCAAATTCACCCGCATTAGATGCAAAGTATCCTACATTAGACCCGAATTCACCCGCATTAGATCCAAAGTATCCTGCATTAGATGCAAAGTATCCGGTATTGGACACGAATTCACCCGCATTAGATCCAAAGTATCCTGCATTAGATGCAAAGTATCCGGCATTGGACCCGAATTCACCTGCATTAGATCCAAAGTATCCGGCATTAGATGCAAAGTATCCGGCATTGGACACGAATTCACCTGCATTAGATCCAAAGTATCCGGCATTAGACCCGAATTCACCCGCATTAGATGCAAAGTATCCGGCATTGGACCCGAATATGCAAGATTCTATCAAATCAATGTATCGAGTGTTGTTGCTAGGATCCTTGATCACAATATTCGACTCGAATACAGATATCCCAAGTATTGTTGTTTTTGCAGATTGAATGACAATATCTTTCACGATGTTCGATGTACCAAGCACTCCTGTGTTAGAAGTAACATACATGGAAATAGCTCCCTCAGAGTCAGGAGTCAGCACAGAAACACCGCCTGCACAATTCCCATTATCATATAGAGCCCCCTTCACGACAAGCCCTTCATGTTCGTCTACGAACACGCTAGGATTGGAGGCACCGATTCTACCTGCGAGCACTCTGTTCCCTTGCTGCGTCCATAAAAGGAGGAGGTCGTTTTCTCTCACTACCCCAGGGAAAATTATATCGTCGGCGGTTGCCATCATCACAACCGCACCCATCATGTCAAGCGCATCGTTAGAACTCGACATAGTCTTGTGTACTCAATGTGTCTAAAAAACCTTTGCTCTACAGTACGGGCAGCTTTTCTGAATGCGCAACCAATCGCAAATTCCTCGCCCCTTTTTTTTGTGATGGGTGATCGTGGAGGGGCAGGTAACGTGGAAGTTGTGATTGCAACTTAGATTGATGACGATGTCTTCTTCTTTGAACGCCTCATGACAGAGGCCGCACACGTCACTGGTGTTTGGATATAGGTAAGGTATGTATTCGATACCATCTTCAGTCACCTCTACACCATGAGGTTCGCACACCTGCATGTACAAAGAGGATGACAAGGCATGTTTGGCTTCGCTCTCTGTGATGGTCTCGTTGTGACACGATTGGCGCAGGCGAACGTTAGTGGGGTCCGTGCACATAACACCCCACTTGGAAACGACCCACACACACCACCCGCACAACATGTCGTCCATAATCCACCCCCTGTTGCGCACGAACCCATCCGCCCTCTCAATGCAGCATACGATCGAGTCATACCGTGTATTTTCGTCGCATGTCACGATCCCACGGTCGGCTACGTACGCCGGTGAAATACAGAAACGTTTCCTCTGAACGCGGTGGATGCGGGATGTCAGCGAAGTGACAATTGAACTCTTCAATAGTTTGTCCGTGTTAAGTACGTACAACCGATCCTGGGTATGGCAAAGAGAGTCAATGTCGAACGCTATGTTGAACCAGTTGAAGTTGTGCCACGCACTCCTGAAACAATTCACAATCGCCACGCTCACACGTCTGTGCACGCTCTTGTCCGCAAGAGGAATCCACACATGGTACAATGTCTCCTTGAAAACATGCGAAGAGCGATAATCGGAATCGTTCTTCGTAATTCCATGCCGGGTGCAAACCAACTGGGTCGCGAACAAAGCCCCCATCACCCTTGGGAACAACTCAGTGTTGCTAGGGCTCATCTTGCAAGTGATTTCGAACACGTGGACCGATGAAGACTCATCATCTCCCATAGAAGAGAGAGTCTGCATGACCGTGTCACCCAATATGTCGGCATGGAAAGCATGCATAATCATGACGAGCTTGTTAACACCTTCCTTGAATGCATCCGTGCCAGCAGAGTCCTCCACATGCTTCACGTTTTTAACGAATGGTAGAGAACTGCCCATAAAGCCTGGTACCACGATACCCTTGCGACAATGCATGTATGTTAAATAAAGTCCTTAAATTGGGCGAATTTCTTGACGTGTATTCACTATCACGTAAGACATAAAACTGATTCGTAGGAACGCGAGCGAGCGAGTCCTCAAGATGTTGCGGTCGCCACCAGGATCCATGGCTGCCGAAACTCGATGCGGTACCCTCTCCGAACTAATGTCTTCAGAGGCGCCTCAACGACTGTACCCAAGAAGATGAACAGCGTAGACACAACCGCGGATACAGCGATGTTCCTCTTTGCGGAATACACAATCAAAAAGAATAATAAATGACGAACAAGAGGGTTTGAGAATAGCGCTTGCATTTCCTCGTCAGGTTGGAGGACGAACCTCCCCCCAAAACCGACAATCAACGATGATAAACCTAAGGCAACTTGATTCGCCATTAAACAAATTTATGAATACACTAATTTTATTCTGTCATCGCCCTTAGGCAGGCAACCGATATTGAGAGTCACGAAAGCCTGAAGGGATTGGTTGACGATGGCCCCTGGCCTCACGAACGCATCAAACAATGCCATCGCACGGATCGCCTCGAGCATCTGCTCGTGCAACACGAGCGTGCCTTCGACGCTGTTGTAGAAACCGGGAGCGAGAATGTAGAACGAGTTCGAAAAACCCTGAGCGTTGGGTTCGCCAAGACGAACGACTTTGTGACCCTCCTCTCGGTTGATATAAGCGTTCGCCTGCAAGATCAAAGACATATTATCTGCCTCACCTGACGCAGACTCGGGACGACCATCGAACTCCGAGAACCAGACATCGTCCCCTACTACGAACTCGTTCATGTCGAAGAAACGGTTGCACACGATGCGGATGTACAACCCATACTGTGTTTCGTAGGACAAAGATGTCAGTCGCAAGGCGTCAACACTATTGTTGAACAATGCACCGCTAGGACGTGTTATCGACACAACGAGCGAACGGAGGGATGCAAGAGGGGTGTCGAACGTCTTCCTATCTAGCTCACGCACGGGTTTAAGCATGACGTATCCGCGCCCGTTGGCAGCGCGGAACGAACGGTCGAACACGAGCACGCAAAAACTCCGACGGATGGCCTCGGAACTCCCGTCGTACATGCCATCGAATCCCTCAAGGTTCACCAGGACACAAGGGTACGAAAATTCATAGTCGTGAAGGTACGGACGCGCAGAACTTGCTCGCTTCTCCATAGGAACGATAGCGCTAGACACGGATATCCACGAGATTCCGCGGAAATCCTCACGCCCAAACCCTGTCACACTCGAACCGAAGGGAAAGCGGTGAGGGTGCGCCTCAACGTCCCTATCAACACCGTGGAGACCAACACTCCTATAGACATCACCCACATGGTGGGTTACAGAGGGAATCACCGCAGAAGAAGGCAAAGCAAACGCATGATCAGTTACAAAGTGATCAATTAGATTGTGACCACTTAGATTGTGATCGGTTAGATTTTGATCGGTTACAGAATGATCAGTATCTGGAGCATAGGTACACGTAAGACGGTCTCTTACAAGATCCTCTACACGGCGATCGAATTCCTCGTTTGATATATGAGGGACTTCATCTCCGTCCAAACGAAGATCAGATCCGTCGTCGTTGGTGTTACGAGAGTTCGTGTTGTAAGAGGATGATGAATCTACAAAGTTGGTCATGACCGTGTCACGGTCCTCCGCACGCAATCTAGAGAGCGTGCTCTGGGGGCGAGGGGGCGCATCTTCCAATCCCGGCAAACGTGGTCGTGATTGCTGCTGAAAAACGTCCCTTTCGCGACGAATGAATAGAGTGTCGTTGTTGCTCTTTTTTTCGATATAGGTTGCAGATTTCGGGGGGGATTCTTCCTCATCCAGCTTCATCATGTCCCGCATGAGATTTAACGCTATATTGTTCTTATCGCGCAATGAGAGGGAGTTGCTATCTCTCCGCTTCTCCACCCCCTGCATGAACATGAAAAGTTTTTGGCGAATGCGGAGAATATCGTTCGCACCCTGAAAGACAATGTTGTTGCGCTCCTTCATGTAGACGTGAAAGGCTGCCTCGCAAGTCTTGACGTTCTCAAGTGAAATGAATGCAGATGACTGATTTTTGGATTCCATAATGAATCGACAAACACACGTCCAATCCCAACACGTCCAATAATGGTTGCAAATATTTCTTTACGAGACAACCTCACGCAACATAAAATAAAAAATAACAATTTGTAAGAACATCTAATCGAATATGTCTGACATCATCAACAACAACAACAACAACAATGGAATCCGCTCCCAGGGGTGGGTCGTGATCGTGGCATCGGTCATATTCCACATCACCGTCATAGTGACAAGCTTGATGCGCAACAACTTCAACATCACGTTGGCGCTGATGTTGCTTCTGTCAATCGCGTTAACGGCGCTTGCGGTCTATGACATTCAGTGCCTAGAGTCCGGAGGATGTACAGTTTGGAGTTGGATAAGAACTATATTAATCGTCTTGACTATGGTATTGTCCACGCTAACTGTGATAACGGTGGGATACAAGGACAAGGAAAACAAAACAAAGAAAAAACGTGGGGAGGTGAACGTTCAAACACGTGCTTACACTCGACTCGACTAAAATGAAACCGGAAGCATGAATTTTACAGCTACGGGAAACCTTGTATTTTTGGGATTCTGACAAATTGTCAAATTCAAGATTTGTAACCAGATACTGTCACTACAGTCGGCTGAATACTTAAATGAAACCGCTTCGTGTACGGCACACCTTACGGTTTTACCTAATGTTGTCGCGACCACCGGAGGGGGACCGAGTGGTGTCTACAACAATACGATTTTGAATCAACAAATTGCAGGATGTTAACGAGAATATTGTGGTTCTGTTTTAGATCACGGATCTCCATCTTGCAGACTCCGTATCGTTCTTTTGTCGAGATTGAAGGACCAGCCGCACTTAAGAGATCGCCTCTTCCCCAGTACCGTGACCCAAAATTATTTGAGACATCTTACTAACGCATGCCTCCTCCTCCGGGGAAGCCGACCAGGTTGGCACCGATGCCGAAACCGGCACCATTGCGGACACTATATCCAACGGCAGGGGCGAACAGATCCAAAACGGCGAACGTGGCGGCACCGACCAAAGAAATCATCATTAGATCCTTAGGCGGAAGCTTGGTGTTGGGGATGAAGTACGCTGCGACAGCAACCATCAATCCCTCGAAAATGTACTTAACGAAACGAACGAGAATCTCTGATGCATCGAATGAAACACCAGATGCCTGAGCAGAATTGTACATTTTGTTGCAAGGTATATAACACCATGGGTAGAAAAAAAATCCTAGCAACGTTTTTCATTCGGTCGGTGACAGCAAAACATCCATCACGCTCTCAAACGATGTGATGTCGTAATCGATGTCGCAGACAGTCCCCGATAACAAATACACCAACCTAATACGCTTGCGGTCGTCACCATGCATCCACGCATACAAAGCTGTCTGCAATATGTGAACAAGCTGCACTTCACCACTCGTGCACTTCAACTCATATAACGAATCCTCAGTCACCACATCCGCCTCGCCATAAACATGGCACGCCTTGGGAACGAACTCGCGTCGAAGAGGAACCTCAAACCTCGTCACCACTCCACCGCAAATCCCAGCTCCGCGCATGACCTCCAAAGAGGACTCAACATCGACTTCGTCCAACCAGTCAAAGCGAGTAATCTGCTTCGCTCGATAAAAGTACTGAGATGCAGAAGACTGATGCAGTGTAGCCGCACACAGAAAATCAGACACACTAGGATTGCAACCAGAAGATATACGCGATACAAGAGCATCTCGTAAATTCCCGCAATATTTCGAACTGCTCATGTTGAGAGTCGGGAGCATGTCAAGAAGCTGCGACCTCCCTGTAACACGGTATTCCAAGATTGCCGGGATTGCGATGCCGTTAAGATCAGCCACGTACTCCGCAAGAGCCCCCCTAGTTCTCACAGGACTGCACAATGCCGGCGCACGCACGCCAATATCCTGAACACGCCACGTCAGATGAGCACTAGCTCGCTTTATCGTTTGGAAGGGAAGGTGCTCGAGTAGAGAGCATACTCCGCGCTCATTAGGACGGATATCTGCATCATCATTGGTATCGTCGGGAGTCACTTCTTTTTTAGATGCGGAGGCAGGGGGGCACCCCTTCAACGTTGCTGTTTCGAGAAGCGCGGTTGCATCCATGTAAGGAGCAAGATGAGATCTCATGTTGTGAACCACGATCAGCTCTCGCTTCGCCCGTGTCAGACAGACGTATACCGGGTTGGGACAATCCACAGTCGATGATGAGAGCGGCGCATCATGATGCATCCGCTGGAAGGTCATGTAAGACTCTTCTGTACCTCCCAAGACGACCACAGCTTCTCGCTCAGTACCCTTACTCCCGTGAAATGTCATGAAGGCCAACTTCCCACGCAGCACCTGCTCGTTCAAGGAGCACTCCTCGAATACGTCATTCACACTCAGAGGTACGTTGCGATCCAACAGCCGCTTCTCCAGTAGACGCAGGGGGGACTTGCCTCGCCCTTTCTTTATGCTCGGAGAAAGAACCATGATCTGATCGGGTCGGTAACGGGTGAGGAGGTCGAACACGACTGACGTTGGCGAGGCGTCAAACACATTGCAACTCATAAACCGCGGACACAACGTCGTCGACGACGGCACGTGACCTGCCACAAGGACATCTTCACCCTTAAGGAACACCTCGTTAACAAAACGAACCATGGGCGCGGTTAGACGCCACGTCGTCTTCAAGGTGTGCTGTCTCCACCCACGGACACCCGAGATTTCTGAGGGCAGCAACGAGTCGCATTCGGCGAGGAACCTCGGGCTGGCACCCTTGTACTCGTAGATGGATTGTCTCGGGTCGCCGATGAAAAGGAATTGAGGCGGTCGGTGGCACAGGCGCGCGATCATGACGATGATTTTCCAATAAAGAGGGTTGATGTCTTGCGCTTCATCTACGACAACGAGTCTAAATGACAGAGCGCTACGCAAGCGTCCATTGTTAGCATTAATAGCATCTACCATCGTGTCAAGCGCCTCGTCGGTGTGGCATCCCTCGTCGTAATAGTGCGTACCGAAGCTGTGGAACGAATGCACCTCAGCAGCGGATTCAAGTCCCAAGGCTGCAACTTTTTTGCGTGTCTCCGTCTTCAAGTTGGAGTTGTATGTCAGGAGCAGGGAGCGGGCATCGGGGAAGAGCGCGTGCAATCGAGTGACGCAGTGTAGAGATAATGTAGTTTTTCCAGACCCGGCCACGCTTTGCAACTTGACATTCTTATTCTCTAGCACAAGTGACTTGATGACCTCAGATTGCTCTGGAGAAGGAGGAGGAAGGAGCATAGAACAAGTATTAGATAACCTCAAATTACAATCAATGATCCATGCGTGGTCTGTTGATTCAGAATCATCAAGTTAGCTTTATACAGTTGTGTTCGAAATGAAATGAAATGAAATGAAATGAAATATCATGTCCTAAAATATATGGGACAATATTACGAGAACGATGGTTTTGTTGTCATCACCATCAACATTCTTCTCAATACACACTTGATCTGGGTGTAAGGCAGCAGCTTTACGCACTAGATTGGATGTTGCCCCTGGAATCATTGACAGCAATTGTCTCAATGACATCTTCATGCTTGAAACATTCAAATTCATGTGCAATCCAGACCCCTTCCACATCCGGAGCTTCCTAATGAGCCCTCTCTCGAGGGGCTTGGGAGCTTGCGAAGAGGAAGCAGGTGTCGATAGGATCTGCTGATTGTCAGTACCTTCAGATGGCGTATTCAGACCGGAAGGAGAAACATGGGGGGGGTAGCCTGGTATGTATAACACGTTCATTCGTTGGCAATACTCCAGCATGCGCAGTTTGTCCATTATCGACTGGTGCACATCGCTGTTGTCATTGATATGGATCCATATGACCTGTTCATGCTCGTGTGTCTTCAACATTCGCCCGATGCAGAAGAACAAATAGGTCGTTCGATCTTTGGTGGTGGTGTCCAACCCATATGACATCCGTTCTGTATTCCGAGGAGGAGGAGCTGCACATGGAAATACAAAGGATTGTGTAAGAAAATGGGATTACGGACACTCTCAAGGTACAATACACTTAAAGGAACATAAATGAAACGTGGTACCCAAAATACAAGGTGTCCCAATTCAAACGTCCCTAGCTGTATGGGATTTTTTTACGATCTTTGGTGATGATGTGCGTCATGTAAGGAGGTGGTTCTTTGTTTCATTTAATGTTCCACCTACTGTAGTGGGCGGATTACACAAAATGAACCGTCCCGAAAATAAATGTTGATTTAATCTCACATTCAGATTCAAAGATTACCTGAGGTTACTTTCTTGTACATTTCTAGTAACTCCTTGCCGAGCACATCATCGGAAGGAATCATGTCCCCATCGCATGGCAATGGCCTAGCCGACGCGTCTTCTGGAGAAGTTCCATTGACTCGGTTGGACTGAGTGCTCCTCGATAAGCACCGGAGACTCTCAGATGACTTCTCAAAAGATTCTCGTGATTCAGAAGGTACATCCATCCATCGATCTCGTGATTCAGAAGGTACATCCATCAATCCATCCATAAACGGAGAACCCAACAAATTCAAAAAATCATGGAGGGCAGAATAAGTAGGAGAATCCGGCACACTGGGAGACTGACGAGCACCAGTATCATGGGATGAGGTTCGAAGAGAAGCAGGATGACCAGGAGCATCCGGCACACTAGGAGACTGACGAGCACCAGTATCATGGGATGAGGGTCGAAGAGAAGCAGGATGACCAGGAGCATCCGGCACACTGGGAGACTGACGAGCACCAGTATCATGGGATGAGGTTCGAAGAGAAGCAGGATGACCAGGAGCATCCGGCACACCGGGAGACTGACGAGCACCAGTATCATGGGATGAGGGTCGAAGAGAAGCAGGATGACCAGGAGCATCCGGCACACTGGGAGACTGACGAGCACCAGTATCATGGGATGAGGGTCGAAGAGAAGCAGGATGACCAGGAGCATCCGGCACACTGGGAGACTGACGAGCACCAGTATCATGGGATGAGGGTCGAAGAGAAGCAGGATGACCAGGAGCATCCGGCACACCGGGAGACTGACGAGCACCAGTATCATAGAATGAGTGTCGAAGAGAAGCAGGATGACCAGGAGCATCCGGCACACTGGGAGACTGACGAGCACCAGTATCATAGGATGAGGGTCGAAGAGAAGCAGGATGACCAGGAGCATCCGGCACACTGGGAGACTGACGAGCACCACCATGATGTGATCTATTGTTGGAAGGATGATCCGGAGCATCCATACTTTTTCGCGAAGAAGATGGACGAGTATCATGGGAAGAAGTACCAGTAACCGCCATGTTGTTGCGCGAAGAAGCTACGTTTGCATGGGAAGAATTCCGTTTGCGAAGGACATGCGATGGTTTGGATGCACAATACTTGGTAACTATGTTTACTATGCATTCATCGATGCTACTATATAATAACGAAGAAGACATGATAATGAATGACGACGACATGGCATTGCATCGGTATTAGTACATTTTTTCATCGGTACAACATGGTACAGGGTAAAGGGTACACAGTACATCGATGCGGCCATGTGGTTATGTGGTTATGCGGCCATGCGGTTATGCGGCCATGTGGTTATGCGGCCATGCGGTTATGCGGCATACAGCTAGGGAAATTTGAAAGTGGGAACTGTACGTATTACAAAGAGTGTAAAAGATTGAGCGCGTTCCAATTAATGTTTAGTGCATCCAATGATGCGTGCCTCTTCGTTCGTCGATGACGCAGTTGCATCTGGTGCAAACCACGTTCGCATGTGCCTGTTTACACGACGTATGGCTGCGAATGCATCACCTGTTTTTTCGTTTCACTTGGATATCCCGTTTGAACGATTCGTGATGCATCTTGACAAGGCTGCGCGACACCTCGCGTACTCGCACAAGATATATTCAACTATCGTCTATCGCTCTATAAGCAAGGAAAGCGGGGCGGTTCTTACCATGGAGACATCGGCATCATGCAAAAGTGGTGGTCGTGTCAAGGTCGACGAGGTGTTGGGAGTACACGAGGTGCCAGGCGCGAACGTCGTGTCAATCATGTCCCGCGAGTCAACACCACCCGCCTTAGGAGTGTTATCGTGGTGCAAGGATGACATGTTGGACGCGCGCCGAGTGGAAAGGCTATTGCTCCGTGTCAATCCGCACACGAACATTGTATTCGAGTCAGCGGCAACATGTGGACACGGGAACATCCGACAGATATATATCACAATCAGCGATATCGACCGCATCGCATTAGATGCCGCACTGAAGAGAGACGTGGAACGCACAGTGGACAACACCGTCCAGGCGGTTCTCATGGGCGCGTGTCTTGAATCAGCCCCCAAAACACCCATGAGTATTCGACAAGACATGTGTAATCTGCGAGTATAAACATTAAATGTACTTGAAATCATTAGCATACACATAGCGTCATGAGCGGCCGGAAAAAAAGACAGGCCACCGCCAAGGGCGTTGGTGACGGAGAGGCTTGTGACACTTCTTCGGTGTCAAAAAAACAACCCAGTATTGCCAAGTTCTTCAAGTCAACATCCACCGCCGAGGAAGAGGATTCTACATATGTCCATTCTTCGTACTCCCACGTCCGAGACCATTTGGCGGTACCTTCAACATCTAACGATGACGTTGTGAGGAGCTCCATCATGCACCTCTACGTGCCACCCCAGCCCAAGGATAAGGATGATTGTTTGCATTCAACAGATAAGGAAGATGCACACGTTCCTGATATCGACCCGTACACGCCGCCACCGCACCCATACAACAAGGAGAACGCATTCGTGTTTGACAGATCTCGGCAATGCAACTACAGCAGCATCCCACACACGGATCCTCATATCCCCCCCTTCTCTTCACCATATGAGGATCAAGGAGGATCCGATACGAAGGCGGCGGAGCCATCTCTCGCGCGCTCCGTAGGAGGCGGAGCATTCAAGAACCACGGCGTGACTCGCCTTCTTGCCGACTTTGGAGAGAAAAGCAGGAACGGCGAGTGGCCATCGAGCACCAACGTTAGCTGCTACTGGTGCTGCCACAAGTTCATCGGCGTGCCATTCGGACTCCCTACGAAGATGAACATGGAAGCGGATAGGAAGTTCCACGTGATAGGTTGCTTTTGCAGCCTCGAGTGCGCATGCGCATACAATTTCGCAAGCCGCGACAACACTGACGAACGTCTCGCTAGGTACACCCTGATAAACAATATGGCAACGCGCATGGGATTCACACAGGTGCCCGTGAAGGCGGCGCCAGATCGTCTCGCGCTCGACATGTTCGGCGGACACATGCAAATCGAAGACTTCAGGAGCACCACTGACAAGCACGTGATCGTGAACACAACACCGATGCTATCCATTGTCCAGCAAGCAGAAGAGCTGAATGAGCAGGACATGCACAGCGAGTACCGCTACATTTCGCTAGACAAGAACAGGGTATGCAAGTTTCAGGAGAAGATCAAGTTGAAGCGTAGCAAGCCTCTCATCGGCAGCAACAAGGTCACGTTGGACCAATCCATGAAGCTGACATTCAATAACGCTTAGAGACGGAATACTAAAACTAAACCTGTTGCAACCTCTTGTAACCTAATGGAGTAGCAATCCACGGGGCAGTGGAACAACGATTTTGAATCAACAAATTGCAAGATGTTACATCCTGCAGACTCCGTATCGTTATTTTGTCGGTACTTTCGAGAGTGTCCATTGAAGGACCAGTCGCACTTAAGCGGTTCACTGTTCCCCCGAGTGTACCGGTTTAATTGCCAATGGCCTTAACGTCTGTCCTGAATTTCCTTTCGATTGTATCGCCATTTTCTAGTGTAGAGATGAATGGCTTATCTAGCTTCACACGAGTAGCATTGTAACTAAATGTCTTGTCTGTCCCTAGCTCTCGCACGGTAACTCTTATAGTATTGTTACTTCCGAAGCGACGGCTGGCTGCCTTACTGGCAGCTGTGGCAGGGCCACCATTTCCCTTGTAACGACCCTCCTCACCACCGTTCCTAGTCACTAGAGTATAGTAGGTGTTCTTCTTTGGTGTTGACATGTTGTATGCGTGTGTGCGCAGATGTATATATTGTTAACATATAAAAAATTGCTGTGCGTCTTTGTAAACATGTACCATGTACCCGAGCCCGCATCATGGGAGTGGGCGTTTAACCGCGCGTCTCCAAGCGTAGCAGATCACAATCTCCATACAGAGACAGTCAATAATCAATGTAGCACCCCACTTCCGGTTATTCCAGAGGAATTCAGACGCCAGGTGCAACATCAACTTCATAGCCATCAGCAACAACTATTTCGTGTCTAATGCGCCATCGCTAGCATGCAGTCCTCGCTCACGTACCTCACTGAAAGAATTAAGACATTTGAGAAGTACGAGGTACCCACCAACTCTGCTACCAACTACAACTATACACAAGAACACGTACAACAACAACAACAAAGTGTCCAACAACAGAATGTTCATCACAAGTCCCGTAACTTGATTCCTCAGACACACCAATATGAACATGGGACTAACAAACAAACAAACACACACAACGGTATTACCGATTCAAGCAACGAACCTAAGCTCCGGCTCCGTACAGTCCTGTGACAGCGTCGTAGAGTCTTGTGACAATATTTGACACCTGAGCTCCTGCACATCCAATGACAGTTTCTTCACTGCCTCGAAAAGGACCCCGACGAGACCGTCGTATGAGACGGACATGAGGTCATTTTTACCGTTATTGACCATCGAGACGGCTTCAGGCATGACAGTGTTTACCTCCTGCGCGATGACACCCACACACGCTTTTCCGTTCATTTTGAACGTGTACCCGTTGATCGCTTCTACAATATCCAATGGGTCATCTATCCGCTTGATATCAGTCTTCACACGTCTGTCGGACAATGCGAACATTTGTTGCGTAGAGAATACGCTTCCGTTAACGTGGAGCGTGTATGTCGGCACAGTCCCGTGCGGCATGTTGACACCGACGTTGCTCCCATTGTGTGTGATGACGACATCCGACCCCAGACTGACGCCCCCTTCGACTGTGAGGTCGCCGCAAAAATTCGCGTCCTTTCGCAGAAAAAGAGAGCCGTCGCTTGACAGTGTCGCGATCTGTCTCTGCATCACGTTGTCGAAAAATGTAAAGTTGGACGAGGTTGCTATCCATGTGCTTCCGTCATAGTCGAATCGGAAACGCTTTTGCACGTCGGTTGATGTCAGCCACATATCCGTCGGCAGGAACGGAGGGATTGACGACGCAGCTTCCAATAGATTGGAGTCGAGTTTCATAGCGATGGCTTGATGAGCGAAGTTCAGAGCCATCTGGTTGCTGAGCGAGTAATAGGCGCCTCTAAGGGCGGATGCAGTAGGCGCCTCCAATACAGATTCTGAAATGTAAGAGTCCACAAGCGATAAGTCATCCAGAACCGCGTTGCTTGAAAGTGATACCGTTCGTTTGACGACCATGTTTGATAGGGTGATGTAGGCTTCCGATAGCGCGTACTCGCTAGGAGGGCGGAACACGTTAGCGCTGTTGAATGAGCTCGATAGGGATGCGTAAACGTCGGCGTTGAACGTCGTGCATTTGAGCCCCCCTGCGTTAATGCGCATGACCTCTTGGTCATATGTAGTCCTGAAGGACATGTAAGGATCCGCTCGTGGCCATGTGGTAGGCCCAAGTTCAGACGACTTCAGGTCTGTGACACAGACGTGAACGCCGTCATTAGATTGACTCTCTAGGAGGTAGGTCACATTGCTCCCTCGGGAGAAGACGAAAGATGCAGTGTTGTTGTTGTCGTTGTAATCAATGTTGCTGCTGATGTTACTGCCTACCAATGTGTTGTCGTGGTGGGCTACAATAATGTTAAGAGATGCGGCGTCAGCTTCTATACGAGGCGCGGTACCTCTCAACACGATAGCATTTCGTCTTACATTGTTCATTGTTGCAATGATCTCTTACCAAACACTAAGTTTAAAATGGACCAAAATAATGCATAAGCACATTTGTTTTTATAATGTATGTGCTCTGTGTGATGACTTCTGACATCCACCGCACGAATAGCAACATTGCTTCTTGTACCTACAAAAATGTCAAGCCCGTCCGCAACATTCACGGTATTTCTTCCTCTGCATCATCATCATCCGTGGACGTAAAGAGGACCCTTGATGCTAGGCACACAAAACATCTTGGTCACATGCGCATGAAACAATCGCAACTTGTGTCAATGCGTTCCGACCAAGATTGCATCCAAAGCGAACTAAATAAACTGACGGAGAACACGCCGAGGAGCGCATGGGCAGACCACGATTTCGAGCGTTTCGCGACGCTGTCCGACCGTCTGCACACCACCCGTCAACAAGTCAAATACTTGCAAAACAGTGGTGACGAGAACGACTACTTTCTCCGCACAGGAGACATTCTATACAAATACTACGAAATCATCGACTCGAACAAGAACGACTCCAAAAAAGATGGGAACGACGTTCTTGAGAGTCAATTTCCAAAGAAATCGGATACAAGCACGGTTGTGTCGTCGCCGTCGTCGTCACTCAATTCGTACTCGTCATCTACATCTGGTATTTTGACGTACTTTTTGGGGAAGGTCGGATCATCCTCGTCACCAACATCGATGATTTCGACATCCGCATCGGTTGCATCTTTAACATCGATTTCGACAGCGACATCACTTTCTTATTCGCACAATATTTCACCAGTCTCCTCATCACCATCCATATCGAGTCACGGCGCGTCAACCAAATTTTCCCCCAACGACACAGACCGCGCTACCTTATTGGACCGCTGCATAGCGATAGCCTACGATGACGGCCCTATGCGCACCCCTGCGGTTCAACAGGATGATAGCAAACGAGCATTTGGAACCTCAGGAGTTGATCGCGTGTGCCCTCACTGCGAATCGACCCAGCACATGCTGAATATGCAGGACGGGTGCATCGTGTGCATGCAGTGTAGATCCGTCGAGTACATATTGATCGATCACGACAAACCGACATACAAGGACCCTCCCATGGATGCCGCGTGCTTTGCCTACAAACGCATCAATAACTTGAACGAGTGGCTTAACCAGGTTCAGGGGAAGGAGACAACGGAGATCCCCGAGGACGTGTTCATGAACATCATCATGGAGATAAAAAAGCAGAAGATCACGAACATGGCCACACTGACACCTAAACGGATCCGAGCTATACTCAAGAAGATCGATAGCAACAAGTACTACGAACACATCCCGCACATAATGCACCGCCTTAACGGAATCCCCACTATCCACATGCCCCCCGACCTGGAAGACAAGGTACGATGTATGTTCTGCGCCATCCAAATCCCATTCCTGAAGTACCAGCCCCCAAAGAGGAAGAACTTCTTGTCGTACTCGTACTGCCTACACAAGATGATGCAGCTTCTAGAGAAAGATCAGTATCTCGTGAACTTCCCCCTGCTGAAGTCCCGAGAGAAACTCTACCAACAAGACCAGATATGGAAAAAGATTTGCGAGGATGTCAGGTGGGACTAAATCCCGTCATTATGAAAACAGGACCCGACAACACCCGAAAAGTGGTATAAAGCAATTCCTCTGCATTACTTCATCTACCCAAACAAAAAAGAAAACGCAATGGCCACCACCACATCCAACTCCAACAACGTCAAGAAAGTCACCAAGGTGGCAAATATCAAAAAGGCCGACATTGCCACATCATCGTCTACCACTACACCACCTGTTACCATTCCTGAGACCACTGCGGAGACCATTACAACTACGGAGACCATTACAACCACGGAGACCGTGACCCCAACAACCTCAGTCGCTGAGGTGGATGTCATGACATCTAAGTTGGGTGAGCTCGCCGACAAGATCGCCAGCATCTCGATTGTTATGAAGGACGCCGTCGCTATTACCAAGATCCTGCAAAAGGAGTATGTGCGCATCTGCAAGGTGCACAGTGCTTCTATTTCAAGCGGACGCAAGAAGAAGGCTTCACCAAGCAGCACCGGTCCTCGCAAGGTCGCCCTAGGCTCAATGTCCGAGTCTATGGCACAGTTCCTGGGTCTTTCGGTCGAGAATCAGGTCTCCAGGAAAGATGTCGTACAGGGGTTGAACCTATATATTAAGGAGAACAAGTTGCAGTCTCCAAATGATGGACGCATTATCGTACCCGACGCAAAGCTGAAGGCTCTGCTGAATATCAAAGACGACGTGATTCTTAACTACTTCAACATGCAGAGGTACATCAACCCCAATTTCACCGTTATTAAGTGGCAGCACCAACAACCTGAAAATAATCCGGTCGTCGTTGCCTAAATCTTATGGCGCGTTGTAATAACACATACGCCATGGAGTTATATGCCATCCTGATACTATGTATTGCAATCGTTCTACTATATATAGTCATCCACGTTTACCACAAGGATGATAAGAAAAATGAAAAGAAAAAAGTTTCGAGAATCCTGGAGGATGCAGAGTGGTTTTCATTGAAAGTGTTGTGCATATCTGCCTTCATTTACGTTGTATCGTTCGTACAGGACACGAACAAGTGCCATGTGGCCTCTGTGTTCAGGCGGTTACGCCAAACACCGGCTATGGCATTGTCCATAGTTCTATCGAACCCCCAATCTTTGGTGTACAATATGTTTTGTAAGATTCCATGGATTGTACCCAGTCCCATAGACATCCGTGCCGTACCGTGGTTCGTGGGTGCTATGATCTTGCCCATTCATGTAATGTTCTCCCTCGCAAAGTACGTCTTACCCAAAACGAACATAAAGAACATTAAAGTAATCATAGCCGCTTTGCAGATCGGGCTAGTAGCCGTTATCAGCTTTGTCCTTGGTAAAATCGATCAGAAATATACAAATATCCGTTGGCTCACTATCGGACACGATTCGTGGACGACGTTCGAAGTCTTCAGAAAGTTTCTAGTACTAGCCGCAGGAGTGACAGCGGTATTTACACTTTCCTACTCTCCAGAAGAGGGGAAAAATAAAGAAATGGTGTCCATCCTGCGCAACGCAATGACGATCTCAGTCGTCACAGGCGTGTCATTCGGATTTGCATTCTCTTTTTTCAACGTATAAAGCTACAGTTGTTCTCAAATAAAGTGGGACACACCTTATAATCATCCAGACTGCAGATCGTTGCTTTTGGGCAACGTAGGGGGGTGCAGCAAGTTGAAGAGGTTCTCGAAAATATTCCGAGTCGCCTCTTTGGTAAACCGTTCAACCGTCTGTGTCCCCAAATCAGTATCATGTGTTGGTGGGGTTTTCGAGGAGCTTCTCGGCGCGTCTCGGCGACACGCGAGAGGTCGCTCTCTCCCAAAGACTTGGTGGAGTGTAAGCATCAGGATGTTCCTAGAAGCGTTCAAACTCGACGGAACACTCAAATGAAACGTCTTGTGTACGGCCACACCAGATGCGTGCCTAATGTTGTCGCGACCACGGACGGGGCGGTGGAGACACTAAACTGTGTACAATACAACAATCTTTTGAGTGTAGTTCTACTGGTGGTTCTCTTCCAACTGTTCAATATCTACCCGCGGCTTCCAGTTCTCGTACTTGAGTTTCTTATGCTCGATGATATCAGTGCATCGAGCCGACAACTTGGATAACGATAAACAAATGGCGTCCACGTACTCACTGTCTACAAGATTCAACTGCTTGCGGATGAGTTGCGTCAGCGCATCGTATCCATCGATAGCGAAACGCGGGTCCTCCATGAAGAATTTCTTGTCACACGTGCGCAAATGGTCCCCGAAGGGACCCTCCATCATAACATAGTAGTACTTGAACGGCAAGCGTACATTCACCTTCTTCAACACCTTCATCAAAGCGAGAACGATGCTTAGTTCCGCAGCCATCTGAGGAACGTCATTCGATATCGTTCGCAAAAGGGTCTTGGCATCATGGTAGAAGGCTATGTACAGTTCCTTCGCTCGAGCGGACGAGTACGCATGGTTGGCATATACAGGAGCCATGTTGGGTGTAGCTGACGTTTATCATTGAGAGAAGAAAATCTTTATACGCAATTTAAACCTGAAATGGGCGTTGCAACCTCTCGGCGATTTTTTAATATAAAGTATTTTCGAAAACGGTTAATATAAAGTATTTTCGAAAACAGTTAATATAAAGTATTTTCGAAAACAGTTGTACAAAATGGAATCGCTTTGGTCAAACAATTGCGATTACTTCGCGCTCACAGGCCGCGTGCTCATAAAGGTCGTTGACGTGTATGACGGTGACACAATAACCGCTATCACGAAGGTGCCATCTGGGAACTTAGAGGCGTCGTCTGCCTGTTTTGCAAAGTTCAGGTTTCGTCTATTCGGCATCGACACTCCGGAAATGCGCGGGGAAGATCGAGTAAGAGGACGAGATGCCCGCAACCGTCTAGCGCAACTCTTGCTCCGTTCGGAAACACCCATCCTCGAGGAAGGAAGGCTGAAGAACCGTTTCAACGACGGTACGTCGTCGTACTTCGCATGGGCAGAGTGCACTCCTAATAAGTCCGACAAGTACGGACGAGTCCTAGCTCGCGTATTCCTAGACGAGAACTGTACAACAACACAATGCGTTAACGACATACTGGTCCAAGAGAATCACGCGCGACCCTTCATGTGCACATGATAAAGTAAGATGTACGATTTTGTAAAGTAATTGTAAACATGATTGCAGCAGGATCAACATCAGAGACAATTCTTCCTTACGTAATCACCGGTATAGCAGGAATCGCATTCATGGCTCTGCACGCGTTTTGCAAACATCAACACGTGCACGTAAATGAAATCGGCGAGTTCCTAGCAACGCAACAACAATACATCGTGTTGTTATACCTATTCAAGACATGTCTCCTCGTCATAACGATATCTTTTCTTCAAGGAGCAAGAGGTATCGTGTGGGGCGGAGGAAAGAAACTCGTGCTCCGAGCACTGCAAAAAAAACACAAGTAGTTGTCAAATGATTGGAGAACAACTGTTCGTGTACTTTTGTGTGGTAACGGCAGGACTCGCAACAACGCTCCTCTTTTCATCAAAGATCAAACATAGAGCAGCGATCGCCCTGATACAAACTGTCGCTACATGTCTCGCAGTTGGCGTGTACATTGGATCAATGTGCGTCATTAAAAAGGTCTGGAAGCTGAACGTTATATCCCCAACGATGGTCACCATGTTCGCATTGTACGTTTCAATGATGATAGACAATGCGGTCCGCATACACATCGGATCATACACAAGCTCCCAAATGTAGGGGCTGAGCTTAGGGGAAAGATTCTGCAACTGTTACTTTATGCTGATGACCTAGCTATAATGGCAGAATCCCCGGCAGATATGCAAGCGATGCTTGACTGCCTGAGAGATTTCTGCGAGGCTACTAAGATGGCTGTGAATATAAAGAAAACTGAGATTGTCGTTTTCAACAAACAATTCTGTGATGAGGCCCGCATGGATCCTGATTACAAATTTGTCTATGATGGAGCACAACTTTCTACAAAGTTATCTTTTATCTACTTGGGATCCCTCTTTGTGGATGGTGACTCAAGCAATCGTGCAAAAGCTGCTTTTTCTAGGATGCTCACTAAGGCCCAAAAGGCACACCACATGCTTCGTAGGCGATGCCATACTATGGAGATATACAATATTGATATTCTCACCCACCTGTTTGATTCTCTTGTACAACCTATCCTGAATTTTGGCTGTGAGGTGTGGGCTCCTTCTATTCTGAACAACACACTTATCTCAAATGACCATGCTTGTGAGAAATGGCATAGAGGTATACTTAAACAAATGTTGGGTGTTTGCCAATCTACTACATCTAATATTATCATGGAAGAGCTGGGTAGAACCCCGTTGTGTTTTGCTTGGCTTAAACAAGCTTTGCGCTTCTGGAACAAGACCATACATAAAGAACCTGAGGATCTCATTAGAATGACTCTTGAGGAATCTTTTGACTCCAACACTGGCTGGGTTCATGACTTGCGTTGTGCTCTCCACAAGCTAGGATCCAGTAAAAACATCAACATTTTGGAGGCTGTCGATGTCGAAGGTATTATGTCTGAAGTTTTTGAGTCATGGAGGTTTAAGTACCCAAGTGACACCAATGCAGTTAGAGACATCCCTGATGAGAGAAGGGTTGGCTTTAAACGCCTCCGATACCAAAAATGGTTCGCAGCCAACAGCAATGATGAGAATGGCTTGATTCCCTTTACATCCGCCTTACATAAGCAGGATCAGATTCGTTCTATAGCACAGTTTAGAATGGGTTCCCATTGGCTGAACACAGAAAGAATGAGGGTGGTGGATAGAGCACACATCCCTCGCTCAATGAGACACTGTCAAATGTGTGGGTTCCAAAAAACTGAGGATGAAATGCATATGTTTGAGTGCCCTTTTTATAATGATATTCGCCTCCGCTACCAGAATCTGTTTACAGATATTTATAGGCATGTCCATGAGGATACCGACTTAACCGTATGGAATGTGGAATTCTGCGATTCCACATTCAGAACCTTTATGAATGGAAATGGCACTAAGTCTTTTTGGAGCAACCTAGCCGACTATCTTTCTACTTGTAGAAGAGCAAGACAGGAAGCCCTGGACTGCTTAGTGGCACCGTAATTTATTATCCCTTTTTTTTCTTCTTGAGACTTCTCATTTGTTAGCTTCTTACCTCCGCCACTGTAAGTGGTTGAGATCTGGGTCCTGCTCTAAGGGGTTTAATACCTACGCCACCAAAACGGTGGTTGGGAGTTTGGTTTGTTTGTCCTCGACACACCCCTGATGTAATGGGGTTTTTTGCTTTGTGGGTGCTTTTTCTTTTTGTTTAAAGCACAGAGTCTCATACACCCTCGCGGTGTCAAGTAGACTTTAACATGTAATGTAATGTAATGTAATCGGGTACAACAAAGCTCCTTCTACAAAAACAAACAACACGATAAAGGAGACGCAGGTATTCCACACGCTATCCGCAATGACCACCGGGTTGATCCTATTTTTTCTCATGCGTTGATTCGTGACGATTCGTTTTGTATCCCAATTCAAATTCAAATGCTGAACGCATCTCCACCCCATCCCAACCACCACCAACAACAAAACCCGATGGCAACGACGTTCATGCCCATCCCGCATTCTACGAAAATGAAGGACGCAGACCTGGACGAAGATGACGAAGATACCGTCCGCGAAACACTCGATTTCATCAACTCAAACAACAATAATAGTAATAACCAACCCAACAAAATGCAGACATCTCCACCACCAACGTACACCCCCAACATACCTATGCAACCTATGCAAAATATGCAACCTATGCAACCTATGCAACATATGCAACCTATGCAGAATCAACAACAACAACAACAAGTTGCGTTGCAACAAACCGCTACGTATGACCCTAATAATAACGGAAGCGTGGCTCATGTCAACAACTACCCCAATAATACCGGAAACATGAACCATGTCAACCATGATCTAACTGACGCGTCTCTGCAAGATCTGCAGAAAGAGGTAAAGATGCCTCAGATTCAACAATCCAATACTCCTACTACTACTACGAGTGTGCCATGGGGAGCGATCATGATATCATTAGTGGCAGGCCTCGTCTTCGCACTCGTCACTTTGCTACCCATGGCATCATGGACACGTGTTCTAGTCCGTTTTCTTCCGACAAAGATCACCGGAGGAACCGCTTCACCAGCACTTGCAAGTAACATCGAGCTCCTATCGAGGACAATTATCTTTCTAGCCGCCTTCTTCCCCGCTTCAATGGCCCTCCCCACCCCGTGTACCGCACTCACTCATTGAAGCGGTTGGTCGTACAAGATAAAAGCATGTCAAAACGGCGCGCGTCCCGTTCACCCTCGTCAATGAGGGCATCGATGTCCATCTCTGACGCGCAAAATGACATCACTTTTGATTTCGTCACACGAGGACCGAACGTGATCGTGCAGTAACTATCGTCAGCAGAAATTAACAAATCCGAGCACGTGTCGAGGACAAGGAGCATGTCATCCTCGTGGTCCCTGGTTGCACGGATGTGACGTTTTACATCATCGCGGCACACGAATATGCCGTCTAATAAACGCTCTCCACGCATTCTGACCAACCCCGGGAACCTTGTGGAGGCATTCAAATACACGCAAAGCTCCTCCAAGCGTTTCACAGGATGCACATTCGAAATGGAACAATACACAGGTGCGTTCATGAAGCGGTCGTAAACTACAATGTTTAGGGGTTCCATAAGGTCGAACATATCTGCATGGGATAGACTCCACCAGAACTTCTCTACCTCATCGATGCGCAATGACGTGAAAATACTTCCATTACGAAGAACACGCCAAATGTTATCCTTTAAAGTGTAAGATTTTTTGCCTTGAACTAAGAACCGATTGTAGTGAGGGACCATGATCTGATCAAATGGGTGTTTTCCATCAAGGTTACACCAGTACATGTCCAGAATGTCCATGCGTCGCAACAATATCGGCGCTGCATTCAGAGAACCTACGGACGCTCCAAAAATGCGGTTGATGCGAACAGTGGGACGTATCGCGTACAACTCCTTGAAGAACCCGTATTGGTACGCTCCCTTTAACCCTCCTGCCGTGAGAAAAACGTCAATGCATGGGTTTTTCTTGTACATAAGTAACTGTTAATTATTTTTGGGACACCCTATCCCCTTAAACCAGATACAGGTCCGGAGATTATTCGATTTCATTAATTATTGAAAATTACAGTCAGAGACCTACTTTTTCTTACTCGATTTGACGGGCTTGATACCCAGAGGGGCAATGTACGTGTCATTCAATCGCTGCATGACCATCTCCGTAGGCGACTTAAGTCGGTCGGATAAAACATTATTACTATTATTATTGTCACCATCACCTTGTCCTTCTGCAACAAGGACGCGGTCTTGTTGACGCAGCATCATAGGCAGAAACTTATTTACAATGTCAAGTGTACCATTCTCTTTGAGAAAGGCGTTATCGTTCATTATTTTCAAACTATGCCCTGTCTTTGGCTGTGCCAGCGATCCGTTTTGCAAAGCAGCAGCCGCATGCTGAGCATTCCCCTGCCCCCGCCCCTGCCCTTGAGAAGCAGCTGGGACCTGCCCCTGCCCCTGAGAAGCAGCTGGAACCTGCCCCTGCCCCTGAGAAGCAGCTGGAACCTGCCCCTGCCCCTGCCCCTGCACCTGAGAAGCAGCTGGAACCTGCCCCTGCACCTGAGAAGCAGCTGGAACCTGCCCCTGCCCCTGCCCCTGAGAAGCAGCTGGAACCTGCCCCTGCCCCTGCCCCTGAGAAGCAGCTGGAACCTGCCCCTGCCCCTGCCCCTGCCCCTGAGAAGCAGCTGGAACCTGCCCCTGCCGCTGCCCCTGCCCCTGCCCCTGAGAAGCAGCTGGAACCTGCCCCTGCTGAGCAGCCTGGGCCGGGGCCGCATTCCCCTGACCCCCATTAATATTTGTCTGTGCACTCATGTGTTTTTCTTATAATTCTGTACATGTTATTTTTTTGTGTGGCATTCCGCGCAAATAATGTTTGTTGTGACGATCCACCACCAGTACATGCGGAACGTGGGTCGTATTTTTTTAATGTTCTATAATACAAATATTAGAGTAATACAAGTGCGGAGTCATACATGCCGCCGTCTTTCGAGGACGACATCTTGCCGATCTTGATGCACCAGTTGGTTTATCACAATCCTTTCCGGTCTCCCGATGATGGAATATGTATCGGTAGCGGGGACATCGGTAGTCTGTTGTTGACGTCACGCGCGTGCCGCGACGACGTCCTTCCAGTGAAGAAGCGTCTACTGCGCAAGTGCCTCGACCGGGAACTACCCGGCTTCATAAAGTCGCATGAATGCCTGAATCAAGAGGGCGAAGAATTTCCCATCCTTCTCCAGAGCTACATCACGGTTCCGAACTTGGTTAGGTGTGTTCGCTCGATCCTTCACGCTGCTCGCTGGAATGCCCTGCATGTGATTAACGCAACAACGTCAGCAACAATAACAAATAGTAGTGATGGGACAAATAGTAGTGATTGCACCAACTATAATTTGATTAGCGGTCTGTCTTGGTATGACCCCTGGTCGGGCTCTACCGCCGAGATATGTATGGACGACGACGTGTTCCGGATGCTTGCTCGCTCGACTCTCTATGGCGCGACCTGGAGAAGAGGGTGGCATCGAGACGTCGTCTCGCAGGTGCCGGTTGAGGTATTGTGCTCTCGCGCTTTGAACACAATCATATACTCGTCCATGGTGCTCTCGTACGCAATGGAACTTTACGAAAAGGTCCAATTCGAAGGAGACTGGACAGCCGTCATTCCACCACATGCAAATATACATGACTGCGATCAGACTATCGGTGAGCTATTTCAAATTCCACAGGGACCCTCCGAGGGTCCTGAGGGTCCTGAGGGTCATGGGGGTCATGAGGATCCTGAGGATCCTGAGAGTCCTGAGGATCCTGAGGGTCCTGAGGGGATGTACTTGTTTACTCGAAACGTAGACTTTCGCTTGCATGCGACGTACGCGATGTTCTCCTTCGTGGGCGCTTCGTGCTCGAACGCTCGTATGGGGTGGGGGGGAGCTTACGGAAGCGATATAGTGCGCACTTTGCAGGGGCAACTTATTGGATCTTGGCGCATGCTATGGAACGACCGTAACGCGCGCATGTATCGCCGAGTGATGCGGTTGCTAGACACCGTGTACGACGTGCTTTCGCGACCCTTTGGTCCACCTCCAATCATTATAGCTATCCTAGTGCACGGGGTCGCCGAGAATCATGCGGGGAACGTTGACGCTGAAGAATGAGGAGGAGATGTGGTCGCAGATCATTTGACCGACAACGACGACGACGGTATCTAATTTCATTTCTCTTTACAAAAATATGTTATAGAATTCAAAGAGTCGGCCCCCGATCGTTCAGCGCGGATGTCTTTTCAGAAGCAGCAGCAGCAGAGAATACCTAAAAGAGGACATACATCTACATTTGACAGAGAAAAAAAAAATTATTCCTTATCTGATTGCATACAACAAATTGTGGATGTTTTGAATGAACTCGACGAAGAAATAAATTGGAAATTTACGTATGGTGACAATTTAATTACATTAAGTAATAAACGAGATAAAAAAACTTACACTTTTAACTTTACTAACAACTATGAATATGAATTCATTAAATTCGAGATTGCATTGGTGTTTGTTAAATCCATCATTGATATACTGACGCATTTCTACATATCATTTGATAAGAACCCTGCCATTAATATATCAAATGTTCAACCGCAAATCGACCAACTTATAGATAAAGTGTTCGGGAAACAAAAGAGGTTGCAAGATAAAGCGAGAGAGCAGGCGAAAGCGCAGGAGAAAATAAAAAATGATGAGCAGGAGAAGGAGCAGGAGCAGGCGAAAGCGGTGCAGGATAAACAAAAATTTGCTGCGCAGTCGAAAGCGCTGCATGAGAAGGAGCAGGCGCAGGCGCAGGCGAAAGCGGTGCAGGATAAACAAAAATTTGCTGCGCAGTCGAAAGCGCTGCAGGAGAAGGAGCAGGCGCAGGCGCAGGCGCAGGCGAAAGCGGTGCAGGATAAACAAAAATTTGCTGCGCAGTCGAAAGCGCTGCAGGAGAAGGAGCAGGCGCAGGCGCAGGCGAAAGCGGTGCAGGATAAACAAAAAAATGATGCGCAGCAAGAAATACTAGCAAAAGTATTACGACAAAGAATTAATGAAAACGAAATATTAGCAAATTGTAGTAGACAAAATTACATTTGCGAAGGATGAAGAACTTTCGGAACAGGATGTTAGTAATATAATCAATAGTTACATAAAAAATATGATTGGCCACAACAACCCAATCCAAATCCAACACAGGCAAATGACGAGGGTATTAACGGTATATTTACCATGCTTGTATTGTATAACTTGATGATGAACCAATCTATAATAGTAAATATTATGTCTTTAGAACAAACAGATCGCTCCAAACTATTTAATCTGGACGGTATGAATGTATATAAAATGTATATCTTCGAAGACAACGAAATGAAAGTGACAATGCTAGATAGACTAACTGAGTTGTACTTTTCAGCAGGTTGCACAATTGGAGAAACATGTGATGCAGACAACGTAAAAAAAGTATGTACGGAATTCCAAGGATTGTTCAAACAAAAATCAAAGAGCATATTTAACAAATGTTTCGACGATTCAGTTTTAAATAGCATGCCTAATAACTATAAATTTCGTCCAAAATTGTTGACGTACTTGAGAATTCGAGGTGACAATGAGCGGCATATGAGTGAGGTGAATGAGTTTGGGGTTACTACAACAACACACGAATCAAATTCCAAGTACCTTTTTACCAGAATAGGTACTTCTGGTACGTATGTTTCAGGACCATTTACAAATGTATTTTACTCAGAACTTAACAATGATGAAATTGTTGCTAAATGTACTGAAATAACTACTTTACTTAATAACAATGAGTCCGTGTTTGTCGTGGGATATGGTTCGAGTGGTGCAGGAAAAACATCATCTTTGATAAATTATAGACCTGACAATATTGCTGAACCTAATGAACCTGGAATACTGCTTAAAATAATAGATAAATTAGAAAATGTAACTTCTGTAAACATGACAATTTATGAAGATTACTACGGGAAAACAGTACAAAACGAAAATAAATTTACGTTTACAAAAATAAAAAGCAACTTTGAACTTACCACACCCCATGAAATAGGTAATCTACAAATAAGTAAAGGAATATCTCTGGGAGATTGCATAATTAAATTGGTAGACGAGCCTGAGCAACGTCGCATTGCTGCTACGACTAATAATATTCAAAGTTCTCGCAGCCATGTGACTGTAAAAATAACTTTGATAAAAAGCGACAAAGAATCAGTAAATATGTATATCGCTGACTACGTGGGCGTTGAAAATATATTTTCATGCAGCTCACTTAAAGAACTGATTAAGTTTGCTAACATAAAAAGTAATCGTGATGATAAATTATTCTACAAAAATTCAAATTTAATTTCAAAGGATATACAGTTTTGCAATTTACATGGAAAAGGATACACGTTATCTGATGATAATCCAATTCGTATAGAGCAAGATGTATATCTAAAATTTAAAGATATTATAATTAAAGAAAAATAAAACAGGGTCATACAATACTCTAAAAATAAACAATTATATGACTTCACCGTTTTAAAAGATGAATTCTATGAGTTCGCAGAAACTATTTTAAATGATGATAAATTTGATTTAAATACACAAACCGGTATTCTATCAGAATTTAAAAATAATATTGAAAAAACAAGAAATACATGCAATAATAATGCTAATAACATACAAGTAAACAATGCTTTAAAAAAAAAGTTGTAAAATCTGTGCAAAATATATTTCCAATTTTTTCAACAGAGAAAATGGAAATAAAATTGTTTAAAGATTTAGCATTCTACGTTCCTGAAGAAGATAGTGTTAAATATACAGTGCCGCAAATACAAGATGACACAAATAAATTAGACTTGTTAAAACCGATGGAAGACAAATTCAATTCTATTTTAAGTTTAGGGTTTAATTCTAACAGTTTTGATTCTAAAGTTTTTATTGACCAAACAGACATTGTTGTCTCTCAAAGATCCGATTTATATCATACCCAAATACAAAAAACCCATAAAAATTACAGTGGAGGAGCAACAAATATAATATATTTTACTAATTTAAAACATGATATCATAAGAATTGAACTTGGTAACAATGTGGTAATTACTTTATCAGAAAAAAGCAAGGTTCCTAAAGTTTCCTCTATACGACAAAGATTTTATTCTACTTATTTCAATACACATGGAGCGAACAAACTTTCATTTGAAGAAGTTTATACGATGTGTAAGATAAATATAAAATCGAGTGATGTTCGTGGAGACTCTCCACCTGAAGATTGGGATCACCAAATTGAAGTACTAGATAAGATCCATGACTATTATAATAAGTGTGTTGCCCGTCTTGGCGAAATTAGCAAGGTGTGCGCGTGTCGTGCCGGCGAAGACATTCACATAAAGAACTCCATCGAGACGATGCGAAACCACATTTTTACATTGTTAAAAGCGGACAAACAAAATAGGAGTGCAACATACCCGAACTGTACAAATTGATTGTTTTCTGTCCTGCAAAATAGATCCAACACAACTAATTCAACACAATCATCAACACAACAAAATGCTATGAAAATGGCAACACAAGACGGGAAAAAAAAACTTAACATCGTCGTATTTGGAGTTTTTAATAATTCTCCTGTACAAAAAGATAAGGTAGAAACAACTTTATACGTCGATATCAACCATCTTAAATACCTCTACAATTGTTATTACATAAACGAACAATACAAATTGGATAATGTATCAAACTCCAACATACCCACTGTATTGAGATTTTTTCTAAAAGATTACTTGAATTCAGAAACAATAAAGAATGGTATTACAATTGAATTAGAACGCATTATGGCTCTTAAGATTCCCGAAGAAAATGTGAGACAAAAAGAAATACATTCAAATATTAAAAAATTTATACGTTAATAGTGTCCTCGAATATATACGTTAATAGTGTCCCCGAAATTAAATACATTATAGAAATGATTCAACGCGAAAACAATACGAGCCCCCTTGGAACTTTGGAGTTCATGGACCACATGTCGAAGATGAATTCGGAAATCAAACCTGTTTGCAGAAAATCTACAGAGCATATAGCATCCATAGAGCATATAAAAAAGCTAGATTGATGGAATTCGGAAGCCAAAGGTTGCAACAGTTGACTCTTTTGCTTTCCGAAAATAAGTAAACCAAACAGTGTATAAGGAATTTGCATGTACTAAATATCAGAATGCCATGTATGGCAACCAACGCTTCTGTAAAATTGGCAAGGCCTCCGATGCCCTTGGTGTCTCCAGGACCGTCCTCCGTCGATGGGCGGATAATGGCACGATCAGAACGATCCGGACTCCAGGCAACCAACGTCTCTTTGACCCAAGCAGCATCCAAGGCTACCTCATCGAGCAGGAAAAAAAAACCAGCAGTCGTCAAGTCATTCTCTACGCACGTGTGTCCTCACACAAACAACAACCCGACCTGCTCAGACAGCAATTGTTCTTGCAAACCCATATTTATGACAAACATTCCGGATGCGAGCAAGTCATTGAAGTCAAGGACGTCGGATCAGGGCTCAACTTCAAGCGCCCAGGACTTTTACGAGTATTGGGACTCGTCACGGCAGGACTTGTATCGTCAATTGTTGTGGCTTCCAAAGACAGGCTCGCAAGGTTTGGTTTCGAGCTCATTGAATGGATTTGCTCGCAGCACTCCTGCTCGATCATCGTTCTCGATCACCAAGACGGAGCCCCTGAAGACGAGCTTGGACAAGACCTCATGTCCATCGTTCAATTATATTGTTGCCGATGGAACGGTCGAATACGCTACAAAGTCAAATGCCAAACCCAAGTTGAGGACCTTAAAGCTGAAGCTGAACCTAACCAAGGCTCAGAAATCGATGCTGGCAGAGTTTGCGGGGGGCAGCCGGTTCATGTACAACAAGGCGGTGGCAGCACGGTTGGGCGTCGGGAGCACTCACTAGTCTGTCTTCCGAATTCGAGACAGGTATGTGACGAACAAGGTGAGGGGGAAGGGGAAGATGCCAAACCCGTACTTCAAGAATCGCCAATGGTTGCTTCAGTGTCCCAAAAGCGTACGCCAAAGCGCAATCAAGGCTGCCTTGGCAAACATCAAGGCTTGCTTTTCGAATCTGAAAGCAGGTAACATCAAGCAGTTTTCAGCTCCGTTCAGAGGGAAGAAGACAGAGCTTGAGAGGGGTTGGGCCATTGAGATGGATCAGAAGAACGTTTCCAAGGATGGCGACAAACTCTTCATCTTCAAAGACATATTGGGCAACATGCGCTACTTCGGTAGCAAACAACTCCATAAGTTGATGCCTGAGGAAAACCCGACCCACGATCCAAAGGTCCAAAAATCCCGCTTCGGCGAATATTTCCTCGTCTTGTCTGTCGCTGCCAGGGACAGGAGGGCAGAGCGGAAGCCTGTCCATCCAGACAAGGTTGCAACTGCATCCATCGACCCAGGCGTCCGCAAAACAATGGTCACATACTCACCAGAGAATGAGGAATCCTTCATGCTTGGTCAGGGACAGGCATCCGACCTTGTCAAACTCCTGCTGGTTCATGACAAGCTGCAGTCAAGGTTGGATACTGAGAAAACCTTACGATCAAAAGAGAGGATGAAGATAAAGAAGCAGATGATTCGCATTCGGAAGAGAATTTTTTACCTCAAGAAAGAGTTTAGGGACCAGACAACAAATTTCTTGGCCGCTCGCTACAATGTGTTGTTGGTACCTCAATTGGAGACGGCGAAGATGACAGTCAGTGCTGAACGGGAGCTGACAACCAAGGTTGCCCGTCAGATGCTGACTTTGAGCCACTCTGTGCTGTTCAATCGGCTGAAGGAGAAGTGTCAAGAGTACGGGACAGTGTTCTTGCATGTGCTTGAGCATTACACAAGTCAGACATGCCCTATGTGCGGTTTCTTGAACAAGTGTGGAGAGACACACACCTGCAAGAACTGTCAATTCACCTGCGACAGAGACATTGTGGGGGCAGCTGGCATCTTCCTGAAGGCAGTTCGAACAGAAAATCCCTGTTCGTAAAGGACAGCAGCCCCGGGGGAGTTGACCCCTATGATACCCCTATGGAGAATTCATTGTCTTTCTTACTACATGTCCCCCGGACCCCCGGGTGTGTAATAAGAAATTCATAGGTTCGAGGATATACGGGTAGCTTAAATTCAACGGTTAGTTAAGACCTGAAACAAGAAACCATGAACTCCACCACGTGTTCCTTTGGTAGATAGGGCCACGGTTTGTGGAACCCGAACGGTTTGGAACCCTTGGATGAAGAAATGCGTTGTTCCATGGCGAACCTTTCGCCCACTTCCGTGGGGCAGCCGCGTCCGATCGCGGCGAACGAGCGCGCGAATAAAACATCCTCCGGTTCAGGTTGAAGGTTGAAATTGAACAAGCGATCTCCACACCGGCGCACTGGAATAGATTCGGTCACGTCGAGACACGCATCCACGCGTCGCAGGGAAAGACCGCCGTTACCTACGAGGGTGGGCACCAGACGCTTCAGTTCCGCGTTCGCGGGAGCGTCCGCCCACGGCGCGCCAACGTAGTCTTGCGCCATAATTTCCTCGTCCTCTTCGATGCCAGGGCGCACAATCATACCATCGTCCTGGACGAACATAGCCATGTCGCCCACCGCGACCTCCTTCAGACGCCTCCAAAAGGAAGCGTCCTTCAATATGTTGCTGTACTTCTCGATGCTGAAGGGCTTCTGTCCGGGAAGAGGCGGGGCGTAAGATAGGCTCTCCATTACCACCGTGACCAGCTCCACCCCTCCGGGGAGAAGCGACGGGGGGAGAGAGCGTTGCACGAACCGCTCATACTCAGGAGCACAAAAGACAACCACGCGCGGCCACCTACGTACATCTAGATTGTCCAGAGTCACGAGTACGGACAACATGCTCCACACGTTAGGGCGGTTGTCCACAACGACCAAACTTCCTATAATCGGCTTATGATGATCCTCGGGATGACGAGCAACCGGTTTCAGAAGATTTCGGTTGTGGACATAACGAAGTACGAAGTCGTGTAGAGGAACTGCGTTCGGTTTTGCTGGGTCCAGGGGGGCGCTCGCGTATCGCATCACGAGGTCCGCCTGCAAAGTACTCAATATGTCGGGCGGCGGAGCAGTATTCGTTTGATTCCACACCGGGAAAATCAGACAGTTGTTTTTCCTCATCGCGACTGAAGCAGCATCGTACGATGAGTCAAGGTCGACACATACGATCGCGTTTTGTACTTGATTTGATGGCGACGATGATGATGATGACGGTGATATGACAAAAGGAACGATTTTGAGACGCAGTTTGCCAGAGCGTCTCGTGGCTACAGAGAGGACAGCTTCGGCGGCTTTCAAGAAAGCGGCTGTATCGTTTGTCGGGAGCTCGACGATGACCTGGTCGTAGATGGCCAAAGGACATGTCGAAAGGAATATCTTCCACGGCATGCATGCATTTCTGACACAGTGGCAGTGCTTGTCCATGAAATCACCAAGCGACCATGTGGATGTTGTTGTTCTACTAGGGGTAGATGTAACGAAAATGGCTCCTCCGGCGTCTGTGCGCCATAGGTAGCCGTTGAGACATATACCGTGCGAGAGCGCCTCGATGCACGACCAGCCGATATTGCGGGCGTCCGACGTATCCTCTGCTGATGAAACGTACATGTCGGATACGGGATCGAGTACTCCAAGATTTAGCGTCTTGATGACTTCTCGAGTCCTCGACGCGTAGTTGCGCACGTCCATCATTACTCCTCTTATGGCGGTAACCGTATCGGTAGTATCGCTGCACCAATCTTCGAATACTTCGAGTGTCGCTGGCGCCTCTTCTACGTACACCTTCACTATGACGTCAAGGAGGGGTGTGTCTTTCTCCCGGAACGCCTCTAGCAGCTCGCTAGACCGCGGGAAAAGACAGTGGCGCCACACGATCTTCTCGAGGAGGGCTCTCTTGCAGTCCCTCTCGGATGCACGGAGACGCGCATGCGTTTGTAGGAAGCAGGTGGTCATCTTGTCTACCATTCCCTTACGCGTTGTGGGTTCCTGCGCTCTGGTGAGCGGGAGACATTCGACGAGACTCCCCTGTATTGCGTCATCGACATTGAGCTTTCTCTCTTTCAGCAGACTATTAAAGATGGTGTACGTCCATCGTGACGGCGGAGCTCCTGTGACCGCCGCCCATGCCGTGTGAAAAGAGAGGTTCTCTATTAGGCTGTTGTGCGCGAGGATGGAGCTCGCGCGTACAGGATGTGTGGTCGCCGTCCAATATGTCGAAAACGTCTCTCAACAGGAAATCCATTGTATACCCAACCCTTATTTGTGTTGTTTTGTGATAGCTCTTTATGCCAAGTTTTCCAAGGTTTATCAAATATTTTGATGAGTAATGGGCGTTACAGCCTCCCGGCCGATTTTCACTGGTTGCAAAACATGGTCTGGAGCGGAATTGTGATTCATCGGGGCTGATATCTCAAGCTAGTTCCAGAGGCTCTAAATTCTGAATAGAAATTTTAAAAAATCCGCCGGGAGGAAGGAACGCCCATTGAGTGTAAAGACATACAATATTTACATAACTAACATATGTTTCTCATTATTGAGGATATTATTGAGATTATTTGACCCACCATATACCGCGATACCCGGTTCGGTCATCGTCCGTCATGTACTCATGTGAGACGGGTCACTCATTGATCGACCGGTACTTTGCTTCTGACGGAGATGGCGCCCAGCTTGTGAAGCACCAGACGCATTCCTTCAACGACTTTGTATCCTCAAATTGGAGTGTGTGATCAACGGGATGAACCCCATCGAGGTCGGTGACACATATTGCACTCGCCTGCGTCAGTTCAAAAGTGTTCTGAGCATCAGCTTCACGTCCCCCTGTCTTGCTCTACCGATGATTTGTGAGAAGGACGGGATGTCGAAAGTTATGTACCCTAACGACGCGCGCATGCGCAACATGACGTACTCGTCTTCTCTTACTGTTGATGCAAACGTTGAGGTGCGCACATGGAACGATGACGTGGGCGAGTACATCGTTAACTCGAAGCGTGTTACTGGAGTGAGTCTGGGACGCATTCCCCTCATGGTTCGCAGTCGGTACTGCATGCTCTCCAAGCAGACTACGCCTGCTCCCTATGACGAGTGCCGTTACGACTACGGCGGCTACTTTGTGGTCAACGGCAACGAGAAGGTCGTCATTAGCCAGGACCGCATCTCTGAGAACCGGACTTACGTGTTCACTAACACGACGAAGACTTCCTCGTGCTATTCCCACACCACCGAGGTGCGGTCCGTGAACCACGCCAAGTTCATAGCCCCTAAGACCACGCTGCTAAAGCTCTCGAAGAAATCGGATCAGTTCGGCGTCTGCATCCGCGCGAACGTTCACCACGTGCGCGCTGAGGTTCCAGTCTTTGTGCTCTTCCGAGCGCTAGGCGTGCTCACCGACAAGGACATCGTGCGCTTCATCGTGCGGGACGAGGAGGATGCTGACTTTGAACGCATCGCCAATAGCCTAGCAGGATGCATCGACGAGGCCACGGAAGTGCGCACCCAGAAGCAGGCGTGGGACTTTCTAGCCCAGTTTGTGCAGTCTTCGTACAACAATTACAACTCTTCGAAACCCAACAGAGCCGGAAACGGAACCTCTGAAGTAGTAAAGGACGCATCAGTGAGCGGCTGTGGCGGAGGATCTTCTGAGGGGCATCTCAGAGATGCATCAGTGAGCGGAGGAGGATGTAGTTCCGTTCTTGTTGTAGTTCCTGTTGTGCCCACTCACGTCCCTAGGGAGGGTTATCAACACAGTTTCATTCAGAGCATTCTGACGAAAGACGTCCTCCCGCATGTCGGCACTTGCTACAATCGCAAGGCATTGTACCTTGGGTACATGGTGAACAAGCTCCTTCGTTGCAGCATGGGTCTTTTGTCTCAAGACGACCGCGACTCGTACGTTAACAAGCGTTTGGATACTCCCGGCGTTATATTGGCTAATTTGTTCCGCCAGTACTACTGCAAGATGGTCAAGGAGCTGCGTTCGAGCCTCCAGAGTCTGATGAAGGGTAACTACCGCGCGACGCGCGTGATCAACACGATCACGCGCCCATACTTATTAAAGGTAGTCAAGGGGTCGATCATCGAGTCGGGACTCAAGTACGCTTTATCGACAGGCAACTGGGGAATAAAGACTACGAGAGTGCGCCAGGGAGTCGCGCAGGTCCTGAACCGCCTGACCTTCATCGCGACCCTCTCTCATCGTCGGCGCGTGAACACTGCGATCGAGAAGACCGGAAAGCTGGTGATGCCTCGCAAGCTTCATCCCACGCAGTGGGGCAAGGCGTGCCCTTCCGAGACACCTGAGGGAATGTCTGTGGGACTGGTCAAGAACCTCGCGCTCCTCGCCAACGTCACTATCTTCGTGCCTGCCGGCATCGTGCTTGAGTCCCTCTTATCACTGGGCATGCTCCCGTTCGATTCGTCATCGCTCCCAGAGCGGTTGTTCGGCGGAGGTGCGGCGATGGTCATGCTGAACGGGGACATCGTGGGTGCTCACGCGACACCGAACGTCCTCTTCAGTGCCCTGAAACGCATGAAGCGCACAGGACTGCTAGGTATGCAGACGTCCGTTTGTTTGCACAACTCTAGAAACGACATCGTTTTGTGCACTGAGGGAGGTCGTTTTTGTCGTCCCATGCTGGTAGTGGATTTGGATACGCAGCTTCTTCTCCCCGAGGTGTTCGATCCTGGTGCATCTTGGCAGGATCTTGTTGTATGCGGTGCAATCGAGTACCTTGATGTGGAGGAGAGTGACGGTGCGATGATTGCATTGTACCCTGCAAAGGATCTTCAGCCGGGCGTGAGCCGCTTTACGCACGCGGAGATCGACCCTAGCTCCATTTTGGGCGTGGTGGCTGGTAGCATCCCCTTCTCCGACCACAACCAGGCCCCCCGAAACACGTACCAGTCCGCCATGGGAAAGCAGGCCGTCGGCGTCTTCGCGACGACCTTCCGTCACCGTCTGGACACTATGTCTCTCTTCTTGAACTACCCTCAGGAGCCTCTTGTCTCTACTCAAACTGCGAAGCTAGTGAACTGCGACAAGCTGCCTTGTGGTATCAACACGATCGTCGCTATCGCGTGCTTCACAGGTTTCAACCAAGAGGACTCCGTGATCATGTCCCGCTCTGCTGTGGACCGCGGCTTCTTCTCGACCACTCTTTACCGGACGTTCTATGAGCAGAACACGAAGAACCACTCGACCGGAGGAGAGGAGTTCTTCTGCCGACCGAACTCTTTGACTACGCGTAACATGAAACCGTACAACTACGACCTGCTTGACGAGAGTGGGTTCGTTCCTGAGGGAACCTCTGTGGAAGCCGGTGACGTGATCATCGGCAAGTGCATGCCTCAGAAGCAGGGTGGCGTTTTTGTCAACAAGGACGCGAGTGTCGCTTTGAGGAGCAACGAGTCCGGTGTGATCGACAGGAACTGCTATGGCGACAGATTCTTCACCAACACGACAGGCGACGGGTACACTTTCGCGAAGGTCCGATTGCAAACGGACCGCGTCCCCACCGTTGGCGACAAGGTGTCTTCGAGGCACGGTCAGAAGGGGACCATCGGGATGCTCTACAGCGAGGAGGACATGCCCTTCACCGAGAACGGGATCGTGCCATCTATCATCATGAACCCTCACGCTATCCCCTCTCGCATGACCATCGGGCAGCTTATGGAGGCTCTGGAGAGCAAGGTATGTGGACTCTCGGGTCGCCGGCATGGGGACGCTTCCCCATTCAACAGTCGCACCGTCGAGGATATCGCCGACGAGTTGGAAGCCCTTGGTATGCGTCGGTACGGTGACGAGATCATGTACAATCCGCGGACTGGCGAGCGAATCTCGACACCCATTTTCGTGTGTCCTACGTACTACCAGCGCCTGAAGCACATGGTCGCTGACAAGATTCACTGTCTGACATCGGACCACGAAGTTCTCACCTCTGTGGGTTGGGTTAACATAAGGAAGCTCCTCTTGGAGCACAAGCTTGCATCGTTGCGTCTGGGGGATGGTCAGATCGAGTATTGCACCCCGGAGGAGCTGTACGGCTACCCCTTGTACAACGGCCCTCTGTACCACGTGACGTCTCCCACGACGGACATCGTCGTTACTCCGGAACACAGGTTGTGTGTGCAGCCGGTGGGTACCGTTGACCAGTCCTCGCCAGAGCTTATTTCGTGCAGCCAGCTCATGTCTAACGGATACCTTTCTCGGTGCGAGAGTCCTATGAAGCACGTCCAGAGAGGTACCTGGGTGGGAAGCGACTTAGAAGAAATTGGTTGCGATGACGACATCTTCCACGAGGTATCGGAGTTCATCTTGCACAATGAGCCGATTCGGAAGGAGTTCTTATTTCGGTACTCGACAGGGACGTGCCGCCGCCTGCTTATGCTGGTGTTCTCAGGTACACTCGAGATTGAGTTGTGTTCTCAGGAGATGGTTGACAGTCTTATGCACCTTGCACTCCACGCCGGTGAGATTGTTGTGGTGGACCCTTGTGGCATCAGCGGGTTCGTTGCACGCCTGGTGATGTCGTCGATGTCTACGAGCAGCAAAGACGTGTCATTTGCGAACTCCGATCCCCCGCCCGTATCGGTTTGGGCGCCTGACCAGTGCGAATTCATTGCCGGAGGAAGCATCGTGGGTTCGAATGGAGTTTACTGCGTTCGCATGCCTCGGAACGAGACCTTCTTCGTTCGTTGCAACGGTCGCGCTGTGTGGACGGGCAACTCTCGTGCTGCAAACGGTCCTGTGGTGCTGCTGACGCGCCAGCCTGCCGAGGGTCGCGCTCGTGATGGCGGTCTACGTTTAGGGGAGATGGAGATGGAGTGTCTCTGGGCACACGGCACGATGGGGTTCCTGAAGGAGCGGTTCATGGAGTGCTCTGACAACTACCGTGTTTTCGTCTGCAAGTGCTGTGGCATGATGGCTCATGCGAACCCTGAGAGCAACCTGTTCTACTGCAAGTCTTGCAAGAACCTGACTGAGTTCAACGAGCTGAGGATTCCGTACGCAAGCAAACTGCTTGTCCAGGAGGTCGAGACGATGGCCATCGCCACTTGATTCGTAACGGACGCGTAGATGATCCATGTATGAGTGAAGGAATCATCGCCAATATTTGCAAAATAGCTGCCTTCAGTCGGTGGAACAGTAAAATGAAACATATAATGGGCGTTCCTTCCTCCCGACGGATTTTTTTAAATTTCTAATCAGAATTTAGAGCATCCGGAACGACACGCTAGCTTGAGATATCAGCACCGAGGAATCACAAATCCGCTCCAGACCATGTTTCGCAACCAGTCAAAAACGGCCGGGATGCAGGAACGCCCATTATATATTAGAAAATTGGCGTTTTAAATAAGTGTTAGAATTCATGATACCCCCAGGGGAATTCGAATCCCCGACTCCTCCGTGAAAGAGAGGTTTCCTACGCTATTTTTACTCTATCATCTCCATTTGTAAAATAACGTGTTTACAAGATCCCGAGTTTGGTGGCCCACAGCAGCTCTGTTATTGTTGATGAATGAAAAATCGTATTGTTGTAGACAACACTCGGTCCCCTCTCCAGTGGTCGCGACAACATTACATTGCAACCTGGAACCGAGACGTGAACGCTGCCAAGAACCTTCTTCTGCTTCTGACAACGTGGATGGACGGGAGAGAGCGACCGGAGGCATTCTGTGTTCCCTCGTCTCCCCCCAAAACCACAGTTTCCATCGAGGCGAGTGTGAGCGCTAAACTGACCGACCCACCTGGGTTTGTCAGCAGCTTGCCTTGTTATCCTTTGGGTCAGCTTAAATGCTGAAATACAGAGATGAAGGGCAAAAATATGTACTCGCCTTTAGCTGATCTACCCATTGGGTTCAAGGGTCACCGATAGGGTGTCCCACAAATTGCGTCTCCGACTGTAATGGCACCCGATACGGTCCAACATCAGATACTCCCGGATCCTGACACGGCAAGTCATCGAAGGCCACCGGGCCCAAATCGGTCAGATATATATTATAATCTAGTGATATTGATGCGCACCGACGTTCATCGGGTATTTTGGGTTACTTTTGTTTTACAAAGTTTTAACATACAACACGTGTGATAATTGGTAAGTCTTAAAGGGTCGTCCCACACTATCAAGAACTTTTTTAAATTTAATACAATTATTATTATTATTCCATTCAAAAGGGATTTTTAAAGTTGTATATGGTTCTATCACATAATAATATCCATGTTCTATTACTGCACTAAAATAATGTGAATACAATGTATTCATCCCAATAATACAAGCACTATCAAGTGTATATGTATCGAATTGTGGGAGACAATTCACAACCCTGTCTAGTAAATCAGTTTTTATTTTTATATTCGGACACAACAATATACAATCAGGTGATCCTTTAATTACTTGTTTACTGCATGTGATCACAGTACTTGATAATCCTATCACATCCAAATATTTTTTTGTCATAATGTGTGACCAATAACCCGGAATAACACGGAGAGGTTTTCTATTCATTCCTAAAAATGTAGGATCAATCTTATCTTTTGATGTAAATATTCTTGATAATGCTTTTATATCTGGTAGTGGACATGAATTATTTAATTGTTCTTCATTTGATACGATATTTGTATTTATCATACCACATTTTTCCATATATTCCCTTAGATTGCTATATATCATACAATTAGTTACTGAATAGAACCAACATTCATTGGTTCCAAAATCTTGTGTAAATGTAATCTTTGAATAAGGTGGAATTGATTTATCAATTATCATTAATTTCACATTTTCAAAATTTAAAGCTTTAAATAATTTGACATATGTATTAAAATTCAATTCGTTCAGAGGTTGAGAGTAATGATTATTTATAACGAAACAACATTTCGATACATGTAACATGCGTCCATTTAATGTCACATGACCTTCCCTCAATTGTTGAAATTTGATATGTTGGGGTTGAGGGGGTGGGGTATTTTTGGCATTTTCATTTTGAGGGGGGGGGGGGGGGTATTTTGAGTGGGGGGTATATTTGGTGTTTGATGGGGGGATATATTGTGTGTTTGTTGAGGCGGATTCTGTGCTTGAGGTTTCTGTTGAGTTGTGGTAGTGAATTGTTGTGAATTGATTGATACATTGTAGTTTGTATTTCCTACCGGATCATACAATTTTATTTCTTCTCCAACTTGTTCATCTATTTCTTTTGTTTTTTTGATTTTTGAGGAGGGGGTATATTTTTTTGAATTTTTTGGGGGGGGGGGTATTGGAGTTTTGGGGGTTGAGTGGTTGTAGTGAAGTGTTTGATACATTGTTATTTCCTATTTTGATTTGTTTAAATTTACCGAATTTTAAACATACAGGATGTCCGAGTTTCTGTATTTCGTATATAATATTTTCTGGAGGTTTGAGTTGTTGTTGATTATATTCCAATTTAATTTCTTCTCCAACTTTATTAAATTTCAAAACAGTGTAATCTCTAGTTGTTCCATCTAACGGAACGTGATCTATGCAGGAAATAGTAAAATCGTACTCAGTATTTTTTGTTATTTCAAATATATATTTTTTGCTTGAATTTTTTTCTTTTACATATATGGGATATACATGTTTTTTCTTTATGAATTCTATAATATCTTTTGGATTGGAAAATGATACATTAAATTTAATTTCTTCTCCAACTTTATTACATTTATAGTCTCCTTCAACGGAATTATAGAAAGCAATGAATTGTATTTTAGTAGTGTTTGTATCTATTTCTATTGTTTTGGTTTTTTGGCATTATTAATTTTTTCTGAATTTAAATCGTACTTTTTGGAATTTGCATTTTGCTGTTTATGGGTATTTTGGGTTTGAGTGTGTGGGGGTATATTTGGTGTTTGTTGAGGCGGATTCTGTGCTTGAGGTTTATTTTGAGTTGTGGTAGTTAATTGTAGTGAATTGTTTGATACATTGTAGTATTTATTTCCTATTTTGATTTGTTTTTTGTGTTTCATACTTCTCATCGTCAATTGAGTAGGTACTTGGATCGTTTTATTCAATTCATCTGTTTTTCCATTTAATGGTATGATATTGTTGTCTTTTTGTTTGTTATTTTTAACCTCGTTCTGAACACCCTTTCCTATTGTTACTTGCCGGGATATGAATGTGACCTGTGAAGCAGGGTTTGATGAGATATCATGCCCGGTCATGCTCACAATGTCATCAAACATGTTTGTAGCTGTGCGTAAATTATCCGAATCATCAGTGGTCTTTGTATTGAGGATAAGGGTAGCGAGTGTCGTTGCCACTACGATCTCCATAGTTAAAGGAAGTGTCTGCAGCGTTTGTTTAGTTACGTCACTCAAATCCCCCTCCCTTAAGTATATTCTGCCTTTGTTCGTTATTTCAACAATTTCGTTAACGGAGTTCACTAGATCATCGAGATTCATTTTGGGACGATCACCTTCATTTAAAGCGGTGCCTAGCTCATCGATCAGTTTCCTGATTCGATTGTTGAATTCGGTGGCAACATTATCCATGGTATCCGACTTGCTTGGTTGTTGTGTGTTACTACCGGCATTATTAGTAGCATATTTCCATATTGTGGTACCCACAGCCTTACTGATTTCCTGGATGTAGTAGTACGCATACATGACGGAGGCCATTGGGGGGAACAAGGCGTGTTTGGATTTGTCAGTTACAAAGAACTCAAGTGTCTTGCAATCTTTTTGGTTGGTTGCAATAGAGAAACAACACTTAATAAATACATCATTCTCATGATTAACTATTTCTGTCTTATTGGAATCTATTTTGTCAGGCCAGCGAGAGGCTATGTGGTGCACGTACTTCAATACAGACGCGGACAGATTTTCCACGCTCGCAGGGGAAGAAGTGATGTCCGTGAAAACTACCGGGTGACCGTCAGCAGACTCGGTTAAAAATGAAGATGATTGCGATATTCTAGACTGCGAAGACATAGTACCACTCAATGATTGAGATTGAGATTGAGATTGTGATTGTGATTGTGATTGTGATTGTGATTGTGATTGTGACGGTGATAACAGTGGAGGTAGTAACACAAAATTCTGTACACCTGCCCCTCCAGTGAGGGTCTTGTTTCCCATCGAATATATGCAATCCTTGGAACCGAGTATTTCGTACACAAGCATTTCAGCAGATTCAGCAGGTGACCTTTTTAAATCATCGTTGCCACGGCATTTCGTTTTAGAAGTAACAAGGACGATCGCCATAGCGAGCGACAACGCGCGCACAGCAACATCTTCCAACTCTCTTGGAAGCTTAGAGACCCCCCCCACAAGCCATTTCGGACGCATTATGACGCGGTCGTAACCCAATTGATCAAATCCCCTAAAGGTGTCGTTCACACGTCTCGCAACCGTCACATGCCTTGCGCATGATGACGATGAGGATGCTAGGGAAGTTGCTGTGCTAAGCAACACGGTCGCGACACGTTCGGGTCTGCAATTTACAACAACGTTGTCAATCAACAAGTGAATCAGCCAAAGCCCCACCAATGCTAGCACGTTTCTGTGAGATTGTGGCGCTAGCAAATCCAATATTATGACCACATCAGAAGCACCAGATACGTCGATTTCGAACCTATTGCACGATATCGTGCTCTGACCCTTGGCCTTCGCATTCATAGCGACCGCTTCAGATCTAAGAAATGCTGCACCAATACACGCGAACGTATTTTTTATTCTTTTTTTAGTTGTGGAATTGGGCAGGGGCAGAGACGACAAAATATCATGTAGACTTTTACACATGGCTTTATTTGATTTATTTCGTCCGATCCAAGTGCATAATACATCAAATGAATCGTTTTGTGTAACTCCACCCTGTGGCATGTCGGATGGCGTATAGTGTTGCTTTACAATGGAACGTTTTTTTTTTCATCATCAAGAGTTCTTTACCGTTTCCTCAGGCGGCGCAGTCGTGTGCGTGTTAGCGACGGCGCAGCACCTGTAGGGGGCGTACATGCCCACATCCGGCGAGAAGCGCACGATGCGAACCAAATGGCCAGGACGCAGATCCAGGTACCGGGCCATCGGGTCAGAGCACGCGATAATCGGAAAGTGGTACCTCGACTTGACTCTGTATCGTGCGACGAGTTGCTCAATCACGTGCTCGTCGCGGATGGGTTCGTGGCGGGGCACCAACTCGTGACGAGAGATGTTGAACTGCAGTTCGGACAGAGACAGAAGAACTGCACGTGGCGACGAACGCTCTCATCTAGACCCCTCCTACTTGTGCTCAATACCTTCTCGCGAGTCACCAAAATAACCTCTCGAATGTTGTTGCCGGCACCTCCTCCACCACGTTGTTGATGACTGTCGCAACCCATCTTGGTGGTATAAGAAGATGACGCTTCGGACAACGCCTTTTCATTAATATCGTTGTTTTCATTCTCGGTGTCTCCTCCTTCCTCCATAATGACGTCATCTTCTTCGATATCCCCCACAAAATACTCATCCTCATCCTCATCATCGTTTCGTCTGGCAACCGCCGTGTCCTTCCCTACATTATTTTCGAGGGGGGCGAGGAGTTTCCTCACGTCGGGGAGCTTGAACGTTTGATTGAGACTGTAGATGACGCGGTAGCCGCAGTCTCCTGGAAGGTCAACATGGAAGACGCCCCCCGATGATAGGGTGACGGCTCTGGCGTGCAGGTCGAGCGCGATCGGGGCGGTCTCCTCAATGGATAACGTCTCCCCTCTGTCGACGAGCATCTCGCATATTACCGTGAAGCTCTTTCGGACCTGTTTGTCCAACATTTTTGTTATTAATAAATTCTGTAGTTATATTTGCTTTACACTCGCTCACATTTTTGGCACCACTTTCGAATTGGCAGTGTTTCTGAGGCATAATGTTTTTTCCACGAAACCAGCCAGCATCGCGGGGATGTTGTTGTTGTTGTTGGACAAACTCGTACGTGTCTTCGAACGTCTCCTTATTCACAATATAATATCCGACACCGTCCGTTTCCTGGACGACGTAGTCTCCTGCGTTCACTACCATTTGCGATTGAGAGCGTGAGCTCCTGAACGCAAGCGTTTGCGATGTGTACACGGCGGCTCGGCGTCTCCCAGGCCTGACCGTCAACGTGGACCCCGCGATGTCGTACAGCTCGAGTGCCTTGGGGATGGTGACGTTGTACCGGTCCGATTTGTGATTGCAGATCACCACTACAGAAACGACTCCTTCATCTTGGACCATCATGGACGCAATCGTGAACGTCATGCTCTGCAATTCATCTCGTGTGCGGACAAACTTGTACCTCAATCGTTTCTTCTCCACATCACGGAATTTAAGGTCGTCGTCCATTCTGATGCTGTGACATGTTCAAAGTATTTTTAAACATTTATACTGTACTTTACATGAAGCGTGGTGCGGTGGCAAGAGGATTCGGAAAAAAAATAGAAATAAGATATAACGCATGAATGCAGCTCCCATTGAAGAAGTTCGACATTACGGATATCCGCCATGACAAGGTGATTGTATTGATAGGAAAGAGAGAGACCGACAAGTCCTTCCTGGTGCGAGATATTCTCTTTCACAACTGCGCAATCCCTATCGGGACCGTTATTTCTCCTACAGAGGAGTCCAACAAGTTCTACAGCAACATGATTCCGCACATGTTTATCCATGACGAGTTCTCTCCGGATATCATCGATAACGTGATAAAGCGACAAAAGTTGTTAGCTCGGAAGGTAGACAAACAAAAACAGGTGTACGGTTCATCCAATATAGACACGCGCGCTTTCTTGATTCTGGACGACTGTCTTTTTGACAAGACGTGGGCAAGCGACACGGGCATCCGCTATCTGTTCATGAACGGTCGTCACCTCCCTATCATGTTCATGATCAGGATGCAACATCCGATGGGCATTCCCCCTAATCTTCGAACTAACATCGACTACGTATTCATCCTTCGTGAGAACGTCGTCTCCAACCGAAAACGTATCTACGATAATTACGCGGGCATGTTCCCATCGTTCGACATGTTTTGCCAAGTCATGGACCAGTGCACCGAGAACTACGAGTGCCTTGTGATCAACAACAATGTGCAATCGAACAAACTCGAGGACCAGGTTTTTTGGTACAAGGCCGAGCCACATGACCACTTCAAACTCGGGTCAAAGGAGGTGTGGGAACTCGCTAGAAGGACCAAACAGAAGTGGGACGATGGTGAAGATTCGGATGAAGAGGGAGGAGGAGGAGGAGACTCGAAGAAACCGTATGACAAACGAACTTATTTACAAGGAAAGGGGGGGAAACAACAAACACAAATTAGTGTCAAGAAAACCATGTCATGATTGATACACGTGTAATGGGCGTTCCTGCCTCCCGGCCGATTTTGACTGGTTGCGAAACATGGTATGGAGCGGAATTGTGATTCCTTGGTGCTGATGTCTCAAGCTAGAAAAATCGGCCGGGAGGCAGGAACACCCATTGTGTCCCAAAAATAGTTGTTCTTATCATTTACATGAACAGAATATCGTCTCCGTTCTTCGTGGCGTTGTCCTCGTTCTGTTCCTCATCCTCCTCATCAGAGTTCTGCTTCTTGACGTTGCTTTCGTTGAGGTACATGTCATCATCGGTGGGCATGAACGCGTAGCCGTCAAGGTTGGCAGGCATGATCATGCGCAGCTGGCAGACCTTCCACGTGACACCGAACGATTTGTTCAGTCCCACGGACCAGATCGACTGAAGATGGATGATGGCGGACACGCGCGCACCCTTGCCACGCTTAGGGCTCCGGAGGATCTCATTGAGGTCGAGAGGCTCGCGATCGCCTCCGTACACAGGGAACCGGAAAGCGCCATCTACGAAGGGGAGGTTCAGCTTAAAGTTGGGAGGGTACATCGTCGACAACTCGCCGGTATCTTTGTCCTTGCTGTACCGGATCGATGGGGTGAACATGTCGGCCACCACATCACGAGAGGGGTACTTCTTCTTGAACCACGCGTCAGAGTTCTCCAATGCATTGTCGATCACGTGCTCAGAAACGCGCTCCATCATGTCGAAAAAATCCTGGACGCCCTGATTTGTGTCCCGTCCAGCGAAGGACATTTGCAGGGTGTGCTTGTCAGGTAGCCCCCGCTCTCCGGGCCACACGCTGATACCGAACGGCAGAGACATCATGGGCGTCTGTACAATCAGGTTCCGGTTGTTATAATTGATGAAGATACTGCGACCTCCGTTGTCTAGCTGCTTCGCAGCACTAAAGGTGATCTTGCTCACGTCAACATCGCAAGGGAAGGTGACGTCGCTCGCGACAGACTTGGACGTAGTAGTCATTATGGGAAATTAGGGTGGGTCAACAATAAATGAGAGGAACAAAGCTGATACCTAACACATATCGGATCCCCTTTATACTTGTTTAAGTGTGCTCTTTTTATTCTTTTCTTTTTTTAAATGTGTACCGCGAAATTTCTTGGGTTTGGGGGGCATGGAAAGCATTAGCAAGTCAGGATCGTAAGATGTTGGAGAACGACGAACATTGTCGTCACGCAGGGGGGGGGGGTCCACGTTTTCTCGTTGGATTGTGGAGCGTGTGTGTGAATGACGAGATGGCACCTCGTGCTTCTCGTTACCGATATTTTGATGAGGTGGCGTATTATGGGGTTTTTGAGGTGTCTTCTGTGTTTGTTGTTGAGACGGCGGCGTATTATTCGGTTTTTGAGGTGTATTCTGTGTTTGTTGTTGAGAAGGCGGCGTATTATTGGGTTTTTGAGGTGTCTTCTGTGTTTTGGGTTTTTGATACGGCGGCGTAGTATTGGGTTTTTGATACGGCGGCGTATTATTGGTTTTTGATACGGCGGCGTATTATTGGGTTTTTGAGGTGTATTCTGTGTTTGTTGTTGAGAAGGCGGCGTATTATTGGGTTTTTGAGGTGTATTCTGTGTTTGTTGTTGAGAAGGCGGCGTACTATTGGGTTTTTGATACGGCGGCGTATTATTGTGTTTTTGAGGTGTCTTCTGTGTTAATTGTTGAGACGGCGGCGTATTATGGAGTTTTTGAGATTTAAGCGTGTAATTTCGGTTTTGCGGTCCGACAGTATTGGTTTCGCTGAGATTACCGATGTCCCTCAAACTCTTTGATCGAATTTGAACACCTTGTTATGGAGGTGCTGGAGCGATGGGTTCAACGGTGTTGTCAATCGTATCTGGAATCTGGCAGGCTCGTCCCGGTGGTTAATGTCGGTGAAGATCGTGTAAAACAGGTTATCGAAGTCTTTGAGCATGAGTATTCTGGCAGGGGTATTGTTGTATTTACGAATGGAGCGCACCGACTTGTACTTCATAGGCGACATCTTGAGACACTCGACTGCAGTCGTGTCACCATCAATGTCGTATGTGATGGTTAACATGTGTATAGCGATAGCTTCCATCTCTTGTGCGTACTTCGCTTGATCCTCAGAACACTTGAGCAGTCGATCGTCCCCCAACGACATTACGTACATGCAGTTCCTGGCGTTCCTTGATTTTAAGAAGCTAGAGAACCCTCCGCGACAGTGATCGATGTAGTGACCACCGTGAATCAACTCGTTCATCAAGAAAAATCGATCAAGCACGCTCCCTGGATCAAACTTGAGCTCCGGCTCAGAGCTCCTGTAGTACTGCCCAGATAGGGATACGTATTTTATGAAAGAGCTTATCTTATGGTCGGTTCCATCGGGATTCAGTAGCTTGTTCATTACTGTGCTGTAGATCATGTAGGAAACTATGTGGAAGGCTCCGGCAATCGTGTCGCGGTGTTTTTCACTGTCCAAACCGTCTAGCAACTCCTTATCATTAATTCCTATAATGGTCTTGTAAATCCACGTATTCGAACCGTCACGTTTGGCGACAATTACATTGGTTATCTTGTCCTCGCTAATGCAAGCTATCTGGTTAAATAACGGAGCAACGCTAAGCGCTAGGTATCTTTTCAATATGTCTGAGTGACTGAGTCGGTGTTCGTTATCGATCATCAATACGCTCATGTACGCTGGTAGGTTATGTACGATGAGACGCTGTTGGATTACCAGTCCGAAAAACAGTTGGCGCATTTGGTTTCCTGCGCCGTGGTTGGGGCGCGGCACGCCTTTGCCGCTCAAAAACATGGACCACATCGACGGGTATGGCTTGTTGGAGAAATTGTCAAAAACGAAATGCGCACACGACGTGATGAAGGTTTTTATTGGAGTTGAGGAGGACACGATTTCTTCATTATTGAGTCCAACAACGCTTCTAGATGCATCGTCTAAGTACGGGTTGTTCAGATCTATGGATCCGTAGTGTTTCGATACATTGGGGTATCCGATACCCTCTAGTTTCTTATATTCATAGTTCTCCTTGATAAGCATTTCGGTTCACCCAGTGCGCAAATTATTGGTATACATTGTTCTTCAAATTAAATGGTACCATTAATTGTTACAATTTGTCTACAGTCGGTGAAACATAAAAATGAAACAGTCGGAGACACGAAAACACATACTGCAAGGGGAAAGTGGGTCTGGGACTTCTGAAAAGTTTAACAATTAATGGGCGTTCCTGCTTCCCAACGGATTTCCAATCTTACAATCACTTTTTGGGGGTCTTTTGATGCTTTCCAAATGCAATCTTACGATAAAAATCGTAAGACTGTAGTCAATTTTGACAAAATATGCTTGAAATGAGCTTGAAAGACGGAGAAACGTACAGATTGCGAATGTTACAACGTTGAAATGCCATATTTTGTAACAAAAGGTGTTAACATCAATTCGTGTCTTACAATTATAATTGTAAGAAATAAAGGGAAAGCGGACGGTTATAAGTCGGCAGGCAGAATTCAGCTTTTACATCTTACAATAAAAATCGTAAGTATAATTCATTAGTAAAAAACGGCTATGTGTCAAACATCTTACTCCTCCTCCTCCCCCCCCTCCTCGTCCTCCTCTTCCTCCTCCTTCTCCTCCTCCATGTCCCCATCCCCATCTTCCTCCTCCTCCATCTCCTCCTCCTCAGCAATGTCTGCATTGTCTCCATCCGATTGCACAGCCTCTGCCCTGGTGTCCTTCTCAATGGATTGACAAGCTAGGAGCATGCTTGTGTGGTACTTTCTCTGGATCTTCATACCCTTGGTGGGTTCGCAGCTAAATTGAAATGCGTCAATGGGAATATCGCCCGTCCATGTTGCTTTTCTCCTAACCCCCACGGTAATAGGCACAAGCTTGTGGTCCATCCAATCTTCTGGCCAAGTTGGGTATTGTGTTTCAGTGTACACCAACTTCTGAGCCCCAGAGTACAAGGGCTTTAAATACACACATTCCACTTCTCCATTCAGTGGTAGTGATTTGACCTCCACCACGTCCCATCCTCTCAATCCGCTAGAGTCATCCATTTGTACCTTGACCACAGCGACATGACCAACAACCAAATCAGTAGTGGGCTCGTAGGCTATTCTTCTATCCGGCTTCGTCCCTTGTGAAGAATATAAGTACAACACATCCTCCTCCTCTGGCCTTTCCATATTAGTCTCCAAAGTGTGTGCGACCTTCATAGTCTTGGCAATCTCGTTACTTGCAGGTAAAATGGTTATTGGGCTTTGCCATTCTACTCGCAGTCCATCAATCTGACTATATCATGCTTCCAACATTTCTTCAACCGGGTCCTTGAAGAAGAGGGGCAGCTTCCACCGTATTGCTTCTTGCAAATGGACAACGCGGCAAAGGACAACAAGAACGCTTTCATGTTCGCATACTTGTCCTTGTTGGTTGAGATGAACTGGTTTGAGGAAGTTTACGTCCATTTCCTCCCTCCCGGACACACACATAGCAATCTTGACCAAAAGTACTCTGTGATCTCGCAAGGGTTAAAGAACATGGAAGTGTACACCCTGGACCATCTGATGGGCATTGTTGGTAACTTATTCAAGAAAATGGGCCCTTACACAAGGCAAGACGTCGTGACCTCTATAGGGGACTTCTCCGCTGTCCTCCTAGACAACGTTTACAAGTTGTTCGGTCATGGCACTAGCACCGTCAAAGGAGTTAATCGCCGTTTACACGCATTCAAGATAACGAAAGGTCCCAACGGGAGAGTCGGTAAGAATACTTGATATACTGATATTTACAAATTTAATGCTACCGTGCGTGTATGTACTGTCTGCACAATGCTCCCGATTATGCTCGGGAGGAATATGGGTGTGCCATGTCCTCATTGATTTACATGTACAGTCTTCAATATAAATTAAATGATACAAAGGAAGTTGTACCTAGGACCTAGGATGTATTATCCAAGGGATGCTCCCGAGTATAGTCGGGAGGAATATGGGTGTCCTAAATGATTCACTAATATACAATACATGTTTGCACACCAACAATTGCAGGGGTCTATTACAAGGAGTATGACGAGTCAGGATCTTGGAGAGGACAGTGGGACAATGACGCTGAACCTATTTACGTCCTCCAAGGCTTCCCACTGGTGGACACCAGAACAGTATTTAAGGAAGCCCCCAAGATCAAGATTGAAGAGCTAGAGAATATCGAGGCAAACTGGGCGGCTGTCTGGAAGACTATTCATAACGAGAAGCCCGGAGGTGACGTCCTTGCAGGCCACATGGCCGATGGTCCTGTACAAACCGCCGGTGACGACCGTGCAGGACCCGTAGCTGATGTCCGTGTACGACACGCAGCGGAGGACCTTCTAGAACCAGCAGCCGATGACCAGCAGCCGATGGATGAACCAGCAGCCGATGGCCCATCCCATGCCCAGTCCTTCAAACATATTGCCGAGAAGCTTCGTGAAACTTGGGAAGCCAGCAATAAGTGGTGGACTGATTTCTTCAACGTTGAGAAGAGTTATTGGAGCACTCAACCAGATGATGCTGTGACTGGGGAGTACCCGAAAGACCAACATTTTGTCGACTTCCCATCGGAGTTGTCAGCAACCAGTCGTGTTCTGACACAGTCTGAGAAATCAATGGCCAAGCGCTTGATAGCAGCATTGGATGACTTGTCCATGGATGTGTCAGACATTTTACCTGCAAGTAACGAGATTGCCAAGACTATGAAGGTCGCACACACTTTGGAGACTAATATGGAAAGGCCAGAGGAGGAGGATGTGTTGTACTTATATTCTTCACAAGGGACGAAGCCGGATAGAAGAATAGCCTACGAGCCCACTACTGATTTGGTTGTTGGTCATGTCGCTGTGGTCAAGGTACAAATGGATGACTCTAGCGGATTGAGAGGATGGGACGTGGTGGAGGTCAAATCACTACCACTGAATGGAGAAGTGGAATGTGTGTATTTAAAGCCCTTGTACTCTGGGGCTCAGAAGTTGGTGTACACTGAAACACAATACCCAACTTGGCCAGAAGATTGGATGGACCACAAGCTTGTGCCTATTACCGTGGGGGTTAGGAGAAAAGCAACATGGACGGGCGATATTCCCATTGACGCATTTCAATTTAGCTGCGAACCCACCAAGGGTATGAAGATCCAGAGAAAGTACCACACAAGCATGCTCCTAGCTTGTCAATCCATTGAGAAGGACACCAGGGCAGAGGCTGTGCAATCGGATGGAGACAATGCAGACATTGCTGAGGAGGAGGAGATGGAGGAGGAGGAAGATGGGGATGGGGACATGGAGGAGGAGAAGGAGGAGGAAGAGGAGGACGAGGAGGGGGGGGAGGAGGAGGAGTAAGATGTTTGACACATAGCCGTTTTTTACTAATGAATTATACTTACGATTTTTATTGTAAGATGTAAAAGCTGAATTCTGCCTGCCGACTTATAACCGTCCGCTTTCCCTTTATTTCTTACAATTATAATTGTAAGACACGAATTGATGTTAACACCTTTTGTTACAAAATATGGCATTTCAACGTTGTAACATTCGCAATCTGTACGTTTCTCCGTCTTTCAAGCTCATTTCAAGCATATTTTGTCAAAATTGACTACAATCTTACGATTTTTATCGTAAGATTACATTTGGAAAGCATCAAAAGACCCCCAAAAAGTGATTGTAAGATTGGAAATCCGTTGGGAAGCAGGAACGCCAGGTGGTAGAGAGTCGTGATGTGTCGTGAAAGTTAGTGAGTCGTAGTCGTGAAAGTTAGTGAGTGTAGTGAGTCGTGATGTGTCGTGAAAGTTGCGCCAGGTGGTAGAGAGTCGTGATGTACTCTTCTATGAGCGGTTTGATCATAACTGCATCCCTGGGCTTTATGACGGGTCTCCGTATGTCTCTCGCATCCCTGCCGCTATCACCGGACATATGCCTGCGCCTGCGGTTCAATCCTTAGACCCTTTGCTAACCCCAATTGTCGACCGCTGCCTTGCTCATGAGATGACCTTGCGTCCCAGGACAGGGGCTGATGGTGCTGTATTGTGTGTGAAGGCACTGGGCGGGCGGGAATCTGACGTTCTTTCAGATAAGATCTTAGCCGAATCTCAGGGGGTCGCCAGGCTCTCCTCTGCGCCACATTTCGTCGGTGAAGCTTTAGGATTACGACAGCCTTCGATCATAGTGGGACCTGGATCAGGACCATTGCCTAATAGTTGCCAGCCTCCGACCGCCTCAGATGGCTCGCAGGGGTTGATAATTCCTTCCCTGCCTCCTGCCATCCCTGGTGGATCATTCGGGTCAAGGCCGGGTGACGATGTAGCCGTTGCCGATTGGGCAAGTGATGATCTGGAACACTGGTCGGGTTCCGATACTGCGTATGGCTGGGGTGTTCCGGTCGACCCAGGCTTCGTTGATATAGAGGCAAATAAGGCCGGCCCTGTTCAACCGGGCAGTAGTTCTGCGCTGGGGGCTATACTACCGGTTACTGCTCATACTGCTGATATCCCCGCTGCTCATGTACAAGTAAACTGCTTGTACGTGGGGGCATACATTTCCACTTCCACTGAACTGACCTTCAAAGCTGCCATGCTTCCCTCCAACCCTGACAGGGATCAATGGCTTCTTGCTATGAAGGATGAGATGGCGTTCCTTCATGCCCATGGCACTTGGTCACTCACTCCTATGCCTCCTAAACAGAGGATCCTGTCTGGCAGATGGTTATTTGTGAAGAAGATTGGGGTTGATGGATCTATCCGCTTCAAGGCACGTTTTGTGGTTCGTGGTTTTCTGCAGCGTCCTGGGGTGGATTTTCATGATGTATATGCCCCCGTTTCTTCTAAAGCAGGTCTGAGGATGCTCCTGGCTGCCATCACTCATAGGAAGATGTTTGTTAGGCAGCTGGACATCAAGACTGCATTTCTAAATGCTCCACTTGAACCTGGTCTGGACCTGTACTGCCACCAGCCTGAAGGCTTTAAGGTACTTGGTCCTAACGGTGTTCCCCTTGTGTGCAAACTGATCAAGTCCCTTTATGGTTTGAAACAGGCGCCTAGGGCTTGGAGTATAGATGTCAAGCGGGTTTTGGTTGCACATGGTTTTACTATGTGCAAGGCAGAACCTGCTCTGTATTTTAGAAGGGATTCTATTGGTGGGTGGAGCTATGTCCTGACCTATGTTGATGATTTTATCTGTGCTTTTAGTGAGCTGGATAGGTATGTTTTGCTCATCAAGGCTATGGAGAAGGCTGGCTGGGAGGTCAAAGAAATGGGTGTGCCGGTTCAGTTCCTCTCATTGGACATGGCTTGTACACTTGACTCTGAAGGCAGGTGTGTTAAGATTGACCTCTCACAGCACACCTACATTCTTGACCTGGTGGAGCAGTTTGGACTTACTGCTGCTGCCAAACCCAAGTTTGGTGCCCCCATGGCCAAGTCCACCATCACTGACCCACCTGGAGAACCCCTGCAATCTAATAGCCAGTACCTCTCTCTTGTTGGTGCTTTGCTATACCTGGCTACTTGCACCAGGCCTGATATTGCTTTTGCTGTGAGCTACCTGTCCAGGTTTTCTGCTCACCCTACCGTCCCCCTGTGGGGGGCAGCCAAGCGTTTGCTCTTGTATTTGAGGACCCATTCCCACCTGGGACTCACTTACACACACAGCCCTGATTTCTCTCTTACTGTCTTTAGTGACTCCTCCTTTGCTGATGATGGGTCTGACAGGAGATCTCAGACTGGCTTTGCTGTGCTGGCTGGAGGGTGCATAGTAAACTGGATGAGCAAGAGGCAGCCTACTGTTGCCATTAGCTCTAGTGAGGCTGGGTATCAGGCCCTGTCCCAGGCTGCCAGGGAGGTGCAATGGTTGAAGCAGTTGAGGGTGGATCTGGGTCTGCCTTGTGATATGGTTACCATTCAGGGTGACAACAAAGGGTCTCTGAGTTGGGCCAATGACTGGCAGCTCCTACCTCGCAGCAAGCACATTGATGTTATTCATCACTATATCAAGGAGCTGGTGGAGGATGGTTCACTGGATGTTGCCTATGTTAACACCAAGGAAAACTGTGCTGACCCCTTCACCAAGCCCCTTGATCCTGCTGTGTTCTGGCGGTTTATCCGTATGCTTGGAATGACCGCTTCTTCTTAGGGTCATTTAGTTTTTTCTGGTTACATCGGTTTCTTTGGTTATCATTGATTGGCATTAGGTTCCTATTCCCGGATCGGGTTTTCTATACCGTTGTTACCCGACTTTGATATTTAGTTTTTCCTCTTTTATCCACTTGGCAAACTTTGGTTTTTTGCCTTGTTACATTCCTTCATTTACACCCTTTGGGTTCCATTTGAAGTTCTCTCGATTTTTTCGGAGTTCTTTGATTTTTTTATTTTTTATTTGTTACATATAGTTCTATGTCACCAGTGCCATAGGTGGAGTAGTAGTATTGTATGTCACCTGTGTCATAGGTGGAGTGTCAGCATGAATTGCGTTGCTCTCACGCGTTTTATGACTTGGTGACTACTTCTGTACTCCCTTAGAACTATCGGCCCTGACAGTACTGTGACAGCTTCCCGTAGTGACAGCTTCCAGTAGACTGAGTCATCCTTGAGTGACTCAGTGACAGCTTCCTGTTGGCTACCGGTCTCACCGGTCTCTCACTGACACGCTATGTACTGCCCTGTGCCCGGCTCAAGATCCTGGCTTAGGTTCTAGTCAGGTTACAGGCATCCGCCTCGCCCACTGCTGGTGTCCTTAGGTGTCCGCCTGTGCTTGTAACGTTACTCTCGTCTCCGCATTAATAGATTGGCGTGCTGCACACACTTTGTCCACTTTCCGGAGTGTTATCCAAGCTGATACACGCCCTTTTCAAATCACAAGTGGTGATGGAAAACAAATAATATTTTCAGGTGGAAGATATTATTTAACTGGTGGAGTAAACACAGAAAACCACGTATGTATCTGGTCAAATGGAAGAGACTTGATAGCTTAGTCTTGGAATTCTTGGCATTGAATCTCTGTTATAGGAGAACAGAAAGATGTCGAGGACATCATTTAGCATATACCAAGAAAAATCATCACACACATGAGATTTAGGAGCAAGACATCTGGTGCCACATCTGTAAAGAGACAGATACATCGACACAAGCATGCTCCTATGTGATAGATGTGACATAGGCTATCATACTAAGTGTTTCTAAGCTACCCCTTCAATAAACCAGATACTTAAAAGAGAATAGCTATGCCACTCTTGATAGACAAATAAATGGCATAGATTATGAAAAACTAGGATGAGACACAAGACATGAGACGGTGCTGAAAAACCGTCTATGCTGTCTATACTATGCACTATCCCCATACCAGGAAGTGACATAAAGAGTTGTTAGGCCATGGACGTTTAATTAGGTTTTTTTTACACCACCCGAGATAATTTTTGGGGACAAAAATTGTAATCCCCCGGGGAGGATGTAACAAACCGTAAGCTTCGCCCAGACGTTGCGAAGCATAACGTTGTTAAGATAACAGACTACGTAAGCTTAGCCCAGACATTGCGAAGCATAACGTTATCTGACGACAGCCTGGAACCTTCGACTGTCGTAGTTATCTGATGTGTTGCTGACAGTGTCGCAGACCAAATGTCGCGTTCCGTGTTCTGCAGCGTAAACCCTAGAACCCTAAGTTCTAGATCCTTCGGCGGCACTATAAATACCGCAGCGCGCTGCCTCTGTAACGTATAAACGACTAAACTTTTATCCCTTCTTCTTCCACGAGAACTAGTCGAGCTCACGAAGACGCTCGTTACAGTTGAGCAATCCCGAACAGGGGGGGGGGGGGGGGGGGGGGGGGGGGGGGGTCGGGATTGCTCAACAGTTGAACTGTTGAGGGGGGAGGGCGACGGACAAACCCTGACGTGGCTGCCCACCTGGCGTGACACATCGGCAAAAAGTTGAACTGTTGAAGTTGAACTGTGCCCACTGGAAACACTCGTGCCACGCTGTCGCCCACAGTTGAACTATTTGGTCCACTGGAAACACGCCCTTAGAGGGCGTTTACACGAGCCGGTTATCTCGGCCAGTTAAGTTGGCGAGATAACCAAATAGTTAGCGCCACGTATGCCCGAACCCTCAACGAACGCAAAATTAACCAGTTTCTGTTTACACGTGCATTTGCGCTCGCAGTTAGCGTTCGTTTAGGTTGGTCATGTACTTCTGGATAGCCTCGTGATTTTTGAATTTTGGGTGACAGACGAGCTATTTTCGGGCCTTGCTCCGCAGCACGAACCGTTGTGAAGGATAACGATCCTCACACCGCGTCCCCTCGAGGGGGCGACGACTTCCCGGAAGTAGGTGAAGAGTCGTAGTAGGACGACTCCTACAGACGGGAAGTCAAACGAAGCGACCTGAACCCTGAAGTTCAGGCGACGCGCGAGATGATGTGATGAGCATATAAGCACGGCTCATATGCTCCAAGGCAGACAATATTAGGGATCATTCCCCTATCATCTCGTTGAAAACTTTTGTGTTTGTTAAGACGTATTCATACGTCACAGTTGGTTTCTAGAGCCTGATCTCCTTTTTCAAGCTAACCCCCTCCCTACTCGCAGCTCAACGCCCTCTCCGCGGGACCTTCCTTTCCGCTGGGCCCTAAGCCCACCCACCCCGCTCGCCCAGCTCGAGGCTGCTGCTAAAACGGTAAGAGTTCACAAGGCCCCTGCCTACGTGTGACGTCTGAAAGACGTCTTAGCTTGATATAAAGTATCAGGAGAGAAAGGAATTGAACCTCTCTGTTTTCTGGCCTCAGACACTCAAGCTCGGCTTAAGTACCCTACATTCTCCCGCGGTTCAGCGAATAAACCCGTTGATGCTTCTGGACATTCGCATATCATTAAGCCGTTGCTGGAGATGCGAATGTCCCGAGTCGCGGACGTAGGGCGCGCGAAGGGCGCGTTGACCGAGGGCGCGGACCAGTTTAACGGTTGTAACCGTCTAGACAGGTCCCGTCAGCTCCCCTTCCTCGGAGAAGTCGTTGCCACCTCGAGGTAGCGCAGGTGACGGATCGTTATCTGTCACATTTCCCCCCTCTCTAGCTCGCGACTTCTCCTGGAGCTTTGTCGTAGGACGTACTCGTCAGGGGTTTCTGTCGAGTCCTCGCGACGAGTGCAGGGGCGGACCGGCGCGTGCGGATCAGGGACGTGTGGGACAGCGAGGTCGGATTCGAGTGCCCACGTATGGACGTGATCAGAGTGCAGGCACTGTACGAAGTAGCGAAGGAATCCTGAGTCGATTTGGTGGTCGACCACTACACTGATTACGTAGACGAACCCGTTCGAAATTCGAATTGCGTAGAGGGGTCGTCGGTAGCCCAGAAAGATCGGGGTAGGGGCGAATTATCGGGGATCCATCGGGGACGTAGGGTGGATGCGTCAGCCCTCGGGGAGGTCGATGGACGTGGCGTTTAGCGTATGGGCGCTGGAAAGGCCTGTGTCGCACACCCCAAGGCGTGGGTCGCATGGTAAACCCAAGACACCGCCTGAGGGCTGTCAGAAGGGAGTATCGTGTCGGGAGGTTGGAGAGCGACTCGTGTGAAGCAATCGGGTGCAATAGGTCTCAGTTGGCAAGGCGGTCGGGATTGCCATCGTTCAGGGTCAGCGTACGTGCGCTGTCGTTCGGAAGGGAGACTTATGAGGGGTGATCAGTCCCTGTTTTGTCCCGGTTCGTGTTCGGGTCGTGTTCGTTGTGTGTACGGTTCGTTGTGTGTGTGTTACGGACCTGGCCAGGTATATTTTTGAGGAGTTGCAAGATCGGCAAGATCGGCTAAGCGGGATCGCCAAGATCGGCCACAATGGCGGGATCGGCAAGATCGACAAAGCAGGATTGCCAAGATCGGCAAAGACTATGGCGGGATCGGCGAGATCTGCAAAGCAGGATCGGCAGGATCGCCAAAGTCGAAGGCGGGATCGGCAATATCTGCGGAGCAGGATCGGCAAGATCGGCAAAGACTATGGCGGGATCGGCAAGATCTGCGAAGCAGGATCGGCAGGATCGCCAAAGTCGATGGCGGGATCGGCAAGATCTGCAAAGCAGGATCGGCAGGATCGGCAACCAGTAATAACGGCCGATAGAGTTGAACGTGCGTTCGAACCCCGGGTGCCCGCTACGCTGGGTATCATGGACTGTGAACAAGGTGCAACTCTTGAGGGCATAATGTTCATGGATTAATGTTCGAAAACGTTGGCGAATCCAAGGATGCTACGAGCAGGTAGATGTAGGCCAGTCTTCCATTGCTTTTATCATGGCAGATGGTTTCGTCGGGGCAGGTGCCCGAGAGCACGTGCCCAAGTATCGTTGTGGGACTCGTGTCTCCGTCCTGTCGTACCCGAGTCAAGAACACAGCGGTACAGATCGAACAGTTTACTGATTTGGCCTTGGCCTGCCGTGAGCCTGCATGCGGGAGCCCTCGGGGCCACCAGCCGGCCTCGGCCTTCCGTGAGCCTGAATGCGTGAGCCCTCGGGGGCACCAGCCGGCCTCGGCCTGCCGTGAGCCTGAGTGCTCTTAGGCTTTGCGTGGGACTGCGTGGCAAGAGCAGAGGTTTCAGGTGTCAGATATGGCAGTGCGATGGTGGCCAGGCGGTCTTCGACCTTGGAGGCGAGGTCAATGAGTTGGTCAAGCGAGTCAAAACGGCCACCGACATTGGTAGGGTGCGAGCGGCAGCGGCATTCGATGGTCGGTTTCAGGCCAAGGCGGAACAGAATGAGCTGGGATTTCAGGTCGATACCACCAGCGATGCGGACCTCGGCGAGGAACACTTGGGCGTAGTGTCGAACAGAGTCGGTATGCGTAACAGCGTGGGAGTGCGAGCGCTGGGTAGCTACGAGATCGTCGTTCCCATACTTAGGGTCGTAATAGGAGAGGAAAGCGGTCTCGGCTTCCTCCCAAGTGAGTTCGTGAGGGCGGGCAGGGTCATGGTTAAGGTGAAAAAACCAATCCGAAGCAGTACTACCAAAGAAATTGGCCAAGAACTTGGTGTCCTTCATGTCGTTGACCTCACAGAACAAGTTCAACGCGTGCCACCAAACTTTCCCCGTAGGGAGTTTCTTATCGGCAATGCCCGTCCATACGGGGGGTCTTTCTGTCATCTTCGTCGAACGAGGGGTACTAGTCGGCACTCTTACCGCAATGACGGATGCCACCTGGGCCATAAGGGCCTCCATGACTTGCAGAGGGGTAGGCTCAGCGGCCTTGGCCAGAGCCTCGGCGAGGGTAGCCTGGAGCGTAGCGGAGACGATGGCAGCCTTCTCTTCCTCGTCCTGGCGGATGAGGTCCAAAGCCGCTTGGTGCGCGATGAGAGTGGACGCAGGGTACTGCTTCCTGGAGGAGGTAATAACCTCCTTGTGATGGCGGATAAGATCGTGAGCGTCTGCAAGCGCAGATGCTCTGGCGACTCGAATAATTTTGGACGTGGAAGACGAATCGAGGTCGTCAGCGTGACCATCGTGGTCCATAGCGTTAGAGGCAGACATAGCGGGAAAAAAATCGGGTAAGAAAGGAACAGGCTCCAAAACCAAATGTGACGTCTGAAAGACGTCTTAGCTTGATATAAAGTATCAGGAGAGAAAGGAATTGAACCTCTCTGTTTTCTGGCCTCAGACACTCAAGCTCGGCTTAAGTACCCTACATTCTCCCGCGGTTCAGCGAATAAACCCGTTGATGCTTCTGGACATTCGCATATCATTAAGCCGTTGCTGGAGATGCGAATATCCCGAGTCGCGGACGTAGGGCGCGCGAAGGGCGCGTTGACCGAGGGCGCGGACCAGTTTAACGGTTGTAACCGTCTAGACAGGTCCCGTCAGCTCCCCTTCCTCGGGGAAGTCGTCGCCACCTCGAGGTAGCGCAGGTGACGGATCGTTATCTGTCACACTACGTTAGAACACCTGAAATTGATGCTTGATTCCGTTCGTGATGCCCCTGCCTGCCCTCGAACGTCCCCCATTGTGACGGGTAATGATAATAGGCCTTCGATGCCTGTTGCGCTATGCTTGTCCCTTGTTCCGTTGCAGCAGCGAAGTGCTCGTTCATTGTTCTGTCTCCTGTTCCCATACACGACCCGAATTTCACCTCCTATGATTTCGCCTCTGGTTACGGGCCACCCCATGGGTCCCCAGGACGGGCCTGACAAAGAGCCCACCCAGCTCACGACAACACGCCCGGAACTTGCAGCATGCAAGTTGGGTCGAAATGAGTTCTTCGACATCGCTGAACACAACACATACGGGCTAATGTCCACCCGACAATTCACCAGCAGTGTGAACGCAGCTCGAGCTGAAAGTTTTCAATCTGGATTCATCTCCCCACCCGATTCAGATTTGGTCCTTCGGCAGGATACCAAGGTCGTGTGCCTGATCACTGACGGGGTATCCCCCAACCGGGTCCTCGGACCTTGCGAGTTATCAACTATGATTTCTTGATCGGCCTTCACGACAATCATGAGCACGATGCTCCACGACACGACGGGCAAATTCGTTGTCATCTACTTTGATGACATTGTAATCTTCGATTTTTCCATGATGAGGTCGAACACCTGGAGCATGTGCTCTCAGGCGTCCGTCTCAACGAAACGGAGATAACGGGAATTGACTATTGCTATTTCAACAACGATGTGCCGAAAACCGCATTCATCACTCCAATGGAGTTGTTTGAATTTAAAGTCCTGCCCTTCGGACTCGCAAACTCCCCATCGGCCTTTACCGAAGTCATGAACACTGTGTTCCGTAACTTCATCGGCAAATTTGTCGTCATTTACCTCGATGATATCATCATGTTCAGCAAAGATGACGAAGAACACGAAAAATATATTCGCATGGTACTACAACGATTGGAGGACAACCATCTCTTCCTCTCGCGGGAAAAATGCAGATTTTTCCAACCCGAAGTGAAGTACCTCGGCCACGTGCTCTCGGGGGACGGTATCCGAGTCTACGCTACGAAAGTCAAGGCAGTCAATGACTGGCCTACTCCGAAAACATCGAAGGAAGTACAGAAGTTCCTTGGACTTTCAAAATTTTTCAGGAAGTTCATCCAAGGTTACTCTTCGGTCGCGGCCCCTCTGATCGCAATTGCCAACCGACATGACAAACGCCCTGGGAAATATAAGCCGGCAGGCAAACCCCTCGGAAATCGGCAACAGGGCCTGCAAGGACTAGGATTTCAAGCAATCTGGTCCCCAAAATGCCAACAGGCTTTCGATGAGATCAAACGAAGCCTTACCAACGCGCCCCTACTGGCTCACCCCGATCCTTCGAAGGACTATCGTGTAGTTGCCGATGCTTCTGTCGTAGGTGCAGGGGGTGTCTTGCTGCAGGATGGGCGACCTATCGCTTTCCACTCGCACAAATTTTTGAAAGCTGAACGCAACTACTCAACAGGCGAACAGGAATTACTCGCTGTCTACCTCGTGTTAAAAGAGTGGCGATGCTATCTTGAAGGATGCACGGGACAATTCGAACTCGACACTGATCACGAACCATTGGTCGACTTGGCTTATCAGCCCATGCTATCTCGTAAGCAGGCTCGCTACATGGAGTTCTTCTCCAGATTCTCGAACATGAAGTGGAATCACATCGCTGGACGTTCACATGTCGCAGATCCGCTGAATCGTAACCCAGACTTCTCAGACACGGCAGCCATGCTGCTCCAACGTCTCGACCCCGAAGATCCCCTTCATGCACGTGATCTGTTGACAGATATCCTTGCCGCTTACGAATCAGACGACTGGTTTGATGATCCCCGGAATGTACAGTACCTCACTCATCGTCCTGATGGGTTCTGGATTGGTACTTCTCATTCAAAACGCTTCGCCTCGTCTGCACAGATTGTGGTGCCTAATGGAAATGCCCTCAAGGAACGTATCTTGTTTGCTTTCCACGACACACAACGCAGTGGACACCCGGGATTTGAACGCACATTTCAGTCCATCGCCCGCTTTTATTGGCGGCCCGCCATGCGCATTGACGTAAACGACTATGTCCGATCGTGCGACTCCTGTCAACGGGTGAAGGCTTCACACCAAAAATCTCACGGGCTTTTGCAACCTCTGCCGATCCCCATATCTCCATTTGACTCGCTGTCCATGGACTTTATTATGGGATTGCCCACGTCACAGGGATGCGACATGATCTACGTGATTGTAGACAGAATTACAAAATGGTCAAACTCGCGCCGTGTAAAACTACAGATGGCGCGGAGCAGATCGCGAAAATCTTCCACCGAATTATCCTTTGTAAGCATAGAAGAACAAGGACTCCGACTTTCTCAAAAACTGTACCTGGCCAGGTTACGAAAATGGGGGAGAGTCTTTTCAAGACTTCCACCCACCCTACCGCATGTTCGTTATTTTTTTCTCTCTTACATACCGATCTGTACATCTACCCTCAGATACGGACGGCCACCTCGCAGGGACTGATCACCCCTAACGAGATTCCCTTCCGACCGCCTCCGAAAATGCAAGCCTTCAAGAGAAGTCTCAGGCTAGAGAAGGGGGAATTGTGGGTATGATGACACTTACTCACACCACGCCCACTCTTGGGAACTCGAATCCGACCTTGCTTTACCCTGCACCTCACAGATTGTATTATACATTTATACTGGCGCCTCAACCCGGGTAAAACACGACCGTTGACCAACGTTGGTCAACATACCGACATCGACAGACGACCTACTCGCAGGGAAACCGCCATGGTTACACCTGACTAATTCGCCCTTCGTAAAAGTGCACGACTTCAGGAGAAGTCTCAGGCCAGAGAGGGGGGAATTGTGACGGATAACGATCCTCACACCGCGTCCCCTCGAGGGGGCGACGACTTCCCGGAAGTAGGTGAAGAGTCGTAGTAGGACGACTCCTACAGACGGGAAGTTAAACGAAGCGACCTGAACCCTGAAGTTCAGGCGACGCGCGAGATGATGTGATGAGCATATAAGCACGGCTCATATGCTCCAAGGCAGACAATATTAGGGATCATTCCCCTATCATCTCGTTGAAAACTTCTGTGTTTGTTAAGACATACTCATACGTCACACCCGTCGATCGAGATTGCTGGGTGAGATTTGGCAGCTGATCATCAACATCTGCTCGGCCAATGCCTTCTTGCTTGCTGCTCTAGAAAATTCGAATCTGCAGAAATTGACGAACTGGACTGGAGCTAGCGTAGCCGATATATCTCACAGCTCGGAAGCCAAACGAACTTAACGACCCAGTAACCTTAACCTTTAACCCGTAACTAGGGGGGGGGGGGGGGGGGGGGGGGAGTTATGGTTATCGCGAAAATGGTTATTGAAAAACAAGTGAGCACTTGCACACTTGTCGACTAAACGTACTTCGTATACCGTCCTTCGTACGTCGTTGCTGAGCCGGCAGGCTGCGGATATTCTGTAAAAGACAATTCTGCCCGTGGTCGGTCTAGAACTTGCGACATACGGGTGTCTTCCCGATGCAAGTCAGTGAGTTGTATCGAAAACTACACTTACATAACAAAATTACAGCCCACTAGCCCCGGATGAGTCGCATTCCACTAACGGGAGTTGGATCGCCTTACCTCGGAGGGCACTTAATCGCGTGCGGATCTCAGAGTTGTGGACTGTGGACGCGGTGCAATAAATAATGTTAATACCCACCGTGGATGAACACACTGCTTCTCGATTCGGGTCTCTACCCGGCGATGTAAAGATCCTTCACCTCTATCCGGAACACCCTGCTTCAGCCAGTCGTTGAACCCATGGAAATACCGTTGGACTCAGGTATGAATACGCCAACATAGGTGACTGTCATTACTTTGCCCAGTCTGTAGGGCGGTATGTTCCAGACCCCGTGGGGTACAGCTCACGCTAAACGGGAGAAGTTCGATCCTCACTGCCGGTTGACAGTGGTGTTCGGAGTCCGTTCCCTCGGGGGCGGTGGTGTTTCCACTGCTAGGATAAGAGGCCATTGCAATCTTCTTCTTCTTCCCAGTGAGATGTTCTGCCAAGAGATGAACTGCAGTACTGATGTACGTTGTGTTACTGTCAGCTGTACTACTAGGACACGAGTGCCTTGTTGGCATCTGATCAGATGCCATTAAGGCACTCGTGTCCTAGTAGTATACGCTGACAATAATGCCCGACTCGGGAGGAAAACGGGGGGGTTCGATCCTCCCCAGAAGGTCGCGGTATTGAAACTGTGAGGTTGATAAACAAGTGACCCCTTGCACACCGAGGCTACCGAAGCCACCAAGGCAAGGCTTACTGATTTGTATCCATGTACTACCCGTACTTTTGTACCCCGTAACCTGTCTCTAAGTTGTTCGACCGCTCTATTGAAAAACAAGTGGGCGAGATAACTGACGCGAAAAGTGTCGTGTAAACGCTTCGTAGTTAGTTAACTGTACATCTTAACCGTAACTGGCCATGATAACCTGCTCGTGTAAACGCCCTCTTAGAGGTCGTTCACACGGGACTGGTTTGGGTTTGGGTTAAGGGGTAGTTGGGCGTTTCTGTCGTACATCCAAACCTTTTTTCGTTCACACGGGAAAAAGTTGACGCATTTGGGTCAAATTAGTTAACCAAATGCTAACCCAGACCCAAACCCAAACGTGCCCCCCCCCCCCCCCCCCCCCCCCCCACGTTTGGGTTATGATTATGGTTATGTCGCACACGTGTTGTTCGTTGTTTCTGTTGCGATAAATTGCGCCGCATTTCTTTCAGCCGCTTGTTTTCGAAACCGTCCTTCCTTTCGCGCCATGTACAATATTCACTGCGCTGTATGGAGGGGTCCGACCTGGATGGGCCGCCACCTGCAGATCCACGCCAGCATGATATGCAGCAGTAGCAGCGTGATACGCAGTATAAGGAGACGCAGTTTCCGCCTTCCTCACATTATCGCCAGAGCCTGCTTGATTTGAGCGCTCCTGCTGCGGATCGGCAATTTAAAATGATCAAACTTTTCCAACTGACAAGAAGCTCTGGAATGCCGTCCGAACGAAATTCATGGGTTTGGTCGGGTTTGGGCTAACCTCGACTAATCTTCAGCTAACCCCCTCTGACGCGGCGGGTTAACATCAAACCAAACCCAAACCCAAACCTGTCCCGTGTGAACGACCTCTTAGAGGTCATACAGACGAGACAGGTTTGGGTTTGGGTTTGGTTTGAGGTTAACCTGCCACGTCAGAGGGGGTTAGACGAGGTTACCCGAGGTTAACCCAAACCCGCCCAAACACGCGAATTTCGTTCAAACGGCATTCCTGAGCTTCTTGCCAGTGGGAAAAGCTTGAAGTCGGAGTGATCATGGGAAGACGCATCGATTATCAATTGTTGCTCCTTTGGAGCATGCTCGCACTCGCCGAATTCGACGCATCCTTACCTGGGGCGGCTGCAGGCGCAAATGCAGCTGTGAGCAGGCTGATGTATCCTCCTTGTTCCGCTGTGGGCTCTGTTGCGACCGTTTCAAGACGTTTTAAGAGGACTGACAGGAAGGAAATGCGGCGAAATTTATCGCAATAGAAACAACGAACAACATGTGTGCGACATAACCATAACCATCGCCCAAACTTGGGGGGGGGGGGGGGGGATGGGGGGGAGAAGCAAGTGACCACTTGCACACTTGTCGACCTAGCGTACTTTGTACACCGTCCTTTGCACGACATTGCTGAGCTGGCAAGCTACGGATGTTCTGTAAAACACAAACCTGCCCGGGGTCGGTCTCGAATATGCGACGTATGGGTGTCTTGCTGATCCCATAAAGTGTGTTATATCGACTAAGTACTCTTACATAACAAAATGACAGCCCAGTGAGATGTTCTGCCAAGAGATGAACTGCAGTACTGATGTACATTGTGTTACCAAACTGCGAGATTGAAAAACAAGTGACCACTTGCACTTAGCACTTAGCACAATTGCTGAGCGCAAGAACCTCAGCAGAATGGCAGAGCGCGACTAACTTAGTTGAATCGCAGAGCAATTCCCATTTGCAGGAATGCAGGCATGCAAGCCGTCAGATTATCCATCCATCTATTGAACGCGCCACCGAGGCTACCAAAGCCACCAAGGCAAGGCGTACTGATTTGTCTCCATGTACTATCCGTACTTTTGTACCCCGTAACCTGTCTCTAAGTTGTTCGACCGCTCTATTGAAAAACAAGTTTGGGTTTTGGGTTAGGTTAGCATTTGGGTTACCGAATTTGACCAAACCGCGTCAACTTTGTCCCGTGTGAACGAAAAAAGGTTTGGATGTACGACAGAAACGCCCAACTAACCCGTAACTCAGACCCAAACCTGTCTCGTCTGACCGACCTCTTACCGATCATTCCGGGCATGAGGGAACCATACCACGCTCCCACCGCGACACACCCTCTCTCTGTGTGTATTTCGTTCTCACAGAGTTGCGGGCGGCCATGAATGCAGCATCCGATGAATCGAGCGAGTATGAGAGTGCGGAGGAGGCAGAAGCTTTGCATCCATCCACCTCGGAAGCTGTGGCGAACACGCAACCTGCTGCCTCGGACGCTCAAACGTGGGCCCATGAACTATGGATGCGAACGTGAGTTTCAACTTGCATTTGCGTTCGCCTGTATTGGCAAAAGCCAGAGTGAGGGGTACGCTGTACAGCCCCCTCTACCTACAGTATGTGTGTTACAGGGTGCTATGTTCCAGGATGGACAATTTTGTTTTGCTCCTTTGCTTCTTTGCTTCGCTACCTAGTACCTTGCGTATGCCGATTTTTTTCAATTAAAGAATGGCTGGAAGACCCCCCCCCCCCCCCCCCCCCGGGTGTGTGGAGCGGGCTTGCCTTGGGCAAACAATGGCTTGTCTATGACAATGTCATGCACATCAGTATATGTTACATGTTATACCGGTAGTCATAGTCATCAGTATTGAAAATGTGCGAGGTCATGTACATCAGAATATGGTATAGTCCGGGGGCATCCAACTAAGCTAGAGAGACTTGACCAAAATATAATAATAAAGATAATTGGAGCTTGGGGTGGGAAGGGGTTCAGGGGAGTGAGGGGGAGAGGGAGAGGGAGAGGTGTGGAGGGAGGTGGATCCTAGTTCCTGCCACCACCTCAACCACCATGATTGATGCCAGCCTGGAGACTATCAGCAGGGTCTGAATGAACAGGCGCCGTATGACCTGGTTCCCATCAAACCAGTTTTGTTTGCCCCCTCCCCCCCCCCCCCCCCCCCCCCCCCGTCTGCTATCCTACAATCCTGGTAACAGACTGAAATGGAGTAACCATTCAATTTTTTCTTCTATGTTTGACCTGGTTTGACCCATGTAATTGCTTCTGGAACCTATTACATAGAAATTCTCCCCCCCCCCCCCCCCCCCCCCCTCCCCTGATATTCCACCCTCCTGATAACTGATTATAATGGAGCAAATATGTAAAAGTGTTGAAGGTCTGATCCATGAAAATGCATCTCGAACCTAGTACAGGGGCGTCCCCCCCTGTTATTGACTATTCTATGTATTAGTCTCTGAGTTGGCATAGTGCACACCGGTACCTGTTCCCTCCTGGTCCCGTGTTACCTGCCACCAGGCCACAGGCTAGCTGTGGCCTGCACGTGACTGCAGTACCTTGCAGTACACATCTCTATTCTATATGATTGCGCCTGCTGCGCTTAATAGCATCTTCTCCGCTATCGTGCTTACACCGTTGTAAAGAACTTGCATGAAAAGGTTATGTGCGCCATCAATAGACGCTAAAGAAGACAGCCGCTGCGTACCGACCCTTAGGTATCAGTTCCCCTCTGACTAGCTCGAAGGCCCGAGTTTCTAGCATCTGGACCCCCGACTACGGATCCAACTAACTGCTGCTCCGCCTACCGCTTCATCCAAGACCTACTTTGGATCTGCCGCTGCGTCCTACGACTGGAGCAAGCAAGAGCACCTGCTAGTCACCGAAATCTATGAAGTGAGTTTGAAAGACATCCCCACTTCCCCTGCCCTGCCCATCGCCTTCAACTGCCAACAAGCAGTCGTCAATGGCGAGCCTCCCAACTCTGACGGTTACCCTGCTGATGACATTTCTTACCCTGTTGTTGCGGGTGCTGACCCAGCTGCTCCAGCTCGTGATGTCCCCAACATGATCTCCACCTACAAGAACAACAAGGCATTCAAGATGATTCTGGATCGAGTATCAGAGGCAATCCAACAAGCCATCCTTTCCCACACTGACATGGCCACTAAAGCTTTCAGGTTCCTGGACTCCCTCTACTCTGAGCAAGCTGGTGCCCGAGAGCTAACAACTGTCACAAGTCTCTATGCTCTCACCATGTCTGGTCATGAATCACTGCAGACTTACCTCTCCAGAGCATATGACTTGTACTCCCAACTTCCCCAGATCCAAGGTACTCCCATCTGCTCTGTCCCCACATTTCTCAACATCATTGTCAAGGGACTCATTGCTCGTCCTGAATATGAGGGATACATCAACAAGTTCAACCCTAATGAAGTCACTACCTTTGCCATCCTCCAAACCAAGATGAACCAGTGGTGCTTGGTAAAGAATGTTGACCTCTCCCCATCTTCAGAGGAAGCTGAGCTGGCTGCAGCAGCCTACAGGTACAGAAGATCCTCCAACGCCAACAACAAATTCCTCACAAGAGACTGAAGGGACAGCAACAAGAAGATGACCTGCTAGAACTGTAGAGGAGTAGGACACAGCTTCAGAGAATGCATCAGCGAGGACACTGACCTGGCTTTTAAGCCAGTTGACTCTGATGAAGCTGAAAATGGATCAAAGTCACCTCCAAAGGAGAGATCAGGTGACGACAAGGAGACCAAGACCTAGAAGAAGCCAAAGCAGAGGACGCCATGCTCACGTTGCTGATGGTGACCACGCTACCTCCACCTCCAACTCTGACAGTGAGGATGAGGAGCACAACTTCCTCTCTCTGGCACTGAACGAAGACACTCCACAGCCCATGAGTTTTGCTGCAACAACCAGAGGCAAGTCTGTATCATTTTCCCTGCCATATGACCCCCTGGCTGACACAACATTCTTTGGGCATATGAGTGCTGATGATGATTGCACTATAGATGATGATGAAGAAGTTTTCCAAGCAGCACTACAGACAGAATGGATCATAGACACTGCAGCCCACTTCCATGCCACAAGTAACACCTCCTATCTGCATGACATTCAGGACCTCCCACAGCCTATTAGGCTGCAGCTGGCAGACCAAGGATCTCCGCCTATCTTCTGCAAGCAGATAGGGAAGGCCAAGATCAAGGGCCATGACAAAGCACTGATTATCCTGAATGGTGTACTGCTTGCTGGCTGCAAAATGCCCAACATCATTAGCATCAATGCAGCCACCAACCTGTGCCCAGATCTCCAAGTCCACCTGTCCAAGACCAAGGCCACTCTCTCCATACCTGACAAGTCTGGCAACAAGCTACTCCTACCATGCCCCAAAAGGCATGGACTGTATCTCACTCAAACCTCCCCAGCTACCCACAGTAACCACTCCAGTGGACCACCCACTGCCTACATCATGATGGTTACCAAAGCTACATCATCCCACACTGGCTCTGAGACAGGGCAGTGCTCACCCACTCCTGAGACTGCCCCCAGTAGGGCTGATCAACACTTCCAAGACTGTGCCTCTGATCCTGAGCCATCTACATCAAACACTGGCTCTGAGACAGGGCAGTACCCACCCACTCATGTGACTGCCCCCAGTGCCCATGAAGACCCTGCTGGAACTAACACCCCTTCATTTCACCATCACACCACACCTTCCACTTCAGAGAACTTCCTTGAAGAGACTGACAGTGACAGTGACATGGAAGGATTGCCAGACCTAATAACACCAGAGGTCTACTCCCAACGCATGGCAGAACGTGCAAAAGGGGTAAAGCCCCTGTCAGAAGACCAGCAAGTTGTTGACCCACCAGACATCCCCACTATCTCTCCAGCCACTCAGCAACGTCACCTCCTTCGAATCATCTCTCCCACTCCTGACCTTCCTGACCATCTGAACAACCTGACCCTGCAACAAGCCAGAGCAGAGATGGAACTTCTCAGTGACCAGATGAGGACCAACTATGAAGAGTATGATGGCCCCATAGATGGGGATGGACCACTCAAGTCATCTGATCTAGCCTCAGCAACCACCTGGCAACAGTGGATCCTCCAGAACAGCTCACCAGATATTGGGATCCCACTAGGAGAAGTCAACCAGAATGTCAACCACATCCACTTCTCCAACAACTCAAGACTCAGCCTGACCAGGTTCGGATGTACCCTACACCAACTGAACAACAGACCTGCCTCACCGTCCTTCACTATCAAGCCCAGGCCCCCACTCTCCCAACTCATCACTGCATTCACCAACAGGTTTCGAACCCTGCTGACATATGAGAAAGGAAAGTTCCCACTAAGATCAATGCACAGAAAGCCATCTGATGCCTATGCCCCTGTCCTCAAGCACACTGGCAGACTCCAACAGATGGTGCAAGCTTATCCTACTGTCTCTACCACAGCCAGACCCACCTTACAGTGGGCCATCTGTCTCCAGGCTGCCATGACCAGTGCCCATGCATATGCTCTCTCATTTCGACCCAAAATGATCATGGACCCCAGGAGCTGTGCCTACCCTGGAGGAAAAGTGCTGTGTGTCAACCACCTTAGTATGGACTGGAGCCCCATGGACTTCACTTTCATCAACATACTTTCTTCCTTAAGCCTGGCTACCAAATCATTTGATGAGTTCCTTGCCCAAGTCTGCCACCAGCTTGCCCTGGATGAATTCCCCACCCTGTCAGGCACCTAGTAAACTATTTAAGATGTTGCTCTCCCTCTGTCGTTTTAGACCTGAAAACTCTAGATTTTTTTAGAATGTATGCCCCATGTACTGCCCCATGTACCCCTACAGGCAGCCAAACTTTGAATTTAGAATTAACCTGGTCTCAACCAGATGTCTGACATATTTTAATTTAGGTTACAGCCCTTCAGCTATCCACCCAAATTATGAGGGGACTAGTTCAGACAGCCTGTCTAAAACAAATCCTCTGGTCTCGAATCATGTATTTCTCGTAACCAAGGTTCTCTCCCCAAGCTTTAGCCAAGCCTGGGAGTTCTCCTCTACAGTTCCCTTCCAGCTTCCCTGCAACCTAGCCTGCATCCTCTCTGCAGTTTAAATTCACCCCTGTGCAGCCTCCCTGCAGCCTAGCCCGCAGCATCTCTGCAGTTTTATTATTTCACATAGAAGTTTATCAGTAGACCTGCTAACCTAGTAGATCAATTCTGAGACTCTATAAGAGGAAACCCCTTTCCCCTTAGCATCGACTTGGGTAAATCATTTACCCAAATTCCTGCTATCGGTACTGACTCCTCTACCTATCTCTGATCTTAAATAGTCACTACATAATTTTCTTATGCCCCTCAGTTAATTCCAGGAATTCTTCAAGTTAAAATAATACCTTGAATTGGGGGGGATGTTATTGACTGATCTATATATCAGTCTCTGAGTTGGCATAGTGCACACCGGTATCTGGTCCCTCCTGGTCCCGTGTTGCCTGCCACCAGGCCACAGGCTAGCTGTGGCATGCACGTGACTGCAGTACCTTGCAATACACATATATATTCTATATGATTGCGCCTGCTGCGCTTAATAGCATCTTCTCCGCTATCGTGCTTACACCGTTGTAAAGAACTTGCATTAAAAACCCCACACCCCCACACCTCCCGCTATCCCACGCTCCCGAGAACTGGCTGAAATGAAGGAAGTGCAAGATTCGACCCGTGTAAATGATGATGATGATGATGTTGATGATTGAATTTTCTCTGGTGCCATATTGGACTCCAAATGAGCCCGCAGTCTGACGGAGTCAAGGGGGACTTATGACAAATAAATGCAACTCGAACCTAGTACATAAACATGTGCCTCCTCCCCCCCCCCCCCCCCCCCCCCTCCTGAGAACTGACTGAAATGGAGCAGCCATTTAAACTGCTCAAGGTCTGACCCATGTAAATGCATGTGGAACCTAGTACATGGACATATACCCCCCCGCGCGCCCCCACCCCACCCCTCCCCTCCCAGTATCCCTCTCCCGTGTTCTCCCAAATGAGAACCCTAAACCTAAATCATAAACCCTGTGTGCAGACTACCGACGACGTTGGGGGGGGGGGGGGGGGGGGGGGGGGGGGCAGTCTCATGGCTGTGGGCGGTTGGGTGTGTAGGGTGTATGATGTTCCAAATGCTAGTTCATCAAGTTGTTCTGCCCATGTGCTACGTCTGATCATCCAGAACTTGAACTAGAACTTGATTACATGGCTCCAGCTTTTAAGATTGCTCGCCTTAACATTAAGAATACATGAATACTATGCCTTACTACTAGGCGTGAGGTTGAGGGGGCCAGCCCGTTCGCTTGCTCTGGGGCCAACCACCAATACATTGAGAATCAGTCATGTTTAGTGATCATCGAGAACCAAGAATGTTTTTCAAGATACGGTTGGGTAAGTGCCTTGAGGCTACCTGCCTACCGCTGGGCTGTAACAAATACACACATCACTCAAGGTTTAGTAAATCCATGTCTCTCTCTTTATCTCTATATACAATTATACATACCCTTCTGAGTTAGTGAATACTGCATCCTCGTATGACATGACTTGTTACATGTTTTTTCAGCCATGGGCTGGTCTCCTTCTTCTAATTCTTTGTCCCCGCCCACCCATCGAGAATTATTGTTATAAGGCTCTATGGATGTATGTTGGCAGATGCTCCCTTACTCAGTTCCTCGCTTTTGTGGATATTTCTAAAATCTCGTTTGTTAAATTTTTCAGATATTTACTTTAAAAAGTAATATTGAAGGTACGAGGAAACTGTATCTCGTGTATGTATGCTGTTCAGGGTACTACCTTCTGTCAATTTGGTCTGCCCGTTTCGCGCACTTGCCATTATTTTACTGCCCCCAAAGCGCAGTTGCCTTCAAAAAAAGTGCGCGTTTTCAAAAAAGCACACTTTCACGCACCAGTTTTTCCAATTAGTGCGCTATTTGTCAATTTTTTGCATGAGCTGCGGTGACACAGGGTGAGCCTGACAGGGAACAGATTGCTGCAAGGAGCAAGGAGACCGGGTAGTGGAAATAGTACAGACACAAGAACCGCTGTTACAAAATTACACGACCTTATCATCGCTTTAAATAATGTAACAATGTAGCCAAGTCTGTAGACCAGTACGGGTGGGCAACACCTTGAGAGTGGGTAACTCCACCTAATGAAAAATACACTTGTGAACCCCAAAGGGGGTCAAATCATGTAACAATCTATATATCAAGTAGGAGGGGGACATGTTCCGTGACCAACCACATACTGATCAGTAACAAGATGCTGGACATACTAATGAAGGTGGCCTTGGCCCGGGCAGTTGAGTTGACCCTGGCCTTGCACATGCCCTTCTGACCCTGTGCCTTCTGTAGTGATTGTTTATGTGCCGCCTGATCCTGATGCCTACGCACTTCACTTAGTTTTGAAATCACGAGCAGTTCTGTTACAATTCAAATCCACGGTGCAGGTTTGCAGTTACCTTTCAGCCACCAGTGCAGTCATTATTACTCTGTGACAGCCTCAATTTGAAGTCACTCACTCACTGAGTGAGTATCACTCTATCTGGTCTGGGGAAAGAGAGAAAGCTGACAAAGCGCAGAAAGCGCACAGTCAGTAAAAATAGGAGAGCGCACAGGTAGTAAAAAAGACTGCCCGGAGCGCGCAGAGGGTGTTTAAAAAACTGCCCGTTTAGCGCAATCGGGCTCCAAAACCCTGCCCGTTTTCGCGCAGTCGCGCGCGCGATGTAGTACCCTGATGCTGTTACAGTCTAGGGGTAGCCAAATAGGCTAAAGGAACTTGGCCAACCATGGTATCAGGAGGGGCTAAAATGAAAAAACATATGAACTCAGACCCGGTGGTCGGCCCCAGTGCAAGCAAAAGGGCTTGTCCCCTCAACCTGACGCCTCTAAATAAGAATTACTATTTAACTGAACCCCAACCAATCGTTTTACTGACGGGGGACCCAATTTCGAGACACAGTGATAATTCAAGACAACTCCGAAAGCTCTGACAACAAATTTCGCTTATACATAAAAATCTAAAAGTTTTATTTATAACCTTGGCAATTCAGCATTTCCGAGTCAATGTAGGTAAAGAGTGTTTGAGCCCTGGCCAGGTTCACAAAGTCTCAGATTTGCCGCCTTGGAAGAGGTAGAGAACTTCCTCCCATGCTGTCGCCCGGTAGTCCAAGCTCAGGCGCAGAAGATTTGCGAAACCAAATAAAACCAACATGGTAGCTATTCTCCAGTATGTACACATGCACGCAAACAGGAAGATTCTCTCAATCGCACGCCTGTGGCATGGCGTACTATTTTTCAATTTTAGTTAATGAGTGCCTTCACTTGGTCACGAAGACAAAGACGTGTACGAATACGGCGAGCAGCCAAATTGCTGGCTGGAGCTATGTAACCAAGATCAAGTACAATGTAGGTAAAGAGTGCCTTCACTTGGTCACGAAGACAAAGACGTTCACAAAGACGGCGAGCAGCCAAATTGCTGGCTGAAGCTATGTAACCAAGTCCAAGTACAATGTAGGTAGAGTGTGCCTTCACTTGATCCAAGCTAATTGTTTCAGCCGCGGTCTCTTGGTAGCCTGCCTCCCCAAAAGCTCCGTTTGTACCCCTGTTTGTACCGCTGTACTTCATAGCAATCACAAGGGCCGCCCTCTGCTGAGTAGCTAGTGGCTAGTAGCTAATAGCAAGGGCTCTCTCGCCTGCTGAGGCAAGCCATCGAGCTTCATGCCCCCGGAGGCCTAACATGTCAGGGGAGGCACTGGGCAAGTGTCCTAGGTGGTGGGGGGTAGCATGCTCAGCTTGGGCCAGGTAGCGCACTCCTCAGACGAGCCCTGAGTTGAGATACAAATCATCCGCTGATGACCAAGGAAGCCCGTCCCACGATGAGTCCCGTTCCTCGTCGGAGTCGGAGTCGGAATACCCAACATCCTGTTGAAATATGTCCATATCTGTGCCACCTTGTCTCTCTGGGGCTATGTCACATTCACCCACGATGTCCAGTGGACCACAGCATCGACAAAGTCTGTGGTGAACTTTGGTGCCACCTCAGAACGGCAGACAACGATTGTTGACAACCCCTTGCGCCGTGCCTGTTCCAGCAGGTCCTTGAATCCATAGTCGTCACTCACAACCACCAGGGTGTGGTGCTTGTGACTTGCAGCGTCTCCGTCACTGTCTTGCGGGGGAGATTGGGCGTCCAGGCAATTGTCCATGAGATAATTGGCATGGCAATAAAGGGCCAAATCAGCGGTCTGGTCCGTTGTGGGTACGTCAACGAGTCTGACACCCAGGTTGTGGAGCAGGATCTGAGGCGTGTGGAAGATATGAGTGAGGTATGAGGTGATAAATGGCAAAACCAGCGGCCTGGTCTGTTGTGGTCACGTCGGCGAGTCTAACACCCAGGTTATGGAGTAGGACCTGAGGCGTGTGGAAGATATGAAGCGATGAAGTGAGGTATGAGGTGATAGATGGCAAAACCAGCGGCCTGGTCTGTTTGGCTACGTCGACGAGTCTGACACCCAGGTTGTGGAGCAGGACCTGAGGCGTGTGGAAGATATGAAGCGATGAACTGAGGTATGAGGTGATAGATGGCCAAACCAGCGGCCTGGTCTGTTTGGGGTGCGTTGCTGAGTCCAACACCCAGGTTGTGGAGCAGGACCTGAGACCTGAGATACAATATAAGATATGAGGAGAAGCATGTGATATTTATATCAGAATTATGAATTATGAATTATTGATGTTATTTATTTATTTATATCATGTATGCTTTTGCTTCCACAGGGTAATCGAATACAAAAATCCAGTTCAAAAAAAGCTCCAATTTAGGGATCTGATTTGATTCACCTTCAGACTCGGTCCCACCCACACTAAAGGGGGGCTCCGCCAAACAAAACAAACGGAATTTAGGGATCTAGTTTGACCCACCTTCAGACTCAGTCCCACCCACTCTTAAGGGAGCCTCCGCGAAAGGGGAGCTAAATAGGAGGAGCTAAAAGGGAGCTCTGCACACGGAATTTAGGGATCTGGTTTGACCCACCTTCAGAATCTGTATTGCATTCCCCAATCTCTTGGTCCGAATTGCATAAGTTGCTGCAGCGTTGCGAAACTTGGTGGCCTTCTCGGACTTGGCATACTTGTCCAGCCTTTTTTTCATCGATCCGCCTGCTTTCACACCCTTCTGTCCGCTTCTCTTTGCGTGTTCCTTCTGATGAATTTTGAAGTGCTTTACAAGAGCTTTGGAGCTCTTCTTCTTGGCCCCGCACATCTTACAGCAAAAGTGTGTTTCCTTCTTTTCTCTTCTTTCTATAACCTCGTTCAAGGATGCAGCTCCCCAAGCAGAGCATGTGGTCGTGTTCCCGTACGCTATCATGGGTGGACACACACAGCCGGCAATTTCTAGCAACGCCTTGAGGTCTGAAACAAGCTGTGGCGTGGGGCGTGCGGGGGAACGGGTCAGTGGGCTGGTTTTGAGTTTGACGGGTGTGTAGGGTTGAACAGGTGTGTGAGTAAGTGTTGGGTTGGACAGGTGCTATATATATGTGTACATATGTGTATAGATTTGTACGCTGGTTTTGTAGACTGCCGGCATCATATGATATCATATTGCCGGTCCCCACATACATGTGAATTTACAAATTATATCAGAATACAAATGTATTTCAATATATATATAAATAATACAAATTTTAAAAACATAATTCATATTAGGCTATACAATATAATACCGTGATACCGTACTGAGACTAAAATTTAACGTTTATTAAATATATCGGTCTTTTTGCTGCGGAATATATTATACGCCTCGACTTGACGGGTGCTCCTGTCAAATTATATCGTTACATTTCCGTGTCAGTACAGTATACAAATTGTCTTCACCAAGGGTAGATCTGGGGCAGAGTAATTAATAAGATGAGATAAAATAAAAATTGTCCTCATTTCGGGTAGATCTTAGGCCAAGTCGGGTCGCTTGCTGTCCAGCCCCCCTCCCCTCCCCCCCCTCCCCCCCCAACTTTGCCCCAGATCTACTTAGACTGATGCACCCCCCTCCCCCCCTCCTCTCGAAGATAATATACAATTGTCCTCATCAAGGGTAGATCTTGGGCGAAGTCGGGTTGCTTGTTGTCCCCCCCCCCCCCCCCCCCCCCCCCCTCCAAGATAATATACAAATTGTTCTCACCAAGGGTAGATCTTGTGCAAAGTCGGGTTGCTTGTTGTCGAGATCCCAGAACACATGCATCTGGTTATCCTTTTTCTCTACATCCAGGCAAGACTCTGTCAGCTGCGGAGCGGGGGGGTGTTCGCTTGGGGGGAAAGGTAAAGCAGTGACAGTTCTTAGCGCGGTGAGTCTAGCCCGTTCAGACTGTGAGCGAGCGAGCTGCCGGTGACTAATAGCAGTGTCAGTTATTTTTGCTGTGCGTCTAGCCCCTGTAGAATATTTGTAAACGCGCTGGCGGCGACGTGAAGCAGTGTCAGCAGCAGCTCTTTTCGCTGTGAGTCCAGCCCAGTCCCGTCTAGACTGTGAACGATTGCCAGGGTGGCGACGTGAAGCAGTGTCAGTGGCAGTGCCTGGCGCTGTGAGTCTAGCCCGTGTAGACTGCCAGCCAGCGCCAGGGCGGTCAGGATTTTCAGTGTCAGTTGCTGGCTGGCTGGGGTTGCTAGCGGGCTGAGATGCAGCTTGCGCTGTGACACCTCCAAATAGGGGTCTGTGGCCCCTGTATGCGCGCTTGGCTGGCTGGGGGTTGGATGAGGGTGCACTTGTGGTAGATTCTGCTCCACCCTTGGGCGCACACCTGGCTGACTTGGTTTTGGAGGGGGGAGCGGTTGCACTTGGGTCTGAGTGAGAAGCAGAGCACGGGGGAAGGAATCGGCTGCGATTGCTAGGTTGCTGACTTGCAGTGGCAGAGAGGACAGGGGAGCTGGGATGACTGGCTGAGGCTGGGTATAGCAGAGGTATAGGGTGTGAGGAAGGACATGTTATCCGCTGCGTGTGGCCAAGGCGGTTTGACCCAACACCTGGGCTACTCAGACCTGAGGGCAGAAGGGGGAAGAAACGTTAGCTGCGCATGATTTTGGCGTTGTTGAGGTTCAGACAGACATGCAGTCAGCTTTGTTTGGCCAGGGCAGCGGTGTGTGGCCAAGGTGGTTTGAACCAACATCTAGCCTGCTCAGACCTGAGGGTAGAAGGGAGATAGAAGGTGAGCTGAGTGTGTCATTGTTGAGGTATGAGGTATGAGTATGGCATTGTTGAGGTTCAGGAAGGGCATGCAATGCGCTGAGTGTGGCCAGGGCAGCAGTGTGGGCCAAGGTGGTTCAACCCAACAGCTGGTCTGCTCAGACCTGAGGGCAGAAGGGAGAGGAACATTGTTTTTCCAAAGGACATGAAGCGGTGTCTTGATGTATCACCATGGTGCTCTTTGCAACTTTTGAGGTGCTACTGGCAGCTTTTTGGCCCCCAAAAGCAACCCTAAGAGGCTCTAATGCAGCATCCCCAAAACACCAAGGTTCATAATCAGACATGGGAGCAGAAGGGGGAGGATAAGTGAGCTGTGAATAATAGCTTTTCTTTTCAGCTACGAGCAGCAGCTTCTAGGCAGCTCCCTGATCCAGCCACTGGGCTAAGCATCAAGATCCCAACAGTATTGGAAAGACGATTCTGCCCGATTCCAGATGCACTTCATTCCTATGTCTGTCTGTCTGTCTGTCTGTCTGTCTGTCTGTCTGTCTGTCTGTCTGTCTGTATGTGTATGTTATTATTTCTGCCTCGGGTGGGTAGGTAGGCTTGGGCATAGGCAATTAATGATTCTCATGGTCATGACAAATTTGGCATGGACTGATTTCTACGAACAGGGGCATAGACTCCTGTCCTGGTAGACTTAGACATGGGTAGGGTTGTCAACATCGTTCTGCTTCCAAGATTATTGGGCGATACATCATACCCTATTGCACGATTTATATCAATAGATCGTACAGAATTTTACGATATGTCGTAAGATATTATACGATACATCATAAGATATCTATATCGACGATATCTTAATGGACAACCTTGTGCATAGGCACCTTCTGCTTGTCATGAACATGACCATTGAGGTATTGACTGTTATATACGGACAGGGGCATGATCTGCTGTCCTGGTAGACTTGCTCCTTGTCTCCTAGTGCACAGCAAACAAACAGCCCACATGTACTCATACTACAGAGACATGGACCGCTTTCTACAGACAGAGACATGGACAACTGTCCTGGTAGACTTGGACATGCTCAATTCCTGCTTGTCCTGGACATGGACAGTGTGGCATGGACTGTCTTCTATGAACAGAGGCAAGGACTGTTTTGTACGGACAGAGTCCCAGTTCACCAGTGCTTGTTTTGTTAGACATGGACACGAGCAATCCCAGGCTGGGTACTACATGACGCGCGCTATAGTGCGCTAGCGCGCAAGGTTTTGGAGCCCGACTGCGCGATTTACGCATTTTAAAACACCCTTTGGGCGCAGCGCGCACATATCCGTTTTCGGTTGAGTCAAAAGCGCAACCCAACATGAAAAAAGGTTGCACCCTGATCCAAGCTTGTCAAGAACATGGACTATTCTGAACTTACCCAAAGACCTCAGCATGTGTGGTCGAATCCCAGGCAGTTTGAAGGATGGAAGTATGCCCAGTTGAAACTGTGGCCCTGATAGGAAGCCCTAGGGAAGGGTTAGGGGCAGGGATGGTGGTAGGGGTGGGGGTAGGGATAGGGGTAGGGATTGGGGGAATGCAGGTTGATCTTACTGCAGTTATTGATTAGCCTAAAATATTGAGCATCGTCGGATACCAAGGCACCAATTCAAGGAATTGGGAATCGGGAGACATCATCCTGGTGCCCTTATAGGCTGCATACTTGCCCTCAATTAACATTGTGAGGAATTCGGGATCTCCGGGGCTCAGGGGGGCGGGGGGCAGGTTAGTTAGGTTCAAACATCCTTACCGATCATTCCGAACCATACCACGCTCCCACCGCGACACACCCTCTCTCTGTGTGTCTGTCATTCTCATAGCGTTGCGAGCGGCCATGAATGCAGCATCCGATGAATCGAGCGAGTATGAGAGTGCGGAGGAGGCAGAAGCTTTGCATCCATCCACCTCGGAAGCTGTAGCGGACACGCAACCTGCTGCCTCGGACAAGCTTAAACGTGGGCTCATGAACTATGGATGCGAACGTGAGTATCCCCAGGCATTTGCGTTCGCCTGTATTGGCAAAAGCCAGAGTGAGGGTAGTCTGTACAGCCCTCTCTACCTACAGTACAATCTGCATGTCTGTATATTCCAGGGTGGACAATTTTGTTTGCTCCTTTGCTTCTTTGCTTCACTGTTTAGTTTCTTACCTATTCCATTTGCTTTCTAGTTAATGAATGGCTGGAAGACCCCCCCGGGTGTGTGGAGCGGGCTTGCCTTGGGCAAACAGTGGCCTGTCTACGACAATGTCATGTACATGAGTATATGTTGTAGACATGTTCATCAGTATGGGCAATTTACAATGTCATGTACATCAGTATATGTTATAGTCCAGGGGCAGCCAACTAAGCTAAAGAGACTTTACCAAACTCTAATAATAAAGATAATTGGAGGGTGGGGAGGGAAGAAGGGAGGGAGGGAGGGAGGGCGGAAGGGAGAGGTGGTGGGGGGAGGTGAATCCTAGTACCTGTCACCACCACAACCACCATCTTTGATGCCAGCTTGGAGACTATTGGCAGGGGCTGGATGAACAGGCGCCGCATGACCTGGTTCCCATCAAACCAGTTTTTGTTTGCCCCCCCTGATATCCTGCATTCCTGATAACAGACTTCAGATGTGCCCACAGGTTGACGGAGTCAAAGGGGACTTGTGGATAATAAATGCAACTCGAACCTAGTACATGGTATATTTGCCCCCCCCCCCCCCCCCCCCCCCCCCCCCTCCTGAGAACTGACTGAAATGGAGTAGCCATTAAAACTGCTCAAGGTCTGACCTGTGAAAATGCATCTGGAATCTAGTACATGGACATATGCCCCCCCCACCCCCTCCCCTCCCCTCCCGGTATCCCTCTCCCCTGTTCTCCCAAATGAGAACCCTGAACCTAAATCCTACACCCTATTTGCAGACTACCGACGACTTTGCATGTTGGTTGTGCCCTGTTGCAAGGAAACGTTCTGGTGCCATGTTAATGAATCTCGGACCTAGAACATGGACATAACCCCCCCCCCCCCCCCCAAATATCCCCCTACCCTGTTCCTAAACCCACCATCCCCTGGACTATCAAATGAGAACCCTAAACCTGAACCCTAAACCCTGTGTGCAGACTACCGGCGACGCTGCATGTTGGTTGCACCCCGTTGCAATGAAACGTTCCGGTGCATGGAACCATGCAAATGCAACTCGAACCTAGTACATGGACATACACCCCCCCACCCCACCCCACCAGCCACCATCCAATATCCCCCTCCCCTGTTCCCCAACCCTAAACCCACCCTCCCCTGGTCTTCCAAATGAGAACCCTAAACCTGAACCCTTAACGCTGTGTGCAGACTATCGGCGACGCTGCATGTTGGTTGCGCCCTGTTGCAATGAAACGTTCTGGTGCATGTAACCATGTAAATGCATCTGAAACCTAGTAAACGGACATACAATCTCCCACCCAATATCCCCCTCCCCCCAATATCCTCCTCCCCTGTTCCCCCACCCTAAACCCACCCACCCCTGGACTTCCAAATGAGAACCCTAAACCTGATCCCTAAACCCTGTGTGCAGACTACCGGCGACGCTGTATGCTGGTTGCGCCCTGTTGCAATGAAACGTTCTGGTGCAGGCATTGCCACAACACGGTGAAGAGTGACAACGAGCAGGTGGGTGCAAGATAAAATAAATAAAAAGAGTGACACCGAGCAGGTGGGTGCAAGATAAAATAAATAAAAAGAGTGACAACAAGCAGGTGGGTGCAAGATAAAACAAGTCCTATGCAGCATCGCAAGTGATGCAGAAAATTGGTGGAGTGTGTTGGTAACGGAAGAGCAAGTGGAAACGATGGACCTGACCGAAGCCAGTTAGTTATGACTTATGAGACAGTTGGCTGACGTGTCAGGCTTCAATTTTTATGTCGCTCAGACGGACAACGAGGTGAATCTGGGGTCTCCCGCCCTCCCCAGGAGGGGGGGCTCCGCCAATAAATAAATGGTACGCCCTATTGGAAGGCGTGAGGTTGAGGGGCCAGCCTGTTTGCTTGCACTGGGGCCAACCACCAACAGGTTGGTTCAGTTTATATTTTTTGTTTGTATTTACAGTGTGCGGAAAGGGGGGAGGGGGGGGGGGGGGGGGGGGGGGGGGGGGGGTCGGTGGTTGTGATTGGTGTGTGTGTGGGGGGGGGGGGGGGAGGGGGGGGGGGCAGTCTCATGTCTGTGCAAGATCCCAAGAAGCAACATACCCTAGACCGGAAGCTAGTGTCGGAGCTTGAGTGTGCAGGTGCAAACTCAACCCTATACCCTAAACCTCACGTCCCCACTTTCAATCCATACTGCCGAACGGGGATCCCCCCCAACCTTGAACCCTACACCCTAAACCTCATATCCCCACTTTCAATCCGTACTGCGTAAGAGGGATCCCCTTCAACCTTGAACCCTACACCCTAAACCTCATATCCCCACTTTCAATCTATACTGCCTAACAGGGATCCTCCTCAACCTTGAACCCTACACCCTAAACCCTAAACCCTACACCCTGAACCCTGAACCTTGAACCCTACAACCTGAATATCGGTTCAGGATCCCAAGAAGCGACATACCCTAGACCGGAAGCTTGTAACGGAGGTTGAATGTGCGCTCTGCTTGACCCGCCAACCTACAGCGCACAGCTGCCGCGAGTGTGGTGTTGCCTTTGGGCAGTACTCATGTCTTGAGTGCAACTTCTTTGACGATGATTTGTCCAAGGAGCAGTTCCACTGTGATCTGTGCCAGATTTGCAGGTACAGGCATTTGCAGTCCTATGGCTGTGTGTGTGTGTGTGTGTGTGTAGGGTGGGGGGGGGGGGGGGGTCGGTGGCGGTGTGGGTGGATGTGTGTATGGGTGTGTATATGGGTGATCTGTGCCAGATTTGCTGGTAGGGGCATTTGTAGCGTGGTGGTGGTGGGGAGGTAGGGCAGTCTCATGGCTGTGTGTGTGTGGGTATGTGTGATTTGTGCCAGATTAACAGGTAGGGGCATTTGCAGTCTCATGGCTGTGGGCAGGTGGGTGTGTAGGGTGGGGGGGTCGGTGGCAATGTGTGTGTATGGGGGGGGGGGGTAGGGGGGGGGGCAGTCTCGTGGCTGTTTATGTATGTATGTTTGTGTGTGTGTGGTGATGGGGATGGGGGGGGGGGGGGGGGGGAGGGGGAAGGGCAGTCTCGTGGCTGTTTATGTATGTTGTGTGTGTGTGGTGATGGGGGTAGGGGGTAGGGGGGGGGGGGGGGGGGGGGGGTAGGGCAGTCTCATGGCTGTTTATGTATGTATGTTTGTGTGTGTGTGGTGATGGGGGGGGGGGGCAGTCTCATGGCTGTTTATGTATGTATGTTTGTGTGTGTGTGGTGATGGGGGTAGGGGGGGGGGGGGGGGGGGTAGTCTCATGGGGGGGGGTAGGGGGGGGGGGGGGGGGGGGGGGGGGGCAGTCTCATGGCTGGGTAACATATTCCACTCACGGTAGATTGCTTTTGGTTTTGCCCAACAGCCTGCCACGTGGGCTTCCTAGAATTTGTTATGCTAGAAGCTGTTATCAGCAACCAAACACTATTTCATCAACAGCACGACAGCAGCAGCAACAACAACGTCTTCAACAACAAGAACACAAACAACTACAAGAAAACAACTGCAACAATAGCAGCAACAACAGCATCATCAACAACAACAACATCAACTGCATCATCGACATCAACAACAAAAACAATAAAACAAAAGCAACAACAACAACAACAAAAAACTACAACAGCAACAACAGCAGCGACAACAGCCTCAACAACATCAACAATAACAACAATAACAACATCAACTGCACCATCCACATCAACAACAAAAACAAATTAAAACAATATATTATATCACTTACCCTCTTCATCATGCCTTTACTCTGCTCAGGGTTGGTGGGCGTGACAACTACAACAACAGCAACAACTGAGTCATCTTAGTCATCATCATCAACAACAACAACAACAACAAAAATAAAAAACAGTACATAATCTCGCTTACCCTCTTCATCTTGCCTTGACTGTGCTCAGGATTGGTGAGCGTGACAACTACAACAGCAGCAACAACTGCATCATCATCATCATCATTATCATCATCATCATCATCATCATCAACAACAACAACAACAACAACAACAAAAACATAATCTCGTTTACCCTCTTCATCTTGCCTTCACTCAGCTCAGGGTTGGTGGGCGTGACAACTACAACAACAGCGTCATCATCAACAACAATAAGAACAACAACAAGGACAAGGACAAAATAAAACAGTACATAATCTCGCTTACCCTCTTCATCTTGCCTTGACTGTGCTCAAGATTGGTGGGCGTGACAACTACAACAGCAGCAACAACTGCATCATCATCATCATCATCATCATCATCATCATCATCATCATCGTCATCATCATAATCATAATCATAATCATAATCAACAAAAACAAAAATAAAAGTATATAATCTCGCTTACCCTCTTCATCTTGCCTTGACTGTGCTCAGGGTTGGTGGGCGCGACAACTACTTCCACTGTTCCACCTGCAATTGCTGCTACGCCATAACACTGAGGGACAGCCACGTGTGCATTGAAAACAGTATGCATCAGGTGCGGGGCTTTGGTTGTGGGGTGGGGTTGGCTGGGTGGGTTGGCTGGATGGGGTGGCTGGGTAGGGTGGCTGGCTGGGCATCATAACGCTGAGGGACAGCCATGTGTGCATTGGAAAAAGTATGCATCAGGTTCGTGGCTTTGGTTGTGGGGTGGGGGTGGCTGGGTGGGTAGCTGGCTATGTGGGGTGGTTAAGTGGGTGGCTGGGTAGGGTGGCTGGCTGGGCATCATAACGCTGAGGGATAGCCACGTGTGCATTGAAAACAGTATGCATCAGGTGCGAGGCTTTGGTTGTGGGGTGGAGGTGGCTGGGTGGGTAGCTGGCTGTGTGGGGTGGTTAAGTGGGTGGCTGGGTGGTGGTGGCTGGGTGGGTAGCTGGCTAGGTTGGGTGGCTGGGTGGGTAGCTGGCTGGGTAGGGTAGCTGGCTGGGTAGGGTAGCTGGCTGGGTAGGGTAGCTGGCTGGGTCGGGTTGGGTGGCTGGGTGGGTGGGTAGCTGGCTGGGTGGGGAGTTGACTTGGTGGGGTGGCTGGCTGGGTTTCTGGCTGGGTGGGTAGCTGGGTGGGGGTGTCTGGGTGGGGTGGCTGGGTGGGTAGCTGGATGGATGGGTGGCTGGGTAGCTGGCCGGGTGGGGTGGCTGGCTGGGTTGGTTGCTGGATGGGTGGCTTGGTGGGTAGCTGGTTGAATGGGTGGGGTGGGGTGGGGGCTGTTCATGGCAGCTTGTAGACAGTTGTGTCAGCAACATAGTGAAGAACTGTCTCTCGTGGTGTGGTCTGGCCCACAGTGTTCAAATGTACTTTTTCAGTCCAGGGGTAGTCAAATAGGCTTAAGGGACTTGCCAAACCTAGGAAAGGCAGTTTAAGAATGGCCATGATGGCAATTTTTCTTTTGTTTAATCAGCCGTGCGGCAGGAACTCATATCCCCACTTTCGATCCCTGTTGCAGAACTGCCCTTGCTGCTTAGAGTACCTCTTTGTAGTTTATACACACTTGCAATTACTGACTCTGGCCTTAATTAAGTACCCTTGAGCCATTGCACACTAAAAGTGTCGATCGCAAAAGTGTATTTGTTGTTGTCCAATCCCTACAGATTTTCTTTTTTCACAGAATTGCCCCTGCATATCAGCACTGAAACGCCCTGAATATCATATCATATCCCCTCACATCTCTACTTTCGATCCCCATTGCAGAACTGCCCTTGCTGCTTCGAGTACCTCTTCGACTCCATCCGCGCAATCAACGTGATGCCCTGTGGCCACACCATCCACAATGTGAGTAAATACATAATATTTGAGGTTGAAGGGAACAGCCCATTATGTGAGTTTTGAACTGTATATGTATGTATGTACATATATTTGTATGTATGTATGTATGTATGTATGTATGTATGTATGTATGTATGTATGTATGTATGTATGAGCACTCCAGGATTCACTCATTTTTGTTAGACTCGCGTTGCACTGCTCACTGTGTTTTGTTCTGCCTGTTCCAATGTATGTGTGTTACAGTCCAGGGTTAGGCCCAATAGGCTGAGAGGTCTTGCCCAACCATGACAGGAAGGGCTACAAAGAAAAAGCATTTATGAACTGAACCCCAAACAATCGTTTTATCGACGGGCCCCCCTAAGTTTGTGCTACATTTATAATTGTGCCTGAGTGGTGTGTGAATGGTGTGTGGATCGTGTGTGTGAATTGCGTGCGACCCCATCCGCGCAATCAGCGTGATGCCCTGTGGCCACACCATCCACAATGTGAGTTTATATATATATATATATATATATATATATATATATATATATACTAGTACGGTAGCCCGTGTGGCCGGTGGCCACATCTACTCTCACGAAGACCCCCCCCCCCCCCCCCCAATCATAGTACGGTGCCCGTTTGGCCTTTGGCCACACCTATTTGGGGCTGGTTACAAAATGGTTTACACTTGAAGCCCCCACCCATTCACACACCACCACCACCAAAGCATTATCCGCCCCCTCCCCCCTTCCCTCCCGTTGGCCACACCTGTTTTGGGCTGGGTTGCAAAACGGTTTTCTCTGCAGTACATGCAACTTAAAACATTGACGGACGCATATCCCTTGCGATGGTCTCCCTTGTGCACCCACAAGCACACAAGCACACAAACACCACCGTACTCCCGCCCCCCCCCCTGACTCCATCCCTTCCCCCACCCCAGCCATCCCACCAGCCTCCACCCTCTCCCCACTCTCATCCCTCCCCTCCCTCCTACACGCACCCACCAGCGCACACATACTCCATATCTGCCCCCCTCCACTTCAGCTGTGGGCTTTCCCATAGCTGATAGGCAAACGGGACGATGAGCATCGACAACGTTTGCGCATCATCCGACTCCGCTAAAAGCATCGGACCTGCTTCCCTGCCACCTCAGCTGTGATCGATAGTCGACCCCACTGAAAAGGCTGAACCTGCGCAATCGCAACTGTATATAACTAAAGCTTCTTCTTATCGAGCATGTATTCAGTTCGGCCGAAGAACAATCCTGTTCACCGCAACTGCTCCCGAAGTCAACTCGATCTGGGACTTGGAAACATCGCCAGGTTCATCCATTCAACTTTGCCGCGTGCTCGCTATAGCACAACGCAGAGCGACGACATGTTTCTCGATGCAGTGGGGACAAGTTACAGTCAAGTTGCTGATTTGAGATGTTCGGTCAAGTTAGGGCGAGAATGCTCAGCGAGATTTTTCATTCGGTCAAATTTGATGCGTACTTGCTATGGCACAATGCGGTGCGACATGTTTCTCAATACAGTGGGAAGAATTTGCAGTCAAGTTTGTGACATGGGATGGATGCGATTCGGACATTTCTGACAGGTCGGCTGACTCACCACGTGACCTCCCGTTGTGCACAGCGACAGGTCTCTTGACGCAAGGGAAAGGTCTTGCAGAGATGCAGGGGAAAAAGCTTGTAGGCAGACGAACTGTAGCGCTACCGAAATCAGGTGGATGAACTCAGGCGGGAAAAGGAGAAATCGGGCGGGATGCGCAACAGGTAGAATACGCAGGAGGCGAATGTTGCATAAGGCAGAATTCGCAGGAGGCCAATCAGGCAGAATTTGAAGCAGGAGGGATAAAAAGCGTGAATTGGCTGAGCGGGAAATGGCTGGGCGGGAAATCGGTTAAGTCGGTAACGCGATGACACCACCACGACCACCACGACCACGGCCATGATTTCTTTATATATATATATATATATATATATATATATATATATATATCTATATATATATATATATTATAGTGCGCCTCATTACGAGGCGTGGGTTTGAGGGGGCCAGCCCATTTGCTTTGCACTGGGACCTCACCATCCATCATGTGAGTTGTTAAGGGCGTGTGGATGGTGTGTGTGAATGGTGTGTGTCTCTCAATGTGTGTGCTCCTTGTATGTTCCACTAACCAAGTGTGTCATGTATTGCCTGTTTAGGAATGTTTGAAGGCCTTGGCACTCCACGTACTTGTGCCCGTGTGCAATAAGAGCTACATGAGCAACAACGACATATGCTCCAATAAACCAAATGTGTCATGTATTGCCTGATTAGGAAATGTTGCGCTCCTTGTATGATCCACTAACCAAGTGTTTCATATATGGACCGGTGCCTGATTAGGAATGTTTGCTCTCATTGTATGATCCACTAACCAAGTGTGTCATATATTGACCGGTGCCTGATTAGGAATGTTTGCGCTCCTTGTATGATCCACTAACCAAGTGTGTCATGTATTGCCTGTTTAGGAATGTTTGAAGGCCTTGGCATCGCATTCGACGTACTTGTGCCCCGTGTGCATGAAGAGCTACATGGGCAGCAGCGACATGGAGAGGCTGTGGGACGAGATGGACACCACGGTGCGCATGACGCCGATGCCTGAAGAGTACAGGGACATGGTCGTCGATGTAATGGTGCGTATTTGATTACTTTATTCAGTTATATTGAGTTGTATCGATTTAATGGTGCGCATGACACAGATGCCTGAAGAGTACAGGGACATGGCTGTCACTATGATGGTGAGTCTTGCATTGGTTATGGTGATTGATCACATACTTGTAGGGATTGGCAGTATGATATCATATGATATCATGTCATCTTATGATATCATATGATATCATATGATAACGGCAGTCTGACTAGGTAACTTCGGCCTGGGGCACCATCTCATATGATATTAAATCATATGATTTGTGTATGATATCATATGATATCATACTTGTCTTTGGTCAACATCATATGATTTGCCCTTCCCTACATACTTGTACTAAATGTATTGACAGAGTATTGAAGTTATGAAGCAATTTAGTGATGAAGTATGTGAGTAATAGTGATGCCATGGTGTGCATGACACGGATGCCTGAAGAGCACAGGGACATGGCTGTCACTGTGATGGTGCGTATTTGATTACTTTATTCAATTACATTGAGTTGTATCGCTGTAATGGTGTGCATGAAGCTTATGGCTGAGGAGGACAGGGACATGGCCTTCACTGGGATGGTGCGTATTTGATTACTTTATTCAATTATATTGAGTTGTATCGCTGTAATGGTGCGCATGAAGCTTATGGCTGAGGAGGGACAGGGACATGGCCCTTCACTGTGATGGTTGCGTATTTGATTACTTTATTCAATTATATTGAGTTGTATCGCTGTAATGGTGCGCATGAAGCTTATGGCTGAGTAGGACAGGGACATGGCCTTCACTGTGATGGTGCGTATTTGATTACTTTATTCAATTATATTGAGTTGTATCGCTGTAATGGTGCGCATGAAGCTTATGGCTGAGGAGGACAGGGACATGGCCTTCACTGTGATGGTGCGTATTTGATTACTTTGTTGAGTTATATCGATGTTATGATGCGCATGACACGGATGCACGAGGAGTGCAGGGACAGGTCCGTCACTGTGATGGTGCGTATTTGATTACTTTGTTGAGTTATATCGATGTTATGGTGCGCATGACTCGGATGCACGAGGAGTGCAGGGACAGGTCCGTCACTGTGATGGTGCGTATTTGATTGCTTTGTTGAGTTATATCGATGTTATGGTGCGCATGACTCGGATGCACGAGGAGTGCAGGGACAGGTCCGTCACTGTGATGGTGCGTATTTGATTACTGAGTTAGTGGTATATATTATACTATTAAGTAATATTGAATAAATTTGAAAATGAGTTAGTGATATTGTATGTTAAAGGAATATTGATGCCACGGTGTGCACGACACGGATGGCTGATGAGTACAGGGACATGGCTGTCACTGTGATGGTGCGTATTTGATTACTGAGTTAGTGGTATTATACTATTAAGTAATATTGAATAAATTTGAAAATGAGTTAGTGATATTGTATGTTAAAAGAATATTGATGCCACGGTGTGCACGACAAGGATGCCTAGGAAGTGCAGGGACATGGCCGTCACTGTGATGGTGCGTATTGGATTACTACGTTAAGTTATATTGAGGTATAACGATGTTATGGTGCGCATGACGCTTATGGCTGAGGAGGACAGGGACATGACCTTCACTGTGATGGTGTGTATTTGATTATTGTTTTAGTGGTGTTATATTATGAAGTAACATTTAATCATATTTGGTTATGATTTAGTGATATTATATTTGTAAGTAATATTGATGGCACGGTGTGCATGGCACGGATGGCTGAGGAGTACAGGGACGTGGCCTTCACTGTGATGGTTTGTATTGCATTCGTCACGGTAATTGATTAAATACTTGTGCTTGATTTCTTGACAGAGTATTGCTGACTGACTGACTGACTGACTGACTGACTGACTGACTGACTTCACTTCACTTCACTTCACTTGACTTCACTTGCTGACTAGATGATTGACTGGCTGACTAGATGACTTGCTGGCATACTGACTGATTGTCTGTATTGCTGTAGTGCAATGATTGACTGATTGATTGATTTACTTGTTGGCTGACTGACTGTCTAACTGGCTGACTAGTTCTAAATGACTGATTGTCTGTATTGCTGCAGTGCAACGATTGCCTGCGTACGTGCTGGCATACTACTAACTATACGTGTTAATAACTAAACGTACAAATAACTATACGTGCTGGCCTAGTTCTAAATGACTGATTGTCTGTATTGCTGCAGGGCAACGATTGCCTGCGTACGTGCTGGCATACTACTAACTATACGTGCTAATGACTAAACGTACAAATAACTGTACGTGCTGGCCTAGTTCTAAATGACTGATTGTCTATATTGCCGCAGTGCAACGACTGTCTGCATAGGTCGAATGTCCCATTCCACGTGGTGGGCCACAAGTGTGGAAACTGCGGGGGATACAACACACGAAGGGTGTGAGTTAGAGCTCAAACAAGACAAGATGTCGAAGTAAGGCGAGACGATTGCCTGCAGAGGTCCAATGTCACATTCCATGGTGTGGCCTCTTGGGTCGCAAGTGTGAATAGTGCGGGGGCTGCAGCACATGAAGGGTGTGAGTTAGAGCTCACACAAGACAAGATGTCGAAGTGAGGCAAGACGATTGCATGCAGAGGTACAATGTCACATTCCTTGTTGTGTGTCACAAGGAAACTGTCACATTCCACGTGGTGGGCCACAAGTGTGGAAACTGTGGGGGCTATAACATGCGAAGGGTGTGAGGTATCGGCCAGTGTTTCTTTTTCCGGCTTCGCATGGCAGCTTCCAGCCAGCTCCATGAGCCAGCCACTGGTCCAAGACCTAAGCTTTCATCTGCGTTGGGATGCCTGTCGTGACAGCTTCCAGAAGCACTAGCTGGCTTCAGGTTTGGCCCAAGGACATGGAAAGGGAGCTGCTTAGAAGCTGCTACGCGTAGCTCAAAAAACAAAAGTGGGATACGCACCTCTCCAAGGCTACCTGGGTTGGCGCAACCGCAATAGTAGCTTGTCCAGTTGAGGTAGAAGACCGCTCTTGACCCGCGTACGACGGGTTCCCTAAGTACCACGCCCCACCAGGCGTTATCATTACATTTGGGTCGACGCACCCTGGGCTTAAAACCGCCCTCAATGTAGCAGAGACCCCACTGTTACACTGGTTACAACGGGGGAGGTGCCGCGATACCTAAGGGTTCGGCGTGGACCTATGGCCAACGCCATCTGCGCATGAACCCGCGACATGGGCCGGTCACCTCGAGTTGATAAGTGCGGTCAGGCTTATTGTGCCCTGCTACGGGCAGACCCGCTTTCCTGGGTTAAGGGTTTAAATCCTAAAAATTGAACCCAAACCCTAACCCTACGGGCAGGCCCGCTTTCCTGAACTCTGTCGCGGCCCATGCAGTGTTTATCAGGAGCTTCTAGGCAGCTCCCTAAGCCAGCCACTGGGCTAAGCCCTAAGATGTATACCGTTCAAGACAGCGGATTCTGTCAGCTTCCAGACACATTAGGTTGCATAAGCTTTGACAGAATATAAAGTCGGGGGAGCTGCCTAGAAGGTGCTGCTGCTTGCTTTCCTTTACTCTGTCGTGGCCCATGCCCTCAAACAAGACAACTAACACCTGCCTGACCTGTCCGTGGCTGAATGCAGTGGGCACCAACTCCATGCTGTGGGCCTTGGTGTAGGTTCAAGCAGGGTCTTGTATGTGTGTATAAATGTATTTATGTTACAGTCCAGAGGTAGGCGAAGTAGGATTAAGGGACTTGCCCAGCCGTGACAGAAAGGGCTTATACGAAAAGCATTGAAGCCCATGCCCTCAAACAAGACATAATGTCGAAGTAGGACCAGACTATTGCCTGCGGAGGTCGAATGTCACATTCCATGGTGTGGGGCTCAAGGAAATTGTCACATTCCATGCCGTGTGTCACAAGTGTGGGAACTGCGGGGGCTACTACGCGCGAGGGTGTGGACCAGGGTACTTCAGGAGGACCCCCAGCTCTGCTGCCTGGGACGAAACCAATTGTACAGCCTGCGTCCTGCGACGCAACGGACCTTTCCTTCTGGTCAACGCACCCTCCCCACGTTGCGACCTGTGGCGCAACAGACTCTTCAAAGTTGCGTCTGCGACGGAAGACACATCGTCCTGGACAACCCTAGTGTGGTCTAGAGTCCAAACAAGAGAAAGGTTGGATTGAATTGTTACATGGTGTTTCAGCCAACTCTGGGCTGCTCACGGTCTTCCAATGCCAAGTCCCCCCCTGAGCGATACCCACTGAAAACTGGGAGCCAACTATGCGGACTAGACAGTTTAAAAGCTTGCCTAAGTGAGCCCCTGGTTCGCACAACGGCCCTATAAGTTAGTTCCCCCTGCAGCCCAATAAATAGCTTTCCCTATGGCTGCCCATGAACAACTAAATAAATGTTATGCCGTATAACTTGAGTTTAAAGACTAGTACAGGTGGAGGCAAGATGTCGAAGTGAAACGAGATGAGAGTACGAGACTGCCTGTTGGAGTGGAAGAAGACTAGTTGTTGGAGGCAGGCCAGTCTAGTTGTACACGCCGTGGATTTACCCATCCGTGACGTGACATCTGGCGCTAAAAGGTTCGAAGTGGTACCTCCAGACCGGCCAGTACTAAGCCGTCCCCATGAAACGAGACGAGAGAATGAGACTACTTGTTGGAGTGGAAGAAGACTAGGTTGTTGGAGTCATGCTTCCGACATCATGCTGAATGGTCTGGTGGCCTTTCACGTCGTTTGACACCAACAACTAGTCCAGGTGGAGACACGATGTCGAAGTGAAAGGAAACGAGAGAACGAGACTACTTGTTGGAGTGGAAGAAGACTAGGTCGTTGGAGGCAGGCGTCTGACATCATGCTGAATGATCTGGTGGCCTTTCACGTCGTCTGACACTAGCAACTAGTCCAGGTGGACACACGATGTCGAATTGAAAGGAGACGAGAGAATGAGACTACTTGTTGGAGTGGAAGAAGACTAGGTTGTTGGAGGCAGGCTTCCAACATCATGCTGAATGGTCTGGTGGCCTTCCTCGTCGTCTGACACTAGCAACTAGTCCAGGTGGAGACACGATGTCGAAGTGAAAGGAGGCGAGAGAATGAGACTACTTGATGCAGTGGAAGAAGACTAGTTGTTGGTGTCAGGCCAGTCTAGTTGTGCAAGCCGTGGATTTACCCATCCGTGACATCTGGCGCTAGAATTTTCTGAGTGATACTTGTTGACCAGCCAGTACCGAGCTGCTAATCTACACGCGGCCTCTGGGTAATATTGTTTCCCTCAGGACCTGCATTAATGTAGAAGCCGTGGATTTACCCATCCGTGACGATTAGCGCTATAAGTTTCGGAGTGGTACCTCCGGACCGGCCAGTACTATGCCGTTAATCTACATGGGGCCTCTGAGTAATCTTGTACTCCTCGGGACCTGCATTACTGTAGAAGCCGTGGACTTACCCATCCGTGACATCTGGCGGCAGTCGGATAAAGGGAGGCTCCGAAACCAATCTGGCGCCAGATCTCACGGATGGGTAAATCCACGGCGTCTACACTACTTTTTGGTGTTAGACGTGAAAGACAACCAGACCATTCAGCATGATATCAAAAAAGGTGCATTGAGATAGATGTCCAATCGCTCCACGTCCCGGGATAAAGGCGTCAGATATGTATTTATCTGGCAGAGGGGCTTATCTGGCAGAGGCTCTTATCAGGCAGAGGTCCTTATCTAGCAGAGGTGCTTATCTGGCAGAGGCGCTTATCTGGCAGAGGGGCTTATCTGGCAGAGGGGCTTATCTGGCAGAGGCGCTTATCAGGCAGAGGTGCTTATATGGCAGAGGCGCTTATCTGGCAGAGGCGCTTATCGCTTATCAATCCGACAGGGCTATGATAGGGCTATTAAATCAGACAAGGCAGGTTGTTGGATTCAGACAAGGCTGGTTGTTGCAGTCGAATAAGGCAGGTTGTTGGAGTAAGGGTTGTTCAGGGGGACTCCCATGATCTGAGACAACGGAAGGCATAGACCATTAGACAATGGTGCGTGTAAAAAGTCTTTGGACCCTCTACATCAGGGGGAATCATAAAGGGTCCCTAAGTTAATTAGTAGAAGAAGGAGAATTGTTATAAGGTTCTGTACGCCAGGTTTGGCGACTAACCATATGTACATTGTAGGATTTATACAACCATACAACCATATGTACATTGTAGGATTTGTAGCGAACAATTACCCCCCGTGTGAGAACCACAGAAACCAGGGATTTCTAGTGCACATTTCGGGGTGCAGATTCGAATCGGGGACTCCTCCGGTTGTGGTGACCACTCTTTAATTCGTAGAGCATGACTTTACATCACTTTGGAAATACCAGAAAGTTACGGATAGCCACTAAGATGGAGATAGGTAAACCATAGGATAGCCCCTAACTACCTAGCGTCTCTAACTGACATGATTGGACAGCGGTAGACGCATGAATCCCGCCGATTTGCATCAAGACGCACCCAGTCCCAAGATCTACACCTGAGACGCAACAGACCCCCCAGAACCTGTGTCTGAGGCACAACGGACCCACATGAACGCAACCAACCTACTGGATCTTCGTCTGGGACGCAGTGGACCCTCCCAGATCTGTGTCTGAGACGCTAGGCGCAGTGTTTTGAACAACCCCAAGAGTCAGACAAGTTTATTTTGTGTACTTGAACTGTTACATGGTTCTTCAACCAACTCTAGGCTGCCCAACGTCTGCCAATTCCAAGTCCCCCCATGCGATGCCCATGGGAACCAGGGAGCACAAGAAGCGGATTAGACAGTTTAAAGACTTTCCCAGGTCCAGGACAATTTGTCGGAGCCATAAAAGACAAGTTGGAGTATACATATGAGCCTAATCTTTCGTAGGAGTGGCAATGCCATTCGGACTGAATCCTCTTGTCGCTGGTTTGTGTCGGGGGACCCACCTCTTAAGGTGAAAGTCCTTTCACAACTTGAAAAACAAGTATTTGTTGAAGTCACTATGGAGTCAGTGCCCTTGGATTGTTATATTGGATTGTTACATGGATTTCCAGCCAACTCTGGTCTGCTCACTGTCTTCCAATTTCAAGTCTCCCCGTGTGATACCCACGGAAGCATGGAAAGCGGATGGGAGCATGGAAAGCAGATACGACAGTTCAAAGACTTGTCCAGGCCCTTCATAAATCTTGATGGTGACTTGTTTGGAGTCAAACAAGTCCATTTGTTAGAGTAACTCAGGAGTTACTGTGCTCTCATGGTATTCGTCGGAGTCACTGCCGTTATCTATCCTATTAGCTGGTCCGATATTTTTTAATTTTGTTTTTACTGCCGAAGACAGCAAGTGAGCAAGTAGCCAAATTGCTGGCTGGAGCCATGTAACCAAGTTCAAGTACATGTTAGCTGATTTGATACATGGTCAATTAGTGCGCCTACTATTTGTTAGGAGTGGCAACACCATTCAAACTTAATCCTTGGTAGGTGTCGCTAGTTTGTGTCGCAAGACCCACCTCCTGGGGTGAAATTCCTTTCATAAAAATAAAAATTGTGTGCCAGTATCAGCCCTCTAGCTTCTTACTGTCTGAAAGCAGAGGATACACGGATAGCGTATACATTAACCAATGGTGCGCCTTATTACGAGGCGTGAGGTTGTGGGGGGCAGCCCGTTTGCTTGCATTGGGGCCAACCCCTAAAGGCATGGATATAATGTATTATACATACTGTAATATATAAGTTACAGAACATGTAAACTACTGTACATGTCATATATGTAGTAGTATATATAGTAATATATATAAGTAGCAGAACATGTGCACAACTGTGCCTACTATAACGGTATATAATATATTAGTGGTATACCATTTATACTACTGTATATATTATATATAAGTAGCATACCATTTACTCTATTGCGCCACACTCTCGAGCAGGGTTGTTCAAATCCCATTGAGAATTTGCGTGGCAAAAGCAAAGCCCCCCCCCCCACACACACACAAACAAAATGCGTGAAACTCGCTCGACGCACGTCTCAGTCAAAATGTGAGAGAAATGAAGCACATCCCAGATATAGTGTGCGTGATTTCACGCACTCGCCCTCTGGAGCGTGCACGATTCCTAGCTTTGTTCTTGAGCGCATCAATCAATAACGCTTATGGGTGTGCACAGTCTAACGAAGACCAACACATTTAAATTGGACTTGGTTTGCTTCGATTACATGGCACAGAGTCTCATACACCCTCGCGGTGTCAAGTAGACTTTAACATGTAATGTAATGTAATGGTCTGTCAACCTCCAGTCTGCTTACTTTAGGCGGGCGGAGAAGGATGGGTCCGTTGCGTTGCAGGACGCAGGCTATGTTCAATTGGTTGCGTCTCAGGCAGCAGAGCTGGGGGTCTTCCTAAAGTACCCTGTTGGTAACATGGCTGTAGGACGAATTCAGGGCCCCCGTCGGCAAAACGATTGTGTGGGGTACAGTTCATCAGTGTTTTTTCTTTTTAAGCCCTTCCTACACGGTTGGGCAAGTCCCTTCAGCCTATTTGGCCTACCCCTGGACTGTAACAACACTCAGGACTCCTGGGTGTATACTTTTTTTGTGTAGTCGTGAAAGGACCTTCACCCCAGGAGGTGGGTCTCCCGACACAAACCAGCGTAAGGCAGTGACTTCGGTGTGGAGTGTGGACCAGGGTTATTCAGGGGGACCCCCAAATCCCCAACTCCTTCTCGAGACGCAGCCTGCTTCAAAATCTGCTTCTTCAGGCGCATCCGGCTTCAGAATCTGTGTCTGCGATACACCCAGTCCCTCGAAGATGTAACGGACCTTTGGAAGGTCTTTTAGTTCCAAGGATTCATAAACTCCAAAGTGTGAGGGAGATTCTAAAACTACAATACTGATGCTGGGATGGAAACCTCCATTGATGGTAAACCCTTAAGCATGAAATAAGAACTCTTTCAATCCATACATAGCGTAGAAGAGGACGCTTCTAATTTCTCCCTTCAGACTAGTGCAGTCTGAGTCTGGTTATGCACATCTATCTATCTATCTATCTATCTATCTATCTATCTATCTATCTATCTATTTACCATATATGCATGTGGTCAACTATCTTCAGGTTGGGGTCCACTTTCCTCAGCGAGGATCTGTGCCAGAGGCATGTCCGCCAAATTGTCTGGGTCGGTTGGCCTTGGGCTCATCCGTCCGCCCAGGTTTCCAGAGTACGAGCCTTGTCTTGACCATCTGGCACGGAGCCCCCCATCATGTATGAGACCAGGGCTGCCGGGAGCCTGCAGGGCAATTTTTTCGCAAATAGGTTCCACAAAAATGACGATTGGGAAAGATGATGGAAGTGGTGGAGGAAGTGGAGTGGAAGTGGAGTGAGCCCTCTCTTGCGTATCTTGAGCGGATCCCCCCATCATGTATGAGACCAGGGCTGCCGGGAGCCTGCAGGGCGAAATTGTCGCAAATAGGTTCCACACAAAATGATGATTGGGAAAGATGATAGACGCGGTGGTGGTGGGGATGGTGGTGGAAGTAGAGTGGAAGTGGAGTGAGCCCTCTCTTGACCATCTTGCAGGGAGTCACCCAATATGTATGAGACCAAGGCTGGAGGCAGCCTGCAGGGCAAAATTGTCGCTATTGGGTTCCAAAATATAGAAATATTGGATAATATGGTGGAAGCGATGGTGGTGGTGGTGGTGGTGGTGGTGGAAGTGGACGTGGAGAGGAGTGAAGTGGAGAAAGTCCTCTCTTGAGCATCTTGAGCGGAGCCCCCCATCATGTATGAGACCAAGGCTGAAGACAGCCTGCAGCGCAAAATTGTCGCTATTGGGTTCCACAAAATAGGACGATTGGGAAAGATGGTGGAAGCAGTGGTGGTGGTGGAGGTGGAGTGGAAGTGGAGTGACGTGGAGTGAGCCCTCTCTTGCGTATCTTGCACGGAGTCCCCCATCATGTATGAGACCAGGGGCTGCTCGGAAGGCCTGCTGGGAAAGCAAAAGAAGCAATGGAACCCAAAACAAAACAAAAAGCAAACAACTGTGCAAGCATAACCAAAAAAAAAGAAGTGAAATAAACTTAAAGGTAAACACATGATCTCAAGGTGGGTTCAACAAAATAGGACGATTGGAAAGATGGGGAAGCGGCGGCGAGGTGGGTGTGTACGTTGGCGAGATTGGAAGTGGAGGGATGAAGTGGAAGTGAGTGAGCCCTATTTGAGTATCTTGCATGATGGAGGTCACCTATCAGTACTGAGACCATGGTGAGGCAGCTGCAGTGCACACAAATTGTCGCATGGGTTCCAAAATAGAAAATGGAAAAGATGGTGGAAGAGATGTTGTGTGTTGTGGTGGTGGATAGGTGGACGTGGACAGGAGTGACGTGGAGTGAGCCCCCTCTTGAGCATCTTGCACAGAGTCCCCCATCATGTACGAGACCATGGCTGGAGGCAGCCTGCTGGGCAAAATTGTCTCAAGTGGGTTCAACAAAATAGGACGATTGGAAAAGATGGTGGATTGGAAAGCGGTTGTTGGATGTGGATCGGTGAGTGAGCGGAGTGGAGTGGAAGTGGGTGGTGGCCCTCTCTTGAGGTTATCTTTGCCATTGGAAGTCACCTATCATGTACGAGACCATGGCTGGAGGCAGCCTGCAGTGCACAATTGTCGCCATTGGGTTCCAAAATATAGAAAATTGGAAAAACTATCGTGGACGGCGCTTTGAAGAGGTATGGAAGCGATGTGGGGTTGTGGGGAAGTGGAGAGTGGACTGTGGCACAGGAAGTGACGTGGGTGAGAGCCCCCTCTGAGCCTCTTGCACATGAGTCCCTCATATGTACCTGGAGACACCAGGCTGGAGGAAGCTGCAGGGCAAAATTGTTGTAAGTGGGTTCCACACAATAGGACGATTGAGAAACGATGTGGCGTAGTGGTGGTTGGTGGGTGATGGTGGTGAAGTGGGAAAGAGTGAAGGATGAAGTGCGCCCTTCTTGCGTATCTGACGGAGTCCCCACATGATGTATGCAGACCCCATGGTTAGGAGGAGCAGCCTGCCGGACACATTGTCTCTAGTAGATTCCACACAATAGGACGATTGGGAAAGATGATGGAAGTGGTTGTGGTGGTGATAGTGGCGCAAGTGGAGTGGAAGTGGAGTGAAATAAATCACAATAGGAAGATTGGAAAAGATGGTGGAAGCGGCGGTGGTGGTGGTGATGGTGGTGGAAGTGGAGTAACGAGGAGTGGAGTGAGCCCCCTCTTGAGCATCTTGCACGGAGTCACCCAGTATGCATGAGACCAGGTCTGGTGGCAGCCTGCAGGGCACAATGAATGGAATTGATGTTTACAATAGTGTTTCAATATTGCCCGTCATAAATGGAGTAGTAGTTGGAAGCCCCCCCCCCCCCCCTACCCCCCCCAGATGTTGTGGAGCGTGGTTGTCTTGAGGGTCAATACAATGGTCCAGATGAAGACCATCTAATAGATGTTGGTACATCTAATGATGTTGTGTACAAGCACGTAATTCACCACAAAATTAGGACGAGGGGAAAGATGATGGCAGCAGTGGTGGTGGTGCAGGTGGCCGTGGGTGGGGAGAGGGGTGGGTGGATGGGTGGGGGGGAGATGATGGCAGTGGTGGTGGTGGTGAAGGTGGCGGCGGGGGTGGTGGTGGTGATGACAGGGAGTGAAGGTCAGATTGGCGGAGTTGGTTGAGAGAAAAAACATGCATCCTGGCACAAGGTGGATGGTGAGGGTTACGCAAATGCCTGCAAGGAGAATTCTCACCAGACCCCCCCAAATACGACGATTGCAGTTCATTCTCTCAACCAACTTCAAGGTTCTGATTTATTTTACCCCCCCCCACCACCACACCACAGACACTCAAACATCAGCACCTCTACTGCAACCATTCCCCCCACCCCACAACCCCACCCCACGATACAACACATCCCCCCCCCCAGCTCCCCCCCCTCGCCCCCCCCCCCTTCCTATCTTGCTACCAAAAAAGCACAGCACAGCACCAGCACAGCAACCACACACCTAAACAGTTCTGTAAGCGCATTGTGTCAGCTTCCAGATGCACCAGGATGTGTTAGCTCTGGCTGAATACCCAGTCAGGGGAGCTCCCTAGAAGCTGCTACTTGTAGCTGACAATAAAATCTTACCCCACACCACCACACCTGCCGCTTGGATCTTGTAGTCCCACACCACACCACAACCACCAAATACACGACCACCACGCTACACCACACCACACCATGCTACACCACACCACACCACGCTACACCACACTACACTGCACCACACCTACCGCTTGGATCTTGTAGTCCCACACCACACCACGCTACACCACACCACACCACGCTACACCACACCACACCACACAACCCTACACCACACCACACCACGCTACACCACACCACACTATAACACTGACGCACACATACCCGCTTTGCTCTTGGTAGTCAAGTACAGCCACACCCACACCACGCTCACCACACCCACACCAACGCTTCACACCCACACCCACACGATGCAAGCCACACCTAACCGCTTGGATCTTGTAGTCCCACACCACACCACGCTACACCACACCACACCACGCTACACCACACCACACCACACCACGCTACACCACACCACACTACACTGCACCACACCTACCGCTTGGATCTTGTAGTCCTACACCACACACGCTACACCACACCACACCACGATAACCACACACACCCAAGCGCTTACACCACACCACACTAACACTTGCCCACACCTACCGTTTGAATCTGGTATAGTCCTCACTAACACCACAACACGCTAACCTCACCAACCCACGCTACACACAACACCACACGTACACACTCACCACACCTACGCTTGGATCTTGTTAGTCACACCACACCCGTACGCACACCACACCACGCTACCACCACACCAACCATGCTACACCAACCACACCACGTACACCACACCACACACACTGCCCCACCCACCTACCGATTGATCCTTGTAGTCCACACACACCCACTACCGACGGCTACACCACACCACATCTACATGACACCACACTACCGACTTTGGATCTTGTCTAGTCCACACCAGCACGCTACAGTCACGACACACCGCCTGCACCACCCCACACCACCCCAACCCACACCACCCCACACCACACTACACTGCACCACACCTACCGCTTGGATCTTGTAGTCCCACACCACACCACACCACGCTACACCACACCACACCACGCTACACCACACCACACTACACTGCACCACACCTACCGCTTGGATCTTGTAGTCTCTAATCGAGTCCATGTAGATAGAGGCACAAAGCAAGAAGCCAGTGAGGCCAATCAAGGCTGCAACCTCAACGTTCCGACCAAGCAAGTTGTTAAAGGTACGTTGGAAGCCCCAGGAATCTGAAGGATTGGATTGGGTTGGATTGGGTTGGATTGCTTTGGATTAGTTTGGATTGGTTTGGATTGGTTTGGTTTGGGTCGGATCGGTTTGAATTGGTTTGGATTGGTTTGAATTGGTTTGAATTGTTTTGGTTTGGATTGGTTTAGATTGGTGTTCTTTTGACTTTAATTTGCTTGGTTTGAATTGGGTGTGAGTTGTTTTTGGATTTTGAGAATAGGATTGGTTGTCATTAGGGGTGAAATGGATTGAGGTGAAATGGACTGGTTGGTATTGTTTTGTATTGAGGTGAAGTGGATTGTGGTGAAATGAATCGAGGTGAAATTTATTGGATCGTATTGGATTGTATTGGTTGTATTGATTTGGGGTGAAATGGATTGGTGTGAAACTGATTGAGGTGAAATATGTTGGATTTTGTTGGTTTAAATTGGTTTGGATTTTATTTAATTTGATTGGTTTGGATTGGTTTGAAATTGAAATCGGGATTGGATGGTTCGGGGTGCAAATTGGGTGAAATTGAAATGGAGTATACTGAAATGAAAGGGCTTGGGGTGACAACTGAAGAACTATTGAGGTGTGAAATGGATCAGATTGGATTGGCTTGGGTTGGTTTGGATTGGTTTGAATTGGTTTGGACTGATTTGTATTGGGGTGAAGTGGATTATGGTGAAATGAATTGAGGTGAAATTTATTGTATTGTATTGTATTGATTTGGGGTGAAATGGATTGGTGTGAAACGGATTGAGGTGAAATATGTTAAATTTGATTGGTTTGGATTAGCTTCCATTGGTTTGGATTTGATTTGATTGGTTTGGATTGGTTTGAATTGGATTGGATTGGTTAGGGGTGAAATAGATTGGGGTGAAACTGATTGAGTTGAAATGGATTGGATTGGATTGTTTTGGGATGATGTTGGGTGAAAAGGATTGAGGTGAAATGGATTGGGTTGTTTATGTTGTTTTGTTTTGTTTTGGATTGGTTTGGATCGGGTTGAAATGGATTGGGGGTGAAACGGACTGCGGTGAAATGGATTGGATTGGTTTGGATTGGTTTTGGGTGAAATGGATTGGGGTGGTTTCTATTAGAAGGCTTGGTTGGATTGATTATGATTGATTTGGCTTGGGATTGTTTTTAGATTGCGTTCGCGGCGTGAAGGCTGTGAGGTGATATTGATATAATATTAGATTGGGATCTGAATAACGGTGATCGAGTGTGCCATACATGGAAAAAAGGTAATGATAACGCCTGGAGGGGCGTGGTATTCAGGGAACCCCCCCATCGTATGCGGGGCACAGAGACGGGGTTCTTCCAAATCAACTGGACAAAAGAGCTAGCAATCGCGGTGACACGACACGGAACGCGAAAAGGGCGACCAGTAGGGGGAATCGAACCCCCGACCCTTTTTTGTTATAGCAATTTGATGTGCCATACATGGAGGTACCCACATCATCGTAATTAAGGTGGAGATGATTTTATATTGACAATTTGTAGATCGTAACTTCACAGCTCGATGTTTTTCAGGCCCAAGTTGTAGGTGTCGTACTTTCACACCGCGACCTGTTTAGGCCCATTGTAGGTTGCCATTCAATCCCGACTGTTCAGGCCCATTGTGTTGTCTTCGTCTCCCTTGCCACCTCGACTGTTTCAGACCCAAATATACTTACTTCCCTAGACATGGTGAAGAATTCTTGAAAATTTGGGTTGATCACTACTCGGGTGTTGTGGGGGGGATGGGTGGGTGAGGTGAGAGAGAGGGTGGGAGAGGTTAGTGTAGGTGTGTGTTTGGTGAGAGGATGAGAGGTGTGTGACTTTGTGTGTGTGGTGGGAGCATAGTGGAAGAGGCCAAGGGAGCATGCAGCAATGAGGGTTGAAACATGCACCACCATGTTGCATTTCCGGAGAGCTTACCACTTACTCGGTGGGTGTGGGTGGGTGGAGTTGGTGAGGGTGTGTGTGTGTGTGGCTGGGTGGGGTGGGAGAGGGTGGGTGTGTGATGGGTGGGGGCCCATGTGTGGTAGAAGCCAAGGAGCATGCGGTACTGAGGGTGAAACAGCACCACTCGGTTGTGGAGATGCCTGACCACTTACTCGGTGTGGGTGGGTGGGGTGGACTGGTGAGTGTGAGGGTGTGGTGTGTTCTGGGTGGGGTGGGAAGGAGTCTATCGATGGGGGGGGAGAGGGGGGCTGGTGTATGGGTGGGGGGCCCTGTGTGTGGTAGAAGCCAAGGAGCATTGCGGTACTGAGGGTTGGATGATTGACTGTTGGAAAAAGAACACTCGGTTGTGGAGATGCCTGACCACTTACTCGGTGTGGGTGGGTGGGTGTGGAGTAGTGTTGAGGGTGTTTGTGTGTGTCTGTGGGGTGGGTGGGTGGGAGAGGGTGGGGTTTGTGTCGAATGATAATGTGATGGGTGGGGGCCCATGTGTGGTAGAAAGGCCAAGGAGAATGCCGGTGGGGGGGGGGGGTACTGAGGGTGAAACGCACCACTCATTGTGGAGATGCCTGACCCTGCTCGTGTGGGTGGGTGGGTGGAGTTGGTGAGGGTGTGTGTGTGTGTGTGGCTTGGTGGGGTGGAGAGGGTGGGTGTGGGATGGTGGGGGCCCGTGTGTGTAAGTCCAGAGGCAATGCGGTACTGAGGGGAACACACCACTCGCTGGTGGGATGCCTTATCCCCTTACCGGTTGGTGGGTGGGTGGATTGGTGAGGGTGTGTGTGTGTGGCTGGTGGGGGGGAGAAGGGTGGGTGTTGAGGGGTGGGCCCATGTTTGTAGAAGCCAGGAGGCATGCGTACTGAGGTGAACACCCACTCGTTGTGAGATGCCTGACCAGCTTAATACGGGTGGGGGTGGGTGGAGTTTGGTGAGGTTGTGTGCGTTTGGCTGGGTGGGTGGGAGAGTTGGTGTTGTATTGGTGGGGGCCCCATGTGTGGTAGAGCCAGGGCGTGCTGCGGTACGAGGGTGAACCGCACCACCGTTTGTGAGATGCTGCCACTTACGTCGGTGTGGGTTGTGGGTGAGTTGGTGAGGGGTGGATGGTGTGTGCCTGGGTGGGGGGGAGAGGTGGTGTGTGATGGGTGTGGTCCCATTGTGGTAAATCCAAGAGCATGGCCTGTCTGAGGGTGCAACAGCACCACTCGGTTTGTGGAGATGCTACCACGGTCTCGGTGTGGTGGGTTGGTGAGTTTTTTGAGGTTGTTGTTTGTGTGTGCTGGGTGTGGTGGGGATAGGTGGGTGTGTGGTGGGGGCCCATGTGTGGTAAAGCCAGGACATGGCGGGACTGAGGGTGAAACAGCACCACTCTTGTGAGATGCCTGACCATTTACTCGGTGGGGTGGGTTTTAGTCTGGTGTTTTTGGGTTGGGAACGGGGGGTGGTGGTGGTGTTGGGGGAGAGGTTGGGTGTGTGGGGTTGAGGTGGTGGGGTGTGGTGTGAGATGGTGGGGGTTGGTGGTGTTTGCGTGGGTGGTGGATTGGGCGTGCTTTGTTTTGTTTTTTGTTGCAACGCGTGGGGGGTGGGGGTGGCTCGGGTGGGGTGGTGGTCGGTTGCGGTCGGTGGTTTTGTGGGCGCGGTGGGGTGGTGGGGTCGGGGGTGTGTGTTTGGGCGCGGGTGGTGTGTGTGGTGGGGGTTGCTTGGGCGGGGGTTTGGTTGGTGGATTGCGTGGTTGGTGTGGTGGGTTGAGTGGGGGGGGGGGGTGGGCGCGGGTGTGTGGTGGTGGTGGAGGGAAGGGGGGGGTGGGTTAGGGGGGGTGTGGGGGGAGGTTGGGGTGTGGTGGGGTTGAGTGGGTGGTGGGTGGGAGACGTGTGGGGGGTGGGGGGTTCATGAGAGCGGGTGGGGGTGTGGTGGGGTTGAGTGGGGGGTGTGGGGGGGAGGGTGGGGGGTGGGGAGGGGGGGGGGTGGGGGAGAAGTTGGGGGGGGGGTGGTGGAGAGTGGGGGTGTGGTGGGGTGGAGTGGGGGGTGGGTGGTGGGAGAGGGGGGGGTGTGTGGGGGTGAGGTGGGGGTGGGGGGGGAGGGGGGGGGTATGGCTAGGGCACAGGTGGGGTATCAGCCAAGGACAGGCAGCTCGAATTGTGACAATCAGCCCTTCCGAGTAGGGTATTGCTGTTTTCTGGTTGCGATGCATCTCGTTGATACTTTTTGGATGTGGGTGTTGGGTGTGGTGGGTGGGGGAGCATGTGTGGCAGAGGCCAATGAGCAGACAGCACTGAGTGTGACCAGCAGCACTTACTGGGAGGAGGGTGGTGCTGTTGACCTGTGTGACCAGCTCGTTGAATAGCTTTGTGGGTGTGGGTGTTGGGTGTTGCTATAAGACCTAGAGTTCCTGCTTGATGCTGTGTAGGCAGCACGCTTGCGATCTGCACAAAAAGGGATGAACCTTTTAGAGTTTAATGACCAAACACCCATTTTCTATTCATTTAATTATTGTACATGCCTCTGCACAAAAAGCGGATATGGCATTAGAAGTTTAATGACCACATTTCATTCATTGTAATTTATTTACACAGGCGATCTGCACAAAAAGGCGATATGAATTGAGTTTTAAAATGACAACAGTGCATTCCGTTAATTGATTTTACTGCGATCTGCACACGAAAGGTCGGATAGAGAGTTGTAAATGGCCACCTTTTCATTCCTTGTAATTTATTTTAACATCGAGTCGGCCAAGAAAGGCGGATAGATGAGTTTTAAATGACCAGCATTTCATTCATTTAATTTATTTTACATGCGATCTGCACAAAAAAGGGCGGAATATGATTGAGTTTTAAATGACCAGCATTTCATTCATTTAATTTATTTTACTTGCGATCTGCACAAAAGGGACGGAGATAATTGATGGGAAAGGACCACATTCATTCATTTAATTTATTGTACTTGCGATCTGCACAAAAAAGGGCGGAATATAATTGAGTTTTAAATGACCAGCATTTTATTCATTTAATTTATTTTACATGCTATCTGCACAAAAAAGGGCGGAATATGTTTGGGTTTTAAATGAACACCATTTCATTCATTTAATTTATTTTACTTGCTATCTGCACAAAAAAGGGCGGGATATAATTGAGTTTTAAATGACCAACATTTCATTCATTTAATTTATTGTACTTGCGATCTGCACAAAAAAGGGCGGAATATAATTGAGTTTTAAATGACCAACATTTTATTCATTTAATTTATTTTACATGCGATCTGCATAAACAGGGACTGAATATGTTTGGGTTTTAAATGAACACCATTTAATTTAGTTATTTTATTTTACTTGCTATCTGCACAAAAACGGAAGGAATATATTTGGGGTTTAAATGAACAAAAAATACAGAATATATGTGGGTTTTAAACGAACAAAAAGGGAAGGAATATATTTGGTTTTTAAATAAACAAAAAGGGACGGGATACATTTGGGTTTTAAGCGACCACCTTTTCATTTATTCAACTGCAGCTTGTGTAGTATAAACGATCAAAATCTTAAATGCCCGCCATTTCATGTTCTAAACTGCAGTTTATGTAGTTTGTATACTTTAGACGACCACCATTTCATTGATTTAATTGAAGTTATTGTAGTTTAAACGACCCAAATTGTAAATGACCGCCATTTCATGTTCTAAACTGCAGTTTATGTAGTTTGTATACTTTAGACGACCATCATTTTAAACGGCCCCCCTTGCGGTTGAAAAAATGGATGGGCGCATCACGGGGATATTTGTCCGGTAATAATCTGATCGGGTAGAAAACCGGGAGTACCCGTTTTGGTCTCCAAGTTGCCGAATAATAAACCTAAAACAAAGTTTTTTTGTTTACAGAATTGCTAAACATACCCAACTCGACCAATCGGATAAGGATCCTGTTTGGAGGGGACCAGAGAAAAAAATATACAGGAATAGAGATTCTTCCTCTTTTTGATTTGAAAAAAATATCCCTGTGCACATAGATACGTGTGTGCTACAGTCCAGGGGTAGCCAAGTAGGCTAAGGACTTGCACAACCTCGAATACTCAAGAAATATAGATTAACATTGAAGGGATAATTAAAGCTGCCCCCAGTCATGAACTAGTCCCCATATATGGGTTTAGGGTTTCAACCTAAAACCTATAACCTAAAGGCTAATTGAAACTGCATTTAGTCATGAGCTGGTCTCTATATATGGGACCATGTGTGGGAGCTGTGATTCAATTGTGATGTGGCAAAATGTATACACAATTTGACATTTGTGATGTGGCAAAATGTATACACAATTTGAAGGATACAGACATTTGTGATGTGGCAAAATGTATACACAATTTGACAATTGTGATGTGGCAAAATGTATACACAATTTGAAGGATACAGACATTTGTGGTGTGGTGGCAGCAATGTTTCACATTTGAATGATACAGACATTTGGGATGGGGCAAAATGTATACACAATTTGACATTTGTGATGTGGCAAAATGTATACACAATTTGAAGGATACAGACATTTGAAAGGCTTACGGTCTGCGAAACCAAATTAACCCAACATAGTAGCCATCCTCCAGTATGTACGGTACATGCTAACGGGAGGGTTCCTTCAATCTCACGTCCTGTGCAACGCCAACTCGGCTAATTAGAAAAACATCCTTTGACTGTACATGCAAACACGCACTCATGTGTGTGCCCGCCCATTGGCACACTCTGCCACCCATGGCACGCTTCGGGAAGAGAAAAAAATCCAGTCTTTCCTAATGCAGCGTCGCAAGCGACGCGGAAACTTGGCGGGATGGTTTTAGCAACCAGAACTAACGGTGGCAACGAGGAACTGACCTAAGCGCGTTAGTTCGGGCGACCGTTGCGTGACGTGTCCAGACTTCATTTCATAAAATCTTTTCCGATCTGTACGGACACATGGGTAAACATGGGAGCTCCCGCCCCGCCCGTTGTTTTAAAAGAGGGGGCTCCGCCGAAAAAAGCCCACACCCTCCCTTTCTGTGTGATATAGGCCGTCAATAACTCACCGGGCACTTACAAATTATAGGCTGGCAATAATATTCATCGAGAAATATGCTGCAATATTATAATAATATAACATGCGCTATGGTGTCCTCAACTTCACGTCCTGTGAGTAACTGTATTACACGGATGTAACAATTTCAATTTCAATTTTTATATAACATGCGCTGTGATATTATCTGAGTGTATATTATCTGAGGGTGAATCTCACCATTAGACAGGATCTCGTAAGCTTCTGTTATTGCCTGCAGAGGGTGTGCATGGAGCTTTATTGGACTCAATAACAATGACGTGGCGATGGCGGTGGAGGTGAGGTGGAGGTGGGTGGAGGTGGGGGTGAAGATGACAATGACGATGGCGATGGCGGTGGAGGTGGAGGTGGAGGTGGGGGTGAAGATGACAATGACGATGGCGGTGGAGGTGGAGGTGGAGGTGGGGGTGAAGATGACAATGACGATGGCGGTGGCGGTGGAGGTGGAGGTGGAGGTGGAGGTGGAGGTGGAGGTGGAGGTGGAGGTTGTGGGTGAAGATGACAATACGTGGCTATGGCGGTGGAGTGGAGGTGGAGGTTGGGGTGACTGAAGATGACAATGACGATGGTGATGGCGGTGGAGGTGGAGGTTGGAGGTGGGTGAAGATGACAATGACGATGGCGGTGGAGGTGGAGGTGGAGGTGGGGGTGAAGATGACAATGACGATGGCGGTGGAGGTGGAGATGAAGGTGGAGGTGAAGATGAACACAAAGATGAAGGTGAAAATGAAGATGACGGTGGACGAAGGTGAAAATTAAGATGAAGATGACAATGAAGATGAAGGTGGAGGTGAAGGTGAAGATGAAGATGGAGGTGGAGGTGAAGATGAAGATGAAGGTGGAGGTAAAGGTGAAGGTGAAGGTGAAGGTGGAGGTGAAGATGAAGATCACAATGAAGATAAAGGTGGAGGTGAAGATGTAGATGAAGATGAAGATGAAAATGAAGATGAAATAAAGATTACAGTGACAAATCATCAACATATATGATGATTCAAATGCACATTCACATTTGATGATTTATATACATATTCATATGTTAATGATCCACATGCACATTCACATGCGCCCGCATACACAGACATGCATGCATGCATGCACATGTGCACATAAATACCTTGAACCTGGACGCAGCTTCTAATCTCTTGGCTTCCGTGACATGCATGTGCCTGGTGGTTGGGTGTGAGGGTGGTTGGGTGTGAGGGTGGTTGGGTGGAAGGGTAGTTGGGTGTGAGGGTGGTTAGGTGGGAGGGTGGTTGGTTGGGAGGGTGGTTTGATGGAGGGTGGTTGGGTGGGAGGGTGGGCGGTGGATGGGTGGGAGGGGTGATTGGGTAGGAGGGTGGAGTTTGGTTGGTTGTGAGGTTGGTTAGGCGGAAGGTTGGTTGGTTGTGAGGTTGGTTGGGTGGTTGGGTGGGGGGTGGTTGGGTGGGAGGGCGGATGGTGGGGTGGGTTGAGGGTGGTTGAGGGTGGTTGGGTGTGGTTGGGTGTGAGGGTGGTTGGGTGGGGGTTGGTTGGGTGAGGGTGGTTGGTTGGAGGGTGGTTGGGTTTGAAGGTGGCTGGGTGGGAGGGTGGGAGGGTGGGAGGGTGGTTAGGTGTTAGTTGGGGGGGGGGGGGGGGGGGGGGGGTTATTACAAGCTTATTTCTGGGCAGGGGGTTCTATGGTCTACGATCTAGGTTGATTGATTTCTCGATACGAGATATCAACAGTTGCAAGAGGTGAGAGAAAGAGACAAATGCTTTGATTGCAGATAGCGACCAGCTTTGATTGATGATGGAATGCAATGTTCTACTGGTTGATCAGACATGTGCATCACTAAACCCTAAACCCTCCCCCCCCCCCCCCCCCCCCCCCCCCCCCCCCCCCCCCCCCCATCAACTAACACCTAGCCACCCTCCACCCTCCCACCCAGCCACCCTCCCGGCCCCCCCCCCCCCCCCCCCCCCCCCCCCCCACCCCCCCCCCCCCCCCCCCCCCCCCCCCCCCCCCAACCCACCCCAACCCCCCTCCCCCCCTCCAAATCCTCAACCGACCACACACCCTCAATTGATTAGGCAAGCTGAGGGGCCATGAGAACTTTGGTGTTGAGCATGATATCATGAACCTACCCCCCCCCCCCCCTCACCCCACTCATGGCATGACAGACAAAGTAACATGCATGTTTTCAGCATTTGTTGCAAATTACGGGGTTGTATTGAAGGTGAGGAGGTTTGTTCAGCGGGGGTTTAAAATTCTGTGGGGTTGTTGAGGTTACAGGGGTTATCAGGGTCGTAGGGGTAACAGGGTTTATGGCTTATAGGTTTTCTAGGGTTTATAGGGGTTACAAGGGTTACAGGGATTATAGGGGTTATAGGGGTTACAGGGTTTATAGATGTTTTAGGGGTAACAGGAGTTATAAGGATTATAGGGTTTATATGGTTTATAGGGTTTATGTGGGTTACAGGGTTTACAGGGTTTATAGGGGTTAAAGAGGAAACAGGGGTTGAAGGTTTAAAGGGCTTACTGTCAACTTTTAATTCTGAGGGGTCTGGATATTCTCCACTGTCCATTGTCAAGATATATTAAGAGGAGTTGTAGGGGTCATAGCATTCTAGGGGATGTAGGGGGTTTAGGGTTTATCATATATTATCTATGGGTAACAGAGGTTGTAGGGGTTATAGCCTTCTGGGGGATGTCAGGTTATTAAGGTTTATATCATTATATGGTTTACATTATATGGGTATATATATGGATTGTATGGGTAATCTCCTTCTGGAAGATGTATGGTTTTTAGGGTTTATGTGGTTTATATCACATATGGGTTTTAGTGGGTCGTAGCCTTCTAGTGGATGTTGGGTTTATAGGGTATGTGGTTTATATCATGTATGGGTTGGAGGGGTTGAAGGTTTTATAGCTTTTTATGGAATGTAGTTTTTAAGGTTTACATGGTTTATATTATATATGGTTTACATCGAGTTTGACCTGGTTTACATTATATATGGGTTGTAAGGGTTATAGCCTTCTAGGGTAAATATGGTTTATAAGGTTTATATGGTTTCTACCATATATGGGTTGTGGGGTAATCGCCTTCTGGGAGATTTAGGGGTTCGGGTTTATATGGTTTTTATTGTATATTATATATGGGCAGCAGGGGGTTGTAGGGGCTATAGCCTTCTAGAGTCTGCATGTTTTCAGGGTTCATATGGTTTACATCATACATGAGTTGTAGAGGATTATAGACTTATAGGGGATGTAGGGTTTATATGTAGGGTGTATATGGATTATATCATACATGGGTTGTAGGGGTTATAGCATGGGATGTAGGTTTTGTAGGGTTTATGTGGTTTATATCATATATGGGTTGAAGGGGGTTATAGCCTTCTAGGGGATGTAGGGTTTTTAGGGTTTATGTTGTTTATATCATATATGGGTTGTAGGGGGTTAAAGCCTTCTGGGGGATGTAGGGTTTTTAGGGTTTATGTTGTTTATATCATATATGGGTTGTAGGGGGTTATAGCCTTCTGGGGGATGTAGGGTTTTTAGGGTTTATGTTGTTTATATCATATGTGGGCTGTAGGGGTTATAGCCTTCTAGGGGATGTAGGGTTTATAGGGTGTATATGGCTTATATCATACATGGGTTGTAGGGGTTATAGCCTTCTAGGGGATGTAGGTTTTTAGGGTTTATGTTGTTTATATCATATATGGGTTGTAGGGGGTTATAGCCTTCTAGGGGATGTAGGGTTTATAGGGTTTATATGGCTTATATCATACATGGGTTGTAGGGGATATAGCCTTCTAGGGGATGTAGGTTTTTAGGGTTTATGTTGTTTATATCATTTATGGGTTGTAGGGGGTTATAGCCTTCTCGGGGATGTAGGGTTTTTAGGGTTTATGTTGTTTATATCATATATGGGTTGTAGGGGGATGTAGGGTTTTTAGGGTTTATGTTGTTTATATCATACATGGGTTGTAGGGGGTTATAGCCTTCTGGGGGATGTACGGGTTTTTAGGGTTTATGTTGTTTATATCATATGAGGGTTGTAGGGGGTTATAGCCTTCTAGGGGATGTAGGGTTTTTAGGGTTTATGTGGTTTATATCATATATGGGTTGTAGGGGGTTATAGCCTTCTGGGGGATGTAGGTTTTTTAGGGTTTATGGGGTATATATCTCGTATCATATACAAGTTGGAGGGGATGGAGGGTTTATAGCCTTCTAGGGAATGTAGGGTTTATAGGGTTTATAGGGTGTATAGGGTTTATATCATACATGGGTTGTAGGGGTTGTATCCTTCTAGTGGATGCAGGGTTTATGTGGTTTATATGGTATGTATAACATATACGGGTTGGAGGGGTTGGAGGGTTTTTAGCCATCTAGGGAATGTAGGGTTTATAGGGTTTATATCATATATGGGTTGTAGGGGTTGTATCCTTCTAGTGGATGTAGGGTTTATATGGTATACATAACATATAGGGGTTGGAGGGGTTGGAGGGTTTATAGCCTTCCAGGGAATGTAGGGTTAATAGGGTTTATATCATATATGGGTTGTGGGGGTTATCGCCTTCTAGGGTATTTAGGTTTTTTGGGGGTTAAATGGTTTATATGATTATATCATATATGGGTTGTAAGTTTTATAGCCTTCTAGGGGATGAAGGTTTCTTAGGGTTTATATGTCTTTTATCATACTGGCATATGGGTAGTAGGGGGTTATCGCCTTCTAGGGGATTCAGGGGATTCGGGGTTTACAGGGCTTAGACGGTTTATATCATACATGGGTTTTAGGGGTTACAGCCTTCTAGGGCTTGTAGGGTCCAAAGCCCCAAGGATCATAATTTAGCTCATGTGCTACTTGTAGCACCATGAATAAACTCCAAGTGTTTAACAATTTTCAGTGGTGCGCTGCACAGGGGTGAACTTGTGGCCTGGAGAGGTGCTGATATTCAAATCCATATCCATGACGGGGCTATCTCGAGGAAGGAGTTCATATCATTTCTTTTAGGGGGGTATGTGCAGCAGCTTCTAGGCAGCTCCCTTGCCACGTCCTTGGGCTAAAGCTGAAGCTAGCTAGTGTGTCTGGAAGCTGACGTGATGGGCTTGTCAATGCAGCTGAAAGCTTAGGGATTGGATAATGGAGCTGGCTGGAAGCTACCATGTGAAGCTCCAAATGTAAACTTTAGGTGTTAAATAACCCTAGACATGGTGGGGTTCATCTCAGACGGGTGTGACGTTACTCTGAGGTAAGGTTAGCTGAGATTCCGTGATGTTAGAGCTATCGCCATTGGCTGCAAGATTCATCTCCCATGCCTTTCAGAGAATTCGTGTCCGTCCTCGAACCCCCCACCCACCCCCACCCATACCACGGGGGTCGCTTCTACCTGTCCGGGTGGTGAGTCATGGCTAGCTTTCTGAACGCGGCCTTTAGCTCCTCGGTTGAACAGCCCTCGGACAGCCCTAGCGCCCGAAACAGCTCCGACATTTTTGGCAAGGGATGAAGCAAAGAATGGGCGTTAAAATAAAACCGGTGCTGGGAGGCCCTGGAGGGTATTCAATTCGGTTCTTGTTGGTTTAAGTCAATCCGATCCGAGCTGGAGGAGTAACCTGTGTGGCTCCGTACATACGTACGTGGTCTGGTTGGAATCGGTGGGAATCGGTTGAAGTCGTGGAAATCCGGTTCAACAGGCCCGCCCAACCAACCAGGGTTTGGTCCCACCCCGTCCCACCTCCCTCTAGAGGCGCATGAATTTGATCATTTTGACCAGCTAGCTGACGCGTTGCTTACTTCTCGAGCCACTCCTCTTTTCCTCGATCTTTTGCGCAATGGAAGAAACGGTATTGCCTGGGCGAATTTGAGCATTTCAAACGTCGCAGCACTAGCCTTTCTACCCGCAATCGGGAAAAAAACTCCAGTGCTGATCGTCTCTCGTTCAAGCTAGCCATTGCAGCACTGCCGCTAGACTATCTCACATATCCTGCTCCCTCTGCTCTAGTTCCAGTCTTGGAACCATGAGGCGTACCGGTCGACTGCTCGGCCTAGGCTTAGATGCGATCTTTCATCGTCCGGCAGCAGTCCTGCAAAGATCATTCAACCGTGGCAGCGACGTGTACACTTACCGTGGGCTCGGTTTGTTTGGCATTAAGGGTTTGAACCATCCCCAAGACTTCATGCGATTGCTAGGAGATACTCAAACTAGGTGAGGGCCATGCCCTTGTTTTGTTTTGATTGGATTACATGGTCTAGCAGCCTGCAGGCTGCTCACTGTGTGTGGATCGAGTTAACATGGGTGGCATAAACACTACTGCACCAAACTCCTGAGTACAGGCCATGCTCCTTGTTGGTATGCAGCATGTTCCAATGCAAGATGACATGTGTGCTTGTCGTTACGACCTGGTGGGAGTGTTTGTGGGGTGGGATGGGGGTTTGGGGGTAGGGGTGGGGAGGCAGGAGGGAGGACGCAGTGTTTTGTGTTGTGTGTGTGTTGTGTGTGTGTGTGTGTGTGTGTGTGTGTGTGTGGTGTGTGCGGGGAGAGGTGGTGGTGTTGGCGGTGGTTGTGGTGGGGGGGATGGAACGGTGTTAGGGGAGGTGATGGGGGGGGTTGTTGGTATAAAGGAGGGACAATGATTTAATTGGGGGTGGATCATGTGGATGGTTCAGGTAGATCATAAAGAAGATTCAGGTAGATCATAAAGAAGATTCAGGTAGTTCATTTTTTTCTTTCTTTCAAAATATTCGTGAGTCCCTCCTGACTCGATCAATCCTTTTGTAGTCCAGTAGGGCACAAGGAAAATATCATCATCATCATCATCATCATCATCATCGTCATCATCATCATCACCACCACCACCATCATCATCATCATCATCATCATCATCATCATCATCACCACCACCATCATCATCATCATCATCATCATCATCACCACCACCACCACCACCACCACCACCATCATCATCACCACCACCATCATCATCATCATCATCATCATCATCATCATCATCACCATCGTCATTGGGAGTGTTCATGTGAATCATATAAAGGTTGTATGCGTAGGGATAAGGTTAATCATTTGAAGAGATCATAAGGAGGGGGATCATATGGAGGGATGAATCAGAGGGTTGAGGTCGATTATGTGGAAGGGTGACGTAGATGATATGGAGGGAGGATGTGGAAGGGTGACGTAGATGATGTGGAGGGGTGACAGAAGTCTTGGGTAGGGATGGCGTAGATGATGTTGAGAGAGGATGTGGAAGGGTGACGTAGATGATGTGGAGGGAGGAAGTGGATGGGTATTGTAGATGATGTGGAGGGGTGACGGAAGTCATGGGTAGGGATGACGTAGGTGATGTTGATAGAGGATGTGGAAAGGGTAATGTAGATGATGTGGAGGGGTGACGGAAGTCATGGGTAGGGATGACGTAGGTGATGTTGATAGAGGATGTGGAAAGGGTAATGTAGATGATGTGGAGGGGTGACGGAAGTCATGGGTAGGGATGACGTAGATGATGTTGAGGGAGGATGTGGAAGGGTAATGTAGATGATGTGGAGGGGTGGCGTAAGTCATGGGTAGGGATGACGTAGATGATGTTGAGGGAGGATGTGGAAGGTTGTGAAAGGGTGACGTAGATGATGTTGAGGGAGTATTTTGAAGGATGTGGAAGGGTGACATAGGTGATGTTGAGGGAGGATGTGGAAGGTCGTGAAAGGGCGACATAGATGATATGGAGGGGTGACGTGGGTGATGTTGAGGGAGGATGTGGAAGGGTGACATAGATGATGTTGAGGTGAGGATATCATGAAGAGGGATGCTATGGTGTGGTGAGGTTGGTCATTTGGAGGGACCGTATGGACTGATGCGGCCGATCATTTGGTGGGTCCAAGGATCGTCAGGACAGTACGGTGAAGCTGGGCAAGGCCTGCACTAGCAATAAATTATGTGGATACATTAGTATACGGATGTGGATGGCTGAAGAAGTGGGCATGTGTGTGCGCATATTAAGGTTGCAAATAAACGCTGACGCACACACAAACACGCACTATCACACACACACTCATTAACTTGCACACACGTGCGCACACACAAACAGAAAGAAACATACACATGTACTGAGTCTCTTTCCCCCCCCCACCCACCCACCCACCCACCCACCCCATCCCCCCCACCCCCCACCCCCCCACCCCCCCCCACCCCCCCACCCGTGCCCCCACCCCACCCCACCCCACCCCACCCCACCCCATCCCACCCCCATGGCAGATGCGATGAGTTGCTTCGTTTGGTGTTGGCCTCAGATTCGAATGCCGCTGTAGTTCAACTCATGGATGATCTGTCAGATGAGGTGAGGCCCTTTGTGGATTGGTGAAGGGTGAGGAAGGGTGGGGTAATGCGTTCGGCAAGGTGGGGTTAAGGACGGAGGTGTTGGGTGAGTAAGGGTCAGGTTACGCGGGGTGGGGTAAGGTGTTGGGCAAGGAGGTGTTAAGTTCGGAGGGATCGGGTGAGGAAGGGTCAGGTGAGGAGGGGTGGGGCAAGATGTGGGCAAGGAGGAGTGGGGTACGGAGGGATGGGGTGAGGAAGGGTCAGGTGAGGAGGGGTGGGGCAAGGTGTGGGCAAGGAGGAATGAGGTACGGAGGGATGGGGTGAGGAAGGGTCAGGTGAGGAGGGGTGGGGCAAGCTGTTGGGCAAGGAGGAATGGAGTATGGAGGGACGGATCACACACACAACCACACACAACCACACTCACACCACCCTAAACCACGCACGCACACACAACGGCACCCAACCACACACAAACACGCACACACCACCACCCTCAACCACACACACACACACACACACACACACACAAACACAAACACACACACACAACCACGCATACACACAACCACACGCACACATACACCACCCTGAAACCCTGAAACCATTCACCACCCTGAAACCATACACCACCCTGAAACCATGAAACAATACACCACCCTTAAACCCTGAAACCGTACACCACCCTGAAACAATAGACCACCCTGAAACCATACACCACCCTTAAACCATGAAACCATACACCACCCTTAAACCATGAAACCATACACCACCCTTAAACCATGAAACCACGCACCACCCTTGAACCCTGAAGCCATACACCACCCTGAAACCCTGAAACCATACACCACCCTTAAACCATGAAACCACACACCACCCTGAAACCATGAAACCATACACCACCCTGAAACCATGAAACCACACACCACCCTCAAACCATGAAACCACACACCACCCTTAAACCATGAAACCCCACACCACCCTGAAACCATGAAACCATACACCACCCTTAAACCATGAAACCACACACCACCCTTAAACCATGAAACCATACACCACCCTGAAACCATGAAACCACACACCACCCTCAAACCCTGAAACCATACACCACCCTTAAACCCTTCAACCATACACCACCCTGAAACCATGAAACCATACACCACCCTGAAACCATGAAACCATACACCACCCTGAAACCATGAAACCACACACCACCCTGAAACCATGAAACCATACACCACCCTTAAACCATGAACCAATACACCACCCTTAAACCATGAAACCACACACCACCCTTAAACCATGAAACCACACACCACCCTTAAACCATGAAACCACACACCACCCTGAAACCATGAAACCATACACCACCCTTAAACCATGAAACCACACACCACCCTTTAACCATGAAACCATACACCACCCTTAAACCATGAAACCACACACCACCCTTAAACCATGAAACCACACACCACCCTGAAACCATGAAACCACACACCACCCTGAAACCATGAAACCACACACCACCCTTAAACCATGAAACCACACACCACCCTTAAACCATGAAACCATACACCACCCTTAAACCATGAAACCACACACCACCCATTAGCCATGAAACCACACACCACCCATAAACCATGAAACCACACACCACCCATAAACCATGAAACCACACACCACCCTTAAACCATGAAACCACACACCACCCTGAAACCATGAATCCATACACCACCCATTAGCCATGAAACCACACACCACCCTGAAACCATGAAACCATACACCACCCTGAAACCATGAAACCATACACCACCCTGAAACCATGAAACCACACACCACCCTCAAACCATGAAACCACACACCACCCTTAAACCATGAAACCCCACACCACCCTGAAACCATGAAACCATACACCACCCTTAAACCATGAAACCACACACCACCCTTAAACCATGAAACCATACACCACCCTCAAACCATGAAACCACACACCACCCTGAAACCATGAAACCACACACCACCCTTAAACCATGAAAACACACACCACCCTTAAACCATGAAACCACACACCACCCTTAAACCATGAAACCATACACCACCCTTAACCATGCAGCTGTGTCGAACCTATGACGCTGCCGAATGTTGCCGCAATGTACACGTGGATCCAGAGTGGCGGACAGCGGCCACACATGTATGCTCAGAGTTGGGAGGTACGTTCTGGATTTGATCTGCAAGTGTGCAGCTATGTGTCCATGGTGTGTGTATCATCATGTTGTCCGTTTGTTTGTGTGTGTAGCCTATTGTCTGTCCGTATCCTGCTGTCCGTTTGTTTGGATAATCGATGCACAACCAAGGCAAAGCCTGGCATGTCAGCCAATGGTCTCTTTACTAACTGGTTTTGGTCCGCTTGATTCTGTTGCCAACACTCTCCTCCAATTACCCGCGTTGCTTGCAACGCTGCCTAGGACTCGTCGCAATGGATGATACTTCGCACCCAAGTTTCGGCTTTTATTTTATGTAGTCGCTTTAAGATAGCTCCTTGAGCCATCCACTAGCAGCTTCATGGTAGCCCCTTGAGCCATCCACTAGCAGCTTCATGGCAGCTCCTTGAGCCATCCACTAGCAGCTTCATGGTAGCTCCTTGAGCCATCCACGAGCAGCTTCATGGTAGCTCCTTGAGCCATCCACTAGCAGCTTCATGGTAGCTCCTTGAGCTATCCACTAGCAGCTTCATGGTAGCTCCTTGAGCTATCCACTAGCAGCTTCATGGTAGCTCCTTGAGCCATCCACTAGCAGCTTCATGGTAGCTCCTTGAGCCATCCACTAGCAGCTTCATGGTAGCTCCTTGAGCTATCCACTAGCAGCTTCATGGTAGCTCCTTGAGCCATCCACTAGCAGCTTCATGGTAGCTCCTTGAGCTATCCACTAGCAGCTTCATGGTAGCTCCTTGAGCCATCCACTTAGCAGGCTTTCATTGTCGCTCCTTGAGCTATCCACCTAGCGCTTCATGGTAGTCCTTGAGCCCATCCACTAGCAGCTTCATTGGTAGCTCCTTGACGCCATCCACTAGCGTTATGGTAGCTCCTTGAGCTATCCACTTGCAGCTTCATGGTAGCTCCTTGAGCCCTCCACTAGCAGCTTATGATCGCTCCTTGAGCCATCCAATTAGCAGCTTATGGTTAGCTCCTTGAGCCTCCATCGCAGCTTCCTGGAGAGCTCCTTGAGCATCCACTAGCAGCTTCATGGCAGCTCCTTGAGCCATCCACGAGCAGCTTCATGGTAGCTCCTTGAGCCATCCACTAGCAGCTTCATGGTAGCTCCTTGAGCTATCCACTAGCAGCTTCATGGTAGCTCCTTGAGCCATCCACTAGCAGCTTCATGGTAGCTCCTTGAGCCATCCACTAGCAGCTTCATGGTAGCTCCTTGAGCCATCCACTAGCAGCTTCATGGTAGCTCCTTGAGCCATCCATTAGCAGCTTCATGGTAGCTCCTTGAGCCAGCCTCTGGGCCAAGTCCCGTCTTGAGTTGGGAGGTAGGCTCTACTGGATGATGCTACTTACCTAAGTTACGGCCTTTTTTGGGGGGGGGGGGGGGGGGGGGGGGGGGGGGGGGGGGGGGACTTTTGATATTAGCAGCTTCTAGGCAGCTCCTTGAGCCATCCACTGGGCCGTGTCCTGTCTTGAGTTGGGAGGTAGGCTCTACTGGATGATGCTACTTACCTAAGTTACGGCTTTGGGGGGGGGGGGGGGGGGGGGGGGGGGGGGGGCTTTTGATATTAGCAGCTTCTAGGCAGCTCCTGAGCCAGCCACTGGGCCGTGTCCTGTCTTGAGTTGGGAGGTAGGCTCTACTGGATGATGCTACTTACCCAACATACAGCTTTTGGGGGGGCCTTTTGTTATTAGCAGCTTCTAGGCAGCTCCTTGAGCTATCCACTGGGCCAAGTCCCGTCTTGAGTTGGGAGGTAGGCTCTACTGGATGATGCTACTTGCCTTAGTTACGGTTTTTTTTGGGGGGGGGGGGGGGGGGGGGGGGGCCTTTTGGTATTAGCAGCTTCTAGGCAGCTCCTTGAGCCAGCCACTGGGCCGTGTCCTGTCTTGAGTTGGGAGGTAGGCTCTGCTGAATGATGCAACTTACCCAAGATACGACTTATGTGGGGGGGTCTTTTGTTATTAGCAGCTTTTTAGCAGCTAGGCAGCTCCTTGAGCGGGCACTGGGCCAAGTCCCAACCTGTGTTGGGTTGTAGGTTCTACTGGATTATGCCACTCTTATGAGTTGCAGCTTCTAGGCAGTTCCTTTTCCCTGCCCTTGGTGCAAATCTGAAGCTATCTATGTGCCTCAGTTCTGACAGGATGGGAATTCCAATGCAGCTGTGAGCTTTGGGCTTGACCCAGTGGCTGGCTGTTGGATCTGGCTGGAAGCTGCCACGTTTAACAAAAAAGAAGAAAGGAAAAAAGAGGGTTTAGGGTTTCTAACCCCCAAACCCTAAATCCATATATTCCGCTCACCACCATGCGTCATATTCCATGTAGGGTTTAGGTTTTCCAAACCCTGAATCCTAAACCAAAATATATCGCTCACCACTATGCATCCTATACCATGTAGGTTATAGGTATTCTAAACCCTAAACCCTAGATCCATATATTCCGCTCACCACCTTGCGACCTATACCATGCAACCTACTAAACCCTGAAGCCCAACTCTCTGAACCCAAACTTACCTAACCCCTAAACGTGCACTGCAAAGTCTTAGCCCTGTATGTATATTACAGTCTAGGGGTGGGCTGAATAGGCTAAATGGACTTGCCCAACCGTAGAAGGAAGGGCTAATAAGAAAAACATTGATGAACTTAACCCCCAACAATTATTTTATCTAAATCGCTTTACTCAAACCATTTTATCTATAACGTTTTGTCTAAATCGTTTTACCTAAATCTCCGGCCTCATCTGCCTGGACCCACCACAACCCTAACCCCAAACCTAGACTGCACAACCTAAACCCTAAACCCTGACTCTCACCCTTTTGACCCCCCCCCCCCTGCACACACGCACACACACACACACACACACACACACACACCACCACCACCACCACTACCACCATTCCACGAATTGAAGGTCAGTTAACCCCAATGTATACCGCAAAGTCCAAGCCCTACATCCTCAGCATCAGGGTACTACATTGTGTCAAATTGGCCAGCGCTTAAAGCACACAAACGTCAAATTGGTCAGCGCTTTTTAGTGCAAAAAGCGCAAAAACTGCGCGCTGCGCCCACTGAGGGTTGAAAAACCATGCAAAATGCGCAGAGGGGCTCAAAAAGCGTGAGCGAAATCGCGCTGCCGCGCGCGCTTTGTAGTACCCTGTTCAGCGTCTCCTCCCTCAATGCAACGCCACCTGAACCCCAAACCTAGAATGCGCAACCTAACCCCTTAACCCTGACCTTTACATTTTTCAATCAACCACCACCACCAGTGTACATCTCGGAGGTCAACCTCCAACCACCAACCACCCACCAGCCTACATCTCGGAGGTCACCCACCACCCACTAACCAACCAACCACCAACCACCACCACCACCAGCCAACATAGCATAGGTCAACCACCACCCACCACCCACCCACCCACCCACCACCACCACCACCAGCCCATCTCGGAGGTCAACCACCACCCACCACCCACCCACCACCCCCACCACCACACCCAGCCAACATAGCAAGTCAAACCACCCATTTTTTTTTCCCCCACCCATTCCCACCCACCCACCCACCCAACCACCACACCACCAGCCCACATGGCATAGGTCAACCACACCCACCACCCACCCACCCCACACCACACCAGCCATACATCTGGGAGGTCAACCACCACCCACCACCCACCCACCCCCACCCCACCCACCCACCCCACCAACCACCACCACAGCCACATAGCATAGGTCAACCACCACCCACCACCACCCACCACCACCACCACCACCAGCCTTATCATCTCGGAGGTCAACCCACCCCACACCACCCACCCACCCACCCACCCACCACCACCACCACCAGCCAACATGCATAGGTCAACCACCCACCCACCACCCACCCATCCACCCAACCACCACCACCACCAGCCAACATAGCATAGGTCAACCACCCACCCACCACCCACCACCCACCACCACCACCACCAGCTACATCTCCGGAGGTCAACCACCACCCACCACCCACCCACCACCACCACCACCAGCCAACCATAGCATAGGTCAACCACCACCCACCAACCCACCCACCCACCCACCACCACCACCACCAGCCTACCATCTCGGAGGTCAACCACCACCCACCACCCACCCACCCACCCACCACCACCACCAGCCTACATCTCGGAGGTCAACCACCACGCCGGGGATGTATGAGAAGTTATCAGCAACCATAAAGCGGTACAACATATCAGTCGCCGCTGCAGCCGCTGTACATGCCCCACCTCCCAAGAAGGACGCCCCCCCCCCCCTGGCCAACCTCCTGCCTCCTCCTCCCTCCCCCTATTGAGCGCAAAAGAGTTGGCTGCATTCGACCCCGAGACAGTCCAAGTGGGCTCCTTGTTATGCTTAGATATGGAGAAAGCGGGCATCCATCTAGACGAGGGCAAACGTGCACGGATGCAAGAGCTAATGAATCTCAACAACCACTATTCCATGGCGTACAACCAAGCACTCACGGATCCCGCCAAGGTTGGCTCGATAACTTTGGAGTCATCCCCCTCATCTACAGTCGGCGGATTCTTCTCAGGCCTCTCAGATCAGGGTTCGCGCATGCTAACCCTGGACTCGGGCTCCGTCAACAACGTCTTGGTTTCGGAGCGAAACGCAAACTTGCGAAAGCAGGTGTACATGGCCGCTAGTGGGAGCCCCAAGTGTAACCTCCAGCTACTTGACGAAATGATTGCTGCTAGGAAGGAGATGGCGAGCCTGGTGGGGTGCAGCAGTTACAGCGAATACAAAGCAAAGAACGCCAGTCTAGCCCAGGAGCCCGAAGCTATCGTGGGTTTCCTGTCCCAGCTGTCGTCCCAGATTCACGGCATGGCAGATGACGAAGTCAAGATTTTAAAGCAGTACAAAGTGGTGGGCTGCGCGGAAGCTAGCGGGGGTGGCTTTGGCGGTGCTCTGGGAATAGGAGGAGGGCCGGATGATGGTCCCCTCCCCATCATCTTCCCCTGGGACACGGAGTACTACATGGCTAGAGCACGCTCAGATGTGTGCTCCGTGCATAATGATAGGTTGTCAGAGTGAGTGTGTGCACCTTCATGTGCCCTCATGTGCCTTTGATGATGATTGTTGCCTGCTGTGCACTTGACATCCATATCATCTTACCCCTCCCCATCATCTTTCCCTGGGACACGGAGTACTACATGGCTAGAGCACGCTCAGATGTGTGCTCCGTGCATAATGATAGGTTGTCAGAGTGAGTGTGTGCACCTTCATGTGCCCTCATGTGCCTTTGATGATGATTGTTGCCTGCTGTGCACTTGACATCCATATCATCTTACCCCTCCCCATCATCTTTCCCTGGGACACGGAGTACTACATGGCTAGAGCACGCTCAGATGTGTGCTCCGTGCATAATGATAGGTTGTCAGAGTGAGTGTGTGCACCTTCATGTGCCCTCATGTGCCTTTGATGATGATTGTTGCCTGCTGTGCACTTGACATCCATATCATCTTACCCCTCCCTATCATCTTTTCCTGGGACACGGAGTACTACATGGCTAGAGCACGCTCAGATGTGTGCTCCGTGCATAATGATAGGTTGTCAGAGTGAGTGTGTGCACCTTCATGCGCCCTCATGTGCCCATGATGATGATTGTTGCCTGCTGTGCGCTTGACACTGATATCATCATCCCCCTCCCCAACATCTTTCCCTGGGACGAGGCGTATTATATGGCTAGAGCACGCTCAGATGTTTGCGCGGTGCATAATGATAGGTTGTCAAAGTAAGTGTGTGTGCCCTCATGTGACCGTGATGATGATTGTGGCCTGCTGTGCTCTTGATAATCATTGTGCCCTGCTTTGCTCCATGTCATTATTGTGGCCTGGGGGCGCTCTTGATAATCATTGTGCCCTGCTTTGCTCCATGTCATTATTGTGGCCTGCTGTGCTATTGATAATCATTGTGCCCTGCTTTGCTCCATGTCATTATTGTGGCCTGCTGTGCTCTTGATAATCTTTGTGCCCTGCTTTGCTCCATGTCATTATTGTGGCCTGGGGGCGCTCTTGATAATCATTGTGCCCTGCTTTGCTCCATGTCATTATTGTGGCCTGCTGTGCTCTTGATAATCATTGTGCCCTGCTTTGCTCCATGTCATTATTGTGGCCTGGGGGCGCTCTTGATAATCATTGTGCCCTGCTTTGCTCCATGTCATTATTGTGGCCTGGGGGCGCTCTTGATAATCATTGTGCCCTGCTTTGCTCCATGTCATTATTGTGGCCTGGGGGCGCTCTTGATAATCATTGTGCCCTGCTTTGCTCCATGTCATTATTGTGGCCTGGGGGCGCTCTTGTAATCATTGTGCCCTGCTTTGACTCCATGTCATTATTGTGGCCTGGGGGCGCTCTGATAATCATTGTGCCCTGCTTTGCTCCATGTCATTATTGTGGCCTGGGGGCGCTCTTGATAATCATTGTGCCCTGCTTTGCTCCATGTCATTATTGTGGCCTGGGGGCGCTCTTGATAATCATTGTGCCCTGCTTTGCTCCATGTCATTATTGTGGCCTGGGGGCGCTTTGATTTATCATCATTGGCCCTGCTTTGCTCCATGTCATTATTGTGGCCTGGGGGCGCTCTTGGAATGGAAGAGGGCCGGATGATGGTCCCCTCCCCATCATTTTTCCCTGGGACACGGAGCATTACATGGCTAGAGCACGCTCAGATGTGTGCTCCGTGCATAGTGATAGGTTGTCAGAGTGAGTTTGCACTCCCCCCCCCCCCCCCCCCGCACACAAACACACACACACACACACAAACAAACACAAATACACACACACGCTCACACAACATAAAAAATACCCCCCCACCCCCCCCCTTCCCTCACCCACCACCCACACACAACAACACACACGCCACCCCATCCTACCACACACACACACCCTAGACTGTAACACCATACAGGTACCTCAACCTGGGAAGCGTGTTGGAGGGAGTGTCTGACCTCTTGTCCCAGACGTTCAGTGTCCATCTGAAAGTAGAGCCCGCACCCCCTGCCGAATCCTGGGCACCTAACGTCCTGAAGGCCACGGCACATCATGCTGAGCTTGGTGACTTGGGCACCGTCTACCTTGACCTACTCTTTAGGTACGCTCTTGGATTCACTTGTTTTTTGTTACATTACAGTCCAGGGCCACCGGGGAAGCCTCCTCATGGTCTGAGGCCCACAGCACATCATGCTGAGCTTGGTGACTTGGGCACCGTCTACCTTGACCTACTCTTCAGGTACGCTCTTGGATTCACTTGTTTTTTGTTACATTACAGTCCAGGGCCACCGGGGAAGCCTCCTCATGGTCTGAGGCCCACAGCACATCATGCTGAGCTTGGTGACTTGGGCACCGTCTACCTTGACCTACTCTTTAGGTACGCTCTTGGATTCACTTGTTTTTTGTTACATTACAGTCCAGGGCCACAGGGGAAGCCTCCTCATGGTCTGAGGCCCACAGCACATCATGCTGAGCTTGGTGACTTGGGCACCGTCTACCTTGACCTACTCTTTAGGTACGCTCTTGGATTCACTTGTTTTTTGTTACATTACAGTCCAGGGCCACAGGGGAAGCCTCCTCATGGTCTGAGGCCCACAGCACATCATGCTGAGCTTGGTGGCTTGGGTACCGTCTACCTTGACCTCCTTTTAAGGTACGCTTTTGAGTCACTTTTTGTATGTGCGTGACAGCCCAGGGCCCCAGGGGTAGCCTGCTCATGATCTGAGGCCCACAGCACACCAGGCTGAGCTTGGGAGCATGGCTCCTTGGGTACGCTCTTGGGTTCACTTCTTGTATGTGCTTTAATAGTCCAGGGTCCCAGGGGTAGCCTCCCCATGGTCTGAGGGCCACAGCACATCATGCTGAGCTTGGTGACTTGGGCACCGTCTACCTTGATCTGCCCCTAAGGTAAGCTCTAGAGTCACTTATTGTATGTGCATTACAGTCCAGGGCCATAGGGGTAGCCTACTCATGGTCTGAGGGCCACAGCACATCATGCTGAGCTTGGTGACTTGGGCACCTTCTACCTTGACCTACGCTTTACGTACACTCTTTACGTACACTCTTTACGTACACTCTTTACGTACTCTCTTGAGTGCCCTATAAGCCCCCCTTGACATTGTCAAGCCGCCCAAAAATTTGGAATCCAGTAGGGCCCCAGTAAAAATGTAATCCTCATCATCATGAATCATAACCCCCCTCTGCTCCGTCAAGCTGCTGGCACATTTAGAGTCCAGTAGGGCACCAGTAAAAATGTAATCCTCATCATCATAAATCACAATCCCCCTCAGGGCCGATGTCTGCTGTGTCTGCTGACGCGGAAAGTACCCTAGTGCTGTAGAAAAAAAGATAAAACATAAAAAAAAAATGAAATAGAACCCCCTTGTATTCCGATGTTTGCAATGTCTGCAGATTCGGTAATTACCCTAGGGCTGTAGAAAAAAGAGATAAAACATAAAAACTCAAAACATGAAATATAATCCCCCTCTGTTCCGATGTATGCAGACGCGGAAAGTATACTAGTGCCGTATAAATAAGAGATTTAACATTAAGAAAAGGTAATGATAACGCCTGGTGGGGCGTGGTGTTAAGGGAGCCCGTCGTACGCGGGTGGGGAGCGGTCTCCTACCTCAACTGGACAAGGTACCATCGCGGTACACGACGACCTGCAACGCCAACAGCGACCGATGGGGGAGTTGAACCCCCGACTCTTCATTCTTTAGCGATTAAGAATATTAAACATGAAATATAACCCCCCTCTTCTCCGCTGTCTACAGACCCGGAAAGTACCCTAGTGCTGTCACATTCCCCATCCGATGTGGACGCTCTTTGGAGAGTAGCAGCGGCCGTGTGCAGCCTGACCTTACATCGAAGGGGGGTGACTACCAGCTTCCCATCATGGCTCTGCTGTGCGACTTTGGGGGCTCAACAATGGAAGATGCTTATTTGAACTACAGGTGTGGGAGAGAGAAGGGGAGGGGGGCGATGATGGGATGGGTGTGTGTGGGGGGGTGGGGGTGGGGGGGGGGGATACAGAAGGGATTGGGGTGACTACCAGCACCCCATCATGGCACTGCTGTGCGACTTCAGGGGCTCAACGATGCAAGATCCTTTTTTGAGCTACAGGTGTGGGAGGGAGAAGGAGAGGGGGGAGGGTGTGTGTGTGTGGGGGGGGGGGGGGGGGATAAAGAAGGGAGGGGGGGTGACTACCAGCACCCCATCATGGCACTGCTGTGCGACTTTAGGGGCTCAATGATGGAAGATGCTTATCTGAACTACAGGTGGGGGAGGAGGGAGGGGGGGGGGGGGGGGGGGATGGGAGGGGCAAGGGATTAGGAGGGGGGAGGGGGGTGGGTATTAGGGGCGGAGGGGTAAGGGAGTGGGAGTGGGGGGGGGGGGGGGGGGGGGGGGGGGGAGGAAGGAGGGGAATATCACAGCAAGAGGCTTGGGATTGAGGAGCTCTGTCCACTCTTCTAGTTTGGAACACGCTGCAGCTTGGTGGGATCAGGGGCACACACAATAATGTTGTATTGTACATATCTACATCCACTTGCACCCTCAACATACTGACAGACATCATGTATATAGTTGGTATCATGTGCTCCTTCACTTTGACACTCAACAGCCTGACTGTCCTGACTGTCCTGACAGGCTGTCCTGACAGCCTGACTGTCCACTGTCCAGCCTGACTCCTTCACTTTGACACTCAACAGCCTGACTGTCCTGACTGTCCTGACAGCCTGACTGTCCACTGTCCAGCCTGACTCCTTCACTTGGACACTCAACAGCCTGACCCTCTTTTGTGCTGCCTTTTAGGGAGTTAAGGGGTCTCTTCCATGGGGTGTCCGGGTGGATCTGGTGTGCGTGTGTGTATGTGGGGGTGTGTGTGTGGGGGGGGGGATGATAATGTGTTTGTGTTTTTATGGGGGGCCACCGCATGCTCACCTGGTTGTCACGCACGTACTTCCAGCTCCTGTGCGTGTGTGTGGTGGTGGTGGGTGGGTGGGTGAGGGGGTGGGGGGGGGGGCAGCAAGAGGCGCAGGATTAAGGAGCCCAGCCCTTTTCACTTATGTAGTTAGTCGGTAAAATTTCGTCCTATCTTTAACCCCACCATACTGACTTAGCCCTTTCGTGCCGTCTTTCAGGGAGTTGAGGGGGCTCATCCATAAGCTTGGCCACTGCACGCATAACTTGTTCTTACGCATGCACTACCAGCACCTGTGTGTGTTGGGGGTGGGGGAGGGGGTGGGGACAGCAAGAGGCGCATAATTAAAGAGCCTAGCCCTGTTCACTTGTGTAGTTAGTAGGAAACCTTTTTCCCCCTTGTCCCCTCACCATACGGACTTTGCCCTTCTGTGCTGCCTTCTAGGGAAATGCGAGTGCTCCTCCACGAGGTATTTTCCTACCCTTGGAACCCCACCAGACTGACTTTGCCTTTCGTGACGTCTAATAGGGAATTGCGAGTGCTCCTCCACGAGCTTGGCCACTGCATGCACACCTTGTTCTCACGCATGCACTACTACCACCTGTGTGTGTTGGGGGTGGGGGGTGGCAAGAAGCGCTCAATTAAAGAGCCTACCACTGTTCACTTACGTAGTTAGTCAGTAAAATGTATTTTCCTACCCTTGCAAACCCACCATACTGAGTTTGCCCTTTCGTGCCGTCTTTTAGGGAGTTGAGGGGGCTCATCCATAAGCTTGGCCAGTGAATGCATAACTTGTTCTCACGCATGCACTACCAGCACCTGTGTGTGGTGGTGGTGGTGTGTGTGTGGGGGGGGGGGGGGTCACAACTAGTGGCGCAGGATTGAAAAGCCCACCCCTGTTCACTTACGTAGTTAGTCAGTAAAATGTATTTGCCTACCCTTGCACCCTTACCAAACTGACTTTGCCCTTTTGTGTCGTCTTTTAGGGAATTGCGAGAGTGCTCCTCCACGAGCTTGGTCACTGCATGCACAACTTGTTGTCACGCACACGCTACCAGCACTTGTGGGGAACCAGGTAAGAGCTTGTCTGGGGGGGGGGGGAGGGGGGGGGGGGGGGGGAGGAGGGAGAGGGAAGGGGGGGGGGGGGGGGGGGGGGAGGGGGGGGAGGCAAGAGGGAGGGGAAGGGGGGGGGGGGAGGCAGGAGGGAGGGGGAAGGAGAGGGAGGCGGGGGAAGGAAGGGGGGGGGGGGGGGGGGGGAAGGGGGGATGTTACAACAAGAGTTGCGGGATTAAGGAGCCCAATCCTGTTGTCACAATGCACAACGTATTGTCAGGCACACGCTACCAGCACTTGTGGGGAACCAGGTGGGAGCTGTCTGGGGGGGGAGGGAGGCGGGAGGGAGGGGGAGGGAGGGGGGGAGGAATGTGACAACAAGAGGTGCAGGATTAAGGAGCTCGATCCCGTTGTCACAATGCACAACACATTGTCACGCACACGCTACCAGCACTTGTGGAGAAACAGGTAGGAGCTGTCTTTTGGGGGAGGGGGGGGGGGCAAGTTTTGTCAATGCCGCCTTCATCCCAATCCTACCTCCCCCCCCCCCCCCCCCCCCCCCCCCCCCCCAAAAAACCCCCCCCCCCCCCCCCCACACACACACACACACATCCCCATCCCCACCCCCACCCCTAACCCCCTACCCCATTTCACTAATCGCCGTTCAAGCCTGCGGAACGGCGTACTAATTTTCAATTTTAAGGAGAGATGAAGCACAGTGGAGGAGGGATGCCGATTTCACTGTACTTGTATAATTAACTTATCACTGCAGCACGAACTGAGGGCCTCCGTTGGTCAAATGATTGTTTGGGGTTCAGTTCGTCAACGCCTTTTCTTTTCAGCCCCTCCTGTCAGTGCTGAACAAATCCCTTTAGCCTATTTGACCCAACCCTGGACTGTAACATACGGTTTCGACTAGGCCACCTAAGGCAGCCCAACCAAAGGTTGCTACGAATTAATTGTGATTTACGGTCTAATTGTGACTTGTAATGATAACGCCTGGAGGGGCGTGATATTAAGCTACCATCGCGGTTGACAACGACCTGCAGCGCTTAGGGCAACCGTAGGGGGAATCGAACCCCCGACCCTACATCCTCAGAGCAACTTGGTGTACCACTACACCAATTGATTCGCAATTGTGACTTGAAACATACAGACATGTGTGCACCCGTCGGTAAGTGGCCAGGGGGTTTACGTAGGAACGGTTGCAACCGTTGGTTAGAGTCCTGAGAAATGAACGTTCGCAATACCCAAGCTGTTGATTGCCGGTCGTCCCCCTTGCAGTTGTTCGGTTGAAGTACACACACACAATTTTTGGCCAGCGGCAGGTGGCGTGGCTTTCCCCTGCCCACCCATTAGCCTATTTGACCCAACCCTGGACTGCAATATGCATGCCCACCCACCCACCACCTACTCACGCACCTCCCACCACCATGTACCCATCCACCACCCACCACCTACCCACGCACCACCCACCACCCACCACCATGTACCCACGCACCACCTACCAACGCACCACCTACCAACACACCACCCACCACCCACCACCCACCACCCACCACCACCTACCCACGCACCACCCACCACCACCTACCCACCACCACCTACCCACCCACCACCTACCCATGCACCACCCACCACCACCTACCCACGCACCACCCACCTCCATGTACCCACGCACCACCTACCAACACACCACCCGACACCACCCACCCTTGCATTCATGGCTCATGCAGGTGTGCTCAACCAACCAACGCACCACTACCCATTCACCCACCACCCACCATCACCCACACAGCCTGTTTGACCCAACCCTGGACTGCAACATGCATTCAGGTGTGCTCAAGACGTGGTGGAAGTGCCATCACATCTTTTCGAACACTTCGTCAGTGACCACCGCACGCTCCGCATGTTGTGCCGCCACCGGGACACCCGGGAACCCATGCCAGACAAGGAGCTGGATCAACTCACTGCAGGGAGGCAGCTCTTCTCTGCCTTAGACTTGCAACAGCAGGTACGGTGTGGGTGGGCTGTTGGTGGTTGGCCCCAGTTCAAGCAGTCGGGCTGCCCCGCTCAACCTCACGCCTCGTAGTAAGTCGTACTATGTATTTATTTATCTCAACATGGCGGTTGGTGGTTGGCCACAGCTCAAGCAGCTCACTGCAGGGAGACAGCTCTCTGCCTTGGACTTTATAACTAGAACTAGAACTAGAACTAGAACTAGAACTTTATAGCTGTACTCTTTATAGCTGTACTCTTTATAGCTGTACTTTTTATAGCTGTACTTTTTAAACAGCAGGTACGGAAAAATAGATCACGTCTGGTGGGGTGGGAGTGTTAAGGGGACCCTCCCGAATGCCGCAGCTGGGAAAGATCACCATCAGAAAGTACGGTGTGGGTGGGCTGTTGGTGGTTGGCCCCAGTTCAAGCAACTTACTGCAGGGAGACAGCTCTTCTCTGCCTTGGACTTGAAACAACAGGTCCAGTGTGAGTGGGCTGTTGGTGGTTGGCCCCAGTTCAAGCAGACGGGCTGCCCCCCTCAACCTCACGCCTCGTAATCAGGCGTACTATTTATTGACCAGTAGGAGGATGGGCTTGCAACAGCTACTTCAGCTAGACACCGAGGTGCCTCTCCCCCTCCCTTATAAACCTAGCCCTCAGTTTCTGGGGGCCTAGTAATGAAATTTAAGTGCGATTGCCCCTGATTACTCTGATTTGGGGCAATGTTTTTGCACGGTCAGAACAGCGGTCAAAGGCAGAAGAAAGTGGTCAAAACTAGAAAGGGAAGTGGTCAAAACTAGAAGCAACATAGAGGGCAGTCACACGGGAAACACGATCTGGATGGGCTTGCAACAGCAGGCAACCAGGACATGGATACATCAATAAATAGTACTCCTTATTATGAGGCGTTAGGTTGAGGGGGCCAGCCTGTTTGTTTGCACTGGGGCCAACCACCAGTAGGGGGGGGGGGGGGGGGGGGGGGGGGGAACTTGCAGCAGCAGGGAACCAATACATGGATAAATACATCAATAAACAGTACACCTTATAATGAGGCGTGCGGTTGAGGGGGCCAGCTCATTTGCTTGCACTGGGGCCAACCACTAGGAGAGGGGGGGGGGGGGGGGGGGGGGGGAGCTTGCAACAGCAGGCAACTTAAACATGGATAAATACATCAATAAACAGTGCACCTTATAATGAAACGTGCGGTTGAGGGGGCCAGCCTGTTTGCTTGCACTGGGGCCAACCACCAGTTGGGGGGGGGGAGAGGGGGGGGGGGGGGACTTGCAACAGCAGGGAGCCAATACATGGATGAATACTGGATAAATACATCAATAAACGGTACACCTTATAAAGAGGCGTGCGGTTGAGGGGGGCAGCCTGTTTGCTTGCACTGGGGCCAACCACCAGTAGGGGAGGTGGTGTGTGTGTGTGGGGGGGGGGGGGGGGGGGGGGGGGGGGGGACTTGCAACAGCAGGGAACCAATACATGGATGAATGTCCTCCTCTCTCTCTTTTGTTCATCAAACTTACTTAGGTCCTAAGCCCCCTGCACCTTGTCGGACTCCAACCATGCACACACACTTTGACCCACAATGACCCTCTAACACTCAGCAACAACACTTAACCACAACTTTAAGCTACAAAACTTAGCTACAACACTCAGCTACAGCACTCAGCTACACAAACTCAATCTGATGGATCATGTATCGCAGGTCCTTTTCTGCCTTGCTGATCAAGCTTACTTTGGTCCTAATCCCCCTGCACATAGTCAGACTTTTCCTACTACAATGACCCACTATGATTCAGAATGACTCTTAAACACTTAGCTACAACACTCAACTACAGCACTCAGTTATAAAAACTCAATATGATGGATTCTGTTTTGCAGGTCCTCTTCTCTCTTGTTCATGAAGCGTAGTTTGGTCCTAAGCCACCTGCACCTTGTCAGACTTCAGCCACTATGACCCACTATGATCCAGAATGACTTCTGGCACTCAGCTACAACCCTCAGCTACAAAAACTTAACCTGATGGATCCTCTTTTCCAGGAACTCTTCTCTCTTGTTTATCAAGTTTACTTTGGTCCTAAGCCACCTGCACCTTGTCAGACTTCAACTACCATGACCCACTATGATCCAGACTGACCTCTTCACACTCAGCTACAGCACTCAGCTACAAATACTCAATCTGATGGATCCTGTTTTGCAGGTCCTCTTCTCTCTTGTTGATCAAGCTTACTTTGGTCCAGATCCCCCTGGACCTGGTCAGACTTCTGAAACCTGGGCGAAGGTAGCTCAACAGCACTCAAGCATTCCATACGTCCCTAGTAAGATGGATGGTCTTCTTTTATTTTGTACACCTTATACGTAGGGGGTAAAGCGTAGGAGAGGGGTATGGCGTAGCAGGGGGGTATTGCGTAGGAGGGGGAGAGGGGGTAGGAGGAGGGGAGGGGGTATGTCGGAGCCCACAGTTCACATCTAGGGCCGCCTATAGTAGAAATTTGTTGATCTCCTGTGCCCTAAGCCCCCTGCACCTGATCAGACTTCAGCCACCTGGGCGAAGGTAGCTCAACAGCACTCAAGCATTCCTTTCGTCCCTAGTAAGATGGATGGTCTTCATTTTTGTGTACACCTTGCAAGTAGGGGGTATGGCGTGGCAGGGGGTAGGAGGAGGGGAGGGGTATGTAGGAGCCCACAGTTCACATCAAGGGCAAACTTTGGTCGAAATCTGTTGATTTCCTGTTTCTTAATCCCCCTGCACATGGGCAGACTTTGGTCGAAATCTGTTGATTTTCTGTTACCTAATCCCCCTGCACCTGGGCAGACTTTGGCCACCTGGGCAAGCGTCGCTGATCATCTCCCAATCTCTTACCCCCCGGGCTCCGCGCTTTGCGCTCCGCATGGTTTGGGGAGCAGTGTGTCGCACTGCGGTAGCACCGAGTAGTTCAATTTGCGACGCGTCGCACACAGCAAAACAGTGCCCAAGTACTGGGGGCATCCACTACAATGGGAGAACAACCTCCCGGGGGGTCTTGGGGGGACTGTAACAGACATACATACATTCATTAATTGAAGTTGGAAACAAGATCATGCAGCACAACAGAATGTACAAAGCAGGTATGCGCCCAAGGTGATTGTATCAATGAGGCCTGGTTGTGTTGTCTGCAGGCATAGGGTACCGGTTCACCAACATACATGCATACAAACATACATCTATATATATGTTGACATTGATTTCAATTTGTGATGGTTGGCAGGTAGTCGCATCAACTTCGAGTAATTCGAATTCTTCATCACTATCTCCATCGCTCGCGCCTGCAACGCTCATCTCATCACCGCACTCTCTTTTCATTGTATTGACGATTGATAAGCACGGCGCCGCAATTTTGGCTGCAGCAAGTTTGACCCGATGCATGTTTTTTAAACTCCCACTGCACGAGAAGAACCCGTGTTCTTGGCGTCATCGTAAGTTCGGAACCTGAGAGTTCGCAAGCCGTTGTTCGCAGCCTAACTTTCAGCACGGTTACAGCCCGCAGCTGGAGTGAAGTGTGCGAGGTAGGGACGAGAAAGGATAGTGTGTGTGCGTTTCGCTGGTTGGGGAAAGGGACCATGGGTGGGTGTCAAGGGGGATGAGAGGCAAGGAGATTTAGGGGAAAAGAGGGGATCATGCAGCTCTTGGGGGGGAGGGGGAGGGAGGGTATAGAGTAGGAGAGGGAAGGGGAAACGCTAGACATATAATCAGTTGCAAAGGTAGATTGTTTTACTGAGTGCATGCAAAGAGAAAGGTTGTGCGTGTGAGGTGGTGTGTGGGTGGGGCATACAAGGGTGTAACCCTTTTTGTAACCCAGAGTAGGGGGCATGACCTAGGTGGGGGGTGGGTGGCAAGAGTTGAGTGGGGGGTGGCCAACGGCCACACGGGCTACCGTACTAGTACATACGTACACACATATATAAATACTCCCCTGGCACACTCCCACTGCATGCCTAGCCTGATGCTCCCTTGATAGCAAAAGAGTTCAAATGGGTTAGTAGGATGCAGGTAATGGTGCTGATATGAAGAAGCTTTATCCAATCAGTTCATAAGAAAGAAGTAAGAATGCACCGAGGGGGGGGGGGGGGGGGCAAGAAAGCAGCTGCCATACCGCATCTTCGCTTTGGATAGAGCTTATCCTCAAACCAGCTCAAACTATGGAAAACATTTGGAGCCAAAAATAAAGTTTTACTAAAGTTAGAGGGGTCCAAAGTTTTTTTCGCCCAAAGCGGCCCAAATCTTAACTTCGCGATAAATCACATCTGAGCAACCTTTCGAAAGATGTAAGAGCATAACTGGAATGGGCGCGAAAAGATCTTTCGAATGACCCCCATTTTGGGGGGGGGAGGGGGGGGGGGGGAGGTGTGCAAAACTTTTCCAAAACTTTATTTTTCCCCACCTTCTGTATGAAACTTCCACAATTCCAACTCCCATCTGAATCGGACACCATATTGAACATGCGGTCCAAAATCCGTCTTTCTGCCCCCCCCCCCCCCCCCCTGGAATGCACTATTTAAATATATCCATACAGCCATCTGTCTACATTTGTATCCACATAGCCATCCATTCATCCATTTATTTATCTTCCTATCTATCCATATATCTATCCATGTATCTATCCGTATATCCATCTGTTTATTTATCAATACATCTATACATGCATTAATGCATCCATTTATCTATCTACCTACATATCCATATATCCATCTGTCTATCTATCTATCCATCCATACATGCATTTAGGCATCCATTTATCTATCTACCTATATATATATCCATGAATCCATCTATCTATCTATCTATCTATACATACATCTATATATTTATCTATACATACATCTATATATCTATCTATTTGTCTGCCCATCTATCCGTATATCTATCAATTCATCCATGAACCCATCTATCAATATATGTGTCTGCTCATCTATCCGTCTGTCTATCTATCAATCCATCCATGCATCCACCTATCTATATATTTGTCTGCTCATCTATCCGTCTGTCTGTCTCTTTATCAATCCATCCATGCATTCAGCTATCTATATCTATCTATCTATATATCTGATATATATATATATATTTATATATGTGTCTGTCCATCTATCTGTCTATTTGTCTGCCCATCCATCTATATATCCATGAATCTATCTGTCTATCTATCTATCTATCTATCTATCTATCTATCTATCTATGCATCTATGCATCTATCTATCTATCTATCTATCTAATTATCTATGCATCTATCTATCTATCTATCTATCTATCTATCTATCTATCTATCTATCTATCTAACCATCCATCTATGCATCCATGCATGCATCCATCTATCTATATATCCATCAGTGCATGCATCTATCTATATATCTATCCATGTATCCATATCTATCTATCTATCTGTCTGTCTGTTTGTCTACCCATCCATCTATATATCCATGCATCTATCTGTCTATCTATCCATGCATCCATCCATCTACATATCCATGCATCCATATATATATGTCCATCCATGCATCTATGTATCTATCTATATATCCATGCATGCATCCATCCATCTATCTATTTATCTATCTATCCATTTGTCTGCCCATCTAACTGACATCAAATGTCTTCTCCTTTCTTTCTCTTTCTAGACACTAGCCCAGAAGCTCGACTTGGCCACTTGACTGTGTATGGTGCCTCCTACTACTCCTATGTCTATGCGCGTTGCCTCTCTTCCGCCATTTGGTCCCAGCATCTGGCCGAGGACCCCTTAGACAAGAGCCAAGGTGAGACTTGATTGGTGTGTGTGTGTGTGTGGGGGGGGGGGGGGGGGGGGGGGGGGGGGGGGGGGGGGGGGGAAGTGGGTGTCTGGGAAGCATTGAGAGAGTGTGTGTGAGTGGTGTGTGTGTCCAGGGGGGGGGGGGGGGGGGGGGGGGGGGGGGGGGGGGGGGGGGCGTACCACCCCAAACAGTCCCTCACTCTCTTAATCCATCGCCTCCGCAGGTGACAAGATTAGAAAGGGTTTGCTGCAACCTGGTGGGTCCAAGCCACCATTGGCACTCATGAAGGACCTACTTGACGACAAGGCACTTCATCAACGGCCGTCTGGGGGGTGGGCGCCTCACCCAGAGCTAGGGTTGTTGAAGACGACGATAGTGTCCTTCTAAATCAATTTGTTATGGACATACACCGCATATCATTATGTCGGCATTCAGTAGAGATGCGTTATGCTACAGCATGTAGCCGTAGCATGACGTGTTACAAGGCACGCGTGAGAGCTGCGTGGCCGGCCTGGATGACTACCAGGCCAAGCCATGAGCCACGTGCTAGCTAGTGCCCGTCAGGTGAACCCGGCAGGCCCGCTGTAGGCCCTCACCTTGTTCTACTGGCCTACATATGCTAGCGCCCACTTGTAATCACTATCGAAGTATCGAGTATCATTATAACAAGATGGGGTGCTCTCTCTGATCAGATGCCAATGATGCACTCGTGTCCTAGTAGTTCACGCTGACAGGGGTGCAAGACTACAAGAGGGCGGTAGTGTCCTCCTAAATCAATTATGGATGGATGGGTGGTTATATGCTTATGTCGGCCCACAGTAGAGATGAGGTGCAAAAAGGCGATACGGTAGTGCCCTCCTAAATCTTGTGTGCCCTCCTAAATCTTATGTCGGCCTACAATAGAGATGAGGTGCAAGAAGGCGATAGTGCCCTCCTAAATCAATTGTTTATGGATGTAAATATATTTATGTCGGCACACAATATACAAATGTGCAAGAGGGCGATAGTGTCCTCCTTAATCAATTGTGTGTGGATTGATATACCGGTATACCAAAACAATTATTGGCCTACATGAGAGAAAGGGCGCAATTGTTTATTCAATAATATCCAGGGAGCATACTAAGCGGATGAGACAGTTTAAAGACTTGTCAAGGTCATGGTCTTGCTCAGGCCTAGAAGAACTTGAACTTGAACTTTGTTACGTAGCTTCAGCCAGAAATTTCCCTGCCCGCTGTCTTCGGCAGTAAAAAAATGCCTAGTAGGGGTAGCCATGCCTTACTAAAAAAACTCCTAGGATCGGGTTACGGTATTACATGGTTTTCAGCCAACTCTGGGCTGCTCGCTGTTCTTGGGACTGCTTCTTTGTCCAAGTCCCCCAGTGCAATACCTACGGAAACCATGGATCCCACTAAAAACATGTGATACAGCGTGATACAGTTTAATGACTTGTCCAGGCCCCCCTCTAAACTCTCATAGAAACTCTTATGTGGTCACGCTAGCTCTCAACAGTTCGGTCCTCTGGGAACACGCCCAAACTCGATGACAAGGAAAACACTTATCACGTTTTCGAATTTCTAACCGCCACGGGGCGCGGGGTGGCTGACCTCCTCAGAGCTGATTGATTGGCAATAGGGTACTTCAAATGGCCAGCGCTTTAGCGCACTTGGAAACAAACAAACTGCGATTTGTAGTGCCAAAAGCGCAAAAATTGCTTGCTGCGCCCGCAGGGGGTTGCAAAAAACTGCGCTTAAAGCGCAGAAGGGGCCAAAAAGACAGCGCTCAAAAGCGCAAAAGCGCGCGCTTTGAATTACCCTGATTGGCAATTGAGGTGTGGATGCGGGTGTGGATGTATTGACTGTTACTTGAACTTGAACTCGGTTGCATACCGGTAGCTTCAGCCACCTGATCGCCGTCTTCGGCAGTAAAAAAAATATTACCAGGAAAATGTTAACTCGAACAACTACCGTACTACATACTTGAATGCTTTACACCGGAAGGGAGTCCTCGAAGGGGGGCCGCTACGAAGAATCCCCTGTTGTACATTGGGAGATTAATCCCCTGTAGTACATTGTGAAGAAATACCTGCTTTGTAAGTGATTATAAGTAAGTTGATAGACTGACTGGACAATGGGTCGCGTGTAACTAGCGGTCATCGGTCACTGCAGTGATCACAGGTTCCACTGAGCAGGTCCAGGCTGTCCAAACTGCATTTCTTGTCATCCGACTTTTTGAGTTCTAACCGCCACGGGGCGCGGGGGGCTTCCTTGTATACAGCCTGGGGGAGTTTAAATGTCACATTCTGTCAAGACCTGTCTCCGGGAGTCGCCTGGTATCAACAACTTGTTCGTTCGCCAAACCACGGTGTCGGTGAAGGTGCGTGGGCGAGTGAGGGTGCTGGACTGGACAACTGGACAACTGCACCGGTGACTGGCCTAACTTGATGTCTGCCCCGATTTGCGCTCCCTGCTATAACTGTCCCGTGCTTCGAGTTGTCCTCTCCGAGATGATCCTGAGCTACGAGAACATCCTCCCTTTGCTACGAAATGCTATCAGATGCTACGTGTTGCTACAGCCAAATAGCCAATAAAACGAGAATGAATATGCTCCTGTCCTCCAGTCTAATTAATCTAACCTTCACTCCCCCCTCCCCTCCCCCCATTGTCCAGCTTTCTCTCACGAGGCCTTCTGAAACTCTGATCTCTATCCGTCTCTACCTCCTGTAAGTCGTCGCCTCCCGCTCATATGGAAGTTTCGCAGGTCGAGGCCGGTGCACCGACCTTTATTGAAATTGAAATTGTTACATCCGTGTTATACCGTTACTCACAGGACGTGAAGTTAAGGACACCATAGCGTAAGCCGGAGCTAGCTATAGTCACCGTAGACCGACCTTTATATTATATTGGTGGCTCCCGGCGGGTCGCAGCCCTAGTGTCCTCGCCGAGTACTATCAGGCTTGGGCACTATCGAGTACTATCAGGCTTGGGCATCATGCATCCCCCCGAATCCCCGTATCTCCCCCCCCCCCCCCCCCCCCCCCCCCCCCCCCCTCCCCCCCCCTCACCCGGGTGTCTCGACATGAACTGGACGGTATCGAGATGCACTCGCGGTTCTCTATCCATATCGATGATGCGCTACGCAGCATGTTTCAATAAGCCAGCCATAGAAGGCCTGGGCGAGGCTTGAATAGACATGCCCACTTGTAAGAGAAAACATGGAGGATCCCTGTGGGCGGGAGCCCCCATGTTTACCCATTTGTCCGTTTGTCCGTGCGCGTGCGAGCGAAAATTGAAGCCTGACACGTCAGCCAACGGTCGCGTAACTAACTCGCTTCCGTCAGTTCCATCGTTGTTCCGCGTTGTTCTTTCGTTCCGTTGCCAACACACTCCACCAATTTTCCGCGTCGCTTGCGACGCTGCATAGGACTTGTCGACCGGCGATTTCGCCAATTTGACCAACCGTAGTGTGGTGTCGCTGCATAGGTCTGGCTGCCTACGGGCCGACCAACTCGGATGCGTCCATCTCGATGGCCATGAATGTATGTGTCCTTGAATCTAGTTCAGACCGTTTGTCTTTCTGTAATGTCGCAGGAGCAACAACGCTATGGCCCGACTCCTCGTTGTCTTGGCGCTATGTGCCATCGCCACGCTGGGGCTGCATGCCAGGGCAGACATGCAGGCAACTTTCGCGAATACAATGGCTGGAAAGGCATCAAACGCAAAACAGTTTTCCACTTGGAAGAAGCCTCTTGAGCTCCCTTACATCCCCAGTTCCTATTGGGAAATGAAATGGTCACAAACTGTGAACACATGCAAAAATGGATTAAGGTCAAGAACATGGAGCCTGGAGTGAAGGTGCGTGGGCATCCTTATTTTTTCATGGTAGCAAGATTGTCACCCAGTGTCAGCGTTTAGCTGTTGACTGCCTCCCACTGACTCTGTACCCAGGAGGTGAGTCTCCCTACACAAACTAGCGGCACAGAGGATTCATATGGTATTTTGCATTTGTTTACAATTTGAAGTTAAATTATCTGCGCAGCACGAGCTCCAGGCCCCCGTCGTTTACCATTCATCGGGGGTCCAGTTCCCAAATGCTTGTTTTGTGTAAATCCATTTGAATATTGAGGTTGGGCAAGTCTATTTAGCCTATTTGGCTGCGCCTTGACCGGCTGGACTGTAAAATGCAATTGTCGGTTGGGAAACCAGATAGCATTTCTTTGCCACATCTGTATTGCCACATCTGTATTGCCACACATGAAATGGGCAAAAAAACGAACCCTAAAACCTATGCCATAAACCTGGTTTCATGAAAAGGGCCTTGCATAGTTATATACGTCCCCTGTATATGCTGTCGCTGCCAGAGTTAAGTGGATACGAAAGAAGCCAACGAAGCGAGACGTTGAATACTGGAACAGATTACACAATTAGGACGGAGACTTAGAGGAGCCGCCTACGGGATAACATAGATGACGGGTATAGGGAAAGACAGATAGAACCATAGAACAGCTAACGGTGACAGTCGCTGCGCGAGCTAGCAAACAATGTTCAGTTGACAATGCAGGCCTAGCCTTTTCCAATGCGAACTCCTCAGGAATCACTCCCTCTCTGTGTTGACCTCCCTAGACTGCATTGCTTACTCACTGCTTGCCGTGTTTGCCATGTATGCCTATCCATTATATACGCCCCCTTGAAAACAAAATAGACAAGTCCTATGCAGCATCGCAAGCGACGCGGAAAATTGGCCGAGAATGTTGGCAACAGAACGACAGGTGGCAACAGAAATGGAGCTGACCGAGGCCACTTAGTTATGAGTAGGGTTGGGAAGCAAACGTATATTTTTATATTTTATAAGCCGTATAAACGTATAAACGTATGCATGTTAACAGATAAACCGCAGGTAAAAACGTATGCATGTAAACGTATAAATCGCAGATAAAAACGTATGCATGTAAACGTATAAACCGCAGGTAAAAACGTATGCATGTAAACGTATAAACCGCAGATAAAAACGTATGTAAATATTTTGCACTTCTGGAGAAAACACTTTTACATGGGTTTAAAGGTATTGCTGCATTGCTAATTTCATTGGCATCACATATCAACTTTCAGAAAAAATATTTGGCAAGTTAAGGTTGTCCAACTCTCAGAAAAAGAAATCACAACCAGAAAGCGCGTCGACCAAGCAGCGTGGTGCCAATCTAAGGGAGCCGTTAAATGCCAGTTGGTCTTTTATATAAATGTATAAGTGTATCTGAGCGTATAATAATATTAGTACATAACTAAATTGCAATAGTGCACATGTTCACATTGCACTAGGCTTGCACCATCAATCCTTCAAGCCCACATAAGATCACAGCTTGTGGAATGGAAGGCTAGGTGGCGCTCTGATATGCGTGCCATCCTGGCTATCTAGATCAACATTTAGGCCAAATGTGTATGATGCATGCGAATGATGCATTTTATTGTACATTGTGATATAGGAGGTCAATATCTTTTCAATGAGCTATCTAAATCAAAAATAGAATGACAACCAAGAAAGTTAGGTGCGGGGACGTGTGCTGTACTTCTCGAAGTACATAATATACATTTGTATACGACGTATATAAGGTCGATTCGAGAAAGAATATACGGCGTATTTATACGCATTAACGTATATTATACGTTTATATGTCGGCCCAACCCTAGTTATGAGACAGTTGCCTGACGTGTCAAACTTTGTCTCAGTCGTCATTCGGACAGTCGGACAGACAAACGGACAAGGGGGTGACGCTGGGGGCTCCCGCTCCGCAGAAGGGGATGCTCCACCAAAAACTTAAGCGAGCCGGGTGGGTGCGGCCCACACTGGCCTACCTACACCTACACCCACACTAACCTGCATACACCTACACTTACCTACCGTCACTCACACTTTTCTTCCTACACCTAAACCTACACCCACACTGAACTGCCCACATCTAGTTAATGTTTAGCTTTACAAATAATTTAAATTTATTTAATTTCAATGCAGCTTAACACATCGACCTCTTTCTATCTTTTTACCCCAGAAAATTAGTGCTGCATCTGCTTGGTTTGCTTAATATTTTCTTGTTGTTTACAAGGGGACTTGAGGCCCTTTAGTTGTAACACCCGCACCCACACTTACCTACCTACACCCACATATACACCTACCTATTTGCTTACACCTACACTGACCTATCTACACCCACACACACACCCACGCTGACATGCCTGCACCTACACTGACCTACCTACACCCACACCCACACTGACCTAGCTACCTACACCTTCACTAAACTGCCGGCGATATTTTTACGTGAACAATCCTGATCCTATACCCTCACCCACACTAACCTACCCACACCCATATGACGTGCCCACACCCACACTGACCAACCTACATCCACACCCACACTTACCTGCTGACACCTATACGCTAGATGCGGGTCATGGCTGGGGTTGGCGACGCAGAAGGCTTGGCTGACTTTCTCATTCAAGCTACTCTATATGGGCCTGGTCTGGACGAGTCTGGCAATGAAGAGGGCCCGTCTGGCATCAAGGGCCCACCTGGCATAGGAGATGGCCTCTTCTACCCCTCTCCATCTGACGAACAGGACTGCAGCACCTTCCTATCTGAGGGCGAGAGGGACAATGTTGGTGACCAGGATCCAGAGGCTGTCGAGTTGGTGGAAATTGACGGGAGGTGTGGCATGATCATTCCGTTTTTCAACCAGACACTCTTCGTAAACTTCGCTGTCACGGTCACACTTCCTGAGGCGGGGGATTACTACATCGTCCTTCAGCCCACGCAACCAGCTTCAGGTCGCTTCTGGGCCACCCTTGGTAAGAAGAAGAATGTTGAGGACATGGCGGAGTGGCAGGTTCCATACAAGGGCCCTGTTGGAATGTTCAAGGGGGATGACTTTTATGATGATGATGCTGAGATGTCCTGCTGTAAGAAGGGCAAGAAGACGAATGGAGACTTGAGTGACTGCACGTCACCCCCACCGCTTTTGGGAGCCACCAACTGCTTATCTGATTGCAAAGATACCATGGTTGGGGCAGACTGCTTCTGCCGTTATCATATGCAGAAGGAGATTGAAAATAAACCCCTAGACCTCAGCAATCCAGTTGACTATGACAAAGCAGTACAGCTGTGTACCACCTTCGACCCCTATGACTGTAGGCGCGCATACGCTACTGAGATGAAGACCCTGGGCCAAAATGGAGCTTGCTATGGTACCACCTGGTACCAAGTAAACGGCCCAGATACCTATGGGGATGATCAGTATGGTACCTATGGTGATAACTGCATGGATACTCCCAACAATGTCAAGGGTACGATTCCTGGAGACTACGGTGGCAAACCTAACCACAACTATGGAAATTGCGGCTATGGAACAGTTCTATCACCCGTCAAGAACAGAGCTAACTGCCCCAACTGCCGCTGCAAGTGGAATGCCGACACAAACCAATGCTACATGCCCTTTGACCATACCTCATGCATCCCTTCGCATAACTAGGGAACGGCAATATGATGTCATATGATATCGTGTCATCATATGATATCATGTGATATCATATGATGCCGGCAGTCTGACTAGGCTAAAGTTACGATTTACATATATACAACATCATACTGGCCTTTGGTCAGTATCATATGATTTGCCGATCCCTACGCATAAGACATAGTGTTGTATATTCAAGTGAAGCAGCTTGATGGCGTGGTCTACAGGGTTGTTCACGACGTTGCGCCCTACGTCGCAGACGCAACGTTGAAGCCAGTCATCGTAGACTTACATTTTGAAAGAGTGGTTGCGTCGTAGATGCAGTTTTTAATGAAGTTTGTTGTGCACACCTATTTGTATTGCATTGCTCATGCACATTTTGAAATCGATTGTGCTTCAAAAAACAGATAAAATGGTGCCTAGTCATGAGGCTCCAGCCAGAAATTTGGCTGCTCGCCTTCTTCGGTAATAAAATTAATAATCACGAGAAACACTAATCTAAACAATCAAAATATATTAAAATAAGGGGGGAGGGGTAAGTAGCCTGTCTGGCCTAGTCAACTGCGTTGGTTACTCCCAGGAGTGACACTAGTCAGTGGTGGGTCATTGGTGCTGGTGTGATTGATAGTGGGTCGGTGACTCCGGAAGACCTACGGGTACCTCTTCCCTCGTTATGTAGAAGTGACTTGAACTTGGACCGTCCATTACATTGCTCCATCCAGCCATTTGGCTGCTTGTCTTCTTTGGCAGTAAAAGAAATTACCAGAAAAACGTAATCGTGACCAAACACGCAGACAAATGGTTTGACAAACGACCCTTTTACAACACAGTTAAAAGCGTCTCAAAAAGTTCAGAAAAGTATGATCAACTACCGGTACGGAAATAAAGCATTGCCACCATTTGTCCACTATCTTCTCATGCAGTGTTCATGTAAGGTCAGCATGGGTAATCCCTTATCCAAAACATTAGATGCTGCCTCGGGGGCAAGGAGAGAGAGAGAGAGAGAGAGGGTTCGATTCCGGCAACTTTCCTCGTGTCGACGGAGTACGCAGCGTCCTGAACAACCCTGGTAGAGGGTAGCTCTCATGACGAATGCTTTGTTCCCTTACTATCTAGCCTTCAGGAAGTGGGGTCGCAAAGATTTGAAGTGCTTGAACTTAACATCAGAGTTTTTATCAACGGCGCAGCTATATGTATGTTACCGTGTATCAGGTTTGTTCAACGGTGCTTCTAAATCTACGTTTTGAATTTGAATTTGAATTCAGACATTCAGACCAGAGTGATTCAACGGTGTGTCACGCCTGTATGTGTGCTCCTAGGGATACATATGTTACCACTGCAATGCTTCAAAATCTACGTTTTGAGACGTAACAAATAAAAAAATAGTACGCCTTATTACGAGGCTTGAGGTTGAAGGGGGCATCCCGTTTGATTTCAATGGGGCAAACCACAATTTTTGAGACGTAACTGTTTTCATATTCTACGTTTTGCGAGCCATAATTTGTCTCTTGGGCCAAGACCAACTGTTGCAACCTAGCAGACCCCCCTAAAGCTGCGTTAGAGACTTAAAACGTAACTTTTGAACAACCTGGTTGCATATGTTACAGCCCTGGACTGAAGCCCTGGATTGCTTAGTGGCACCGTAATTTATTATCCCTGTTTTTTCTTTTCTTCTTGTGACTTCTCATTTGTTAGCTTCTTACCTCCGCCACTGTAAGTGGTTGAGATCTGGGTCCGGCTCTAGGGGGTTTAATACCTACGCCTCCAAAATGGTGGTTGGGAGCTTGGTTTGTTTGTCCTCGACACCCCCCTGATGTAATGGGGTTTTTTGCTTTGTGGGTGCTTTTTCTTTTTGTTTAAAGCACAGAGTCTCATACACCCTCGCGGTGTCAAGTAGACTTTAACATGTAATGTAATGTAGCCCGGGGGTAGTCAACTAATCTAAATGCCCTATCTGCAGCAATCTTGGTTGATTCCAGGATGGGTGGGCATACTTCGGCCGGCATGTACCTTAGTGTTTTGGAGGTGTTATGTAGAATCTTTGCGGGTCGCCGCTAAGCAAACTAAGCTGCTAGTAGCACCCAACACGTTACTATGAGCACCATGGTGCTACGTAAAGACAGTGGTTCCTTTTCTTACTTGAACTTAAACTTTAAATTTTGGTTACATAGCTTCAGCCAGAAATTTGGCTGCTCGCCGTATTCGGCAGTAAACAAATAACAAAAATCATGGCAAAAATCGTCATATTACAGAACCTTTATGAATGGAAATGGCATAGAATATTTATGAATGGAAATGGCATCATCATATCAAATAGCAAAAATCATCATATCACAGAACCTTTATGAATGGAAATGGCACTAAGACTTTCTGGAGCAACCTAGTCGACTATCTTTCTACTTGTAGAAGAGCAAGACAGGAAGCCCTGGACTGCTTAGTGGCACCGTAATTTATTATCCCTGTTTTTCTTCTTGTGACTTCTCATTTGTTAGCTTCTTACCTCCGCCACTGTAAGTGGTTGAGATCTGGGTCCTGCTCTAAGGGGTTTAATACCTACGCCACCAAAACGGTGGTTGGGAGTTTGGTTTGTTTGTCCTCGACACCCCCCTGATGTAATGGGGTTTTTTGCTTTATGGGTTCTTTTTCTTTTTGTTTAAAGCACAGAGTCTCATACAACCTCGCAGTGTCAAGTAGACTTTAACATGTAATGTAATGTAATATTCTTACAAAACAGGGTTTTTCTTTTCGTTTTTGAGCCCCCCCCTCCTGCAGCTATACTGGTTCCGGAGCCATCTGGACCTGGTAGATTCCTAGCTACTTATCGCTATTTCCATTTGGCCTCATTTTGGTGTGTGTGTGTGTGTGTGTGTGTGGGGGGGGGGGGGGGGGGGGGGGGGGGGGGGGGGTCAGGGTCGAACCGACGGCGGGACCTCCTCGGCTCCTCCCCACGTTTCCTGTCAGGTTCGCCAGAAGTGAGAATGCAAGGGGAAACAGCAACGGGGGAGCATGTTGGGCGCAGCATCTCGCGAGCGGACCCCCCCCACCCACTCATCAACCCAACAGTAGGTCGGCTCCTACAAAAAAAGCACATCGCAGCAGGAATAAATGCGATGCCCATCAGCTATGCCCGCGCTGGACTGAAAGGGTTGGAGGAAACAGGTGGGAGCAGCTGTCATGACGTACGAAATTGTCAGGCGATAATGCCGACGGCGAGCAGAAGGGAACGCATCCTCGCCCAGTGCAAAGCATTGGCTGACATTGGCTCGCCCAGTCAGAGCTTTATTCATGTTGCGAGTGAAAAAATGGGCGTCAAGCATTCAATTTAAATGCAGCAGTTGTAAGAGTCGTGGAGGAAAAGCTTCAGAATGAGCGCTCATAAGCGACTGATGTTTGGCCAAGACTATGATTTCCGGGATGGAAAAGCAGTCAGCGGGCGAGGAAGAATGATGGCGCAGGAGGAGGAGAAGAGATTGGGCCTCAACGGATTTGTTTGGCCACGACCGTGTTTAGGGGGACCAACTACACTGATCATCCGAGTGGATACGGATGTGTTATCCGATAAATGCCGGAATTGACAATTTCACTGCAGGGACGGGTAGGGAAGCAAAATTGAATGGACGTAGAAGCGACCCCTCGCCTTTGGCCTGTTGTGTAACGGTCGTGTCAGGGTTTCTAGGTTCTAGTAGTAGCGGTTGGAACTTGGAATGTTCCAGGCTGGTGACTGCCCAGGCCAGGCCCCTGGATTCCCTGGCTGAGTCTTCTGGGCTGGCCAGATCTAGGTGCATCGCTCAAACCGCTTTCATCGCTGGGCCAATCTCGAAAGCGATGGGTTTCATCGCTAATAGCGACACATCGCTCAAAAGAAGAACCCTGTTACAAAACAGGTCTGATGTTGACTGATTGGATTTTTTTGATAACGCCTGGTGGGGCGTGGCATTAAGGGAACCAGTCGTACGCGGGCAGAGAATTGTCTACCACCTCGACGGGAGAAGCTACCATCGCGGCTGACAACGATCTGCAAAGCTGAGGGTGACCGTAGGGGGAATCGAGCCCCCGACCCCGCTTCGTCTCAGCTATTGTGTCCACAAGACCAATTGTATCACTGAAACGGGCTGTTGGATTAGTCGAATGGTGACAAGAGATCAGGCTTGATAACATGGCGGAGCTTGAACTTGGTAACTAAGCTTCAGGTTGTTAAGTGTCCTTTCTTAGCTGTGCTTTTCCTTGTGGCGTTTTGGCTGACGGCTTGGCCTTGTGTTTGCCTTTAGAAAGGGAGTGTTAAGGCTGCCTTTTTAGAGCTCTATGCCTCTCTCCTTGTTTGTCTGGTGATTTTCCTGTGCCTTTTGTCCTTCACGTCTTCTTGTAGAATCTCGCTTTTTAGGCCTTGGCAACTCTCAGCCCTTCTACGATATACACTTAATTCGCTAGTTTCTCTATGCCTTGGTAGTTCGCATTGCTTGTTGTCAAGCCTTTTATTTGCTCTTTCGTACGCTTTTTTGGAGGTCACCTCCTGACATATCCTCTCTCAGCCAGCAACTTGACTGCCCAACGTCTCAACAGTTCAGGCTCAATTTCATGGCCAAGAGGCGATGGCACACCAGGATACTTTCAAGCGCACGCTCTTGCGTTCTGGCGCGCTGCCTTTTTGAGCCCCACTGCGCGTTTCGCGCAGTTTTTTGCACCCCCCTGTGGACGCAGCAAGCAATTTTTGCGCTTTTTGCAACATAAAGCGCAGTTTTTTTGTTACAAGTGCGCTAAAGCGCTGACCAATTCGGTAAATGGAAGTACCCTGTGGCACACCTCTAGGCAATACAGAGTTGTAAGATTACCTTCATAGCTCCGTCGTGCTGTTCTGTGATTGACACTATACAGAATTACATTTCACAAATAAATAAATACATAAATAAATAATCAACCTCCTCTAGATCACACATAAATACAGAATCAACTCGCTCTACACAGCTGCTATGCTACATAACTGCTACACTAGCAGCTACCCTGGCTGGTACTCCTGTGTGAGGATTTGGAAGCCTGCATATTATCCACTACCAGGAGTAGCAGGGTTTGTCAAAGTTATTCAAGAGTTTACGTGGCACTCGCCCCCCCCCCCCCCCCCCCCCCCCCAGCCACTGGCCGAAGCCTCAGAGTCTCAAAATGATTGGACATACATGATTTGTCAGCTTCCAGATGCACAATGTTGCTATAGGTTTCCCTGGGTAGCAAGCAAGGGGAGCTGCCTAGAAGCTGCTGCTGGTAGCTGAAAAGACAAATCATAGGCGGCGACGCGATCGATGCGGGAAATTGGCGGAGAGTGTTGAGCGACAGGTGGCATCATAATAGAGTCCAGCGGACGGAAGCCAGTTGGTTGCGACACAGTTAGTTAAGACAATTGGCTTCGTGTGGCCAGACAGTCGGACGGATGGACGATGGGGTGACCCTGGGAGGCTCCCATTCCCCAGAAGGGGGGGCTCCGTCAAAAAGCTCCCCTTGATTAGTTTAACTGTGCAAGGTGAGAAATTTCTGAATGGTGCCGTGGGTGAAGAAAGCGTTATAAGTAAGCGGAGCTAGTGTTTCGAGAGGTTGAAAATGTTGATTTCATTGCAATAGTACAGCGATAGTGCATAACTTTGGGGAAGAATATAGCTGGGCTAACTTAGAAAGACTTGTCGGATTTATAATTGCTATATCAGTGTCAGCCATAGCTGTATTCCTGCCTCACTGTCCTTTGTTTACCGCTGCTGAGGAGACTTGGGACTCAGGTACAGCTAGCAATGCTACAATAACAAGCTCTGTAGATTAGCAGAAATGTCAGGGCGGTTGACCGTCCTTTCTGGCTGGTCTCCTGTTGTACCTGAACTTCGGAGGATGAAGTCTAGAGGATGTATACAGTCATCACCCGGTATCACACTGCCCCGGCTAGGCCCAAGATGCTATCATCATAGGTAATGATAACCCCTGGTGGGGCGTGGTGTTAAGGGAGCCCGTCGTACGCGGGTGGGGAGCGGTCTCCTACCTAAACTGGACAAGCTACCATCGCGGTTGACGACGAACCCCCGACTCTTCGTCCTCAAGCGATCTGGTCTACCACTAGACCATTGTATATCACTGAAAGGGGCTGCTATCATCATACATCCTCTAGACTTCACCAGGGTACTTCCAAGCGCGCGCTTTTGCGCGCTGGCGCGCTGCCTTTTTGAGCCCCACTGCGCGTTTCGCACAATTTCTTGCAAAACCCTGTGGGCGCAGCAAGCATTTTTTGCGCTTTTTGCACTACATAGCGCAATTTAATTATTTTCAAGTGCAATAAAGCGCTGGCCAATTTGGTCAACGGAAGTACCCTGGACTTCACCCTCCGAAGTCCAGGTACGTCTCCTGTACCTCGACCCTCGCTCTCTTTTGTCCTCTACCCCCCTACATAGTGTGGCATTCTTTCTGTCCCCCCCTCCCCCAGGGAGGAGGGACATCAAATGGGCGGGCGATATCATGGTGATTCAGAGTCCCTCCCCCGAGAGGCCAGGGACGCAATCGTCGAGGAATATAAATTGTATCAGCGTCCTCCCAGGTGGGCCAGGGACAAATCGAAATCGCGAGAGATATAAATTTGAATACAGAGTCCTCTCCAGCGAGGCAGAGAGATATGAATTTGAATTTGAATTCTGAGTCCTCCCCAGGGAGGCGGGGATACATGTATTTGAATTTGAATTCAGAGTCCTCCCCAGGGAGGCAAGGAGATCAAAAACCCAAGAATAAATCCTATTAATGCCATGTTCTTTGTTAACTTCACGTCCTGTGAGTAACGGTTCTACACGGATGTAACAATTTCATTTTCAATTCCATGTTCTTTTGCTACGCAGGAATTGGTCGCTTCAAAGTGGCAGAGGCATTCATAATACTCCTCCTCTTCCTCTTCCGTCCCAACCTCCTCCTTCTCCACCCCCTCCTCCTCTTCCTCTTCCGTCCCAACCTCCTCCTTCTCCACCCCCTCCTCCTCTTCCTCTTCCGTCCCAACCTCCTCCTTCTCCACCCCCTCCTCCTCTTCCTCGTCCTTCCCAACCTCCTCCTTCTCCACCCCTCCTCCATCTTTCCTCTTCCTCCCAACTCCTCCTTCCCACCCCCCTCCTCCCTCTTCCTCCGTGGTCCTTTTCCAACCTCCTCCTTCTCCAACCCCCTCCTCCTCTTCCTCTTTTTTTCCCGTCCCAAACTCCATCCTTCTCTCCACCCCCTCTTCCTCTTTCCTCTTCCGTCCCCCACCTCCTCCTTCTTCACCCCCCCTCCTCTCCTCGTCCCCTTCCCAACCCTCCTCCTTCTTCTCCACCCCCTCCCTCCTCTTCCTCTTCCGTCCCAACCTCCTCCTTCTCCACCCCCTCCTCCTCTTCCTCTTCCGTCCCAACCTCTCCTTCTTTCCCCACCCACCCTCCCCTCCTCTTCCTCGTCCTCCAACCTCTCCATTCCTCCACCCCCTCCGCCTCTTCCCCTCGTCCGTCCCAACCTCCTCCTTCCCCCCCCCTCCTTCCTCTCCTCTTCCCGTCCCACCTCCTCCTTCTCTCCCCCCCGCCCTCCGCTTCCTCTCCCCCAACCTCCCTCCTTCTCCACCCCCTCCTCCTCTTCCTCGTCCTTCCCAAACTCCTCCTTCTCCACCCCCTCCTCCTCCATCGACAGCTTTATTGTGCTATGGAGAACAGCATTGAGCCTCTTTAGCCTTTAGCCTTTTTATGTAGCCTTGCTATCCCAACCTCCACGACATAGGCAGGCTCATATTTTTCTTTCGCACCGAGGATTTTCGTCTCAAAGGGTGGCTCATGCCGAATGGCTCATTCTGAGTCATAGGGTGGCTCATGCCAGGTGGCTCATGTCGAGTCAAAGGGTGGCTCATGCCGAGTCGCAGGGTGGCTCATGTCGAATGGCTCATTCTGAGTCATAGGGTGGCTCATGCCGGGTGGCTCATGCCGTGTCAAAGGGTGGCTCATTCGAGTCAGACAGGGTGGGCCTTCATGCCGAGTCCAAAGGCTGGCCTCATACTCGAATGACCTCAAATTCTGAGTCATAGGGTGCCCGCATGCCGGTGGGCTCATGGCCGTGTCCAAAGGTAGGCTATGCCCGGGTTGCTCATGTCCGTGTCCAAAGGGTGCTCATGCCCGAGTCGAGGGTGAGCTCATGCCGATTCAGGGTGGCTCATGGTCCTAATGACTCATTCTGATTCATAGTGGTCTCATGCCGGGTGGGCTCGATGGCCACCGTGTCAAAGGGTGGCTCATGCCGGGTGGCTCATTCTGAGTCAAAGGGTGGCTCATGCCGGGTGGCTCATGTCGAGTCAAAGGGTGGCTCATGCCGAGTCAAAGGGTGGCTCATGCCGTGTCAAAGGGTGGCTCATGCCGGGTGGCTCATTCTGAGTCAAAGGGTGGCTCATGCCGGGTGGCTCATGCCGTGTCAAAGGGTGGCTCATGCCGAGTCAGAGGGTAGCTCATGCCGAGTCAAAGGGTGGCTCATGTCGAATGGCTCATTCTGAGTCATAGGGTGGCTCATGCTGAGTCAAAGGGTGGCTCATGTCGAATGGCTCATTCTGAGTCATAGGGTGGCTCATGCTGGGTGGCTCATTCTGAGTCAAAGGGTGGCTCATGCCGGGTGGCTCAAGCCGAGTCAAAGGGTGGCTCATGTCGAATGGCTAATTCTGAGTCATAGGGGTGGCTCAGCTGGGTGGCTCATTCGGAGCAAAGGTGGTGCTCAATGCCGGTGGCTCAAAGCCGAGTCAAAGTGGGCTCATGCGAGGTCCATGCTCATGGGCTTACGATTCAGGAACGATAACAAACGAAACTCATGGTGAAACGCATGGGTATGGGGTTTGTTTGAGGAACCTGCACGACACAAGAGCTATGCGTTAGTGATGAATCCCCGTTTCACCAAACAATGCCTCACTGGTATAAGCTCGCCCTGCCCAAGAGGTGTAGTAAGGTTTTACCCTACTGGGTGCACTTTAGTGTTCGCGGTCGCTGTCAACCTCCGTGGTAGCTTTGTCCAAGTAAAGTAGCAGCCCGTTCCCTACCGCCGTAAAACGGGGCTCCCTTAATACCACGCCCCACCAGGCTTTGTCATTATATGCATGAATAATTCTCATGAATCATGATGGTGTATGTCTGACAGTTTTTTTGTAAGAAAAGGAGTCAGTGTCTAAACGTAGCACCATGGTGCTTGTAGTAACGTTTTGGGTGCTACTAGCAGCTGTTTTTGCTCTGAAGGCGACCCCAAAAGACTCTAATGTGGTATCCCCAAAACACTAAGGTACATGATTAAGCCAAGCCAACCTAGCATCCCCAAAACACTAAGGTACATGATTAAGCCAAGCCAACCTAGCATCCCCAAAACAATAAGGTACATGATTAAGCCAAGCCAACCAAGCATCCCCAAAACACTAAGGTACATGATTAAGCCAAGCCAACCTAGCATCCCCCAAACACTAAGGTACATGATTAAGCCAAGCCAACCTAGCATCCCCCAAACACTAAGGTACATGATTAAGCCAAGCCAACCTAGCATCCCCAAAACACTAAGGTACATGATTAAGCCAAGCCAACCTAGCATCCGCAAAACACTAAGGTACATGATTAAGCCAAGCCAACCTAGCATCCCCAAAACACTAAGGTACATGATTAAGCCAAGCCAACCTAGCATCCCCAAAACACTAAGGTACATGATTAAGCAAGCCCAACCTAAGCATCCCAAAAACACTAGTACTATGATTAGCCAAACCAACCTAGGCATCCCCAAAACACTAAGGTAATATTAAGCCAAGCAGCGACTCATTTTCCCCAAAAGAAAAACAAGATAAATGATGTATGAATGTATGGTATTTATTATGCATGTATGTCGTATGTGTGTAATGTATGTGGTGTATGTATGTATGTTATGTATTATGTTCTGGGGTTACTGTCTGTATGTTTGTAATGTCAATTGTCTGTATGTATGATGTCCTTTCTGTCCTGGTCTGTCCTGTATGTATGTCTTTCTGTATGTATGTTCAAGTCAGGGGCCAGGCCAAATTGACTGAAGGGGACTTTGCCAACCGGACCGGAGGGGTTAAAAGAAAAGGCGTCACCGCCACCCATGTGTCCTCCTCCCCTTTCACCGTGGTACATGTGAGGTGATGTTTTTTCACAGTATAGCTCGCCAACTCTGCTTTTCCCCCCTCTCCCCCACCATATCGGCCTCCCCCCTCCTCCCACCCCACCACCCCGCCTTCAGTACCCCCGTACCCTAAAAACGGGTACCCCCACCATGTGCCCCCCCCCTTTACAGTGTTGTAGATGGGGTGATCGTATTCATAGTATATAAGCCTGCCCACTTTGCTTCTCCCCTCCTCTCCCCAACCATCGCCTCCACCACCACACCCCGCTCCCTCCAGTACCCATTAACCCGAAAAACGGTACCCACCATGTGGGCCCTGCCCCCCCCCTTCACAGTTGTGTAGTAAAGGATTGTTCCAACAGTGCAGCCCACCACCTGCTCTCCCCTCGCTTCTCACACTGCAACCTCCCCTCCACCCCCCCACACATCCGCCCAACCTCTCCCCCCCGCTCCGTACTACACGCCCAACCGTACTCACCATGTGCCCTCCCAGTACCCCCAAAACAGTACTCACCATGTGCCCTCCCAGTACCCCCAAAACAGTACTCACCATGTGCCCTCCCAGTACCCCCAAAACAGTACTCACCATGTGCCCTCCCAGTACCCCCAAAACAGTACTCACCATGTGCCCTCCCAGTACCCCCAAAACAGTACTCACCATGTGCCCTCCCAGTACCCCCCCACCCCCAAAACAGTAAGCACCATGTGCCCCTCCCATCACCCCCAAAACAGTACTCGACCATGGTGCCCGTCCCAGTGTACCACCAAAGACATAACTCACCATGTGCCCCTCCCAGTACCCCCAAACAGTACCACATGTGCCCCTCCCAGTACCCCCCCCAAAACAGTATCACCATGTGCCCTCCCATAACCCCCAAAACAGTACTCAATCCATGTGCCCTCCCAGTACCCCCCAAAAACAGTAACTCACCCATGTGCCCTCCCTTACCCCGACCCACCACCCCCCCAAACAGTACTCATCACCATGTGGCCCCTCCCATACCCCAAAGACATACTCACCATGTGCCCTCCCATACCCCCACACCCCCCCCCCAAACAGTACTCACCATGTGCCCTCCAGTAACCCCCAAAGACAGTTCTCACCATGTCCGCTCCCCCATACCCCCCGCCCCCAAAACAGTACTCACCATGTGCCCTCCCAGGTCCCCGCCAAAACAGTACTACCTGTGCCCGCCCTCCCAGTACCGCCCCCAAACAGTAACTCTCCCATGTGGCCCTCCAGGTACCCCAAAACAGACTATCACCCTGTGCCCCCCAGTACCCCGAAGACAGTACTCACCATGTGGCCCTCCCCATACCCCCCCCCCCCCCCAAACAGTACTACCTGTTCCCTCCCAGTACCCCAAAGACAGTACTCACCATGTGCCCTCCCAGTACCCCCAAAACAGTACTCACCATGTGCCCTCCCAGTACCCCCCCCAAAACAGTACTCCACCATGTGCCCTCCCAGTACCCACCCCCCAAAAAACAGTAACTCACCATGTGGCCCTCCATACCACCAAAACAGTAACTCACCATGTGCCCTCCCAGTCCCCCCCCCCTACGCCCCCAAAACAAGTACTCACCAATGTGCCCATCCCGTCACCCCCCAAAGACAGTACTCACCATGTGCCCTCTCCCAGGACCCCCCCCCCAAACAGTATCACATGTGCCCTCCCAGTAACCCCCAAAAACAGTACTCACCATGGTGCCCTCCCCGTGACCCCCAAAACCGTAACCACCAGTTCCCCTCCCAGTAAACCCCCAAAACAATTGCTCCACCATGTGCCCGTCCCAGTACCCCCAAAAACAGTAACTCACCATGTCCCCGCTCCCGTACCCCAAAACGTACTCACGCATGTGCCCCTCCCGAGTAACCCCCACGACCCCACGCCCAAAGACAGTACCTCACCATGTGCCCTCCCAGTACCCCCCCCAAAACAGTGCTCACACCATGTTCCTCCAGTACCCCCCAAAGAGACAGTACTCACCATGTGCCCTCCAGTTACCCCCAAAACAGTAACTCACCATGTGGGCCCCTCCCCGTACCCCCCCAACAGTACTCCACCATGTGCCCTCCCAGCACCCAAAAAAGTACTCAAACATGGTGCCGCTCCAGTAACCCCCAAACAGTCACTCAACCATGTGCCCTCCCAGTTACCCCAAAGACAGTACCACCATGTGCCCTACGTACCCCCAAAAAAACAGTACTCAAACCCATGTTGCCCCTCCCATTAACCCCCAAAAACAGTACTCACCATGTGCCCCTCCCAGTACCCCCGCCCCCCAAACAGTATTCATCACCATGTGCCCTCCCCAGTCACCCCAAAGACAGTACTCTCCACCGTGCCCCTCCCCCGTACCCCAAAAACAGTACTCACCATTTCCCTCGTCCCAGTACACCCCCCAAAACAGTACTCACCATGTGCCGCTCCCAGTAACCCTACCCAAAACCAGTACTCACTCATTTCCCCTCCCAGTACCCGCCCCCAAAGACCATAATCACCATGTGCCCTCCCAGTACCCCCATTAACCAGACCACCATGTTGCCCTCCCAGTACCACCAAAGCAGTACATCACCATGTGCCCCTCCCCGTACCACCCCAAAAATTAAACTCACCATGTGTCCTCCCCCCTTCACAGTGGCGTAGGTGAGGTGGTCGTACTCGACAGTATAGCCCGCCACCTGTTTAGCTTCAAATGCGTCCTTGTACGTCCATGGCTGCCAGGGTGACTTGGTCTTGTAGCCTAAGCCTGAGGTCCACGCCGACTGTGCCCCCCCCCGGTGTGGAATGCACATGGGTCGTGTCCCCCTGAAGTAGTGAGCACCCGCAGTCCTGAGGACAGTGGAATGGGTACTGAAGATGGTATGGGTGTGATAGATAAAGGGGAATGGGTGTGATATATATAGGGGAATGGGTGTGTGTGACGATGGGGGCTGTGTGTGTGTGATGATGGGGGGCCAAGCCAGAGGTCCATGCCTCTGTTCCCGTGTGTGGGATACACATGTTGTTGTCCCCCGAGTAGATGAGCACACGCAATCCCGTGGTAACAGTGGATGGGTATGTGAGATCATGACCCGGAATGGGTGTGATAGATTTAGGGGAATGTGTGTGTGTGAGAATGGGGAATGGGTTTGTGTGGTGATGGGGATCCAAGCCAGAGGTCCAGGTCTCTGTTCCCGTGTGTGGGATACACATGTCGTTGTCCCCCGAGTAGATGAGCACTCGCAATCCTGTGGTAACGGTGGATGGGTGTGTGATATCGTTATCGGGAATGGATGTGTGTGACGATAAGGAATGGGAGTGTGTGACGATAAGAAATGGGAGTGTGTGACAATGGGGAATGGGTATGCGTAGTGATGAGGAGCCAAGCCGGAGGTCCAGGTCTGTGTGCCCGTGTGAGGGATACAGATGTTGCGGTAGCTGATGACTAGGTAGTGGATGAGCAAGCGCAATCCTGTGGTAACGGCGGACGGGTGTGTGATATACTGATATAATGGTACGAGGTAACCAGGAATGGGGATGAATCGAGATGAGGCAGAACATACACACATACACATGTATACACAGACACACACATATACACACATACACACACGGACACCCACACATACACACAGACACACACATATACACACAGACACACACACACAACAAACCAACACTACATACAATCAAAGCTACACACATACACGAACCACACCGTACAGACAGGCAGACACACACGTGCGTACACACAAGCATACACATATACATACATACATACATACATACATACATGCATATATAAATGCATACATGGAGTGTTGGTAGTGGGCCCCTGTAACAAGCAACGGGCCTGGCCCCCCTCAAACCCCCCCACCCCCCCCCCCCCCCCAATCCAACCCCACCCCCCCCCAACCGCCCCACCCCCCCCCAACACCCCCCCCCCGCCCACCGCCCCCCACCCCCCCCCACCCGCCCCCCCCCCCACCCCAAGGACCCCCCCCCCCCCCCCCCCCCCCACACACCCACCCGTGGGTATCTGATCTGGCCCCCAACCTTCACCCCCCACCCCACCACCACGCCTGTTTGGTATCCCTGGCCCCCCAAGCCCTCAACCCCCCCCCCACCCCCCCCCTTACCCCCCTGTTGGTACCTGGCCCCCCAACCTAACCCCCTCACCCCACCCCCTTTTGGTATCTGTCCCCCCACCTCAAACCCCTCACCCCCACCACAACCCCTGTGTGGTATCTGGCCCCCCAACCTCACCCCCCCCCCCCCCCCCCCCCCAACACACACACCACCGTTTTGGTAAACCTTGCCCCCCAAACCCTCAACCCCCCACCCCCCACCCACCCCCTACCCCCCACCCCCTGTTGGTATCTGCCCCCAACCTCAACCCCCCCCCACCCCCACCCCCCTGTTGGTATCTGGCCCCGCCACCTCACCCCCCCACCCCACCACCCCCCACTCCCTGTTTGTATCTGGCCCCCAACCACCTCACACCCCCCCCACCCCCCCCCACCCCTGTTGGATCCTGGGCCCCCCAACCTCAACCCCCCCCCCCACCCCCCCCACCCCCTGTAGGTGTCATCTGGCTCCCCAACTCAACCCTCCACCCCTTCACCCCCCCAACCTCAAACCCCCCCAACTCAATCAAACCCCCCACCACACTCACAACCCCCCCCCCCACCAGCCCCCCACCCCTGTAGGTATCTGGCTCCCCCAACCTCAACCTCACCCCACTTCACCCCCCAACCTCCCCCCCCCCCGAAACCACCACCCCCCCCCCCCCACGCCACACACACACCCGTTTGGTATCATTGCCTGGCCCCCAACCTCACCCCCACCCCCCTGTTTGTATCTGGCCCCAATACACGCAAACGGCTGGCCCCCTCAACCTTACGCCTCGAAATAAGGTGTACTTTTAATTTATAACGGCAATCCTGGGCATGCCAGGCATTACTTTTTTTCTATAATATATTTGTTGTACTATTCCTTACTTCATGTTTTAGTTAATGTATCATTTAACTCTATTATATATATAAGTCTTATATTATCTATAATATATATATATAATGTAATATATATATATATTATATATATGTGTATACATGGCATGCAATCACGCACACCTACTGCTCCATCCAGCTCTTTTGTGGACCGGGGATCCATATCTCCTTGTGTTCGGGTGTATAACTCAATTGCTCGGTGCAAGGCTTGCGGTGGTGAGTGGGTTAGAGGTGCTAGTGGGTGGCGCGAAGTGGGTGTTGGTGGTGGTGTTGGTGTGTGGTGGAGTGTTGTTTGGTGGTGGGTGGTTGTGTGGGTGGGTAAAGACTGTTAGGTGGTGGTGGGTGGGTGCAATGGTGGTGGTGGTGGTGGTGGTGGTGGTGGTGGTGGGATCATATCTCCCTTGTGCTCTAATGTGTTTCAATCTGGTCAACGCAAGGCTGTAAGGGGAGTGGGTTGGGATGGCTGAGTGGGTAGCGCTTAAGTGGGTGGTGCGTGGTGGTTGTGGTGGGTGGAAGTGAGTGGGTGTAATGGTGATGGTGGGATCATATCTCCCTTGCGCTCTAATATGTATTCAAGATGCCGGACGCAAGGCTGTGGGGTGAAAGCAGTAAAAACAAAGACTGCCGAAGCCGGCGAGCAGCCAAATGACTGGCTGAAGCCATGTAACAAGAAGTCCAAGTTCAAGGCTGCGAGCAAGCAGGAGGGGAAGTTGAGAAGGACGGGTTGAATTGTGACGTGCTGATTTCTTTATTAATTTGTATTTTTTGATGAAAATGATGATGATGATGATCATGATGGTTAAATTTTTACTGGTACCAAACTGAATTCCAAATAAGCTTGGTGTGGCTTGACGGAGTTAAGGGGGACTGGTCCACATAATGACAAAAAAAGAAAAAGAAACGAGGCCGCCGCTTTGTACTTACCTTGTACTTGCCTTGTACTTTCCAATCACTTTGCACTTGCCTTGTACTTGCCTTGTACTTTCCAATCACATTGTACTTGCCTTGTACTTTCCAATCACATTGTACTTACCTTATACTTGCCTAGTACTTTTCAATCACATTGTACTTACCTTGTACTTGCCTTGTACTTTTCAATCACATTGTACTTACCTTGTACTTGCCATGTACTTTTCAATCACATTGTACTTACCTTGTACTTGCCTTGTACTTTTCAATCACATTGTACTTGCCTTGTACTTGCCTTGTACTTTTCAATCACATTGTACTTACCTTGTACTTGCCATGTACTTTCCAATCACTTTGTGAGGAGCCACGTGTAGCCCTTACGTCACTTCAGGATCATCAAGCTACTGTTCAGGTAATAGGTGCAGGTACAAGTGCTGTACGATAAACTGTACTGCCCTTACTACCGAACCTGTTCACCAAGCCATTGTTCCATGAATTGCACTTCACCTACTTACCTTGTACTTGCCAATCACTTTGTGAGGAGCCACATGTAGCACTTCCCTCACTTCAGGGTCATCAAGCCATGCTTCCAGAGCTCTGTACGGGTTATGGAGTTGGTTAGTTGTTTGGTAGGTTGGTTGGTTGGTCGGTTGGAGGATCATCAAGCCATGCTTCCATAGCCATGCGCAGGTTATGGATTTGTTTGGTTGATTGGTAGGTTGGTTGGTAGGTTGGTTGGTAGGTTGGAAAATTATCAAGCCATGCTCCTAGAGCCCTGTACGGTTTACTGAGTTGGTTGGTTGGTAGGTTGGTAGGTCAGTTGGTTTGATGGATGATTATAAAGCCATGCTTCAAGAGCCCTGTATGGTTTTCTGATTTGGTTGGTTGGTTGGTTGGTTGGTTGGTTGGTTGGTTGGTTGGTTGGTTGGTTTGTTGGTTGGTTGGAGGATCATCAAGCCATGCTTCCAGAGCCTTGTACGGGTTACGGAGTTGGATGGTTGGTTGGTTGGTTGGTTGGTTGGTTGGTTGGTTGGTTGGTTGGTTGGTTGGTTGGTCGGTTTGTTGGAGGATCATCAAGCCATGCTTCCAGAGCTCTGTACAGGTTATGGAGTTGGTTAGTAGGTCAGTTGGTTGTTTGTTTGGTTGTTTGGTTGTTTGGTTGTTTGGTTGCTTGGTTGTTTGGTACAATGACACACAGAACAGTGCTGAACACATCAGCAAGTTCGCCTGCATCGCCAAATCCCATGGAGCGTAGAGCCGGGGAGTTCGGGGTTGCATTTCCGACTAGTTAAGCCAGACCCATGCGTCGCCAGGAAGCGACAGAATGGCGACGCGTTCTAACACAGAACAACAGTGGTCACCTGCTATCGACAGCCTGGCACATAGGCTCATATCCAGATCAGCGCTGTGAACATCGCCAAGCTCACCTGCTATCGACAGCCTGGCACATAGGCTCATATCCAGATCAGCGCTGTGAACATCGCCAAGTTCACCTGCTATCGACAGCCTGGCACATAGGCTCATATCCAGATCAGCGCTGTGAACATCGCCAAGCTCACCTGCTATCGACAGTCTGGAACATAGGCTCATACCCAAGGTTGGCCCAATTAAGGACACCCTCACCGCCCAGTGAGCTTTTCCCTGGCATCAACAAATATTGTAGGCGCATGCAGGACATGCATTACAATACACACTCATTCACTAGTAATACATCCAGACCAGTGCTGAGAACATCGTCTAGCTCACCTGCTATCGACAGCCTGGCACATAGGCTCATATCCAGATCAGCGCTGTGAACATCGCCAAGCTCACCTGCTATCGACAGCCTGGCACATAGGCTCATACCCAAGATTGGCCCAATTAAGGACGCGCTCTCCGCCCAATGGGGTTGTACCTGGCATCGGCCAAACATAGCCATAGGTCTCCTCAGCCTACGGTGTGTGTAGGCAGCGGTGTAAATGGCTTGGCTGCTATTTGGAGTTTAGGCTTCGATTTTGACAGACTGTATGGTGTGTGTGTATAGTGTGTGTGTACGGTGTGTGTGTATGGTGTGTGTGTATGGTGTGTGTGTACGGTGTGTGTGTATGGTGTGTGTGTAGTGTGTGTGTATGGTGTGTGTGTATGGTGTGTGTATGGTGTGTGTGTATGGTGTGTGTATGGTGTGTGTGTATGGTGTGTGTGTATGGTGTGTGTGTACGGTGTGTGTGTATGGTGTGTGTGTATGGTGTGTGTGTATGGTGTGTGGTGGATGGTGTGGTGTGTATGGGTGTGTTATGGTGTGTTGTGTATGGTTGTGTGTGTTAGGGTGTGTGTGGTAATGGTTGGTGGGTGGTATGGTGTTTGTGTATGGTGTGTGTGTTTGGTGTGTGTGTACGGTGTGTGTGTATGGTGTGTGTGTATGGTGTGTGTGTATGGTGTGTGTGTATGGTGTGTGTGTATGGTGTGTGTGTATGGTGTGTGTGTACGGTGTGTGTGTATGGTGTGTGTGTACGGTGTGTGTGTATGGTGTGTGTGTATGGTGTGTGTGTATGGTGTGTGTGTAATGGTGGTGGTGTGGTACGGGTGTGTTGTGTATGGTGGTGTGTGGTAAGGGGTGTGGTGTGTAGGTGTGGTGGTGTACGGTGTGTGTGTAATGGGTGTGTGTGTAATGGTTGTGTTTATGTTTTGTGTGTATGGTGTGTGTATGGTGTGTGTGTATGGTGTGTGTGTATGGTGTGTGTGTATGGTGTGTGTGTATGGTGTGTGTATGGTGTGTGTGTAATGGGTGTGTGATGGTGGTGGTTTATGGTGTGTGTGGTATGGTGGGTGTGTGTAAATTGTGTTGTGTAATTGTGGTTGTGTGTATGGTGTGGTGGTGGGTGGTGTTATGGTGTGTGGTATGGTGTGTGGTGTATGGTGTTTGTGTATGGTGTGTGTGTCCTGTTGTGTGTGTTATGGTGTGTGTTTCATGTTTGTGTGTTGTACGGTGGGTGGGTGTACGTGTGTGTGTACGGTTGTGGTGTGTATGGTGTGTGTATGGTGTGTGTATAGTGTGTATAGTGTGTATGGTGTGTGTATGGTGTTCGTGTTTGTGTGGTGTGTATGTTGTTTGTGTACGTTGTGTGTGGTATGTGTTTGTGTACTGTGTGTGTGTATGTGTGTGTTTATGGTGGTGGTGGGTGTACGGTGTGTGTTTAATGGTGTGTGTGTATGGTGGTGTGGTATGGTTGTTGTGTCATGGTTGTGTGTACTGTGTGGTGATGTCTGGTGTGTGTGTAATGTGTGGTGTGTCTTGTGTGTGTGTATGGTGTTTGTGTCTGGTGTGGTGTGTAGGTTTGTGGTGCTGGTGTGTGGTGTCCCGGTGGGTGTGTGTCCGGTGTGTTGTGTACTGGTGTGGTGTGTCTTGTGTGTGTGTCTGGTGTGTGTGTCTGGTTTTTTGTGTCTGGTGTGGTGGGTGTCATGGTTTTGGTGTCCGAGTGTTGTGTGACGGTTGTGTGTGTCTGGTGTGGTGTGTCTGTGTTGTGTTGGATCTTGTGGTTTGTGCCTTGTGTGTAGTATACGGTGTGTGGTGTACAGTGTGTGGTGTATGGTGTGTGTGTATTGTGTGGTGTGGGTATGGTGGTGTGTGTAGGTGTGTTTGGGTATGTTGGTGTTGTATGGTGT